>CM022303.1:386539716-387739716 GCA_011799875.1 Thinopyrum elongatum | reverse complement strand
AACAACCTCGCGAGGGCTTGGGGGTGAGAATGAGTCGACCCCTTCCACGGTGTGGCTAACCTATATTTATAGTGGCCTCGGTCCTCTTCCCCCAAAATGTAGGTGGGAGGGGATCCCACAGTGGCCAATTTGAAAGGGGACAAGTAGTACATCTTATCCTGATGAAAGGTGGTCTTCACCTGCTAAGCTTCTGGTCGTGATGCAGGAGTGAGCTTGGCGATGACATCCGTCCTGCTGCGCTGGTGGTCTTGGTCTTGTAGCATCGGAATGGAAACCTTTGGCAGATTCCTTGGGAACCCATGCCTGTCCTTTCCTCCTTAGCACCAAAGAGGAAACTGCCTCCTCTGCGCCCGCTGGCGCCCGCCTAGCCTTGGTCGTCATGGCTTGCGTCATCGCAGTCTCACGAGGCTGGTACCTGCATAGAAATCTCCGCTCCTCGGGAGGCAGCCTAGGGAGGCCGGTCCCTCCGGAGGTCTTGGTGTCGTCCACCTCGCAAGGCCAGGGGGTCCTTGCAAGGGTCTTGCCTTGGTGGTCTTGTAGGTGGGCTGTACCAGGCCGTCGAGGGAGCCACGCCGTGGGCCGCAGGTAGGCAAGTCTGGGTACCCTGGTTCCCCGAATGCCGACACCCCCATGTGCTTCCCGGCTCCACCAAAGGCGGCAAAGATAAATTCCCTTTCTTCACCGCATATTTCTATAGCATCCACTACCCTCCATTCTCTGATTTCTTCAATGACATCATGTACTCGTACATCTTTCATCTCTTAGATTTCACGCCGAACGCCATGACTTGCATGTCCGTTTTCGCCCATATGTGCGAAAATTTTGTCGGGGTAGTCCCCAATGTAGCTCTCCTCTGCCACTACTTCATTCCCCGCCTCGAAGGAGATGCTCTTACCGGTAGTGTCACCTGGATTCCTAGAGCTTGGAACAAGGACATCTATCCAGAAGGCAATTTGCATCGGAAGTGGGTCAAATGGCGGGTGGAATGGTGCTGGATAAAAGAAGCTGACTTCCTGCCGTTCTGTTTACCCCGGAAAACAAAGGTGGTTCATGGTGAAGATTGGAGCAGTCTCGATCCCAACGACAAGAAGTTGACCATTGCCATCACCAGAATCCACCGTCTCAGGGCTGCTGGCCTCACCATAGAAATGGTGGGTGATGACTTCCTCCGTCGCTGGATTGCCCCTCTGCAAAACAAAGGGAGACCACCTTGGGACTTCAAGAATGCTATAGACGCCATGAGATTGCATAAAAGTTTGGACAACAACTTGAGGGTCCTGCAGCATACAACTCTCTGCCACCAGTTGTTTAGGACAAACGGCAAGTTCAAATTGCCGACAACTGTAATTCCCCTGTGCAACAACTCTACCTTGAGCACAATTATTGTAATGATGCCGGCATGCAATGCTCATAGTGTTGACGGGACTTGGGCTAAACCACCTGCAGATCATGTGCACGAATGGTTTGATACTTTGGTGGAGAAGGCCGTCAGGGAAGAAACCGATCTCATCCTCGCCACCACTGACGAAGAGGTGGCCTACATTGCTAGTAGAGCAGAAGAGGCCAGGCTAGCCGAAGAGGCTGGCGGCTCTGGATCTGCGGCAGCTGACATTGCTGAAGAAGGGGCGCCGGAAAATATTGTTGTCGATAAAGGCGTGGCTACTGGGGAGGAAGGCCATTAAGTTGTCGGGGGACAAGGTGATGAAACTGCTGGGAACCCTTCAGATGAGGACACACCCGAAGAGCAGCTGTATAATGTGGCCCCTGCTCCGCAAAGAAGCCACGCGTCCTTCGGAGAGCTGTCTCCGGCGATCCAGTGCATCCACCATCCTCAAGCAATGAGGTTGTCGACAAGAGAGCAACTGGCAGGGCTGCGTCGCGACAAGGAGCTCAATGGCAACCTTCTCATCAGCAGCCAACGCGCCACACCTCTGCGAGGCGTGTAGCTGCGCCAGCAACTGGAGTGGTTGGGTTGTCTCAACTTGCCGCTTTCGCGGGGAAGAAGTGCACAAGGACTCCTACTCCACCTCCCTCCTCCAGTGCTGGACCTGGATTTGAATACGACATCTCCGTCTTTAGCGAGTCTGAGGAGGAAGAAGAGTAACAATTCTTTCTCAATCTTGTCATTCTTTAATTTTTGTTTCGTTGATCTGATTTGCTTTTTCTTGATTTGTTCCAACAGAGATGCAGAAATGCTGGCGCAGAGGATGACGAAGAGGGCAAAGAACACAACTAGCGATGAGCCACTGGCAAGCACCAGGACCAATCCAGAGGTTGTAGTCATCATCCCAGAGCACAGTCCTTGACGCAGCCCCCAGCATAGCCCCTAGCGTGAGGCCATTACTCATTTCCCGCTGGCGAGTGTGGGTGTAGAAATCTTCACTGCTGACTTCAACGAGCATGTAGGAGAAGCGCAACACGAGGGAGGTCACTCAGAGACAACTCTTGACTTGCCGCCTTTGTCAACTACACTGCCTGATGATGGTTCTCTGGCAAGGGCCTCCATCAACGAGCCTGTTGGCGCTGAAGAGGAGCCAGCAAGCACGGGTGCCGGCAGCCACGCGATGACAATTGATGTTACCGGAGGAGAAGAAGTGCCTCCTCAATAGCCACATATGGGTAATCCACCTGCTCTTAAACACTTATTTTTCCTTTATTGTTTTTGTTTTCTTGAGCTTGATCTTGAATATGATTTGATTTTCTCCTTCATCTTCAGATCCTCCCTCAACAGTGGACATGAATGTCGATATTGACATTGAGGGGATTCCAAAGGATGCCACTGCTAAGGCCGACAAAATTGCCGCACGCGAGGCTGCCAGGGCTGCACACAAAGAGACCGTCGAGAAAGATGCCGAGGAGGCCGGCAACGAGTCCACAGAGACCACTGATGACATTCCTACCACAAGAGCGCTTGGCGGTGACTCGGTCATGAGGGCGTTAGTTGTCGGGGATCACCCCTCAACATCTGAAGCACCTCCATCAAGTAGATATCTCAAGGTCGGCGACAACCTGTTTGTCAGCATCCCAGGAACGGCAAGCACTCGGGTGCAAGCTGAAGGAGAGACTTTTGATGATGATATCATCAGTGTTGCCGAGCTCAAGATTGTTGATGAACCATGCGCCAGCAGCAGTGGATCCAAAGAAGAGCAGCTCCTCAGGGCTATGAGCGATAAATCCAACATCTCCAAGCACTTCACCGTAGTCGAACATAAAGCTTAGATTCCAGAGCAACTGTCATAGAAGCAGCAGAAGCAGATTTCTAGAAGGGCGTCGAAGAGATGCATATCTGTATGCTGAATCTCTCCAAGAGTTGACCAACCGCCAACAGCAACTCACCAAGGACTGGGAGAACTTTGTCTTGGAGAAAGCTGATGTAGACAAGGCGCAAGAGGAAGCCATGAAAAAGATTATAGTAGAAGCTGTTGAACTAAGAAAGCACAGGGTTGGACTTGACGCTCATGTAGAAGACCTTGCTGCTCGTGAGGAAGCACTTGCCGCCAAGCTCCGCGGCCAGGAAGAAGATATTGAAATTCTTGTCGCGCAGCGGGCACAAGAGCTAGAGTAGAAGCACAAGGAAGCACTCGAAGCCCAGGCTATGGATCATGGTGGCAAGTTCAAGCAAGTCGTTAATGCTGCCGAGGCCATAGAGGCCGTCAAGAACGAACTGGAAAACAAAGTGAAGCAACTAGAAGCAGATATCAATGCCAGTGGCAAGGAGATATCGATGCTTAAGGCTCACAAGGAGATGACAATCTACAACATGGTGGAGTTGCAAACTTCCTTCTCTAAAAGGAATCAAGATCTCACCAAAGCCAATGATGCTATCGATGATCTCAAATTGAAGCTGGAGACGTTAGAGAAATCCCTTGAAGAGAGAAGAGCTAGGGAGAAGACTCTGACCAAAGATATCCAAAGTGAGATGAACCTGCTTGCTAGTGCCACCAACACATTCAACGAGAACTAGGACAGTGTGAGACTCTGGACTGAATGTCTTGTCGGAGGAGGCCTAGATCTCACCCCGCAGCTATCTGCCATGGGCCTGCAGAACTACAACTTCTCCACTAACGAAAGAGATGCCGCCAGCGCCAGGCTGAAACTGTTCTTCAAGAGCATTATTGACGCGCTCAAACTGCTCCACACTGTCCGAGCAACCCATCTCGCCAACGAGTCTCGCAGGCTTTTCCAGATTGTTCTCTTCAAAGTGCTTGTCAAGGTGGCGTACTGAAACCTTGGTATCAACTTCGCCAATGTCCTTGCCAGTTTGCCGAAGGATGCAGATACAAAACCAATTGAAGAGCTTGTCGCACCTATTGCCGACAAAGTCAGCCAGATCCAAAGGGTTGAAGGCCAGCGCAAGGATTACTCACTTTGGTCCATCTTGTCGCCAGCAGCCCATGTCTAAAGACAATTTTCATCATAAGTTAGAACTGCAGCTGACTAGTGAAGTAATATAAACTTGCGGTGTTTGAATGAATGTGCATTATTTCCCCTATTTGTTTTTGTTTTTGCATGTCTTGTACCCTACACTTTGACGAAAACTTGCTGGTGCGTGCACCCTTGTCGCGAGCGCTTTTGAGGAATGGATCCTTAGCAGCCTATCGGAGGTGCCGCTGCTGACAAGATACCTTGACGATCTCACTGCAGCTACTTAAGTTGTTGAGCGGACTCGAAACAAAGTAAGAGCGCATCCGATCACAACAAGGTTCCTTCGCGTGCAAGTTTTCCATACAAAAGCCAAAACATTCAAGGGAAAGTAGCTCTACAACCAAGAATTTGTTTTAAAGTTTTTCAACTTAACTTTTCTTTGATGTTCTTCTTGTCATAAAATGTCAACTTGAACGTCACTTGTCGGTGTCCATACCATCACTCCACCCGGTAAACTTGCACGCGAGGCAACCTTTTGTTCTTTGAGAAAAAGAAAGAAGAGAAAAAGGGGGATATGGAACCTTGATGATTCGTTAACATTCATACAAAGCAAGTGTAACACAACATCACATACAAGGATGTATAATTTAACATGTGAATTGAAAAGAGTTGTGAAAAACTTAGCTTTATTTCACTATGCACAGGGTCTGTGCCTGGCTTTGTTCATAGGATTGCATTCCTTGATGACAGACTTGTACAAAATGTGGTTGTCGGGCAGCCCGGCAACTGCGCCTTATGGATAGAACTTATGAAGATGCTCAATGTTCCATGTGTTGTGCTAAGGGGTGCCATCTCCGGTCTCCAGATGGATCGTGCCGGGTCTGGTGAATCGTACTACCCGATAAGGGCCTTCCCACTTCGGCGTCAACTTGTTTGAATTCTTGACGGACTGGATCCGGTGAAGAACAAGGTCGCCTTCCTCAAGGCTTCGGGCATTGACTTTGCGGCTATGGTGTAGCGGCGCAAAGCTTGGTGGTAACGTGCAGCACGCACAGCAGCCCAAAGACGATCTTCCTCAAAGAGTGTGGCATCATATTGCCACAACTACTCTTGCTCATGCTCATCATAAGTGAGCACTCGAGGTGACCCATAGATGAATTCCGTGGGGAGCACCGCTTTTGCACTAGAAATCCCGGAGAAGGGAATCTAGCTAGTGGCTCGATTTGGTGTTGTCCTGAGTGACCAAAGAACCATTGGGAACTCATCAATCTAGTGTCTTCCGCACTTGTTCAGCTTGTCGAAAGTTCTTGTTTTGAGGCCTTCCAGCACTTCAGCACTTGCTCCCTCTGCCTGGCCGTTGCTTCTGGGATGAGCAAATGATGCAAAATAGATCTTGCTGCGGAGGTCTTGGATGTACTGCATGAAGGTGTGGCTCATGAAGTGTGTGTCGTTGCCAGTGATAATCCCGTTGGGTACTCCAAAATGGCAAACTGGTCGCTTGGAAAACTTGACTTCTGACTGTGTTGTCACCTTCGTCACTAGCTCTACCTCAGGCCACTTTGTGAAACTTCTCGATTGCAATGTAAAAGAACTCAAAGCCCTCGGTAGCACGGGGGAAAGGGCCCAGTATGTCGAGCCCCTACACCGAGAAGGGCCAGGAGAGAGAAATTGTTTGAAGAGCTTGTGCGGGCTGATGTGGTTTCTTCGAATGAAACTTGCACGCTTCACACTTGGTTAATAGTGCAGTTGCATCCTAGAGAGCAGTGGGCCAATAGAAGCATTACCAGAATGCCTGACCAACAAGGGCTCTTGATCCTATGTGAGAGCCACATATGCCTCCATGTATCTTTGCCAATAGCTTCTGTCCATCTTCTCGGCAAATGCACTTCAATTTCACCCCATTTGGTCTTTTTCTGTGCAAAATGTTGTCCAAAAACTGATACATACTTGACTGACGGGCTACTTTTTCAGCTTCTTCTTGCTCTTTGGGAAGCTCTCCTGTTTGAAGTGACTGAACAATCTGGTGTGCCCATGCCGGAGCTTGTGGCTCGACTACAAGGACTAAAGGCATACGTTCCACTGCGGGAGCGCTAGTCTTAGTGGCAGGGACTTGGGATCCTGCCGGAGTATGCTGCTCACGAGCAAGCTCGGCGTTGTCTCTGGCAACTTCCTTGCCAAAGGCTGCTAGGAGCTCTACGGGAACGTACTTGTCCGTGTTCAACTTTCTTCTCTTATTCTGCGTTGTTGATGGTGTTACGGATGGTTGAGTCAAATGGAGCACAAAAGTCCCTAGTTCCACAGGTAACTTGACGGCTGACAAATCATCAGCAATGTTGTTTTTCGCACGAGGAATGTTCTCTATTTGCAATCCATCAAAGCGCTCTTCCAATTTCCTCACTTCATCTACATGTGCTTCCATCAATGGGCTCTGATAATCTTTATTTACTTGCTTCACAAGAAGCTACGAGTCGCCCCTAATAATGAGCTTTCTGATTCCAAGGTCTACTGCGGTCCTGAGACCGGCAAGTAGTCCTTCATACTCAGCAGTGTTGTTTGTTGCTTTCTCCCTAGGAAAGTGCATTTGTACTAAATACTTGAGGAGCTCTTCGGTGGGTGCGACAAGCAGCACTCTGGCACCGGTGCCTTGCAGCGAAAAAGCCCCATCAAAGTACATGATCCAATCCCGAGTTGTTTCCTTGTCGGGGAGAGAAGTCTCTTGAATTTCTTCATCTAGCGTTAGCATCCATTTTGCTTGGAACTTCGCCAAGGATTTTCTCTGTATGGTTGAAGTACTCTGAAACTCGAGATCCAAACTTGACAGTTCCAACGCCCACTCCACAATCCTGCCGGTCGCATCTGGATTTCTCAAAATCCTTTGCATTGGAAAGCAAGTGACAACGGTCATCTGATGTGCTTGGAAGTAGTGGCAGAACTTTCTCAAGGCCATAAGAAGACTGAAAAGCAATTTGCGCACGCCCAAATAGCTTGACCTAGCCCCCTGGAGAAGCGAACTGACAAAATAAACCGTTCGCTGCACCAACTTCTTTTTTGGCACTACTTGTTGTTCTGTTGCATCTTCTTGTTCTTCACTTGACTTGTCGGCACCTGGACTTGCCGGAGAAGATTCTGGCTTTTCACTTGACGGTTCTGCATCCACTGCTCCTTCGTCTTCGGCTTCCCTCTTAGCCACTAGTGCAGCACTAATCACTTGATTTTTGCCGCCAAGTATACCAGCAACGGCTCTTGTCGCTTTGGCACAACCAGTGTTGGCGTAGAGGAGAGGTACTTCTTCAAGTCTTGCAGCGCAGCCTCCGCTTCCGGAGTCCATTTCATTGGATCTGCCTGCTTCAAAATTTTGAAAAATGGCAAGGTGCGCTCAGCAGACTTGGAGATGAACCTGCTTAATGCAGCAATGCAGCCGGGAAGACAACGCACATCCTTCACGCACTTTTGTTCTTCATGTTGGAAATATGCCCTAGAGGCAATAATAAAATAGTTATTATCATATTTCCCATTCATGATAAATGTTTATTATTTATGCTAGAATTGTATTGATCGGAAACTTAAATACATGTGTGAATACATAAACTACACCGTGTCCCTAGTAAGCCTCTACTAGACTAGCTCGTTGATCAAAGATGGTTATGGTTTCCTAACCATAGGCATGAGTTGTCATTTGATAATGGGATCACATCATTAGGAGAATGATGTGATGGATAAGACCCAACCGTAAGCTTAGCAACAGATCGTATCACTTTGTTTATTTGCTATAGCTTTCTTTATGTCAAGCATCAGTTCCGTAGACCATGAGATCATGCCACTCCCGGATATCAGAGGAATGCCTTATGTGCTATCAAACATCACTTCATAAATGGGTGATCATAAAGGTGCTCTACAGGTATCTCCGAATGTGTCTATTGGGTTGCATGGATCGAGACTGGGATTTGTCACTCCGTGTGACGGAGAGGTATCTCTGGGCCCTCTCGATAATACAACATCATGTGACCAATGAGTTTAGTCCAGGTATCTTGTATTACGGAACGAGTAAAGAGACTTGCCGGTAACGAGATTGAAATAAGTATGGAGATACCGATGATCGAATCTCGGGCAAGTAACATATCGCTGGATAAAGGAAATTGCATACGGGATTGACTGAATCCTTGACATCATGGTTCAACCGATAAAGATCTTCGTGGAATATGTAGGAACCAATATGGGCATCCAGGTCTCGCTATTGGTTATTGACCGGAGAGGTGTCTCGGTCATGTCTACATAATTCTCGAACCCGTAGGGTCCGCACGCTTAACGGTCGATGATGCTAGAGTAGTATAGGGATATGTGCACTGATAACTGAATGTTGTTCGGAGTCCCGGATGAGATCCCGGACATCACGAGGAGGTCCGGAGGGAAAGTTTCATATATAGGAAGTCCTGTTTTGCTCGCGGGAAAAGTTTTGGGCAGTGGCGAAAGGGGTCCTGGGGTCCACCTGCCCCGGGGGCTCACATGGGATGTAGGGGGTGCGCCCTGGCCTACATGGGCCTGGGGCACCATCCCCAAGGGGCCCATGTGCCTGGAACAAGGAAAAGGGGAAGGGTCCTAAGGAGGGAAGGCACCCCCTAGGTGCCTTGAGGAGGGAGGATTCCTCCCTATTCCGGCGCCCCCTCCCTTGGAGGAGGGCCAAGGCTGTGCTCCAGCCCTCCCCCTTGCCTCCTATAAATAGTGGGGGAGAGGGAGAGGCTTATCACAGCAACTCCCACGCCCCGGCGCCAGTCCTACCTCTCCCGAAACTCCATTTTCTCCTGAGATTGGTTCTGACAGCGTTTGGCGAAGCCCTGCCGGGATTGCACCACCACCATCTCCACCACGCTGTCATGCTGGTTGAGATCCCATCTACTTCTCCTCTCTTGCTTGCTAGATCAAGAAGGAGGAGATGTCATCGAGCCGCACGTGTGCTGAAGGCGGAGGTGCCGTCCGTTCGGTGCTACATCGGATTGGATCATGATTGGATCGCGAACAGTACGACTACATCAGCCGCATTATATACGCTTCCACTTTTGGTCTACAAGGGTATGTAGACACACTCCACTCTCATTGCTATGCATCTCCTATATTAGATCTTGGGTGTTTCGTAGGAAATTTTTTGAATTTCATGCTTCGTTCCCCATCAGTGGCATCATGAGCTAGGTGTATGCGTAGATGTATATGCACGAGTAAAACACAAAGTTGTTGTGGGCGTTGATGTTCAGAATGCTTACTTCCCTTGACTAATTTGTATTTGGCTGTATTGTGGGATGAAGCGGCTCGGACTAACCTTACATGTCCACGCACATGAGACCGGTTCCACTATTTGACATGCAACTTGTATTGCATAAAGGCGGCTTTGCGTGCGTCTGTCTCTCCCACGAGTAATTTTGATTAACTGAACTAATTATCATGAACATAGTGTAAATCATCTTTACAAATTATGGTGTAGATCAGTAGCTCGTGATGTTGCTCCCTGTTTTTAATGCGTTCCTAGAGAAAGACTAAGTTGAAAGATATTGTAAGCATTTATGTGGACTAGGTCCGTAGTCTGAGGATTATCCTCACTGCTACACAGAAGGCTTATGTCCTTGATGCACTGCTCGGTGTGCCAACCCCCTAGCGTTGTCTATGGATGTTGTGAATGTCTGGTAGGCATGTTCTGATGACTACTCGATAGTTCAGTGCGCCATGCTTTACGGCTTAGAACCGGGGCTCCAAGGACGTTTTGAGCACCACAGAGCATATGAGATGTTCCAGGAGCTGAAACTGGTATTTCAAGCTCATGCCCGGGTTGAGAGGTATGACACCTCTGACAAGTTCTTTAGTTGCAAGATGGAGGAGAACAACTTAGTTAGTGAGCATGTGCTCAGAGTGTCTGGGGGCTACAATCGCTTGAATCAAGTTGAAGTTAATCTTCTAGATAAGACAATGGTTGACAAAGCTTTCCAGTCACTGCGATCAAGCCATAAGGGTTTCATGATGAACTATAATATGCAACGGATGGAGAAAACGATCCCTAAGCTCTTCGCGATGCTTAAGGCTGCGGAGGTAAAAATCAAGAAAAAGTATCTAGTGTTGTTCGTCAACAAGACCACCAGTTTCAAGAAGAAAGGCAAGGGAAATTAAGGGAAATTCAAGAATGGCAAGCCAGTTGCCACTCCCATGAAGAAACCCAAGGCTGGACCCAAACCTGAGACTGAGTGCTTCTATTGCAAGGGGAATGGTCACTGGAAGCGGAAATGCCCCAAGTACTTGGCAGATAAGAAGGCTGACAATGTCAACAAAGGTATATTTGATATACACGTTATTGATGTGTACCTCACTAGTGCTCGTAGTAGCGTCTGGGTATTTGATACCTATTTAGTTGCTAATATTACAAACTCAGAGCAGGAGCTACGGAGTAACGGTGACTAGGTGAGGGCGAGGTGACAATCAGTGTTGGAAGTGTCTCCAAGGTTGATATGATCACCATCGACACACTCGTAATACCTTCGAGATTAGTATTAAACCTAAATAATGGTTATTTGGTGCTGGCGTTGAGCATAAAACATTATATCTGGATATTGTTTATTGCATGAGGATTATTCATTTAAGTCAGAGAATAATGGTTGTTCTATTTATATGGATAATATCTTTTATGGTCATGCACCACTTGTGAATGGTTTATTCTTATTGAATCTCGATCGTAGTGATACACATATTCATAATATTGATGCCAAAAGATGCAAAGTTAATGATGATAGTACCACATATTTGCGGCACTGTCTCTTAGGTCATATTGGTGTAAAGCGCATGAAGAAACTCCATGTTGATGGACTTTTGGAATCTCTTGATTGTGAATCACTTGAGACATGTGAACCATGCCTTATGGGCAAGATGACTAAAACTCCGTTCTCCGGAACAATGGAGCGAGCTAGTGACTTATTGGAAATAATACAAACCAATGTTTGCGGTCCGATAAGTGTTGAAGCACACGGTGGATATCGTTATTTTATTACCTTCACGGATGATTCGAGTACATATGGGTATATTTACTTAATGAAACACAAGTCCGAAACCTTTGAAAAGTTCAAGGAATTTCAGAATGAAGTGGAGAATCATAGTAACAAGAAAATAAAGTTTCTATGATCCGATCGTGGAGGTGAATATTTGAGTTACGAGTTTGGCGCTCATTTAAGACAATGTGGAATTGTTTCACAACTCATGCCACTTGGAACACCACAGCGTAATGGTGTGTCCGAATGTCGTAACCGTACTTTATTGGATATGTTGTGTTCTATGATGTCTCTTACGATTTGCCACTATCGTTTTGGGGTTATGCATTAGAGATAGCTGCATTCACTTTAAATAGGGCACCATCTAAATCCATTGAGACGACACCGTATCAATTATGGTTTGGCAAGAAACCTAAGTTGTCGTTTCTTAAAGTTTGGGGATGCGACACTTATGTCAAGAGGCTTCAGCTTGATAAGCTTGAACCCAAAGCAGAGAAATGCATCTTCATAGGATACCCTAAAGAGAACATTGGGTATACCTTCTATCACAGATCCGAGGGCAAGATTTTTGTTGCTAAGAATGGGTCCTTTCTAGAGAAGGAGTTTCTCTCGAAAGAAGTGAGTGGGAGAAAAGTAGAACTTGGTGAGGTAATTGTACCTTCTCTCGAATTGGATGGTAGCACATCACAGAAAGTAGTTCCCATGATGCCTACACCAACATGAGAGGAAGCTAACGATGATGATCATGAAACTTCAGATCAAGTTACTTTTGAACTTCGTAAATCGACCAGGGTATGTTCCGCACCAGAGTGGTACGGTAATCCAGTCCTGGAAATCATGTTGTTAGACAATGGCGAACCTACGAACTATGAAGAAGCTATGATGAGCCCAAATTCCGATAAATGGCTTGAGGCCATGAAATCCGAGATAGGATCCATGTATGAGAGCAAAGTATGGACTTTGGTGGACTTGCCCGATGGTCGGCAAGCCATTGAGAATAAATGGATTTTTAAGAAGAAGACAAACGCAGATGGTAATGTCACCGTCTATAAAGCTCGACTTGTCGCAAAAGGGTTTTTGACAAATTCAAGGAGATGACTATGATGAGACTTTCTCAGCCATAGCGATGCTTAAGTCTGTTAGAATTATGTTAGCAATTGCCGCATATTATGACAATGAAATCTGGTAGATGGACGTCAAAACAGCGTCCTTAAACAGGTTCCTTAAGGAAGAGTTGTATATGATACAACCAGAAGGTTTTGTCGATCCTAAAGATGCTATCAAACTATGCAAGCTCCAGCGATCCATCTATGGGCTGGTGCAAGCATCTCGGAGTTGGAATATTCGCTTTGATGAGGTGATCAAAGCTTACGGTTTTATACAAACTTACGGAGAAGCTTGTATTTACAAGAAAGTGAGTGGAAGCTCTATAGCATTTCTGATATGTATATGTGGATGACATATTGTTGATTTGAAATGATGTAGAATTTCTGGAAAGCATAAAGGGTTGTTTGAAAGGAGTTATTCGAAGAAAGACCTAGGTAAAGCTGCTTACATATTGGGCATTAAGATCTATAGAGATAGATGAAGACACCTAATAAGACTTTCACAAAGCACATACCTTGACAAGATTTTGATGGAGTTCAAAATGGACCAATCAAAGGAGTTCTTTCCTGTATTGTAAGGTGTGAAGTTGAGTAAGACTCAAAGCTCGACCATGGCATAAGAAAGAGAAAGGATGAAGGTCGCCCCCTATGCCTCAGCCATAGGTTCTATAATGTATGCCATGCTGTGTACATACTTGATGTGTGCCTTGTCATGAGTCTGGCAAGGGGGTACAAGAGTGATCCAGGAGTGGATCACTGGATAGCGGTCCAAATTATCCTTAGAGGACTAAGGAAATGTTTCTCGGTTATGGTGGTGACAAAGAGTTCATCGTAAAGGGTTACGTTGATGCAAGCTTTGACACCGATCCGGAAGACTCTAAGACGCGAACCAGACACGTATACAGGAGCATTCATTTGGAATACCTCCAAGTGGAGCGTGGTAGCAGCATCTATAGTATGACATAAAGATTAGCAAGTACACACGGATCTGAATGTTGCAGAAACGTTGACTAAAACCTCTCTCACAAGCAAAAACATGATCAAACCCCAGAACTGATTGGGTGTTAATCACATGGAGATGTGAACTAGATTATTGACTCTAGTGCAAGTGGGAGACTATTGGAAATATGCCCTAGAGGCAATAATAAAATGGTTATTATCATATTTCATGTTCATGATAAATGTTTATTTTTCATGCCAGAATTGTATTGATCGGAAACTTAAATACATGTGCGAATACATAAACTACACCATGTCCCTAGTAAGTGTCTACTAGACTAGCTCATTGATCAAAGATGGTTATGGTTTCCTAACCATAGACATGATTTGTCATTTGATAATGGGATCACATCATTAGAAGAACGATGTGATGGACAAGACCCAACCATAACTTAGCAACAGATCGTATCGCTTATTTTATTTGCTATAGCTTTCTTCATGTCAAGTATCAGTTCCTTAGACCATGAGAACATGCCACTCCCAAATACCGGAGGAATGCCTTGTGTGCTATCAAACGTCACTTCGTAACTGGGTGATCATAAAGGTGCTCTACAGGTATCTCCGAAGGTGTCTGTTGGGTTGCATGGATCGAGACTGGGATTTGTCACTCCGTGTGGCGGAGAGATATCTCTGGGCCCTCTCGGTAATACAACATCATAAGAAGCTTCATGTGACTAATGAGTTTAGTCATAGGATCTTGTATTATGGAACGATTGAAGAGACTTTCTAGTAACGAGATTGAACGAGGTATGGAGATACCAACGATCGAATCTCGGGCAAGTAACATATCACCAGACAATGGGAATTGCATACGGGATTGACTGAATCCTTGACATCATGGTTCAACCAATAAAGATCCTCATGGAATATGTAGGAAGCAATATGGGCATCCAGGTCCCTCTATTGGTTATTGACTGGAGAGGTGTCTCGGTCATATCTACCTAATTCTCGAGCCCGTAGGGTCCGCACGCTTAACGTTCGATGACACTCGAGTAGTATTAGGATATGTGCATTGAGAACTGGATGTTGTTTGGAGTGCCAGATGAGATCTCAGACATCATGGGGAGCTCTTGAATGGTCTGGAGGTAAAGATTCATATATAGGAAATCCTATTTTGGTCGCCGAAAAAGTTTCGGGCATTATCGGTATTGTACCGGGAGTGCCGAAAGGGGTCCGGAGGTCCACCTGCCCCAGGGGCACATATGGGCTGTAGGGGGTGAATCATGGTCTACATGGGCCAGGGGCACTGGCCCCAAGGGGCCCATCGCTTGGAACAATGAAAAGGGGAAGAGTCCTAAGGGGGGAAGTCACCACCTAGGTGCCTTGGGGAGGGAGGATTCCTCCCTATGCCCGCGCCCCTGCCTTGGATGAGGGGCCAAGGCTGCGCCCCAGCCCTCCCCCTTGCCTCCTATAAATAGTGGGGGAGAGGGAGCGGCTGGACACACCAAATACCACGCCCCTACGGCAGCCCTACCTCTCCCAAAACTCAGTTTTCTCCTTAGATTGGTTCCAGCAGCGTTTGTGAAGGCCTGCCTGGATTGCACCACCACCATCGCCACCACACCGTCGTGTTGGTTGAAATCCCATCTACTTCTCCTCTCTTGTTTGATGGATCAAGAAGGAGGAGACGTCATCGAGCCGCACATGTGCTGAACACGGAGGTGCTGTCCATTCGGCGCTAGATCGGATTGGATCGTGATTGGATCACGAAGAGTACGACTACATCAACCGCATTATATACGCTTCCGCTTCGGTCTACATGGGTATGTAGACACACTCCACTCTCATGGCTATGCATCTCCAAGATTAGATTTTGGGTGTTTCGTAGGAATTTTTTTGATTTTCATGCTTCGTTCCCCATCACTTCAATCTGCTCAATTACTTTGATCTTGTCGGGATTTGCTTCAACTCCACGTTGAGATACAAAGAACCTGAGAAGCTTGCCGAATCGAACGCCAAACAAACAATTCTTTGGGTTGAGCTTCAAATTGGTCCTGCGCAGATTTGCAAACGTCTCTTCTAGATCTTGTATGAGGATTGCTTTGTCCTTGGTTTTGACCACTATGTTATCCATATATGCTTCCACATTCCTGTGCAGCTGGGGCTCAATACCAATCTGGACTGCTCTTGCAGATGTAGAACCAGCACTTTTCAATCTGAAAGGCATACATATAAAGCAATACTTGCCACAGGGAGTGATGAATGCAGTTTTCTCCTCATCCTCTTTACACATGAAAATCTGATGATAAGTAGAATAAGCATCAAGGAAGGAAAGAAAATCACAGCCGGTAGTGGAGTCCACAATTTGGTTGATGTGCGGCAAGGGAAAAGGATCTTTTGGACAAGCTTTATTGATGCCACTGTAATCAATACAAAGTCTCCATTTTCCATTTGCCTTGCGCACTACAACTAGATTGACGAACCATGTTGGATGGAGGGCTCCTCGGACCAGGCCTATCACTTCTAGTTTCTTAATCTCCTCGGCAATAAACTGTTGCTGTTCCAAAGCTTGCTTCCTAACCTTCTGCTTGACGGGCCGCACATGAGGACAGAAAGCATGGTGGTGCTCAATTGCTTCCCTGGGAACACTGGGGATGTCAGATGGTTGCCATGCAAACACATCAACATTCACCCACAAGAAGGCAATGAGCGCGCTTTCCTATTTGTCATCGAGGGTGGAACTTATGGTGAAAGTTCCCCTCGTGCCGTCCTCCTTGGCGGGCACCTTCTTGGTGGCTGGTGGAGCTACTTTGGATTTCTTGCTCTTGCCGGCAGAGCTCTCTGGCACGTCCTCAACGAGAGCACAAAACTCTGAAGAGGTGCACTTGCCGGAGTCCTTGTCAGAAGTGTTGCTGTTCTTCTTCCTCTTCTTCCCCCCGGGAGCTTTGTCGACAGGAGCAAGTGCCTTGGCGGCAGACGCTGCAAGTACTTCTCGGTAGAGTTGATCAGCACAAATGAGCGCATCCTTCTTGTCGGAATTTATGGTGATGACGCTCATCAGTAAAGAGACTTGCTAGTAACAACATTGAACTAGGTATGAAGATACCGACGATCGAATCTCGGGCAAGTAACATACCGATGGATAAAGGGAATTACGTATGTTGTCATAATGGTTCGACCGATAAAGATCTTCGCAGAATATGTAGGAGCCAATATGGGCATGCAGGTTCCGCTATTGGTGATTGACCGGAGAGGTGTCTCGGTCATGTCTACATAGTTCTCGAACCCGTAGGGTCCACACGCTTAACGTTCGTTGACGATATAATGTTATATGAGTTATATGATTTGGTGACCGAATGTTGTTCGGAGTCCCGGATGAGATCACGGACATGACGAGGAGTCTCAAAAAGTTCGAGAGGTAAATATTGATATATAGGACGATGGTATTCGGACACCAGAATAGTTTCGGAATGCACCGGATAGTCTTCGGATCACCGGAAGGGGTTCCGGGAGGTCCCGGGAGGTCTATGGGCTTAATGGGCCAAGGAGAGGCATACACCAGCCCACAGAGGGGCTGTTGCGCCCCCTCCCTGGCCACCGGCCCTAGATGGAGAAAGGGGGCCGCCACCTCCTCCTGCCTTTCCCCCCTTGTGGGAGAAAGGAAAAGGGGGGGGGGGGCGCCACCTCCCCCTTCCTTCCCTTGGTGCGAAAAGAAGGAAAGGGGGGCCTAGGGCAAGCCGAAGTAGGATTCAAACCTACTTGGGGCACCCCTTGGCCTCTTCCCTCTCCCTCCCACTTATATATATGTGGGAGGGGGGCACCTAGCACACCCAGAACATTGTCTTCGCCATGTGCGGTGCCCCCCTCCACTGTTTACACCCCCGATCATATTTTTGTAGTGCTTTGGCAAAAACCCTGCAGAGATAGCTTCACCATCACCGTCACCATGTCGTCGTGCTACCGGAACTCATCCACTACCTCGCCATCTTGCTGGATCAAGAAGGCGGAGGACGTCATCGAGCTGAACGTGTGCTGAACGCGGAGGTGCCGTATGTTCGGTGCTCGATCGGTTGGAACGTGAAGAAGTTTGACTACATCAACCGCGTTGTCAAACGCTTCTGCTTACGGTCTATGAGGGTACGTAGACACACTCTCCCCTCTCGTTGCTATGCATCTCCTTGATAGATCTTGCGTGTGCTTAGAAAGATTTTTGTTTTCCATGCAACCTTTCCCAATAGTGGCATCATGAGCCAGGTCTATGCGTAGATGATATGCACGAGTAGAACACAAAGAGTTGTGGGCGATGATAGTCATACTGCTTACCACCAATGTCTTATTTTGATTCGGCGGTATTGTGGGATGAAGCGGCCCGGACCAACCTTACTTGTCCATGCACATGAGACCGGTTCCACTGACAGACATACAACTAGTTTTGCATAAAGGTGGCTGGCGGGTGTCTGTTCCTCCTACTTTAGTTGAATCGAATTTGACTACGGCCGGTCCTTGAAGAAGGTTAAAACAGCAAACTTGATGAAACACCGTTGTGGTTTTTACCATAGGTAAGAATGGTTCTTGCTAGAAACCCGTAGAAGCCACGTAAAACTTGCAACAACAAAGTAGAGGACGTCTAACTTGTTTTTGCAGGGCATGTTGTGATGTGATATGGTCAAGATATGATGTCAGATATGTTGATGTATGAGATGATCATGTTTTATAATATCGACAACCGGCAGGAGCCTTAGGGTTGTCTCTTTATTATATGAAGTGCAAGCGCCATGTAATTGCTTTACTTTATCACTATGCGTTAGCGATAGTTGTAGAAGCAATAGTTTGCGAGACGACCTCGACGCAACGATGGAGATCAAGGTGTCGAGCCGGTGACGATGGAGATCATGACGATGCTTTGGAGATGGAGATCAAAAGCACAAGATGATGATGTCCATATCATGTCACATATTTTGATTGCATGTGATGTTTATCCTTTATGCATCTTATTTTGCTTAGAAAGGCGGTAGCATTATAAGATGATCCCTTCACTAAATTTCAAGATAAAGTGTTCTCCCCGAGTATGCACCTGATACGTCTCCAACGTATCAACAATTTTTTATTGTTCCATGCTATTATATTATCTATTTTGGATGTTTTATATGCATTAATATGCTATTTTATATTATTTTTGGGACTAACCTATTAACCTAGAGCCCAGTGCCAGTTTCTGTTTTTTCCTTGTTTTTGAGTTTCGCAGAAAAGGAATATCAAACAGAATAAAACTTTACGATGATTTTTCTTGGACAAGAAGACACCTGCGAGACTTGGAGTTGAAGTCAGGGGACCCACGAGGCGACGACAAGCCGTAGGGGCGCGCCCTAGGGAGGCATGCCCCCATGGCTTGTGGCCCCCTCGGGAGTCCACCCACCTCCCTCTTCGTCCTATAAATTCAGATATATTCCCAAACCCTCAGAATGAGCCACAAAAATACTTTTCCGCCGCCACAACTTCTGTTCCCGTGAGATCCCATCTTGGGGCCTTTTTCGGCGATCTGCCGGAGGGGGATTCAATCATGGAGGGCATCTACATCAACCCTATTGGCCTTCCAATGAAGCGTGAGTAGTTTACCTTAGACCTACGAGTCCATAGCTAGTAGCTAGATGGCTTCTTCTCTCTCTTTGATCTTCAATACCTTGTGTCTCCTCGATGTTCTTGGAGTTCTATCCGATGTAATATTCTTTTGTGATGTGTTTGTCGAGATCCGATGAATTGTGGATTCATGATCATATTATCTATGAATATTATTTGAATCTTCTCTGAATTCTTATATGCATGATTTGATATCTTTGTATTTCTCTTCGAATTATCGGTTTGGTTTGGCCAACTAGATTGGTATTTCTTGCAATGGGAGAGGTGCTTAGTTTTGGGTTCAATCTTGCGGTGTCCTCACCCAGTGACATAGTAGGGGTAGCGAGGCACGTATTGTATTGTTGCCATCAAGGATAAAAAGATGGGGTTTTCATCATATTGCTCGAGTTTATCCCTCTGCATTATGTCATCTTACTTAAGGCGTTACTCCGTTCTTTATGAACTTAATACTCTAGATGCATGCTGGATAGCGGGCGATGTGTGGAGTAATAGTAGTAGATGCAGAATTGTTTCGGTCTACTTGACACGGACGTGATGCCTATATGCATAATCATTGCCTTGGATATCGTCATAACTTTGCGCTTTTCTATCAATTGCTCGACAGTAATTTGTTCACCCACCGTATTATTTGCTTTCAAGAGAGAAGCCTCTAGTGAAACCTATGGCCCCCGGGTCTATTTTCCATCATATATTTTCAGATCTATATACCAAAAATACCTTGCTGCAATTTATTTACTTTTATTTTGTTTTACGTTTTGGCAATCTTATATACCTATCTCTATCAGATCTCACCTTTGCAATTGACTGTGAAGGGATTGACAACCCCTTTTTCGCGTTGGGTGCAAATGTTTGATTGTTTGTGCAGGTGCATAGATTGCGGACTTGCTTGTACCTCCTATTGGATTGATACCTTGGTTCTCTAACTAAGGGAAATACTTATCTCTACTTTGCTGCATCACCATTTCCTCTTCAAGGGAAAAACCAATGCAAGCTCAAGAAGTAGCAGGAAGGATTTCTGGCGCCGTTGCCGGGGAGGTCTACATCAAGCCTACCAAGTACCCATCATAAACTCTCATCTCATGCATTACATTATTCGCTATTTGCCACTCGTTTTCCTCTCCCCTACTTCTAAAACGATTTTCAGAAAAACACAAAAAGATTTGCCTTTTTATTCGCCTCTTTTTCGTTTGCCCTTATGTCTTACTTGGTTTGTTTGCTTCTTCGCTTGGTAATATTGTGTGTTTATTGAAAGTCAGAAACAAAAAGTTTATGGATCCTCATCCACTTCCTAATCTTTTTAAGAGATCCAATTATGATGAACCAATTGCTAGTGAGTTGTGTGCACTAGATTATCTTTATGAAGTTTTGCTTGAAATTCATGAATCTGAAAATTGTGATGAAGAAATTTATAAAGTGATTCATGATAGCTCCTTGAATAAAAAGCATGATTGCAATGATGTTATTATAAATCCTATTAATGTCAATTGTGCTAATAATATGCAAAACCCTAAGCTTGGGGATGCTAATTTTGATATGACCACTACATATTGCAATGATCATGATTGGGGTGATTCTTCTTATGATCTTGAAAATTTATTTAAGCCTCATGATAATGTTTG
The DNA here is from genome assembly GCA_011799875.1 of Thinopyrum elongatum. Classification (NCBI taxonomy): domain Eukaryota; kingdom Viridiplantae; phylum Streptophyta; class Magnoliopsida; order Poales; family Poaceae; genus Thinopyrum; species Thinopyrum elongatum. Next base: position 387,719,031 of record CM022303.1, on the reverse strand, counting down.
CAATAATATTGAAAGTGGGTTTGGAAGAGTGTCAACTTTAGGAAATAATGATCCCACTACTTTGGAGTATGATCAATCTTATGAATTTTTTGATAAAAGTGGGTTTGGAGAGGTCATGAATTTATTTGATGATCCCACTATTTTGGAAGAGTGTCAACTTTGCATGCATGTGTATCATGTAGAGAATATGTTATGTGATAGCTATATTGTTGAATTTGAATATGATCCCACATGTAATTATTATGAGAGAGGAAAATATTGTGGTAGAAACTTTCATGTTACTAAATGACCTCTCGTTATATTGAGATTGCTATTGTTTCTTTCTTCTTCCTTGCATATGCTAGATCTTGCTTTCCTTGCTAATCTGTTTTCCTATAAAATTCCTATGCATAGGAAGCATGTTAGACTTAGATTTGTTTGTCACATGTTTTATGATGCTCTCTTTGTGTTTCAATTATTATCTTTCATGTGAGCATCATCGAAATCTCAATGCCTAGCTAAAAGGCTTTAAAGAAAAAGTGCTTGTTGGGAGACAACCCAATATTTTTATTTTCTGTTTTGTGAGTTTACACATTATTACCTCTGTAGTAATTGTGTTTTGGTGTTTAAATTAGTGTTTGTGCCAAGTAAGACCTTTGGGATGGCTTACGGTGATAGTTGATTTGATCTTGCTGAAAAACAGAAAATTTTGCGTCCAGTCACAGAATTGTTTAAATTTACTGGAGCATGGAAAAACCATGAATTTTTTACACAAGATTTATATACAAATTTACTCTGTTTTACTAATTTTTCAGAATTGTTGGAGTAGAGAAGTATTATAACAATTCAGATCTTCGCAGACTGTTCTGTTTTTCACAGATTCTGTTTTCTATGTGTTGTTTGCTTATTTTGATGAATCTATGGGTAGTATCGGGGGGTATGAACCATGGAGAAGTTGGAATACAGTAGATATTACACCAATATAAATAAATAATGAGTTCCCAACAGTGCCAAAAAGTGGTGATTTATTTTCTTATACTAACGGATCTCATGAGTTTTCTCTTGAGTTTTGTGTTGTGAAGTTTTCAAGTTTTGGGTAAAGATTTGATGGACTATGGAATAAGGAGTGGCAAGAGCCTAAGCTTGGGGATGCCCCGGAAGGCATCCCCTCTTTCGTCTTCGTCTATCGGTAAATTTACTTGAGGCTATATTTTTATTCACCACATGATATGCGTTTTGCTTGGAGCGTCTTGTATGATATGAGTCTTTGCTTTTTATTTTGGCACAATCATCCTTGCTGTACACACATTTTGAGAGGGAGACGCATGAATCGTGATTTATTAGAATACTCTATGTGCTTCACTTATATCTTTTGAGCTAGGCAATTTTGCTCTAGTGCTTCAATTATATCTTTTTAGAGCACGGCGGTGACTTTATTTTGTAGAAATTGTTGAACTCTTTTGCTTCACTTATATTATTTTGAGAGTCTCTAAACAGCATGGTAATCTTCTTAGGTTATGAATTTAGTCCTAATATAATGGGCGTCCAAGAGGGATATAATAAAAACTTTCATATAAAGTGCATTGAATACTATGTGAAGTTTGATTCCTTATGATTGTTTTCAGATATAAAGATGGTGATATTAGAGTCATGCTAGTGAGTAATTGTGGATTGATAGAAATACTTGTGTTAAAGTTTTTGATTCCCGTAGCATGCATGTATGGTGAACCGTTATGTGATGAAGTCGGAGCATGATGTATTTATTGATTGTCTTCCTTATGAGTGGCGGTCGGGGATGAGCGATGGTCTTTTCCTACCAATCTATCCCCCTAGGAGCATGCGTGTAGTACTTTGTTTTGATAGCTAATAGACTTTTGCAATAAGTATGTGAGTTCTTTATGACTAATGTTGAGTCCATGGATTATACGCACTCTCACCCTTCCACCATTGCTAGCCTCTCTAGTACCGTGCAACTTTCGCCGGTGCACTACACCCACCATATATCCTTCCTCAAAACAGCCACCATACCTACCTATTATGGCATTTCCATAGCCATTCCGAGATATATTGCCATGCAACTTCCACCATTCCGTTTATTATGACACGCTTCATCATTGTCATATTGCTTTGCATGATCATGTAGTTGACATCGTATTTGTGCCAAAGCCACCATTCATATTTTTTATACATGTCTCTCTTGGTCATTACACATCCCGGTACACCGCCGGAGGCATTCATATAGAGTCATAGTTTTGTTCTAAGTATCGAGTTGTAATTCTTGAGTTGTAAGTAAATAAAAGTATGATGATCATCATTATTAGAGCATTGTCCCATGTGAGGAAAGGATGATGGAGACTATGATTCCCCCACAAGTCGGGATGAGACTCCGGATGAAAAATAAAAAAAAGAGAAAAAAGAAAAAAAAGAGAAAAAAGAAAAAAAAGAGGCCAAAGAGCCCAAAATAAAAAAAAATGAGAGAAAAGAGAGAAGGGGCAATGCTAATATCCTTTTTCCACACTTGTTCTTCAAAGTAGCACCATGATCTTCATGATAGAGAGTCTCCTATTTTGTCACTTTCATATACTAGTGTGAAATTTTCAATATAGAACTTGGCTTGTATATTCCAATGATGGGCTTCCTCAAATTGCCCTAGGTCTTCGTGAGCAAGCGAGTTGGATGCACACCCACTTAATTTCTTTTTGAGCTTTCATACACTTATAGCCCTAGTGCATCCGTTGCATGGCAATCCCTACTCACTCACATTGATATCTATTGATGGGCATCTCCATAGCCCGTTGATACGCCTAGTTGATGTGAGACTATCTCCTTCTTTTTTTCTTCTCCACAACCACCATATTCTATTCCACCTATAGTGCTATATCCATGGCTCACGCTCATATATTGCGTGAAAGTTGAAAAAGTTTGAGAATATCAAAAGTATAAAACAATTGCTTGGCTTGTCATCGGGGTTGTGCATGATTTAATACTTTGTGTGATGAAGATGGAGCATAGCCATACTATATGATTTTGTAGGGATAACTTTCTTTGGCCATGTTATTTTGAGAAGACATGATTGCTTTCTTAGTATGCTTGAATTATTATTATTTTTATGTCAATATTAAACTTTTGTTTTGAATCGTATGGATCTGAACATTCATGCCACAATAAAGAAAATTACATGGATAAATATGTTATGTAGCATTCCACATCAAAAATTCTATTTTTATCATTTACCTACTCGAGGACGAGCATGAATTAAGCTTGGGGATGCTTGATACGTCTCCAACGTATCTATAATTTTTTATTGTTCCATGCTATTATATTATCTGTTTTGGATGTTTTATATGCATTAATATGCTATTTTATATTATTTTTGGGACTAACCTATTAACCTAGAGCCTAGTGCCAGTTTCTGTTTTTTCCTTGTTTTTGAGTTTCGCAGAAAAGGAATATCAAACGGAGTCCAAACGGAATAAAACTTTACGATGATTTTTCATGGACCAGAAAACGCCTACAAGACTTGGAGTTGAAGTCAGAAGACCCACGAGGCGACGACATGCCGTAGGGGCGCGCCCCCTGGCTTGTGGCCCCCTCAGGAGTCCACCGACCTCCCTCTTCGTCCTATAAATTCAGATATATTCCCAAACCCTCAGAACGAGCCACAAAAATACTTTCCGTCGCCGCAACCTTCTGTTCCCGTGAGATCCCATCTTGGGGCCTTTTCCGGCGATTTGCCGGAGGGGGATTCGATCACGGAGGGCATCTACATCAACCCTATTACCCTTCCGATCAAGCGTGAGTAGTTTACCTCAGACCTACGGGTCCATAGCTAGTAGCTAGATGGCTTCTTCTCTCTCTTTGATCTTCAATACCATGTTCTCCTCGATATTCTTGGAGTTCTATCCGATGTAATATTTTTTTGCGATGTGTTTGTCGAGATCTGATGAATTTTGAATTTACGATCAGATTATCTATGAATATTATTTGAATCTTCTCAGAATTCTTATATGCATGATTTGATATCTTTGTATTTCTCTTCGAATTATCGGTTTGGTTTGGCCAACTTGATTGGTATTTCTTTCAATGGGAGAGGTGCTTAGTTTTGGGTTCAATCTTGCGGTGTCCTCACCCAGTGACATAGTAGGGGTAGCGAGGCACGTATTGTATTGTTGCCATCAAGGATAAAAAGATGGGGTTTTCATCATATTGCTTGAGTTTATCCCTCTACATCATGTCATTTTACTTAAGGCATTACTCCGTTCTTTATGAAATTAATACTCTAGATGCATGCTAGATAGCGGTCGATGTGTGGAGTAATAGTAGTAGATGCAGAATTGTTTCGGTCTACTTGACGCGGATGTGATGCCTATATGCATAATCATTGCCTTGGATATCGTCATAACTTTGCACTTTTCTATCAATTGCTCAACAGTAATTTGTTCACCCACCGTATTATTTGCCTTCAAGAGAGAAGCTTCTAGTGAAACCTATGGCCCCCGGGTCTATTTTCCATCATATATTTTTAGATCTATATACCAAAAATACCTTGCTGCAAGTTATTTACTTTTATTTTGTTTTACATTTTGGCAATCTTATATACCTATCTCTATCAGATCTCACCTTTGCAATTGACCGTGAAGGGATTGACAACCCCTTTTTCCCGTTGGGTGCAAGTGTTTGATTGTTTGTGCAGGTGCATAGATTGGGGACTTGCTTGTACCTCCTACTGGATTGATACCTTGGTTCTCTAACTGAGGGAAATACTTATCTCTACTTTGCTGCTTCACCCTTTCCTCTTCAAGGGAAAAACCAACGCAAGCTCAAGAAGTAGCAGCACCGTTGCCAAAGTTCATCGTTTTGAAGCACCTCGTGATGATCGGGTGTGATAGACTCTACGTTCGCATACAACGGGTGTAAGACAGTTTTGCACATGCAGAATACTTGGGTTAAACTTCATGAGCCTAGCATGTATAGACATGGTCTCGAAACACTAGAGACCGAAAGGTCGAACGTGAGTCATATAGTAGATATGATCAACATAGAGGTGTTCACCATTGATGACTACCCCATCTCACGTGATGATCGGACATGGGTTAGTTGATTTGGATCACGTATCACTTAGATGACTTGAGGGATGTTTATTTAAGTGGGAGTTCATTAGTAATTGGATTAATTGAACTTAATTTATCATGAACTTAGTCTTATAGTTTTGCATATCTATGTTGTAGATCAATGGCCTGAGCTACCGTTCCCTTGAATTTTAATGCGTTCCTAGAGAAAGCTAAGTTGAAAGATGATGGTAGCAACTACATGGACTGGGTCCGCAACTTGAGGATTATCCTCTTTGCTGCATAGAAGAATTATGTCCTTGATGCACCGCTAGGTGAAAGGCCTGCTACAGGAGCTGGAGCTGATGTTATGAACGTCTGGCAAGCTTGATCTGATGACTACTCAATAGTTCAGTGTGCCATGCTTTACGGCTTAGAACCAGGACTTCAAAGACGTTTTGAACGTCATGGAGCATATGAGATGTTCCAGGAGTTGAAGTTAATATTTCAAGCAAATGCCCGGTTTGGGAGATATGAAGTCTCCAACAAGTTCTATAGCTGCAAGATGGAGGAGAACAGTTCTGTCAGTGAACACGTACTCAAAATGTCTGGGTATTATAATCACTTGACTTAGCTGGGAGTTGATCTTCCAGTTGATTGTGTTATTGACAGAGTTCTTCAATCACTGCCACCAAGCTACAAAGGCTTCGTGATGAACTATAATATGCAAGGGATGAACAAAACAATTCCCGAGCTCTTCGCAATGCTTAAGGCCGTGGAGGTAGAAATCAAGAAGGAGCATCAAGTGCTGATGGTTAACAAGACCACTAGTTTTGAGTAAAAGGGCAAGCGAAACAAAGGGAACTTCAAGAAGAATGGCATGCAAGTTGCCACTCCCGGGAAGAAGCCCAAAGCTGGACCCAAGCCTGAAACTGAGTGCTTCTACTGCAAAGGGACTGGTCACTTGAAGCGGAACTGCCCCAAATACTTGGCGGATAAGAAGGATGGGAAAGTGAACAAAGGTATATTTGATATACATGTTATTGATGTGTACCTTACTAATGCTCATAGCAGCGCCTGGGTATTTGATACTGGTTCGGTTGCTCATATTTGTAACTCGACAGGAGCTGCGGAATAAACGAAGATTGGCTAAGGACGAGGTGATGATGCATGTCGGGAATGGTTCGAAGGTTGATATGATCGCCGTCGGCACGCTACCTCTACATCTACCTTCAGGATTAGTTTTAGACCTGAATAATTGTTATTTGGTGCCTGTGTTGAGCATGAACATTATATCTAGATCTTGTTTATTGTGAGACGGTTATTCGTTTAAGTCAGAGAATAATGGTTGTTCTATTTATATGAATAATATCTTTTATGGTCATGCACCCTTGAAGAGTGGTCTATTCTTGTTGAATCTTGATCGTAGTGATACACATATTCATAATATTTATGCCAAAAGATGCAAAGTTAATAATGATAGTGCAACATACTTGTGGCACTACCGTTTAGGTCATATTGGTGTAAATCGCATGAAGAAACTCCATGCAGATGGACTTTGGAATCACTTGATTATGAATCATTTGATACTTGCGAACCATGCATCATGGGCAAGATGACTAAACCTCCGATCTCTGGAACAATGGAGCGAGCTAATGACTTATTGGAAATAATACATACCGATGTATGCGGTCCGATGAGTGTTGAGGCACGCGGCGGGTATCGTTATTTTCTGACCTTCACAGATGATTTGAGTAGGTATGGATATATCTACTTAATGAAACGCAAGTCTGAAACATTTGAAAAGTTCAAGGAATTTTAGAGTGAAGTGGAGAATCATCGTAACAAGAAAATAAAGTTTCTACGATCTGATCGTGGAGGCGAATATTTGAGTTAGAGTTTGGCCTTCATTTAAAACAATGTGGAATTATTTCACAACTCACGCCACCTAGAACACCACAGCGTAATGGTGTGTCCGAACGTCGTAACCATACTTTATTAGATATGGTGCAATCTATGATGTCTCTTACCGATTTACCACTATCGTTTTGGGGTTATGCATTAGAGACAGCCGCATTCACGATAAATAGGGCACCGTCTAAATCCGTTGAGACGACACCGTATGAACTGTGGTTTGGCAAGAAACCTAAGCTGTCGTTTCTTAAAGTTTGGGGTTGCGACACTTATGTCAAAAGGCTTCAGCCTGATAAGCTCGAACCCAAATCTAAGAAGTGCGCCTTCATAGGATACCCTAAGGAAACTATTGGGTACACCTTCTACCACAGATCCGAAGGCAAGATCTTTGTTGCCAAGATCGGGTCCTTTCTAGAGGAGTTTCTCTCAAAAGAAGTGAGTGGGAGGAAAGTAGAACTTGATGAGGTAATTGTACCTTCTCTCGAATTGGAGAGTAGCACATCATAGAAAACTATTCCAGTGATGGCTACACCAACTAGAGAGGAAGCAAATGATGATGATCATGAAACTTCAGATCAAGTTACTACTGAACCTCGTAGGTCGACCAGGGCATGATCCGCACCAGAGTGGTATGGTAATCCTGTCCTGGAAGTCATGTTACTAGACCAAGGCAAACCTACGAACTATGAAGAAGCTATGATGAGCCCAGATTCTGAAAAATGGCTTGAGGCCATGAAATCTGAGATAGGATCCATGTATGAGAACAAAGTGTGGACTTTGGTGGACTTGCCCGATGATCGGCAAGCCATGGAAAATAAATGGATCTTTGTGACGCCCCCAACTCAATCGTGGACTAATCATACACGCAAACATGCACGATCAAGCATAGGGACTCACGGGAAGATATCACAACACAACTCTAACACAAATAAACGGAGATCCACGAATATTACAGACTAGGGATCACGAGGATCCGAATACATAAGTCAGTCATACAAATAATATCTGGGTACAGACATAGTTAGCCAAGGCTTGCCTGAAGAAGGCTAGCAAAAACAATGACTCTAGATCGAAAGGCGAAGGCCTCCTACCTAGGGCCTCCGATCCTACTCCTGGTCGGCTGGCTCGATCCAGTAGTACGTGTCGTCTGGGCCCTCCTGGTAGTAAGATCCTGCGATGTCATCTAGCTCCTGAGCTCCATCGTCTGAGGTAACATCAAAAAGGGGTATGGGGGAAAAAGAGGTAGCAAAGCAACCATGAGTACTCATCTGAAGTACTCAGCAAGCAAGGATCTACACTACATATGCAACATTATGAAGGAAAGGCTGTATATGTGGACTAGGCTGCAGAAAAGCCAGAATAGAGAGAAGACCTAGTCCTATCGAAGACTAGCATCTTCATGAAGCCACCATCTTGCAGCAATTAGAAGAGTACAGAAAAGCATTTTATGAAGCAAGCATGTTGATGCAAAGCCTAGCGATCCTTCCTCAACTCCCTGTGAGAAAGCGATCCCGGAGCTTTAATTAATTAAACAAGTATCCAGTTCAAGTAATAGATCGGGATACCAAACTGAGCGTCCTGTTACCGTGGACACGGCTATTCGAATAGATCACTTCCCTGCAGGGGTGCACTACTGTTACCCAACATGCTCGAACACCTCTGGCCGTACACACATGCTGGGTAATGCCCGGCCTCGGGAGATCGACACGAAGCAGCGCCCTACCTAGGCTCAGCAGAGAGGTCAACACGCCGGACTAACCTATGCACCCAGGCGTCTTGGGCCATCGCCCCGGGCGCTCCTGCGCGTTGCGAGACTGGCCGGGGAGCAGGCGTGACACTGAACTCGTCAGTGAAGTATCCAGCCCAACCCCAACAATCAGCCCGCACGGTGAACTGTGACATCTGATGAGCTTTCGGGAGAAACGTACAACATAGAGGGCCCCATAACCATTATCCCATGTGGTGGCAGTGCGTATAGGCCATTGGCCAACTCAGATCAATTACCCAAATCCGTTAGGTGTATTTAATAACTCGCGGAGACTATCAGAGTTTCTGATGCACCGCCACAATATCTCTCTTGGGTGCCCTCCTGGCAAACCCGATTGCATAATTTCCCCACGGGTACCCCTCAGGGTCGACCCGCCTGCGACAAAGGTCAAAGTAACCGTGTGCTCATAACATCAAGGGGGAAAACCCCAAGAATCACCCTCGGTGGATTCCACTCGATGAAATCATCAAGGTGAACAAAGGAGGAATCACCCTCGAGGTTCACACTTGAGGGGTTGCACGAGAGTCATATCGGGAGTGGTTAAGGAGGAATCACCCTCGATGACCACGACCGAACAGCTACACTGCAGAGTTATCATCAGGAGTGCGTTACGAGGTATCACCCTCGGCACTCGATAGTAACTATGCAGAGTCGTACAACAAAGGGGGGTGAAGTGAGGTGTCAGTCTCTGGTCGTCGATCACGTTGATCAAGTCGTCGATGATGAAGCAGAGGCAACAAGGACAAAGTGGGGGTCACTGATGGATCACTAACCAACGTACACTAAGCAGTGGGGGTCGATGATGAAGCAGGATAGGAGCAATCAATTACAGTAGCAAAATCTAATGCAAGCATGAGAGAATGGAATGGGCGATATTGGATTGTTCAAGGGGGGGCTTGCCTGGTTGCTCTGCGGCAAAGGCAGGGTCATCGGTGGTGTCGTCGGTCTCCAGAGTTGCGTCGGTCTCGAGGACTACATCGGTACCGAGATCTACCGAAAGAGAAGAGGTGGAGGAAACAAATAAATACATAGCAAATATATGAAACACAGAGCATGATATGCCAACGTATGCACTATTCATCTACTGGAAATGGGCAAAAAATTGCGGGTTCACCTACTTAGAATGTCCTGACACGGAAACAGATGGCACGGTTGGATTCGTGGGATTTTTCTGAGCAACTTTTATGTACAAAGTATTTCCATCTGACTTACGGATTATTTTATATTAATTTTCTAAGTTTTAAAACATTTTCTGAATTTTCTGGATTTTGTTTAATTCGAAAATAAATGGATAAAAAGCTAAGTGCACCCAGCATAGTGCACACTAAGATGCACTAAGGGGCTGACATGTGGGTCAACGTTGACTGGTCAAGGGGACGCCGGGTCCCACGTGTCACTGGCTGGGACTGCCCAGCCAGCAAGTTTGACTGGTCAACTGACCAGTGGGGCCCTGCTTTGAGTGATAGAGTCTAATTTAATAGAGTTTTAACATTTAATTAGTTTAACTTAAAGGTGGGGCCAGACTGTCAGTGAGTCAATTTTTTTAACAAAGTTTTATTCAACCAAACTAATTAATTAGCGAGGTGGCCCCATGTGTCATAGTCACAGTTAGCATTAGGGGCATTTTTAGTAGATTATTAACTGGGAGGGGGCCCACACGTCAATGCCTACTGTTCCGGTTTAATTAGTGCTAACACTAAACGGCCTGGCCCACCTGTCATTTAGACAGGGCTGGCCTAAACAGAGCAGGCGCCGGTGGTGATCTACAGGAGCGGCTGCAGGACGCCGGATCCTGACCCCGGTGACCAAATGGGCGTCTGCGACCACCGACAGAACCAGCGCGGCATGGCGCACGCAGGGGTGCGAGTCGTTCTTGCGGAGACGGCCGAAGGTGGCCACGATGATGACGTCGGACGACGGTGACGACGCGGCCTCGGCTGCATCCGAGCTACGGGGCGAGGGGGAGAAAGGGGAGAGGCCACAGAGGACTGGGAGATGACAGTGAGCTCGGAAGCGCGCCCAACGGAGATGGAGAAGCAGTGGTGGTGGCAGGTCGACGGTGACGATCGGCGGGGCAGAGGAGGTAGACGCGGCCGATCCGGCGAGGTAGGGGTCCGGCGGAGCCCCGATGAGGATCGGCGGTGATGAGGCGGCCGGGATGGGCGACGACCGACGAGCGCCAAGGCGGCGAACCTGGCCCCAGCGCGGCCAGGCGCGCGGGCAAGGGAGAGGCCAGGGTTCGCAAGGCGATGGCGTGCGGTGGACGCGGCGACAGGAGCGAGTGGCGCCGGGGTGGCGATGGTGACTAGGCCCTCGGGCGGCGGCGTGGTACCGGCAGGCGAGGCCGATGGCATGCGGCGACGGAGCGGCGAGAGGCATAGGGCGGCGGCGTCACGATGAGGGCATGGGGAGGTGTTGGGGCCGAGCCCCAGTTCAGATCGGGGGGGGGGGAGGCGAGAGGGAGGAGAGAGTGGGGGGGATCATGGGGGTTGTGGGGGCAGCTAGGTTTCGGCTGGGGGCATCGGGGGGGGGGGGGGGGGGTATGTAAGCCGGTGTGTGGGCCGGCCTGGGGTTGGCCTGGTGGCCCAGTTGGGCTAGGCCCAGGGGGGAGGGGAGTTCCTCTTTTTCTTTTTACTTTGTTTTATTTTTTTTCATTTTTCTTTTACTGTTTTAAAACCTTTTAGTTCTATTTTATTTTGGCTGTACAAAATACAAAATTAGTACCTAAAATAAGGTTTCAAAACATACCACTACCACCAAAAGTGTAGTAGCTAAATAATTTAGTTTTTTATATTCTATTAATTAAAAGGGCATTTAATTAATTGTTTTGCCACTATTTTGATTATTTAAGGGCATTTAAACACTTTATAAAAGGTTCGTTCCACCACCAAAATTAGTTAGGGATTATTTACCCCATGATGAAAATTTTAGTTTTGACATTTGAAAACTTTTAAAGTTTGACTTGAATTTAAATTTGAATTTGAACTGGGTGGAATCAAAGAGGGATTTACCCACAATGTAAACGATGACATGTCATCATTAACATAGGATTACTGTAGCTTAATTATCTGGGCATCACAATTCTCCTCCACTACAAGAAATCTCGTCCCGAGATTTAAGGGTGGAGTAAGGGGGAAGACTTGGGAAGGACGGAGCTCAACACAAGATAGGTACATGTGGGCTATCTCAGTGAACGTGGCATAGAGGCATATCTCGAGTTGAAATTCAAGAAAGTCATCGAGAGCAAGGTAAGGAGGTCCAATAAGAAGCTTCAAGCAGGTAGGCAATCGTTCATTGCCTGAAATAGAGGGTGAATGGGGTTCAGAGCAATGGGAATAAGTATTGCGTCTGATACCAGAATAGATCACTCGGAAGGTGGCTCGTGATTTGCATATGAAGCCAAGTGCGAGGAACAATTTTGGAAACCAGTGATGTACAGGAGAGTTAGGTTTCAATCCTGTGGAACTGTGGGTTATGGGCCCACCATGTGGGTTAACAGTGGGAAGGCGCTAACATTTTGCACGGTCATGATAGCAAGGCAGGTCAGAGGATAGCCTGTCAATTATGTTGGCAACTGCGTCGGTATCTAGGGCGAGGGACGAAGAGAACCATTTTCCTGCTCGCAAGGCGAGGCAGACCAATAGGCAAAGTTCTCATTCATTGGTGGCTACCAGAATGTCATCAACAATAGGAACAAGGTCTTACTGACAGAGCTTGTACACCGGGGTGTTTACATAAGCAGGGAATTATCACTGCTCAGGTATGTTAGGTTACAAGGAAGGTTAAACAACACCATGGAAAGGAAAGTGTAGACTCGAATCAGTTATCGATGTTCTCGAGTGTCTAACAACTCAGAACCCGTGGAAAATTGGAATCGGCGAGAAATAATAGTTGATGAAGAACTCATAAGAAGTTATGAAATTCCGTGATATTCTCGAGATACCAGAGGGTAATACTCGATGGTAGATCAAAGTAGAGGTTGGACAGGTGAAATGATCTGCAGAAGATAAGTACTTCAACTTGTCCGAGAAATGGAATCAAATGAGAACAATCATGGTCGGAACCATGGTTGCCAAGGACCAAATATAGATACAAGATGAACTTATCACAAGGGGATTATTATTATTACAAGAAGCTTCCATGATAAGTTCCACATCGGGTCCATGGGCATGAACACAAAGGTTCAAGGTCGACTCCCACTTCTCTAATGCACAACTTTCCATTCACTTCTCGCATTCGAAGAAGTTGTAGCGTTGAAATTTTATCTGACGAAAAGCTAGTAGAGTATAACCCGCATAATTTTCGAGTTCACATGGATTTAGGGAAGACATAGATTCAACCCATTGAGGCATATTAGGAATACTTCAGGAGTAATTTATACAAGCTTGAAAATAGAGCATGGTTGAGAAAGCAGAGGATACAATTTACCAAAGGCATTATGTATCCGAGGAAAGGCTCACAAAGTTATTGAAAATGGAAGACGCTGTCGGATAAAATCCAACAAAGGATCTGGTGGTCCACAAGGGATCTGATGTGAGTATCGGTACTTCACCAAAAGAAGAAAGAATGTAAAGATATCAGAATATAGAAACAACTGACTAATTCAAAGCCCAAATGCAAAAGAATTATGATTTTCAAATCAAGGGATCACAAGCAAATGCTCTGATCAAGGATGGATAAGTTGAATAGACTTAGGGGTATAATCGACAGCAATTTGTTTGGTCGAGAACCAGCTCCTGTTCAAAATGACGTCTAAGCCGAAGGGATGAATTCTAGGGTTCGACTGAGGATTGCGAGCATCCGCAACATATTGAATCAACGGACTCAAAATGATATTGACAAAGGATGCCAATATGATTACTAGACTTATGGGTTTAATCATAATGCAAGCAAGCAAGAATTTCAAGAGCAATAGGCTGTAGAGAATGTTTGGAAAATCGAATAGAATTTCAGGGCATCTTGTAATAACAAGAGGAACTGGGGATGAAGGTATGAACGAAAAATGTAGGATGTTACCCATAAGGATTTATCGGTGGTAGGGATCGCAACGGCGAAATGCACAAGGGTTTCGGGAAAACATCGGAGAGTATATTCAGAATCTTCTAGTGCACCAAGCAATCATCTGGAGTGAGGGGCTCTCCGGGAGAAAGTATTTACGAGAACCTAGAGTTAGAGTTAGCAAAATCATTTAACCCGAATAGAAGAGAGATCAGATTCCTAGAGTACAGACGAGGAATAAAAGATCCTAATACCACCCAATGGCAACGTGGGCCCGTAAGCCGCACAACCAAGTTAGTAAAACAATTTTGGACCACTAGACTCAACTTCGGCCAAGGAGTTGGAAAGGGGGATTCCTACAGGCAGTTGGCTCTGATACCAACTTGTGACGCCCCAGACTCAATCATGCACTAATCATACACACAAACATGCACGATCAAGCACAGGGATTCACGAGAAGATATCACAACACAACTCTAACACAAATAAACGGAGATCCATGAATATTACAGACCAGGGATCACGAGGATCCAAATACATAAGTCAGTCATACAAATAATATCTGGGTACAGACATAGTTAGTCAAGGCTTGCCATAAGAAGGCTAGCACAAACAATGACTCTAGATCGAAAGGCGAAAGCCTCCTGCCTAGGGCCTCCGATCCAACTCCTGGTCGGCTGGCTCGATCCAGTAGTATGTGCCGTCTAGGCCCTCCTGGTAGTAAGCTCCTGCGGTGTCATCTGGCTCCTGAGCTCCATCGTCTGAGGTAACAACAAAAAGGGGTATGGGGGAAAAAGAGGTAGCAAAGCAACCGTGAGTACTCATCCGAAGTACTCAGCAAGCAAGGATCTACACTACATATGCAACATTATGAAGGAAAGGCTGTATATGTGGACTGGGCTGCAGAAAAGCCAGAATAGAGAGAAGACCTAGTCCTATCGAAGACTAGCATCTTCACGAAGCCACCATCTTGCAGCAATTAGAAGAGTACAGAAAAGCATTTTATTAAGCAAGCATGTTGACGCAAAGCCTAGCGATCCTTCCTCGACTCCCTATGAGAAAGCGATCCCGGAGCTTCAATTAATTAAACAAGTATCCAGTTCAAGTAATAGATCGGGATACCAAACTGAGCGTCATGTTACCGTGGACACGGCTATTCGAATAGATCACTTCCCTGTAGGGGTGCACTACTGTTACCCAACACGCTCGAATACCTCTGGCCATACACACTTGCTGAGTAATGCCCGGCCTCGGGAGATCAACACGAAGCAGCACCCTACCTAGTCTCAGCAGAGAGGTCAACATGCCGGACTAACCTATGCACCCAGGGGTCTTGGGCCATCGCCCCGGGCGCTCCTGCGCGTTGCGAGACTGGCCTGGGAGCAGGCGCGACACAGAACTCGTCAGTGAAGTATCCAGCCCAACCCCAACAATCAGCCCGCACGGTGAACTGTGACGTCTGATGAGCTTTCGGGAGAAACGTACGACGTAGAGGGCCCCATAACCATCATCCCACGTGGTGGTAGTGCGTATAGGCAATTGGCCAACTCAGATCAATTACCCAAATCCGTTAGGCGTATTTAATAACTCACGGAGACGATCAGAGTTTCTGATGCTCCGGCACAATATCTCTCGGGTGCCCTCCTGGCAAACCCGACTGCATAATTTCCCCGTGGGTACCTCTCAGGGTCGACCCGCCTGCGACAAAGGTCAAAGTAACCGTGTGGTCATAACATCAAGGGGGAAACCCCGAGGAATCATCCTCGATGGATTCCACTCGATGATATCATCAAGGTGAATGTAGGAGGAATCACCCTTGAGGTTCACACTTGAGGGGTTGCACGAGAGAGTCGTATCGGGAGTGGTTAAGGAGGAATCACCCTTGATGACCACGACCGAACAGCTACACTGCAGAGTTATCATCAGGAGTGCGTTATGAGGTATCACCCTCAGCACTCGATAATAACTATGCAGAGTAATACAACAAAGGGGGGTGAAGTGAGGTGTCGGTCTCTGGTCGTCGATCATGTTGATCGAGTCATCGATGATGAAGCAGAGGCAAAAAGGACAAAGTGGGGGTCAGTGATGGATCAATAATCAACGTATACTAAGCAGTTTAGGTTAAGCATGTAGGTATCAATAAGCAGGTTACAAAAAGCAGGCTTTGCATCAAGATAGGAGCAATCAATTACAGTAGCAAAATCTAATGCAAGCATGAGAGAATGGAGTGGGCAATATCGGATTGTTCAAGGGGGGGGTTTTGCCTGCTTGCTCTGCGGCAAAGGCAGGGTCGTCAGTGGTGTCGTCGGTCTCCGGAGCTGCATCGGTCTCGAGGACTACGTCGGTACCGGGATCTACCGAGAGAGAAGAGGGGAAGGAAACAAATAAATACACAGAAAATATATGCAACACAGAGCATGCTATGCTAATGTATGCACTATTCATCTATCGGAAATGGGCAAAAAGTAACGGGTTCACCTACTTAGAGTGTCCCGACACGGAAACAGATATCACAGTTGGATTCATGGCATTTTTCTGAGCAACTTTCATGTACAAAGTATTTCCATCTGACTTACGGATTATTTTATATTAATTTTCTAAGTTTTAAAACATTTTCTGAATTTTCTGGATTTTGTTTAATTCGAAAATAAATGGATAAAAAGCTAAGTGCACCCAGCATAGTGCACACTAAGATGCACTAAGGGGCTGACATGTGGGTCAACGTTGACTGGTCAAGGGGACGCCGGGTCCCACCTGTCACTGGCTGGGACTGCCCAGTCAGGAAGTTTGACTGGTCAACTGACCAGTGGGGCCCTGCTGTAAGTGACAGATTCTAATTTAACAGAGTTTTAACATTTAATTAGTTTAACTTAAAGGTGGGGCCAGACTGTCAGTGAGTCAATTTTTTTAACAAAGTTTTATTTAACCAAACTAATTAATTAATGAGGTGGCCCCACGTGTCATAGTCACAGTTAGCATTAGGGGCATTTTTAGTAGATTATTAAGTAGGAGGGGGCCCACATGTCAATGCCTACTGTTCTGGTTTAATTAGTGCTAACACTAAACGGCCTTGCCCACCTGTCATTTAGACAGGGCCGGCCTAAACAGAGCAGGCGCCGGTGGTGATCTACAGGGGTGGTGGCAGGACGCCGGATCCTGACCCCGGCGACCAAATGGGCGTCTGCGACCACCCACAAAACCAGCGCAGTGCGGCACGCGCAGGGGTGCGAGTCGTTCTTGCGGAGACGGCCGAAGATGGCCACGATGATGACATCGGACGGCGGTGACGACGCGGCCACGGCTGCATCCGAGCTACGGGGCGAGGGGGAGAAAGGGGAGAGGCCACAAAGTACCGGGAGCTCACAGTGAGCTCGGGAGCATGCCCGATGGAGACGGAGAAGCAGTGGTGGTGGCGGGTCGACGGTGACGGCCGGTGGGGCAGCGGAGGTAGACGCGGCTGATCCGGCGAGGTAGGGGTCCGACGGAGCCTCGACGAGTTCCGGCGGTGATGAGGCGGCCGGGATGGGCGACGGCCGACGAGCGCCAAGGCGGCGAGCCTGGCCCCGGCGCGGCTAGGCGCGCGGGCAAGGGGGAGGCCAGGGTGCGCGAGGCGATGGCGAGCGGCGGACGCGGCGACGGGGGCGAGTGGCGCCGGGGCGGACGGGGTGGCGATGGTGACGAGGCCCTCGGGCGGCGGCGTGGTACCCGCAGGTGAGGCCGATGACGTGCGGCGATGGAGCGGCGGGAGGCGTAGGGCGGTGGTGTCACGACAAGGGCGCCGGGAGGTGTCGGGGCCGAGCCCCAGTTCAGATCGGGAGGGGGGGTGCGAGAGGGAGGAGAGAGTGGGGGGGATCGTGGGGGTTGTGGGGGCAGCTAGGGTTTCGGCTAGGGGTATCGGGGGGGTATGTAAGCCGGGGTGTGGGCCGGCCTGGGGTTGCCCTGGTGGCCCAGTTGGGCTAGGCCCAGGGGGAGGGGAGTTCCTCTTTTTCTTTTTACTTTGTTTTGTTTTTTTCATTTTTCTTTTACTGTTTTAAAACCTTTTAGTTCTATTTTATTTTGACTGTACAAAATACAAAATTAGTACCTAAAATAAGGTTTCAAAACATACCACTACCACAAAAAGTGTAGTAGCTAAATAATCTAGTTTGCACATTCTATTAATTAAAAGGGCATTTAATTAATTGTTTTGCCACTATTTTGATTATTTAAGGGAATTTAAACACTTTATAAAAGGTTGTTTCCGCCACCAAAATTAGTTAGGGATTATTTGCCACATGACGAACATTTTAGTTTTGACATTTGAAAACTTTTAAAGTTTGACTTGAATTTAAATTTGAATTTGAACCGGGTGGAATCAAAGAGGGATTTACGCATAATGTAAACGATGACATGTCATCATTCACATAGGATTACTATAGCTTAATTATCCAGGCGTCACAATCTTCAAGAAGAAGACTGACGCTGATGGTAATGTTACTATCTACAAAGCTCGACTTGCCGTGAAAGGTTTTCGACAAGTTCAAGGAGTTGACTACGATGAGACTTTCTCACCCATAGCGATGCTTAAGTCTGTCCGAATCATGTTACCAATTGCCGCATTTTATAATTATGTAATCTGGCAAATGGACGTCAAAACTGCATTCCTTAATGGATATCTTAAAGAAGAGTTGTATATGATGCAACCAGAAGGTTTTGTCGATCCTAAAGGTGCTACCAAAGTGTGCAAGCTCCAGCGATCCATCTATGGACTGGTGCAAGCTTCTCGGAGTTGGAATATATGCTTTGCTGAGGTGATCAAAGCATATGGTTTTATACAGACTTACGGTGAAGCCTGTATTTACAAGAAAGTGAGTGGGAGCTCTGTAGCATTTCTGATATTATATGTGGATGACATATTGTTGATTGGAAATGATATAGAATTTCTAGATAGCATAAAAGGATACTTGAATAAGAATTTTTCAATGAAAGACCTCGGTAAAGCTGCTTACATATTGGGCATCAAGATCTATAGAGATAGATCGAGACACTTAATAGGACTTTCACAAAGCACATACCTTGATAAAGTTTTGAAGAAGTTCAAAATGGATCAGTCAAAGAAAGGGTTCTTTCCTGTGTTACAAGGTGTGAAGTTGAGTCAAACTCAAAGCCCGACCGCTGCAGAAGATAGAGAGAAAATGAAAGTCATTCCCTATGCCTCGGCCATAGGTTCTATCATGTATGCTATGCTGTGTACCAGACCTGATGTGTGGCTTGCCATAAGTCTGGCAGGGAGGTACCAAAGTAATCCAGGAGTGGACCACTGGATAGCGGTCAAGAACATCCTGAAGTACCTGAAAAGGACCAAGGATATGTTTCTCATTTATGGAGGTGACGAAGAGCTCGTCGTAAATGGTTACGTCGATGCTAGCTTCGACACTGATCCGGATGACTCTAAGTCACAAACCGGATACGTATTTATATTGAATGGTGGAGCTGTCAGTTGGTGCAGTTCCAAGCAGAGCGTCGTGGCGGGATCTAAGTGTGAAGCGGAGTACATAGCTGCTTCAGAAGCAGCACATGAAGGAGTCTGGATGAAGGAGTTCATATCCGATCTGGGTGTAATACACAGTGCATCGGGTCCAATGAAAATCTTTTGTGACAACACTGGAGCAATTGCCTTGGTGAAGGAATCCAGGTTTCACAAGAGAACCAAACACATCAAGAGACGCTTCAACTCCATTCATGAAAAGGCCAAGGATGGAGACATAGAAATTTGCACAGTACATACGGATATGAATTTGTAGACCCGTTGACTAAGCCTCTTCCGCGAGCAAAACATGATCAGCACCAAGACTCCATGGGTGTTAGATTCATTACACTGTAATCTAGATTATTGACTCCAGTGCAAGTGGGAGACTGAAGGAAATATGCCCTAGAGGCAATAATAAAGTTTTTATTTTATATTTCCTTACTCATGATAAAGGTTTATTATTCATGCTAGAATTGTATTGATCGGAAACTTAAATACATGTGTGAATACATAAACAAATACCGTGTCCCTAGTAAGCCTCTACTAGACTAGCTCGTTGATCAAAGATGGTTAAGGTTTCCTAATTAACCGTAGACATGTGTTGTCATTTGATAACGGGATCACATCATTAGGAGAATGATGTGATGGACAAGACCCATCCGTTAGCTTAGCATATTGATCGTTCAGTTTATTGCTATTGCTTTCTTCATGTCAAATACATATTCCTTCGACTATGATATTATGCAACTCCCAGATACCGGAGGAATACCTTGTGTGCTATCAAATGTCACAACGTAACTAGGTGATCATAAAGATGCTCTACAGGTATCTTCGAAGGTGTTTGTTGAGTTGGCATTGATCGAGATTAGGATTTGTCACTCCGAGTATCGGAGAGGTATCTCTGGGCCCTCTCGGTAATACACATCATAAGAAGCCTTGCAAGCAAAGTGACTAATGAGTTACTTACAGGATGATGTTTTACGGAACGAGTAAAGATACTTGTTGGTAACAAGATTGAACTAGGTATGAAGATACCAACGATCGAATCTCGGGCAAGTAACATACCGATGGACAAAGGGAATTACGTATGTTGTCATAACGGTTCGACCGATAAAGTTCTTCGTAGAATATGTAGGAGCCAATATGGGCATCCAGGTTCCGCTATTGGTTATTGACCCGAGAGGTGTCTCGGTCATGTCTACATAGTTCTCGAATCCGTAGGGTCCGCATGCTTAACGTTCGTTGACGATATAATATTATATGAGTTATATGATTTGGTGACCGAATGTTGTTTGGAGTCCCGGATGAGATCATGGACAAGATGAGGTGTCTCGAAATGGTCGAGAGGTAAAGATTGATCTATAGGACAATGGTATTCGGACACCGGAATAGTTTCAGAATGCACCGGGTAGTCATCGGATCACCGGAAGGGGTTCCGGGAGTCCCCGGGAGGTCTATGGGCTTAATGGGCCAAGGAGAGGCACACACCAGCCCACACAGGGGCTGGCGCGCACCTTCCCTAGCCGCCGGCCCTAGAAGAAGGAAAGGCGGGAGCCACCTCCTCCGATCTTTCCCCTCTTGTGGGAGAAAGGAAAGGGGGGGGGGGCGACCTCCCCCCTCCTTCCCCTTGGCGGCAAAAGAAGGTAAGGGGGGGCGGCCCAGGGTAAGCCCAAGTAGGATTTGGACCTACTTGGGGTGCCCCTTGGCCTCTCCCCTCTCCCTCCCACCTATATATATGTGGGAGGGGGGCCCTAGCACACCCAGAACATTGTCTTAGCCGTGTGCGGTGCCCCCCCTCCACCGTTTACACCACCGGTAATATTTTCGTAGTGCTTAGGCAAAGCCCTACGGAGATAGCTTCACAATCACCGTCACCATGCCGTCGTGCTGCCGGAACTCATCCACTACCTCGCTGTCATGCTGGATCAAGAAGGCGGAGGACTTCATTGACCTGAACATGTGCTGAAGGCGGAGGTGTCGTACGTTCGGTGCTCGATCGGTTGGAACGCGGAGAAGTTTGACTACATCAACCGCATTGTCAAACGCTTCCGCTTACGGTCTACGAGGGTATGTAGACGCACTCTCCCCACTTGTTGCTATGCATCTCCTTGATAGATCTTGTGTGTGCGTAGAATTTTTTTTGTTTTCCATGCAACCTTTCCCAACACAAATGTCACCGGCAGCATGAGGTTGCATATTGTTGGTGAAACTAACAACGGTAAGCACCCGACCGCAGTTGTGCGATCAGGGTGGTCCTTAGCATAAAAAATGATGGGCGTGTTGGACCATTTGAGTGGTTTCTGGGCGTCAACTGCTGGTTCCACTATATTGACCTAACGCACCCACTGCTTAAGTTGGTGGTGAGAGGAGTGCAAATATGCACCTCCGTCAATGCACATGGCTTCGAAGGGAATGGAGGGCAGAATCTATAATACCTAAATAGTTCATCCCCACTATGTTATTTCTCTTGACATGCAGCCTATCCACCTCATCAACTTGCCACCTCAGCATTTTTTCAACGAATTGTGTGATTCCACTTTGATAACTGAAGCAGACTTTTTACGTCTTCCATTACCGATGAGTCGGTCTATAAATAAAAACAATAAAGCGAAGCCCATCGATCCATCTCTCTGTACCGATTATTCTTCCATATGCATCAGGGCAGCAGATCAGGGGACGCCGTCAAGCACACAATCCACGCATCACCGGACGGTGCCCGGCAACCCAATGCTCCGGCATTCAATCCAACAACACCTTCCCCAGTTACTTTCATGCTCCTCCAGGCTCCACTAGCTCCCATCTTCTCCATGTCCACACCGATCTAGGATTTCCACGGCCAAGATGTAAGATCAGGCCAAGAGCACCACTCTCCAGTTTCCTCATGTCTTGGCGGCGGAGGAGCTACGGCTATGGAGGCGGGCGAGGCGTCCATGGATGCTACAAGTGAGGGACTGCAACCATGCGACGGTGGTGGTGGAGGCTACAGTCGTGGTGGTCGTGGCGGCGGTGACGGCGCTGGTGGAGGCTGTTGTTCCTACAACTTCGGCGAGGAGGGCCACATGTCAAGGGATTGCCCTAGGTACTTCGCCATCCCTTGGGATCAGACCGCTGTGTTGCCTTTTAAATCATGATTTCCTTCCTTATTATGCAACAATTCAAGGATAGATCCAGCCTGATCGATAGAAGTTGTAATGTTCCTTGCCCAGACAGTCATGGTGGTCATGAAGGCTATATATGGATGGATCCATATAATGAAATTCTGAGTGATTTATGGTCCAAGTATTTTTCTTTCCGTATGTGGTCTATCCATCTATTATGAAGCGAATCCTTCTCAACAAATAGAAAAGAAACGTATCCCATTTACCTCATCTCCTTTTGCCCTTTTCGTAGGTAAGCAAACCTTCTCTCTCTCTCTCTCTCTCTCTCTCTCTCTCTTACCCACAAAGATTGTGCAGATGTTTTAATCTATAGTGGGCAAGATCTTTGGTGAAAATGGTACTGCAGATTGCGTTGAAAATAAATCTAGGCACTTTTTTATGCTCCACTATCTGTGTCTTTTGGAACTATGATGCAATCATGGATAACAGATTCATTAGTTCATATAGCAGTTCATAATTTGCAATTTTAGAAAATAAGGAATTCAATAAGTTTATGATCCCTATTTATCTTTTTTCGTAGTTATCTATCTGGCATCATATAAAAATAACATCGAGTGTCCCTTCTTGATAGGTATGATATATTTCTATCATCATAATATTTAGCATTATATATATATTGAACGATCTGTGCTGCCATAGTTCATTATTTAGCTGAGTTCTTTTTGGAGACAAGCTTTGTTCTATACTTCTATTATTATTGCATGTCCTCTTGGCAGATTCTTTTCTAATGTCTATCAACAAGTTGTTTGATGAGATAATGAAGTAGGCGAGCGATCTTGCTTAAGTATATACTACTGTCACCTTCCATTGTTTTTCTAAGTCTTATGCATACATCAAAGAAGCATGTGATTTAAAAAGTTTCTTCCCGGCACTAAATATAACGACACATTACCAGGCGTCTTATGCCCACAGTCTTATTCCTGCCAATCTATAGTCATATTTCTCCTTGATTATATTTACTAAGGCCCTCTCTCTTTTGTATCAGTGACCCTATATCTTATTTGCAATAACGTATATAAGTGAAGCGACCCTATATCTTATTTGCAGTATATTAATTTATTTATTATATCCTAAGATTTATAGTAATATCTCCCCGTGCAATAGATTATGCTTATTAAATTGATATGTATGTATGGAGTTTGGTTATCCCATTCATGTCCTTTAACTGTTGACATCCTTTTTTATATGTATATCATGTTTGTTGCAATATGTCAAAGTCTAATTAATCCTATTTCATTGGTTATATATTTATGTTTTAAAGCTAGCCAGATTTTCACATGTCTGTGTCGTAAGTGTGCTCGCATTGCCAAGTTGTGGTCCATGAAGTGAACTTATTGTCCATAAACCATACATGTAATAATTTTGGAATTTCTTGAAGAGACTTTGAAGAATGAATGTCTTACTACAGGTGTAGAGTATCATTTTGGATATGTGATTTGCGTTAGCTCAGAAGCATCACACTTCAGTGTTAAATTTCATTTACTTCTTGGTATGCTAATTTTCCCGCCACAATGCGCGGGGTGTTATCTAGTTGTTGCTCTTATTCCTCCCATAGATCTATGGCACGCTAGGTTAGGGGATCGCTTGCACGAACCTGATTTAGCATCCAGCACGTCAGCTTCATCATCTTCATCGCCATGGCCCCCAAGAAGAAGGGCGCCATGGCGGCCGGTCCGTCTACGTCCAAGTACATGGGGGGCAGCATGAGCCGTTGTCTCCTTCCCCCACATTTATGTGTACTGCTATATCAAGGTGATCTTGTCAAGCACTGGTGCAAAGACGACATGATTCTTCTGTACGTCTACCATGGCCTCTTTCCTCGCTTCCGCCTCCGGGTCGACGACTTTCTCCGGCTTGGACGTAGACGTTGATAGCTTGGACGTAGAAGGACTGGCCGTTATGGTTCCCTTCTTATTGGGGGCCATGGCGATGAAGATGATGAAACTGACGCGCTGACTCCTAAATCAAGTTCGGGCAAGCGATCCCCCAACCTGGCGTGCCATAGATCTATGGGAGGAAGAAGAGTAACAATTCTGCCCTTCATTCCCTTCGAAGCCAGGTGCATTGACGGAGGTGCATTCCTGCACTCCTCTCACCGCCAACTTAAGCAGTGCATCCGTGAGGTCAATGCAGCGGAGCTAGCAGTTGACAGCCAGAAGGCACTCAAATGGTCCAACACTCCCATCATTTTTTACGCTGAGGACCACCCTGATCGCACAACTGTGGTCGGGTGCTTGCCGTTGTTGGTTTCGCCAACAATACACAACCTCAAAGTGACAAAGATGCTGGTTGACATTGGGGCTGGTTTGAACTTGATCTCACTAGATGTGATCAAGAGGCTGCAAATTTCTGATGAAGATCTCAAGAATACATGCACATTTCAAGGGATCAATCTGGGAAGACCTCAACCGAAGGGCAAGATCACCCTGTCAGTGACATTTGGTAGTGAGCTAAACTACATGACAGAGAAGATCATCTTCGACGTCGTCAACATTCCATTGCCATATAATGGGATCCTTAGCCACCCGGCGCTGGCTAAGTTCATGGCAGCATCACACTATGCCTACAACAAATGGAAGATGCCATGGCCGATGAGCGTCATCACCATCAATTCCGACAAGAAAGATGCGCTCATTTGCGCTGATCAACTCTACCGAGAAGCAGTTGCAGCATTTGCCGCCAAGGCACTTGCTCCTGCTGACAAAGATCCCGGGGGGAAGAAGAGAAAGAAGACCGGCAAGACCTCTGACAAGGACTTCGGCAAGTGCACCTCTTCGGAGTGCTGCACTCTCGTTGAGGACGTGCTGGAGAGCTTTGCCGGCAATAGCAAGAAATCCAAAGTAGCTCCACTAGCAACTAAGAAGGTATCCGCCAAGGAGGATGGCACAGGAGGAACTTTCAACATAAGTTCCACCCTCGATGTCAAATAGGAAAGCGCGCTCATTGCCTTCCTGCGGGCAAATGTTGATGTGTTTGCGTGGCAACCATCTGACATCTCCAGTGTTCCCAGGGAGGTAATTGAGCACCAACTTGTGGTCTGCCCTCATACGCGACCCGTCAAGCAGAAGGTCAGGAAGCAAGATTTGGAACGACAACAGTTCATTGCCGAGGAGATTAAGAAGCTAGAAGCGGCAGACCTGGTCAGAGGAGTGCTCCATCCAACTTGGTTGGCCAATCCAGTTGTAGTGCGCAAGGCAAATGGAAAATGGGGACTTTGTATAGACTACACTGAAATCAATAGAGCTTGTCAAAAAGATCCTTTTCCCTTGCCGCGCATCGACCAGATTGTGGAATCCACTGCCGGCTGTGATTTACTATCGTTCCTTGATGCGCACTCTGGGTATCACCATATTTTTATGTCCAAGGAAGATGAGGAGAAAACCACATACATCAGTCCATGTGGCATGTATTGTTTCATACGTATGCCTTTCGGATTGAAGAGAGTTGGTTCTACATTTGCAAGAGTAGTCCAGATTGGTTTTCAGCCCCAGTTGCACAGAAATGTGGAAGCATATATGGATGATATAGTGGTCAAAACCAAGGACAAAACAACTCTCATACAAGATCTACAAGAGACATATGCAAATCTGCGCAAGATCAGTTTGAAGCTCAATCCAGAGAAGTGTGTGTTTGGCGTACCATCCGGCAAGCTTCTCTGGTTCTTTGTATCTCAACGTGGAATTGAAGCAAATCCCAACAATATCAAATAAATTGAGCAGATTGAAGCACCAAAGCACGTCAAGGATGTGCATTGTCTTGCCGGCTGCATTGCTGCATTAAGCAGGTTCATCTCCAAGTCTGCTGAGCGCGCCTTGCCATTTTTCAAGATTTTAAAAAAGGCAGGTCCAATGAATTGGACTCCGGAAGTGGAGGCTACGCTACAAGACTTGAAGAAGTACCTCTCCACTTCGCCAACACTGGTTGCACCGAAGCCACAAGAGTCGTTGTTGCTATACTGGCGGCAATGAATCAGGTGGTTAGCACTGCACTAGTGGCTGAGAGGGAAGCTGAAGACAAAGGAGCAGCAGATGCAGAACCGTCAAGTGACAAGCCGAAATCTTCTCCGGCAAGTCTAGGTGCCGACAAGTCAAGTGCAGAACAAGAAGATGCAACAGAACAACAAGTAGTGCTGAAGAAGAAGTCGGTGTAGCGACCAGTTTATTTTGTCAGTTCTCATCTCTAGGGGGCTAGGTCAAGATATTCTGGTGTGCAGAAACTGCCTTTTGGTCTTCTCATGGCCTCAAGAAAGATGTGCCACTACTTCCAAGCACACCAGATCACTGGCGTCACTCGCTTTCTGATGCAAAGGATTAAGAAATCGAGATGTGACCGGCAGGATTGTGGAGTGGGCACTGAAACTGTCAAGTTTTAATCTCAAGTTTGAGAGTAGTTCAACCATACAGAGCAGAGCCTTGGCAGAGTTCATTGCAGAATGGACGCCAACACAAGACGAAGAGATTCAAGAGACTTATGTCCCCGACGAGGAAACAACTCAGGATTGGATTATGTACTTTGATGGGGCTTTTTGGCTGCAAGGCGCCGGTGCCGGAGTGCTGCTTGTCGCACCCACCGGAGAGTACCTCAAGTATGTAGTTCAAATGCACTTTCCCAGGGAGAAAGCAACAAAGAACACTACTGAGTATGAAGGACTGCTTGCCGGTCTCAGGATCGCAGTAGATCTTGGAGTCAGAAAGCTCATTATCAGGCCGACTCACAGCTTGTTGTAAAGCAAGTAAATAAAGATTATCAGAGCCCATTGATGGAAGCATGTGTAGATGAAGTGAGGAAACTAGAAGAGCATTGATGTCTACTACACAACTTATTCTTGTAGACTCGTATTGGGCTTCCAAGCGCGTAGTTTTGTATGACAATAGCAATTTTCCCTCAAGTGGATGACCTAAGGTTTATCAATCGATGGGAGGCGTAGGATGAAGATGGTCTCTCTCAAACAACCCTACAATGAAATACAAGAAAGCTCTTGTGTGCCCAACACACCCAATACAATGGTAAATTGTATAGGTGCACAAGTTCGGCGAAGAGATGGTGATACAAGTGTAGTATGGATAGTAGATATTGGTTCTTGAAATATGAAAATATAAAAACAGCAAGGTAGCAAGTGATAAAGCGGAGCACAAACGGTATTGCAATGCTTAGAAACAAGGCCTTGGGTTCATACTTTCACTAGTGCAATATCTCAACAGTGATAACATAATTGAATCATATAACAATCCCTCAATGTGCGACAAAGAGTCACCCCAAAGTTCTTATCTAGTGGAGAACATAAGATGAAATAATTTGTAGGATATGATACCACCTCAAAGTTATCCTTTCTGATCAATTTATTGAGCTATTCCTATAAGTGTCACAAACAGCCCTAGAGTTCGTACTAAAATAACACCATATGATACACATCAACCAACTCTAATGTCACCTAGATACTCCAATGTCACCACAAATATCCGTGATTTGATTATTTGATACGCATCAAACAACTTTAGATTCATAATATTCAATCCAACACAAAGAACTTCAAAGTGTGCCCAAAGATTTCTAACGAATAAAGTAGGACGAATACATGCATCAACCCCTATGCATAGATTACCCCAATGTCACCTCGGGAATCTGTGAGTTGACTGCCAAAACATACATTAAGTGAATCAGTATAATACCCGATTGTCACCACGGGTATTCATATGCATGACATACATCAAGTGTTCTCAAATCCATAAAAGTATTCAATCCGATAATAGTGAAACCTCAAAGGTAAAAACTCAATTCATCATAATGAGATAGAGAGGGAGAAACACCATATGATCCAACTATATTAACAAAGCTCGTGGTACATTAAGCTCGTGCCAAATCAAGAACACGAGAGAGAGATCAAACACATAGCTACTGGTACGTACCCTCAGCCCCGAGGGTGAACTACTCCCTCCTCGTCATGGTGACTACCGGGATGATGAAGATGGCCTCTACTGATGATTTCCCCCTCCAGCAGGGTGCTAGAGAAAGCCTCTAGATGAGATCGCTTCGGTACAGAGGCTTGTGGTGGCGGCGCGGAAGTTCTCGGTTTCTTTCTGGGGTTTTTGTATTTATAGGAATTTTTGGCGTTGGTTTCACGTCAAGGGGGCTCACGTGGGAGCGACAAGCCTGCTAGGCACGGGGGCCCCCAGGGCGCGCCCCCAGGCTTGTCGCTTCCACTTGAAGCTTTTGGTCCTTCTTTAAAGCTTCAGGGATTGCTTTTGGTCCATAAAAAATCACCATAAATTTTCAGCCCATTCCGAGAACTTTTATTTCTGCACAAAAAAATGACACCACGGTAGTTCTACTGAAAACAGCGTCAGTCCAGGTTAGTTCCATTTAAATCATACCAAAACCATATAATTTTTTTATAAACATGGCATGAATACTTCATAAATTATAGATATGTTAGAGACGTATCAGCATCCCTAAGCTTAATTCCTGCTTGTCCTCGAGTAGGTAAATGATAAAAGAAATAATTTAAGAATTGTGAATGCTGGCATAGTGCATAAGTTTGATCAATGATAATTTCAATCACTTTTCCTAGCATCATAACAACAACCTTTTCTCATAAAACTCATCATGATAATGTAGCAATCAATTCACATGTTATGGTTCAAACAATGCATTCTGTTGAAACTTAACAACCTATGTTCTTGGTCACCAAACAATTGCAATTCAACGTATCTTCAACAAAGTCTAAGTAAGAACTCCACATACTCAATTATCATATAGTCTTCTATGATTGCTAGTACTCAAAGCATATTTTTAGAACAAATGGCATCCATCGAACACAGAGAAAGATTGGGCCTTAATGTTTCACCTCCCAACTTATTTATCATAGAGATAATTGTCAACAATAATAAATCATGATCAAATATATTTGAATGGCCATATATGCCTGGATCTTTCCCCACCACATGATGCTTGCCAACTAGAGAATAGGTTGGAATAAGAAGAAATACTATTGACTCTTGCATGAAAGAAAAATCTGAAAAGTAAAAGATAGGCCCTTCATAGAAGGAAGCATGGATTTGCAGAGGTGCCAGAGCTCATTACTTAAAACAGAGATGAATATAATTTTGAGAGGCATGCCTTTCCTGTCAACATCACGATCGAGAGTTCTCAATATCTTCCATGCTAAACACATTATAAGTAGTTCCCGAGCAGAAAGGTAAAGTTTACTCCCCCTCAACCATTCAAACACAAGCCATGGCTAGCCGAATCCTCAGGTGCTCTCCATACAATCAACTTTCCGGAGGAGTTTGTTTCATTATTTTTCATTTTGATCATGGGACTAGGTATCCCAATTACCAGCCTCTCTTGTGCAATGAAAAGTGAAGAAACACCCATCACGATAATAACCCGCTTAGCAAGGAAGATACTGACCACCCCCTGCCGCTCCATGAGCGGTACGGGCACACAAAACATATGCTTATTTGAAGATTTAGAGATGGCACATGCAAATTTACTTGGAACTACGAGGTAATACCATATATAGGTAGATATGGTGAACACTCATGGAAGAAACTTGGCTTGAGAATTTTGGATGCACAAGCAGTATTCCCGCTTAGTACAGAAATTTTGGCTAGCAAAAGATTCTAAACAAACACCACATGTTGGAGGATCCATAACAATATAACCTCTATACAAATATACACAACCATAACTCATTATGTTGTCTTCCTTGTCCAACTTTAACTAATTTGCTCAAGTGAAAATAGTTAATGAGTATTTACAATCATAAAATATGTCCAAGATAACATATTTATATGTGAAAGTTCTCTTCCTTATACTAATCATTCATGAATTGCTTGTATGACCAATATGGTGACTGCCAAACTTCAATAGATTTTACTTTCTAACCAAATGTGAAACTACTACTAAGAATTTGAAGCATATAAAATTTCAACTTTATGATATTCAATTCATTCAACAATTTACTCTTAGTATATAAGTGAAGCACAAGAGTAAATCACAAACTACTCCAAAAGATATAAGTGAAGATTAATGAGCAGTCAAACAATTATGTAGCTATGTGAGGACTCTCTCCGAATAAAGATTTCATATCCAAGTATTTTATTCAAACAACAAACAAAGCAAAATAAAATGACATTCAAAGAATATAAGATATCATGTTAACAAGTAAAAACTTAGGCTCGACAAAAACTAACCAATAATTGTTGAAGAAGAAAGATAGGATGACTACCGGGGCATCCCTAAGTTGAGATGCTTGAGACTTCTTGTAATATTAGCTTGGGATGCCTTGGTCATCCCCAAGCTTGAGCTCTTTTATCTTCTTAATTTCTCTCATATCACAGTTTCGCTAAATCTTAAAAACTTCATCCGCACAAAACTCAACAAGAACTCGTGAGATAAGTTAGTATAAACCAATGCAAAACTTTGTCATTCTCTACTGTAACAAATCACTAAAAATTATGATTTGATATTGCATACTAAATGCCTCTACATGTTTAATACTCCTATCCTCAAATAGAATAATTAAACAAGCAAACATATGCAAACAATGCAAACATAACCGCAATCTGTCTAAACAGGACAGTCTGTAAAGGATGCAAGAAGATTCATACTTCTTAAAATCCAAAAATTCTTTTAAATTACCACACTGTAGAAAATTAGTTGTATCTTACTGTCTAAAAATTTCAAGATTTTATCATGTTCTGACTCTCCATAAGAATTCAGACAATAATAGAAAACTTTCTGTTTTTAAATAGCAACATATAGACTTGCAAAATAAGCATGGTAAAGGCTATACTTGACAATTTTATTGAAATAAAAGATACAAAACACTATTCTAAATAATAGAAATAAAATCCTAACAAAATAAAATGATGCTCCAAGCAAACACATATCATGTGCTGAATAAAAATATAGCTCCAAGTGAGGTTACCGATAATGTTGAAGACGAAAGAGGGGATGCCTTCCGGGGCATCTCCAAGCTTACTTGCTTTGGTCCTCCTTGAATATTATCTTGGTGTGCCTTGGGCATCCCCAAGCTTAAGGTATTTCCACTCCTTATTCTCCTCATATCGTTATCTCACCCAAAACTTGAAAACTTCAATCACACATAACATAATGGAACTTCGTGAGATAGGTTAGTATGATAAAGAGCAAATCATGCACTTTGGTACTGTCAAATACAAGGTTAATAATTGTTTCCACTTGATGCCTAATGTACTCTATCATTTCCACCATTTATACTGACCAATATAAGTGAGAGAAACTAGAAAATGAGCAAACTATGCATTGAAAACAGAATCTATCAAAAATAGAATGGTTAGAAATGATCTGAACAATGACCATACTTCTGTAAATCCAAAAATTCTGAAAAATTAGGATAACGTAGGAAATTTGTATATAAAAAATGTGTAAAAATTTCAGAATATTTGGGTGCACCAGTGATTTTAAGAAATTATATTACTGTGCACAAAAGTTTCTGTTTTTGCACAGAATCAAGTCAACTATCATCCACACTATCCCAAAGGCTTTACTTGGCACATCATTGAAACAAAAGATATAAAACATGATTACTATAGTAGCTTAATCATGTTGACACACAAAAACAGTAGGGGTAATATTAGGTTGTCTCCTAACAAGCGCTTCCTTTAATGACTTTTTAGCTAGGCATGATGATTTCAATGATGCTCACATCAGAATAGTGATTGAAACACGCAAGAGAGCATCATGAATCACATGGCAAGCACATTTATAGACTAAGCCACTTCCTATGCATATGGATTTCATGAGCAAACTATTTATGGGAGCAAGAATCAACTAGCATAGGAAGTCACAACAAGCATGACTTCAAAACTTTCAACATAAAGAGAGAAAACTTGATATTATTGCAATACCTACAAGCATATGTTACCCTCTCATAGTAATTTTGAGTAGCATCATGAATGAATTCAATGATATAGCTATCACATAAAGCATTCTTTTCATGATTCATAAGCATAAAAATTTTATTACTCTCCACATAAGCAAATTTCTTGTCATTCGTAATAGTGGGAGCAAACTCAACAAAATAACTATCACATGACACTTGATTTACATAATCAATTTGAGCACTAAAATCATGATGACAAATTTCATGGTTATCATTATTCTTTATAGCGTACATGTCATCACAATAATCATCATAGATAGCAACTTTGTTCTCATAATAATCAATTGAAAACTCTTCCGAAATAGTGGAATCATTACTAAATAAAGTCATGACCTCTCCTAATCCACTTTTATCATTGTAATAAGATTCAACACCCTCCAAAATAGTGGGATAATTATTCTCTAAAGTTGACACTCTTCCAAACCAACTTTCATAAATATGGCAATCATCATAATATCGGAGGCATGCAATCATCATAACAAATTTGCACATCAAAAGTAGGGGGACTAAAACTATCATATTCATCAAACATAGCATCCCCAAGCTTATGGCTTTGCATATCACTAGCATCATGCATATTCAAAGAATTCATACTAGCAAGATTGCAATCATGCTTATCATTCAAAGATTTTATGGCAAACAATTTATTGAATCCTTCTTCTATCAATTGAGCACAATTTCCCAATCCATCATTTTCAAGAAAGACATGATAAAGACGAAGAACATGAGGGAAACTCATTTCCATTTTTCATAGTTTTCTTTTATAAATCAAACTAGTGATAAACAAGAACTAAAGGATTCAATTTCAAGATCTAAAGATATACCTTCAAGCACTCACCTCCTCGGCAACGGCGCCAGAAAAGAGCCTGATGTCTACTATGCAAGTTATTCTTGTAGACTCATGTTGTGCCTCCAAGAGTAGAGTTTTGTAGGACAATAGCAATTTTACCTAAAGTGGATGACCTAAGGTTTATCAATCCATGGGAGGCGTAGGATGAAGATGGTCTCTCTCAAACAACCCTGCAATCAAATACAAGAAATCTCTTGTGTCCCTAACACACCCAATACAATTGTAAATTGTATAGGTGCACTAGTTCGGCGAAGAGATGGTGATACAAGTGTTGTATGGACAGTAGATATAGGTTTTTGTAATATGAAAATATAAAAACAGCAATGTAGCAAGTGATAAAATGGAGCACAAATGGTATAGCAATGCTTGGAAACAAGGAGTAGGGTTCATACTTTCACTAGTGCAATCTCTCAATAGTGCTAACATAATTGAATCATATAACAATCCCTCAACGTGCGACAAAGAGTCACTCCAAAGTTCTTATCTAGCAAAGAAAATAAGATGAAATTGTTTGTACGTTATGAAACCACCTCAAAGTTATCCTTTCCGATCAATCTATTGAGCTATTCCTATAAGTGTCACAAACAACTCTAGAGTTCGTACTAAATAAAATCAACCAACTCTAATGTCACCTAGATACTCCAATGTCACCACAAGTATCCGTGGGTTGATAATTCGCTATGCATCAAACAACCTCAGATTCATAATATTCAATCCAACACAAAGAACTTCATAGAGTGCCCAAATATTTGTATGGGAGAAAGTAGGACGAATACATGCATCAATCCCTATGCATAGATTACCCCAATGTCACCACGGGTATTCATATGCAAGACATACATCAAGTGAATCAATATAATACCCCATTGTCACCACGGGTATCCATATACATCAAGTGTTCTCAAATCCATAAAAAGTATTCAATACGATAATAGTGAAGCCTCAAAGGTAAAAACTCAATTCATCACAACGAGATAGAGAGGGAGAAACACCATATGATCCAACTATATTAACAAAGCTCGTGTTACATCAAGATCGTGCCAAATCAAGAACACAAGAGAGATAGAGAGAGAGAGATCAAACAAATAGCTATTGTCGGAATCGGGGCTCCGCAGACCCAAGGAATGGTTCAAACTCTGGGGTGTGCACGAAGGACTTGGCTAGGCTACGATCCGCTTCTTACTGCCTCACGGCAATGCTCCGACGTGCTCGAGCGAATGGGAAGAAGGAAGAACATGGTGGTATACCCATGCTTGGGCCACCTTGCGGTGTAATACCCTACTCCTGCTTTGTGGTGGATTTCCTCAAGAGGAGGATGAGTATGAACGAGTATAAGTGGCCCTCGGAGGCTTCAGAAGCGGCTCGGGGCTTGAGAGGTGGATGAACTCGACCCCTCTCTATGGTGGAGACTAACCTATACTTATACAGGCCCGGTCCTCTTCCCCGAAATCTCTAGGCGGGAAGGGATGCCACAATGGCCAAATTCGAAGGGGGACAAGAGTACACCCTATCCTGCCTAAAGGTGGTCTTCGCGTGCAAAGCTTCTGTCCAAGACGCACAGGTGGGCTCGACGATGACCTCCGTCCTGCCAAGCTAGCGTCCTGGCCTTGTTGCTCCGAAGAGGCAACCTTTGGGGCTGCCTTGGGAACCCACGTGTTGGCCTTGCTCCTTTAGCACCAAAGAGGAAAGATCACTGTCCACGCCCACGGGCACCGGCCCTGGCGACTCCTGTCGTAGCCCGCGTCACCCACGTGCATCGCAAGGTGAGGTGGTGAGCATAGAAGTATCTGCCCCGTGGGAGGCCTCAAGAGGCAGCCTTGGGAGGTAACTCCTCGTGGAGCCTTGGGGCACCTAACTAAGCTTGCTGATGCCCGCCTCGCTATGCGGGGGCCTCGCGAGGGCTTCGCTCACGGAATCTTGATGTTGGGCCGCGCCGGGCCCTTTGACGATGCCACACGGTCGGTCGCAGGCAGACGGGCCTGGGTACCCCCAGTCCCAGATCCCCAACAGTAGCCCCCGGGCCCACGACACGCACAGCCCAATTGGGGAGCGGAGGCGGAGGAGAGGAGGGTGAAGCGACGCGGGCCCAACCCCCTACGGGCCAGGCTTGACACATGGCGCACAACGGGCGCGGGACGCCCCCACTTCCCCACGTCTCCTTGGCAACCACCCAGGCTGACATAAAGCCTGGCATGCTCCTCGGAGCCATCATTGTTCTCCCTTGCGCCCCCTCTTCCGGCTTCTTCCTTCTCGAGCAAGATTGCCCTCTCTTCGCTGCGGCCGGATCGGTTTCATCTCACCGCACCTCCATGGCCCCTACAAAGAAGAAGGGCATGGCAGCGACGGTGGCGGAGTGTTGAGCAGGGCCCGCGCCAGCCCTGGGCTGATCCATGGTGCTCAACCATGAAGGGCTCGACAAGGTCCTCCCAGTGATCGCGGCTGATTCCAACGAGTGGAAGGCGACGAAGATTTGGCCTTCTTCTCAGCCATCTACCGAGCTGGAGGTTACCATCGTTGCCCTTCACTTCCATGCCTCTTCTCCGGCCTGCTGTCGCCGTTCTCAGATTTCTTCAATGTTGTGCTTTCGCATTATCAGGTTCATGCGTTGCACTTTGACCCGAGATCCGTCTTCCTTCTTTCCGCCTTCGTGTTCCTGTGCAAGGCCTTTGTGGGCGTCGCCCCCTCGATGGCGCTGCTTCGCTACTTCTTCTCCTTGTGGCTGACCGCCGGCATGTAGTGTTCCGTGTGTGTGTTGCTCTGCACAGAGAGCGCGATGGCAGGCAAGGGTATTGACATGGAGATTCGCCCCGATGTGGACGGCTTCAGGAGGCAATGGGTGTACGTCGAGGCGGCCCAATTCAGCCCCTTACTTCAAACTCCGTTGTCCCCGAAGGAAGCGAGCTCCGGGTGGAAGCATGAGAGGCTAGTCGACCCGAGGCTGTCGCGGGTCACGGCAAGGATGGCCGACCTGAGGGCGGCAGGCGTGATGGTGACGATGGTGGTGAGAGTTCATCTGACGATGAATCGCCCCCCTCCAACCCCATTCCCGCCCCATGTGGGCCTTCACCGGCCGCGAGGACGCAATGAGGCTCCAGACGGCTTGCCTCTCCCCTGACGTGCTGAGTGGGATACTCATCATCTTGGCTGGCAGCGAAGCAAGTGCGCTTCCTCAGGAAGGGCTCCCCCTATACGATTACACAAGCAAGGAGGACTTCATCAGGGGGATGCCGCGATTTGATCAGTGGGGGCTGCTCCCTTAGGGCCATGAAGGGCCTCGGGACAACCCCTTTCTGGTGACACCAGGCCCTAAAGTGGTCCATGGCCGGGGCGCTCCCGGCGGCAGTGGAAGGGCGTGTTGAACCGCCTTCTCCTACCGCGCAGCGGCCTGCTCCTGTGCCTGCGAGCGGTGGTGGCACTGTTCCGCCCGGGGGCGCGGCTACTGCCTCGAATGCGGGGAGCCACGCGCCGAACCCCAGGGCGCCGACACCTGGGCCTCACGCCTCTCGGAGGAGGGGGTAGCCTGAAGGCGGCGTCGGCTCACCACCGCGGGCCCTGAAGAGGAGAAACTGGGTCGCCACAAACGAGAAAGTACACCACTCTTCTTGATTTTTATGCGTCAAGTTTTCCTAAGATCCTATTCCCCAAGGTCTTCTTCGGGTGAAGAGACGAGGGCACTCCCGTGACACACAGCTGCCGCCCTATTGCTCACTGCGGTTACGGGCCGTAGCGAGGGCGGGACCTATCAAGACGCCTCGCCCTCGCCTGCGCGGCGGGCCCTCCCCCTGCGACCTCCTATAGGCGTGGGGCGAGCGGCGGCAGCGCGTCCCTTGGGCCTCGTGGCCGAATACACACGTGCGGGGGCGAGCGCGGCTTTCTTGAGGCGACCCCTGGCGGGTCACCCCTCTGCATCCCCGATGCCCTCCATCGAGATCGACATCAAGCTTGCGAGGGCAATGCAAACGCTTGTCGCGCCAACTCTCGCTGGTGGCCGGATCTACCGTGAGTCGACAGCCCCCATGGGTAGGGTGTTTACCTGGCGTAGGGCTACGCCCTGGCAGGGGAATCGGACAGGGGGCCGCCCGGCCCCTAGTCCCCGGCGAACAAGGCCGGACCTTTCCTTGCCTTAGCCGCAGATAGGAACATGGAGCAAGGCCTGTTCCGGGACGTGAGGGGCGCACTGAACCGGCTCGAGACAGAGCATCGCGATGTCGACTCGTGTCTTGAGGCCGAGCACCTGCACCTGGCGCGTGGGTGGCGCCAGCTTGAGGTTGCTGTCAACCTCAGCCACCTGTAGCGCGAGTCCGCCCGCTCGAAGGACGAGAAGTCCTCTGCCATGGTGAAAGAAGCCCGCGACCGTGCCTTCGAGGAGGCCGAGGACCGACGGCGCGAGGCTGCAGAAGCCCGTGAGCGGGAGCTCCTGGCCTCAAACGTTGCCCTGGAGCGGCAAGTCCAAGCATGCGAAGCCGCCCTTACCGCCACGGCAGAAGGGCCATCGGTGCGAGAGGTGGGTCTCCGTACCCTCGAAGAGGCGTTGGCGCTGGTGGCGTCCGAACAAAGCCTGGAACACGAATAGCTAGAGGTGATGAAACGCCAAGTAATAGCCACCAAAGCTTCACTCGCCCAGCGCGAGGGAGAGGCCAATGCCTCCCTGGCCTCTCGGGAGGCAAGGATTCAGGCGGAGATCGATGAGGGGATCACGAGGGCCCATCGGGCGCTCGTCAAGGACCACCACCAGAACTTGAAGCTTCAGGAGTCCCACTTCTGTGCATGGCGTGGAGAATTAAAGGACGAGATCGGCGGCCTTAAGAAGAAGCTAGCTGAGGCGGACAAGCGCTAGAAAACTGCACTGGACGCCCAAGCCGTGGCCAAAGCTGAGCTGGCATCCCTTTATCAGCAAGTGGGGGATGTCACCTCCCTCGTGGAGTGGGCGGCGGACGAGGCGAATCGGGCTCGGGGGCTGCAGCACACGCGCTGCGAGATGTTTCAAGACCTCAAGCGAAGGGCTCGCCGCGCCCTGAGCTCCATTTCCAAGGACAGCGTCTCCAGCTCGCTCATGCCCGATGACGCCGGCTACCTCGCTTTCTTCACCAGGATCATGGAGCAACTTGAGGGAGGCGCAGAGATGATGGGTAAGCTCGTTGAAGAAGAAAGTCGCAACCTCCTTGCGTAGGCATCGACGCACTTCTTCAGTTATCTCCTTCATTCCGATCCCGACTTCGACTTCAAGGCTGTGATAGCCCCCGTACCCAGGGTGATTCGCGATGCCCTGGGAGAGTGGTTGGAGGACCATGTGGATGCACTGATAGCGCGGTTCGCCCCTGCCAGCCACGAAGATCAGCACAAAGCTGAGGGGCATGGGACTTATGGCAGCGATGATGACGACACGTCTCCTTAGGTAGCCTTTCTTCTGTTTACCTGCTGACGCTTGAGTATGGCTCTGCAGGGATGTAATGGGTATTGACGGAAACCCCTTAATGATGTACCGAACCACATTCATGCCTTCCTAGGCTGCCTTTCCCTTATGCTTATTTTGTGTTCGGTGTTGTTTAGACATAGCCCCCAAGCAGGGGTCGGTTGTCGCTGGTGTACCGGGTCGCGATGCCCAGGAAAGGCCAGCAGATGAGCATTCTTGAGGCAAGAGAACGAGGGCAATGCGTGCCTGCTGGGTCGCTCATGAGCGTCGCGCGAGGACTTAGACACCAGGGTCCTAGTGAGGTGGTGTGCACAGGGGCAGACCCGCGGCCCCCACCGCCTGGGTCCTTAATGCCACCGGGGCTGGCCCAAGTGCAAGCACTAGGCCCAACCCCCACTTGCGCGACGCTCATTAGGGGGGGCATCAGGCTGCCGTTGCTATCGAAAGAAAAAATTCAAGAAGAGAAATGCCGCAACGAAAAAACCCCAACCCCTTTTTGAGCAAAGACACAAAACCTCAAGTTTTATTCTGAGAAACTGCAAACTTAGTTTACAAAAAGGTTGTCACATCCGGCACCCACATTAGTCTTCCCATCAGCATGGAGCATGGGGCCTCCACTCGAGCGTGGGCATGGTCGCTATTCGACCGTTCCGCCAGCACGGAGCATGGGGCTTCCACTTGGGCGTGGGTCGGAGCTCCCGTGAGGCCGAGGGGTGGCGCACTAGGAGGCTCCGGGGCATGTACAGCCCCACTCATTATTACGTGAGAGTGTCACGGGTAGAATTTACGGAGGTGCTGGATGTTCCAGGCGTTCTGCGCGGGGACCCCATCCACCGTCTCAAGACGTGTTGCAACTGGCCTGGAGACGTGGGTGACCTTGAACGTGTCTTCCCGCCTGGGTGAGAGCTTGTGGAGGCCCTCCCTGGAGAGGACGCGTCTCAGGACATGGTCTCTGACCTCGAGAGTCCAAAGGCGGATGTTGCGACTGTGGTAGCGCCGCAAGGCTTGCTGGTACTTGATACGTCCATTTTGCATCATGCTTTTATGTTGACATTTATTGCATTATGGGCTGTTTATTTCACATTATGGTACAATACTTATGTCTTTTCTCTCTTATTTTACAAGGTTTACACAAAGAGGGAGAATACCGGTTGCTGGAATTCTGAATCAGAAAGGAGCAAATCTGAGAGACCTATTCTGCATAACTCCAAAAGTCCTGAAATTTTACGGAGAATTATTTTGGAATATATAAAAAATATTGGGCGAAGAAACTACCGGAGGGGACCCACTATGTGGCCACAAGCCTGGGGGCGCGCCCTACCCCCTAGGGCGCCCCCCCAGGGCTTGTGGGCCCCCAAGACATTGTTTGGTGCGCCTCTTCTGTTATATGAAAGGTTTTGACCTGGTAATAATCAAAAGGAAGCTTTCGGGACGAAGCACCGCTATCTCGAGGCAGAACTTGGGCAGGAGCAATCTAGGGCTCCGGCAGAGCGATTCTTCCGGGGAAACTTCCTTCCCGAAGGGGGAAATCGAAGCCATCGTCATCACCAACGATCCTCTCATCAAGGGAGGGTCAATCTCCATCAACATCTTCACCAGCACCATCTCCTCTCAAACCCTAGTTCATCTCTTATATTCAATCTTTGTCCCAAAACCTCAGATTGGTTCCTGTGGGTTGCTAGTAGTGTTGATTACTCCTTGTAGTTGATGCTAGTTGGATTATTTGGTGGAAGATCATATGTTCAGATTCTTAATGATAATTAATACCCCTCTAATCGTGAACATGAACATGCTTTGTGAGTAGTTACGTTTGTTCCTGAGGACATGGGAGAAGTCTTGTTATAAGTAATCATGTGAATTTGGTATTCGTTCGATATTTTGATGAGATGTATGATGTCTTTCCTCTAGTGGTGTTATGTGAACATCGACTACATGACACTTCACCACGAGTTGGGCCTAGGGGAAGGCATTGGGAAGTAATAAGTAGATGATGGGTTGCTAGAGTGATAGAAGCTTAAACCCTAGTTTATGCGTTGCTTCTTAAGGGGCTAATTTGGATCCACATGTTTCATGCTATGGTTAGATTTTTCTTAATTCTTCTTTTGTAGTTACGGATGCTTGCGAGAGGGGTTAATCATAAGTGGGAGGCTTGTCCAAGTAAGGACAGCACCCAAGCACCGGTCCACCCAGATATCAAATTATCAAAGTAACGAACGAGAATCATATGAGCATGATGAAAACTAACTTGATGGTAATTCCCATGTGTCCTCGGGAGCGCTTTGCTTTATATAAGAGTTCGTCTAGGCTTATCCTTTGCTACAAAAAGGATTGGGCCACCTTACTGCACCTTTGTTACACTTGTTACTTGTTACTGGTTATGAATTTTCTTATCACAAAACTATCTGTTACCGATAATTTTAGTGCCTGCAGAAAATACCTTCCTGAAAACCGCTTGTCGTTTCCTTCTGCTCCTCGTTTGGTTCAACACTCTTACTTATTGAAAGGACTACGATTGATCCCCTATACTTGTGGGTCATCAGTACCTTGTGGCTCAGAGAGAGGCCTGGCGGCGGGCCTCCTCGCCGAGCACAAAATCAATTTCCCGCGAGGCATCCTTGTGCTCCTCGTCGAATGCCAGGACCCGCGTGGAACCATGCTTGATCTCGAACGGGAGGACCGCCTTGGCCCCGTAGATGATGAAGAAAGGAGTCTTGCCAGTGGGCTTAGTTATGGTGGTGCGGATGGACCACAACACGGACTGCAGCTTGTCCAGCCAGCCCTTGCCGCAGTCCTCAAGCTTCTTCCTGAAGCTCCTGGTCTTGAGGCCCCTAAGGACTTCCGAGTTGGTGCGCTCAGCCTAGCCATTTCTCCGCGGGTGCACCACCGAAGCGTAGCAAATCTGTGTTCCAAGGTTAGCAAAATATGACCTGAAGAAATTGCTTGTGAACTGGGAGCCGTGGTCGGTGATGATACGGTTGGGAATACCGAATCGGCTCACGAGGCCCTCGATGAACTTGACTGCTAAGCCTGCAGGGATGGTGCACACAGGCTCCACCTCCGCCCACTTGGTGAATTTGTCGATGGTGACGTAGGGGTAGCGGTAACCACTGGCCACCCGAGGGAACGGGCCCAGTATGTCCAGCCCCCAGACCACGACGGGCCATGAGAGTGGAATGGTCTGGAGCCCCTACGCCGCCTGATGATTCTGCTTGGCGTGGAACTGGCAGGCCTCACAGGATTGGACCAGCTCAGTGGCATCATGGAGAGCGGTAGGCTAGTAGAACCCACTGCGAAATACCTTGCCCATGAGAATGCGCAACGAGGAGTGGTGCCTGCAATCTTCCCCGTGGATATCGGCCAACAGCTCGCGCCCTTGATCCTCCGAAATGCATCTC
The DNA here is from genome assembly GCA_011799875.1 of Thinopyrum elongatum. Lineage (NCBI taxonomy): Eukaryota > Viridiplantae > Streptophyta > Magnoliopsida > Poales > Poaceae > Thinopyrum > Thinopyrum elongatum. The sequence goes on along the minus strand of CM022303.1, from coordinate 387,677,071 downwards.
AGCGAGACATCATTGGGGCGCCTTCGGTATAGCTCATCGTCCCGCAAGCAGTAAGCAGTGGCCTGCCAGGACACACGCTCTGCTTCCTCGTCCTTCTCTAGCAGGGTGCCGCGGCGCAGGTAGGCCTTGAGCTCTTCAACCCAACTGCCCGCCTAGGACTCCGCTGCCAGAAGCAGGCGGGCTCCTGATGTCGGGCCACAGGCCGGGGCACCCGTGATTGGTGCAGGTGGTAGTTCCTCCAGGAGCAGCGTCGCGCCAATGCTCAGGGCTACAGCTGATGGTTGGAAGAGCCTTTCTTCGAAGACGCCGGGGTTTTGAGGCTCACGGCGGGACGCCCACCTGGCGACGTTGTCGGCTTCCATATTCGTGGTGTGCGAGACATGCTACAATTCCAAACCCAGAAAGCGCTTTTCAATTTTACGTACCTCCTCAAGATACGCTGCCATATGCTCGTCCTTTGGCTTGTACTCCTTGCTGGAGAGGTTGACGAGGAGCTGGGAGTCGCCTTTGATGGTGAGGCGTTTGACCCCCAAAGCAGCAGCGGCCTTGAGGCCGGCAATCAGGCCCTCATACTCTGCAATGTTTTTGCAGACCTTTTCGCCATGCTAGAAGCAAAGCTGGATGGCGTAGTAGAGTTTCTCTTTGGTTGGGGAGATGAGCATGACCCCAGCCCCCGTGCCCTGCCTGGAGAAAGCGCCATCGAAGTGCATGACCCAACCGATGGGCACTTCGTCTCCGGCCGAGAGGGACTAGTCCTCACGTGGCTCTCCGTCGTAGGTATCCGTACACTCCGCCACGAAGTCGGCGAGCACCACCCCCTTGATGACCCTGGTTGTGTAGAACTCTAGTTGGAAGGCCTGCTGCTCGATGTTCCACTCGGCGACTCGGCCGGCGACATTGGGGTTGCGCAACACCTTCTCCAGGGGGTACACGGAGACAACCTTAATGGCGTGGCCTTGGAAGTAATGGCGCAGCTTTCTAGAGGCGACTAGGAGCGCGAGGAGGAGCTTCTGGTGCATAGGGTAGTGTTCGCGCACATCCCGCAGCACCGTGCTGACGAAGTATATAGGGTGCTCGACGAGGCGCGGGGCATCGGCGACGGCTTGCTCTTGGCTGGGCGCGATGGGGCCTCACACATTGCCTAGCGCAGGAGGCGCCGGGAGCCCAGGAGTGCCGTCCGATAGTGTCGAGGAATCAAGGGGCCCCACGGCCTCGCGTGGGCCGCCGGACCCCCCTTGGGTGCTGGCACGCTCCTCCCAGATCGCCACGAGCGCCGTGCTGGCCGAATGCGGGGTGGCTGCTAGGTAGAGCACCAAGGGCTCGTAGAAGTGGGGCGCCACCATGATGGGTGGGCTCGTGAGGTACATCTTGAGGTCTTCCAAGGCCGCATCCGCTTCCAGGGTCCACTCGAAGGAGCCCTTCCTCTTCATGAGCTTGAAGAATGGCAAGGCACGCTCGCCAAGCTTGGAGATGAAGCGCCCCAGGGAAGTTACGCATCCCGCCAGCTTCTACATCTCATTCAGGGTCTAGGGGGGCATATTCTTTCAATGGCCTTGACCTTCTCGGGGTTGGCCTCGATACCCCGGTGGGAGACAAGAAAACCGAGCAGCTTACCGTAGGGGACCCCGAAAATACACTTCTCTGGGTTAAGCCTCAGGCTCACTCTGCACAGGCTGGCGAACGTTTCCTCCAAGTCTTTGATTAGTGTTTCGGCCTCGCGAGACTTGACCACAATATCATTAACATAGGCTTCTGCATTTCTTCCCAACTACGGCCCAAGCGTGATGTGCATCAGCCGCTGGAAGGTGGCGCCAACGCCCTCAGCCCGAAGGGCATGCAGGTATAGTAGTACACGCTACACGGCAAAATGAAGGCCATCTTCTCGACATCCTCCTTCGCCATCTTGATCTGGTGATAGCCCGAGAAGGCATCCAGGAAGCACAGCAGGTTGCACTCGGTAGTGGAGTCCGGGATTTGGTCGATGAAAGCCCCGACAGTAGCCCCCGGGCCCACGGCACGCACGACCTAGCTTGGGAGCAGAGGCGGAGGAGAGGAGGGTAAAGCAATGCAAGCCCCAACCACCTGCGGGCCAGACTTAACGCATGGCACACAATGAGCACGGGATGCCCCCACTTCCCCATGTCTCCTCAGCAACTTCCTAGGCTGACATAAAGCCTAGCGTGCGCCGAGGAGCCATCATTGCCATGAAGGCGAAGGGGCATGGACCGGTCTCCTTCGCTCACTATATGAGCGCGAGGAGCTGGACCCCTACCTGGCGCGCCAAATGTCGGAATCGGGGCTCCGCAGACCCAAGGAAAGGTTCGAACTCTGGGGTGTGTGTGAAGGACTTGGCTAGGCTACGATCCACTGCTTACTGCCTCACGGCGATGCTCCGATGTGCTCGAGCGAACGGGAAGAAGGAAGAACACGATGGTTTACCAAGGTTCGGGCCACCTTGCGCTGTAAGACCCTACTCCTGCTTTGTGGTGGATTGCCACGCGAGGAGGATGAGTATGAACGAGTACAAGTGGCCCTTGGAGGCTTCAGGAGCGGCTCCGGGCTTGAGAGGTGGATGAACTCGACCCCTCTCTACGATGGAGACTAACCTATACTTATACAGGCCCGATCCTCCTCCCCCAAAGCTCTAGGTGGGAAGGGATGCCACAACGGCCAAATTTGAAGGGGGACAAGAGTACACCCTATCCTGACTAAAGGTGGTCTTTGCCTGCAAATCTTCTGTCCATGACGTGCAGGTGGGCTCGATGATGACCGTCGTCCGGCCGAGCTAGCATGCTAGCCTTGTCGCATCAAAGAGACAACCTTTGGGGCTACCTTGGGAACCCACGTGCTGGCCTTGCTCCTTTAGAACCAAAGAGGAAAGCCTCACTGTCCACGCCCGCTGGCACTGATCCTAGTGACGCCTGTTGTAGCCCGCGTCACCTTAGGAGGCACCCTCGGGAGGTCACTCCTCCCGGAGCCCTTGGGGTGCCTGACGCTTGCTGATGCCCTCCTCGTGAGATGAGGGCCTCGCGAGGGCTTCGCTCATGGAATCTTGACGCTGGGATGCGCTGGGCCCTTTGATGATGCCACGTGGTGGGCGCAGGCAGACGGGCATGGGTACCCCAGTCCTAGAGGCCCGACAGTAGCCCCCGGCCCCATGAAGTGCATGGCCTAATTGGAGAGCGGAGGCGGAGGAGAGGAGGGCGAAGCGACGCGGGCGCCACCCGCCTGCGGGCCAGGCTTGACGCGTGGTGCACAGCGGGCGCGGGATACCCCCACTTCCCCATGTCTCCTCGGCAACCTCCCAGGCTGACATAAAGCCTAGCACGTGCCGTGGAGCCATCATTGTTCTCCCTTGCGCCCCCTCTTCCGGCTTCTTCCTTCTCAAGCAAGATTGCCCTCTCTTCGCTGTGGCTGGATCAGTTTCATCTCACCGCACCTCCATGGCCATGCAAAGAAGAAGGGCACGGCGGCGATAGCGGTGGAGCGTCGAGTAGGGCCCGCGCCAGCCCTGGGCTGATCCACGATGCTCAACCATGAAGGGATCAACAAGGTCCTCCCAGTGATCGCGGCCGATTCCAATGAGTTGAAGGCAACAAAGATTTGGCGTGCTTCTCTGCCTTCTAACGAGATGGAGGTTACCACCATTACCCTTCACCTCCATGCCCTATTCTCTGGCCTGCTGCTGCCATTCTCGGATTTCTTCAATGCCGTGCTTTTGCATTATCAGGTTCATGCCTTGCACTTTGACCCTAAATTCGTCCTCCTTCTTTCCGCCTTCGCATTCCTGTGCAAGGCCTTTGTGGGCATCGCCCCCTCGGTGGCGCTGCTTCACCAATTCTTCTCCCTGCGGCTGACCATTGGCGCATAGTTTTCTGGGAGCATGTCGCTCTGTGCGGTGAGCGCGATGGCAGGCGAGGGTATTGACATGGAATTCACCCCGACGCAGACGGCTTCCAGAGGCAATGGGTGTATGTCGACGCGGCCCAGTTCAGCCCCTTACTTCAAACTCCTTCGTCCCCGGCAGAAGCGATCTCCGAGTGGAGGCACGAGAGGCTCGTCGACCCAAGGCTATCACGGGTCATGGCAAGGATGGCCGACCTGAGGGCAGCAGGCGTGACGGTGACGATTGTGGTGAGGGAATTCGTCCGATGACGAATCGCCCCCTCCAACGCCATTCCCGCCCCATGTGGGCCTTCACCGGCCGTGAGGCGCAATGAGGCTCTAGATGGCTTGCCTGCCCCCCGACGTGCTGAGTGGGATACTCCTCATCTTGACTAGCGGGGAAGCAAGCGCGCTTCCTTGGGAAGGGCTCCCCCTGTACGATTACACGAGAAAGGAGGACTTCGTCAGGGGGATGCCGCGATTTGATCAGTGGGGGCTGCTCCCTGAGGGCCAAGAGGGGCCTGGGGACAACCCCTTTCTGGTGACTCCAGGCCCTGAGGTCTCTGTGGCCGGGGCGCTCCCGGCGGCAGTGGAAGGGACTGTTGAACCGCCTTCTTTACCGCGTAGCGGCCCGCTCCTGCGCCTACGAGCGGCGGTGGCGCTGTTCTGCTCAGGGGCACGGCTACTGCCTTGAACGCGGGGAGCCACGCTCCGAAGCCCAGGGCGCCGACTCCCGGGCCTCACGCCGCTCGGAGGAGGGGGCAGCCTAAAGACGGCACTGGCTCACCACCGCGGGCCTGAAGAGGAGAAAGTGGGTCACCACGGACGAGTAAGTACCCAGCTCTCCTCGATTTTTATGCGGCAAGCTTTGCTAAGCTCCTGTTCCCCTAGGTCTTCTTTGGGTGAAGAGACAAGGATGCTCCCGCGACACACAGCCGCCACCCTGTTGCTAACCGCGGCCGCGGGCCGTAGCGAGGGCGGGACCTATCAGGACGCCTCGCCCTCGCCTACGTGGCGGGCGCTCCCCCTGCCACCTCTCTGGAGGCGTGGGGTGAGCGGTGGCAGTGCGTCCCTTGGGCCTCGCGGCCGAATACACGCGCACGAGGGTGAGCGCAATTTCTTGAGGTGACCCCAGGCGGGCCACCCCTCTGCATCCTCGGCGCCCTCCATCGAGATCGGCATCAAGCTTGCGAGGACAATGCCACCGCTTGTCCCACCAACTCTCTCCGGTGGCCGGATCTACCGCGAGTCGATAGCCCCCATGGGTAGGGTGTCTAGCTCGCGGAGGGTTGTGCCCCAGGCAGGGGAATCAAACAGGGGGGCGGCCAGCCCCTGGTCCCCGACGAACATGGCCGGATGATCCTGTGCCTCACCCGCAGACTGGAACACGGAGCAAGGCCCTGGCCGGGCATTGGAGCTCGCGTGCAGCCGTGGCGTCGTCAGGCACGGCCTTCTCCGTGACGTGAGGGGCACACTGAACCGGCTCAAGATGGAGCTTTGCGACGTCGACTCGTGTTTTCAGGCCGAGCACCTGCACCTGGCATGCAGGTGGCCCCAGCTTGAGGTCGCTGTCAACCTCAGCAGCCTGTAGCGCGAGTCCGCCCGCTCGAAGGATGAGAAGTCCTCCACCACGACAAAAGTAGCCTGCAATCGTGCCTTCGAGGTGGCCGAGGCTGTCGGCATTCTGGGATCGGGGGTACCCAGACCTACCTGCCTGCGGCCCATAGCGTGGCTCCATCGACAGCCCGGTATGGCCCAGCGGCAAGGCCACCAAGACAAGACCCTCGCGAGGCCACCCGGGCCTCGCGAGGCGGATAACACCAAGACCTCCAAGGGAGAGGCCTCCTCAGGCTGCCTCTGGAGGAGCGGAGATTTCTATGCAGGTACCCAGCCTCCCGAGGCTGCGATGACATGAGCCATGACGACCAAGGCCAGGCGGGTGCCAGCGGGCGCAGAGGATGCAGTTTCCCTTTCAGTGCTAAGGGAGCAAGGACAGGCATGGGTTCCCGAGGAATCCTCCAAAGGTTTCCATTCCGATGCAACAGGACCAAGACCACGAGCTCGGCAGGACGGATGTCATCGCCGAGCCCACTGCTGCGTCACGACTAGAAGCTTTGCAGGCGAAGACCACCTTTCGTCAGGATAAGATGTACTACTTGTCCCCTTTCTAATTGGCCACTGTGGGATCCCTTCCCGCCTAAGTTTTGAGGGAAGAGGACCAAGGCCACTATAAATATAGGTTAGCCACCACCATAGGAGGAGGTCGATCGATTCCACCCACACCACTAGAGCCCTTGCGAGGTCACTCAAACCACTTTACTAGTTCATCCTCAACCTCCTCGCGAGGCCAATATACCACAAAGTAGGAGTATGGTTTTACACCGCAAGGTGGCCCGAACCTGGGTAAACTACCGTGTTCATCTTCTTCCCCACTCGCACGAATCGATGAGACTAGGTTGTAGGGTGGCGAGATAGAGACCGGAGAGGTTGAGATCTTCACACACGTCCTAGAATTTGAACCTTCTTGGGTTTGCGGAGCCCTGAATCCGACATTTGGTGTGCCAGGTAGGGGCGTGTCAAAGTCCTTCTTCCACCTCCGCTCCGCCTCCGCTTCGTCGCTCCCATGGCCGACGCATGCCGGGATCGCGCCGAGCGCCGGGCCGCTTGTGTTGCCCAGACGGCACCCTTGGGCAATGACGCTTCTCGCCGCTCTGCCTCCGTAGCGGCTAACGCCGCCACTGACCCTGCTGCTCGCGAGTAGCAGGACTCCTCGCTGCCACCTTCCGTGCTGAGCGATGGCCGCACCGCCACTCCGTCACCCACTCCCGCCATAGCATCATCCTCCCACATCTGCCACGGGCCAGTGAACGCGCAGGCTGCGCTTCTCATGGTGCGTGAACTGCTGCGCTACCGCCTCGCTAACGACCGCTACGGCGACTGGCTTGGGCGCATTGCCGAGCTCGTCAACGCCGCCGATGAAGTCCCTGCACCGTCCTGCTTGCTCCTTCCCCCGCCATCCCAGGCGGGCGACATGGCTCACGGCGTGCCTCCTCCTCCTCCTCTGCGCGGCGCCGACCCCGAGCCCAGGCGTGACGCGCCCAAGCGCGACCCGCCGCGTGGAGTGTCGGCGCGTGATGAGGCGAGCTGCCAGGTGGTGCAGCGGCCGCAAACCGATGCACACGTGCTCCCAGTGCCACAACACCAGCACCAAGACCACGCACCACCAGAGGCTGCGGCGCGTGGGCGCCAAGACCGACCTCACCCCGTGAGCACGGCGGGCTGCCGCGCCTTCACCCCGGAGCTGCGCCGTGTCGTCTGCCCCGGCAAGTTCAAGCCAGATCTGCCTCCACACTACGATTGCACCCCTGACCCTACGGAGTTTCTCCAGCTCTACTTGCTGAGCATCGAGGCAGCCAACAGTGATGAGAAGGTTATGGCAAACTGGTTCCCCATGGCCCTCTGGGACGGCGCGCGCTCTTGGCTCCTGCACCTCCCAGAAGAATCGATCTCCTCCTGGGACGAGCTTCGCGAGCGCTTCATCGCCAACTTCCAGGGCACCCGTGACTGCGCTCCCGCAGTGGGCGACCTGCGGCACGTGAAGCAGCAGCCGGGCGAGACCTTGCACAAGAACATACATCGCTTCACGAATGTTCATCTCAAGATTCTGAAGGCGTCAGATGAGGCTATCATCTTGGCATTCTCTAATGGCGCTTGGGACGTCAAGATGAAGGAGGAGCTCGCCTTCCACGAGGACCTGTGCTCGGCCCTGGAGATGTTCAACCTAGTGAACAAGTGCGCAAGGGCCGAGGAAGGCCGCCTCTCCCTCCTTGATCTTCCGGAGGCCGATCCTAAAGACAAGAAGGCCAAGGCTAAGGAGGCGAAGCGCAAGGGCCCCTCCGTACTAGCAGCAGAGCCTAAGATGAAGCACAGCCGCAACCACGATGAGCCTCCTAGGGGCAACCGCCCGTTCTGCATCTTCCACAACGTCCACAGCCACAACACCAACGACTGTCAGGAGCTCAGGGTGCTTCGCCATGGATGCCTCGGTCACCGCCCCGGGCATGGTGACCCTGGCTACGGCCATGGCGGAGGCCATGGTGGAGGCCGCTGGGACAACCGCGACCCTCGTCAGGATTGGCGTGACCAGCCTCGAGAGGACCGCTGGCATGGCCAGCCTCGCGACGCCCTTTGCGGGACCAGCCTCGTGAGGACCATCCTTAGGGCAACGCTGGCCTCCCTCCGCTGCCGCCGCCACCAAGGAGAAATGACGACAACCGGCAGGATGATGGGGCTGGGGGCTTCCTGGAGCCTCGGGCAATCGCCTGCATTTTGGGTGGTGCTCAGGACCCCGTATCTCATCGCATCTTCAAGTAGTTCTCTCGTGAGGTGAATGTTACCGAAGCTTGAGGCAACGCGTCCCCTCAGGTGGTCGAAGCACGCCATCAACTTTGACTCCAAGGACCAGCTCAAGTGCTCAGCCGCCGCTGGCGCGCTTCCCATGCTCTGCACACCCATCATTAGCAATGTTCTCGTCACCAAAACCCTCATCGATAGTGGCGCGGGGCTCAATGTTCTCTCTGTCAAGACATTCAAGACGCTCCAAGTGCCTTATGACCAGCTCCTGCCAACCAAGCCTTTCTCTGGGGAGACCGATGAATCCACCATCCCCCTGGGCCAAGTGCGTCTCCTAGTCACCTTCGGTAAGCATGACAACTACCACTTCAAGCTCATCGACTTCGACGTCGCTCACATTGGCCTCCCGTACAATGCCATCCTTGGGTACCAGGCCCTCGCCAAGTTCATGGCAACAACTCACCACGGTTACAACGTCCTCAAGATGCCAGGGTGCGGCGGCATCATCACGGCCGCTTGCGATGAGAAGGATGTAGTCTGCTCTCTTGAGCGCGCCTATCAGGCTGCGGCGGCTGAAAACTCTGATGATGAGGGCGCCACCTTGCCTTCTGAGGCCACCCCCAAGAAGAAGAAGAAGCTCCTCCCCAAGAGCCGTCAGGCGCCCGAGGCACCCGCTGGCGGTGCCTCGGGCCCCGCACCCACTGCTGGGGCGCCCTTTCCTCTCGCATAGGAAGGCGTGCCCGGTGCCTCCCTTAGGACGGGCTCGGGGGCTCTCGTCTGGAGGGCCTCTGACATGACCAGCGCGACAAGGAAGGTGCTCGCGCACCACTTGGAGGCGTGCTTCGATGCGTGTCCCCGCGAGCAAGACGCATGGCGTGAGGTGCCAGGTGCACGAGAATTCATCACCAAGGTGATCGAGGAGCTTCAAGAGGCGCGGGCCATGCGTGGTGAGCGTCGGCCCACACCCCCTGGTGCGGGCGACGAGTTGCGCGTCTGCGTCAACATCCCGGGCCTCAACAGGGCCGCGTCACAAGACCTCTTCTGGCCATTACGCGTCGGCCGGAGTGGGGGCTACCCCTGCAGCTACGTCTGCATGCCGTTTGGCCTGCTGGACATGGGTGCCACATACCAGCGCCTCGCGCAGCATACTATGGCCGCTCACGAGGCCAGGTGCTTTGCGGTCATGTCAGAGGAGGCCGCGGATGCTCACGAGCCCCTAGGGCCTCATGAGCTTCCCCGACCTCCGGAGCCGCCCAGCTCATGAGGAGCGACCTCCGCGGCACGTGTCTTCAGCTACCTCGACGCTCCTACAGCAACGGTGCCAAGTGACTTTTTGGTTTGCTCAGCTGAGGGCGCCCCTCGGGCTGCGTTGTCCTCGAGCTGTCAGGGACCGCTCCCCCTGGTTATATTGTTTCAATTCGTGTACTATGGATCGGATATGTTCTCGCGAGCTACTTTGGTTGTTAACCTTGTGTTTGGCCATGCCTTAACCCTGAAGTCACCTCTGCGGGCCCCGCGTGTTGGCAGCTCTCCCCTTGAACGTCCCATGCGAGGGGGCTACCGGCAGGGCGCCTATGCTCGGGTCCGTCCCTGCAGCGCTGATAAATCTAAGAGACTGAGGTCTGGCTCACGTGTCGTCCCCGTGCACGTCACCTCACCAGGTCCTTAGTGCCTTCGTCTTCTCACAGAACGACCACAAGCAGATCAGCAACCATGCGTCGCCCCTTGTGTTTTGTGACTAACTAACCCGCGGGAGCCTCAGGAGACGAGATCTCGCGACCACGGCGCTCCGGCTCGCAAAAGGCTAAGTAAAGTTGCTCCATACGCCATGTGCCGCAGGGCACGACCCTTACCAAGCGCCTCCGCAAGGCGAGCCATTCCTCTTTTGTGCAAATCGCTTGCACGTTAAAAGGGGTCCCCTGAGCATCGTGCCTCAGGAGCTCCTACTGGCTCTCGAGCCCTCACCCCCTGGCCTTGACCACGACATCGCGACCTGGCATACCAGTAGCGGCTGAGCCCCGCTCGAGGGCTGATACGTCTCCAACGTATCTATAATTTTTGATTGTTCCATGCTATTATATTATCTGTTTTGGATGTTTTATATGCATTAATATGCTATTTTATATGATTTTTGGGACTAACCTATTAACCTAGAGCCCAGTGCCAGTTCCTGTTTTTTCCTTGTTTTAGAGTTTCACAGAAACGGAATACCAAACGGAGTCCAAACGGAATGAAACTTTCGCGATGATTTTTCTTGGACCAGAAGACATCCAGAGGGCTTGGAGTGCACGTCAGGAAAGCCACGAGGTGGCCACAAGGTCGGGAGGCGCGCCCAGGGGGGTAGGGCGTGCCCCCCACCCTTGTGGGCCCCTCGTGACTCCACCGACGTATTTCTTCCGCCTATATATTCTCAAATATCCCAAAACCTACCAGGGGAGCCACGAAACCACTTTTCCACCGCCGGAACCTTCTATACCCATGAGATCCCTTCTAGGGGCCTTTTCCGGCGTCCTGCCGGAGGGGAATTCGATCACGGAGGGCTTCTACATCAACACCATTGCCTCTCCGATGAAACGTGAGTAGTTTACCACAGACCTACGGGTCCATAGCTAGTAGCTAGATGGCTTATTCTCTCTCTTTGATTCTCAATACAAAGTTCTCCTCGATGTTCTTGGAGATCTATTCGATGGAATACTTTTTTGCGGTGTGTTTGCCGAGATCCGATGAATTATGGAATTATGATCAGCTTATCTATGAATATTATTTGAATCTTCTCTGAATTCTTTTATGCATGATTTGATATCTTTGCAAGTCTCTTCGAACTATCGATTTGGTTTGGCCAACTAGATTGGTTTTTTTTGCAATGGGAGAAGTGCTTAGCTTTGGGTTCAATCTTATGGTGTCCTTTCCCAGTGATAGTAGGGGCAGCAAGGCACGTATTGTATTGTTGCCATCGAGGATAACAAGATGGGGTTTTCATCATATAGCTTGAGTTTATCCCGCTACATCATGTCATCTTACTTAATGCGTTACTCTGTTCTTATGAACTTAATACTCTAGATGCAGGCAGGAGTCGGTCGATGTGTTGAGTAATAGTAGTAGATGCAGGCAGGAGTCGGTCTACTTGATACGGACGTGATGCCTATATTCATGATCATTGCCTTAGATATCGTCATAACTTTGCGCTTTTCTATCAATTGCTTGGCAGTAATTTGTTCACCCACCGTAATATTTTCTATCTTGAGAGAAGCCTCTAGTGAAACCTATGGCCCCCGGTTCTATTTTCCATCATAAGTTTCTGATCTACAATTTTAGTTTCCTATTTACTTCCTTTGCAATATTTTACTTTCCGTTCCATAAACCAAAAATACCAAAAACATTACTTTACCGTTTATCCATCTATATCAGATCTCACTTTGCAAATAACCATGAAGGGATTGACAACCCCTTAATCGCGTTGGGTGCAAGTTGGTGTTTGTTTGTGCAAGTATTCGGTGGCTTGCGCGTTGTCTCCTACTGGATTGATACATTGGTTCTCAAAATCCGAGGGAAATACTTACTCTACTTTGCTGCATCACCCTTTCCTCTTCAAGGGAAAAACCAACGCAAGCTCAAGAGGTAGCAGGAAGAATTTCTGGCGCCGTTGCCGGGGAGATCTACGCCAAGCCGAGACATACCAAGTACCCATCATAAACTCTCATCCCTCGCATTACATTATTCACCATTCGCCTCTCATTTTCCTCTCCCCCACTTCTAAAACGATTTTTGAAAAGATTTGCCTTTTTTATTCGCCCTCCTTTTTGTTTGCCTTTTTCTCGTTAGATCTTTTGTTTGCTTGTGTTATCATGTGCCTTCTTTTTGCTTGCATCTTCGCTTGCTAAAAATCTATTGATATGGATCCTCATCCACTTGCTAATCTTTTTAAAGGATCCAATTATGATGAACCAATTGCTAGTGAGTTGAGTGCACTAGATTATCTTTATGAGGTTTTGCTTGAAATTCGTGAATCTAAAATTTTTGATGAAGTGTTGAAAGAAGGAAATTATAAAGTGATTCACTATAGCTCCTGCAATGAAAAGCATGATTGCAATGATGTTATTATAAATTCTATTAATGTTAATTGTGCTAAAAATATGCAAAACCCTAAGCTTCGGGATGCTAATTTTGTTATGTCTACTACTTGTTGCAATGATCATGATTGGGGTGATTCTTCGTATGATCTTAAAATTTTATTTAAGCCCCATGATGAATAGGAGATTGATAATAATGTTTGCAATAATATTGAAAGTGGGTTTGAAAGAGTGTCAACTTTAGATCCCACATATTTGGAGAACATTCAATCTTATGATTTTTTTATAAAAGTGGGTTTGGAGAGGTCATGACTTTAGTTAATGCTAATCCCACTATTTTGGAAGAGTGTCAACTTCGCATGCATCTCGATCATGTTGAGAATATGTTATGTGATAGCTATTTTGTTGAATTTGCTTATGATCCTACATGTAATTATTATGAGAGAGAAAAATATGGATGTAGAAATTTCCATGTCACTAAATTGCCTCTCGTTATGTTGAGATTGCTATTGTTTCTTTCTTCTTCCTTGCATATGCTAGTTTTTGCTTTCCTTGATAATTTGTTTGCCTATAAGATTCCTATGCATAGGAAGAATGTTAGACTTAGATGTGTTTTTCACATGCTACATGATGCTCTTTTCGTGTTTCAATTGCTATCTTTCATGTGAGCATCATCAAAATTATCAATGCCTAGCTAAAAGGCTTTAAAGAAAAGCACTTGTTGGGAGACAACCCGATATTTTTCCTTGCTGTTTTTCAATAAATAATTCGTCTATCCTCTGGTTAGATGTGGTTTTATGTTTTAATTAGTGTTTGTGCCAAGTAAGACCTTTGGGATGGCTTATGGTGATAGTTGATTTGATCTTGCTGAAAAATAGAAACTTTTGCATCTAGTCCCAGAATTTTAGTAATTCACTGGGGCATTGAAAAACCCTGAATTGTTTATACGAGATTGATACACGAATTTCCTCTGTTGTCCTAATTTTTCAGAATTTTTGGAGTTACAGAAGTATTAGAACAATTCAGATCTTCGCAGACTGTTCTGTTTTTGACAGATTCTGTTTTCTATGTGTTGTTTGCTTATTTTGATGCATCTCTGGCTAGTATCGGGGGTATGAACCATGAAAAAGTTGGAATACAGTAGATATTACACCAATATAAATAAATAATGAGTTCACAACAGTACAAAAAGTGGTGATTTATTTTCGTATACTAACGGAGCTTACGAGATTTTCTGTTGAGTTTTGTGTTGTGAAGTTTTCAAGTTTTGGGTAAGGATTTGATGGACTATGGAATAAGGAGTGGCAAGAGCCTAAGCTTGGGGATTCCAAGGCACCCCAAGGTAATATTCAAGTACAACTAAGAGCCTAAGCTTGGGGATGCACCGGAAGGCATCCCCTCTTTCGTCTTCGTCTATCGGTAACTTTACTTGAGGCTATATTTTTGTTCACCACATGATATGTGTTTTGCTTGGAGCGTCTTGTATGATTTGAGTCTTTACTTTTTAGTTTACCACAATCATCCTTGCTGTATACAGCTTTTCAAAGAGACACGCATGAATCGTGATTTATTAGAATACTCTATGTGCTTCACTTATATCTTTTGAGCTAGGCAAAATTGCTCTAGTGCTTTACTTATATCTTTTTAGAGCATGGCGGTGGTTTTATTTTATAGAAATTGAAGAACTCTCGCACTTCACTTATATTATTTTGAGAGTCTTTAAAACAGCATGGTAATTTGCTTTGGTTATAAATTTAGTCCTAATATGATAGGCATCCAAGAGGGATATAGTAAAAACTTTCATATAAAGTGCATTGAATACTATGAGAAGTTTGATTCCTTATGATTGTTTTGAGATATGAAGATGATGATATTAGAGTCATGCTAGTAAGTAGTTGTGAATTTGAGAAATACTTGTGTTAAGTTTTGTGAGTCCCGTAGCATGCACGTATGGTGAACCGTTATGTAACGAAGTTGGAGCATGAGATATTTTTTGATTGTCTTCCTTATGAGTGGCGGTCGGGGACGAGCGATGGTCTTTTCCTACCAATCTATCCCCCTAGGAGCATGCGCGTAGTACTTTGTTTCAATGACTAATAGATTTTTGCAATAAGTATGTGAGTTCTTTATGACTAATGTTGAGTCCATGGATTATACGCACTCTCACCTTTCCGCCATTGCTAGCCTCTCTTGTACCGCGCAACTTTTGCTGGTACCATAAACCCACCATATGCCTTCCTCAAAACAGCCACCATACCTACCTATTATGGCATTTCCATAGCCATTCCGAGATATATTGCCATGCAACTTTCCACCGCTCCGTTTATTATGACACGCTTCATCATTGTCATATTGCTATGCATGATCATGTAGTTGACATCGTATTTGTGGCAAAGCCACCGTTCATCATTTTTTATACATGTCGCTCTTGATTCAGTACACATCCCGGTACACCGTCGGAGGCATTCATATAGAGTCATATTTTGTTCTAAGTATCGAGTTGTAAGTTTTGAGTTGTAAAGTAAATAAATGTGTGATGATCTTCATTATTAGAGCATTGTCCCATGTGAGGAAAAAAAAGAGAAAAGGCCAAATAAAAAAAGAGAAGGCCCAAAAAAAAGAGAAGGGACAATGTTACTATCCTTTTGCCACACTTGTGCTTCAAAGTAGCACCATGATCTTCATGATAGAGAGTCTCCTATGATATCACTTTCATATACTAGTGGGAATTTTCATTATAGAACTTGGCTTGTATATTCCAACGATGGGTTCCTCAAAACGCCCTAGGTCTTCATGAGCAAGCAAGTTGGATGCACACCCACTTAGTTTTCTTTTTGAGCTTTCATAAACTTATAGTTCTAGTGCATCCGTTGCATGGCAATCCCTACTCACTCACATTGATATCTATTAATGGGCATCTCCATAGCCCATTGATACGCCTAGTTGATGTGAGACTATCTCCTTCTTTTTGTCTTCTCCACAACCACCGTCTATTCTACCTATAGTGTTGTTTCCATGGCTCACACTCATGTATTGCGTGAAAGTTAAAAAGGTTTGAGAACATCAAAAGTATGAAATAATTGCTTGGCTTGTCATCGGGGTTCTGCATGATTTGAATATTTTGTGTGATGAAGATGGAGCATAGCCAGACTATATGATTTTGTAGGGATAAGCTTTCTTTGGCCATGTTATTTTGAGAAGACATAATTATTTTTTAGTATGCTTAAAGTATTATTGTTTTTATATCAATATTAAAATTTTGTTTTGAATCATACGGATCTGAACATTCATGCCACAATAAAGAGAATTACATGATAAATATGTTAGGTAGCATTCCACATCAAAAATTCTTTTTTTATCATTTACCTACTCGAGGACGAGCAGGAATTAAGCTTGGGGATGCTTGATACGTATCCAACGTATCTATAATTTTTTATTGTTCCATGCTATTATATTATCTATGTTGGATGTTTTATATGCATTAATATGTTGTTTTATATAATTTTTGGGACTAACCTATTAACCTAGAGCCCAGTGCCAGTTCCTGTGTTTTCCTTGTTTTAGAGTTTCGCAGAAAAGGAATACCAAACGGAATGAAACTTTCGCGATAATTTTTCTTGGACTAGAAGACATCCAGAGGGCTTGGAGTGCACGTCAGGAAAGCCACGAGGCAGCCACAAGGTCAGGAGGCGCGCCCAGGGGGGTAGGGCGCGCCCCCCACCCTTGTGGGCCCCTCGTGACTCCACCGACGTATTTCTTCTGCCTATATATTCTCAAATATCCCAAAACCTACCAGGGGAGCCACGAAACCACTTTTCCACCGCCGCAACCTTCTGTACCCGTGAGATCCCATCTAGGGGCCTTTTCCGGCGTCCTGCCAGAGGGGGATTCGATCATGGAGGGCTTCTACATCAGCACCATTACCTCTCCGATGAAGCGTGAGTAGTTTACCACAGACCTACGGGTCCATAGCTAGTAGCTAGATGGCTTCTTCTCTCTCATTGATTCTCAATACAAAGTTCTCCTCGATGTTCTTGGAGATCTATTCGATGTAATACTTTTTTGCGGTGTGTTTGCCGAGATCCAATGAATTGTGGATTTATGATCAGCTTATCTACGAATATTATTTGAATCATCTCTGAATTCTTTTATGCATGATTTGATATCTTTGCAAGTCTCTTCGAACTATCGATTTGGTTTGGCCAACTAGATTGGTTTTTCTTGCAATGGGAGAAGTGCTTAGCTTTGGGTTCAATCTTGCGGTGTCCTTTCCCAGTGACAGTAGGGGCAGCAAGGCACGTATTGTATTGTTGCCATCGAGGATAACAAGATGGGGTTTTCATCATATTGCTTGAGTTTATCCCGCTACATCATGTCATCTTACTTAATTCATTACTCTGTTCTTATGAACTTAATACTCTAGATGCAGGCAGGAGTCAGTCGTTGTGTGGAGTAATAGTAGTAGATGGAGGCAGGAGTCGGTCTACTTGATACGGACGTGATGCCTATATTCATGATCATTGCCTTAGATATCATCATAACTTTGCGCTTTTCTATCAATTGCTCGGCAGTAATTTGTTCACCCACCGTAATATTTTCTATCTTGAGAGAAGCCTCTAGTGAAACCTATGGCCCCCGGGTCTATTTTCCATCATATAAGTTTCTGATCTACAATTTTAGTTTCCTATTTACTTCCTTTGCAATATTTTACTTTCCGTTCCATAAACCAAAAATACCAAAAACATTACTTTACCATTTATCCATCTATATCAGATCTCACTTTGCAAATAACCGTGAAGGGATTGACAACCCCTTTATCGCATTGGGTGCAAGTTGGTGTTTGTTTCTGCAGGTATTCTGTGGCTTGCGCGTTGTCTCCTACTGGATTGATACCTTGCTTCTCAAAAGCTGAGGGAAATACTTACTCTACTTTGCTGCATCACCCTTTCCTCTTCAAGGGAAAAACTAACGCAAGCTCAAGAGGTAGCAAGGGCATGGTCCTGAGGACGTAGAGCATTATGATGGGCAATGGAAGAGGAATTGTCAGCCTCGCGGGGGAGCACAGGGAAAAGGGTGTGGCCCGTCGATGCCAGCGTTCGCTCGATTCGCTCTTTGGAATTTAATGGGCATCGGTCCCCTCATGCGCCTCTAGCAGGGCTTATTCTAACTTATTGCAGGACAGGGACCATGCACATGGTTGAGAGTTTCAGGGAAGCTC
The DNA here is from genome assembly GCA_011799875.1 of Thinopyrum elongatum. NCBI lineage: Eukaryota > Viridiplantae > Streptophyta > Magnoliopsida > Poales > Poaceae > Thinopyrum > Thinopyrum elongatum. The sequence continues at coordinate 387,659,545 of CM022303.1, read as the reverse complement.
GCCTCCGCGACGAAGGAACCACCACGAACCACAACCTCGCCAAGCTAAGTTATCCTACGCACACCAGCATGAGCCTTGCCGCTGTCATTTTATTCCTTCACCACCTCGCTCGGGCAAGGGACCCCCCCCCCCTCTTTAATCTTTTGATAGCCACTTGAGTGCCAAGGGGGACCTCCTGAGCATCGCGTCTCAGGAGCTCTTACCGGACCTCGGGTCGCTCACCTCCTGGCCGTGCACACGGCATCGCGACCTGGCATACCAGCGATGCCTGAAGCCGACCTGGGGACTTGGTCCTGCCGACGCAGAGCAACACGTGGTCGCGAGACCAAAAAGGGGACCAATGCCCAAGTGAGAAACGCGAGCGTAACCAAGAACATAAGCCAGAAACATTAGAATAAAGGCGCAAGCGCCGTGGTCCTTACACGCCCTCTCGGGGCCCTTCATTGTTCTGATACAGAGAGTAAAGAAAAGGAAAAGACCGCAATGGGCCGCTGCTCAGGAGGAGTAGGCCCTGGTGCCGCATCCTCCTCCTAAGCCCGGGCGTGGTGACGCGGCGGCTCGGTGTAGTCGTTGTTGCTTGAGCTCTCCCCGGGGTAGGTACCACCGCTGCTGGGGGGGTCACGGACAAGGCCAAGGGCAAGTTCACCGCTGAAGGCCTCGCCACCTTGTCGGCCCCCGTTGCCAGAAGGATGGCCACCACCGTGGTTGCCGCCTCGGGGGCAGCATTCCAGGCGTTCGTCGCTTTCTCCGAAGACCTTGAAGAAGAGCATCGACGCCCCGTCATACTTGAAGTGGAGAGCGTTCCTCCCCTCCGAGCTACAGGCTCAGGCGATCGCCCCCATCCCCGGGTCATGAAAACGTCGCCGGAGAAGGTGGCCTCAACCTCCGCCTGTGAAGCTTGGCCGCAGCAGTCGTCGTGCTGTAGCCATAGCTCGACGGGCCGTCTCGCTGGTAGCTCCTCCGCCAGGGTCTGCGGCAGCCGGATCTAGGTACGCGGTGGCATCGCCGCCCACACCAAAAACTCACGGGCCGTGCTACCGGCATGGGCCAGCGGGCGAAGTGGCCTGGCGATCGTCACTTGCTCCCCCCTCGGCTTTGTCCTCCACGGCCCTCACGGCCGCTTCCGTGGGCAGTGCCCTGTGTGCAAACATTTACGCTAGCGTGGAATCCCGAAGGAGCATGTTCACACCAGGGTAGGGTGGCTGCGGGCGCAACAGTGGTCTTGCAAGAGCGGCCGCGTCATTTCTTCGGCAGGAGCAACTCCGGCTCCTCCCGCGGGGCCTTGCCCTTCTCTTCGACCGAAAACCTCCTCACTGGCGCCATGGTCGCTTCGGCAAGGTGGCGGAGATAGGAGAAGAGGGGACGGCGAGCGAGAAGATGAAGACAGGCTGGGGGCTCCGCCTCCCTCGCCCTCTTATAGATGGTCGAAGGCCAACCGGCGCCTCTCCATGTTCCGAGCGATGATGGCCCTGCTGCATGCACCAGGCAGTTGTCAAGTTAGGCAGTTGTCGAGGCGGCATGGTGAAGTGGAGGCGTCCATGTCTCGTCGGGCGCCATGCATCAAGCCTGGCCGCTGGCGATTGGGGCCCACGGCGCTTCATCCTTGCCCCTTGGCTTCGCCTCGAAGCCAGCCCGAGCGCGCCTTGGTCCCGGGGCTACTGTCAGCATTCTGGGATCGGGGGTACCCAGACCTGCCTACCTGCGGCCCATGGCGTGGCTCCATCGATGGCCCGGTACGGCCCAGCAGCAAGGCCACCAAGACAAGACCCTCGCGAGGGCCCCCTGGCCTCGCGAGGCGGATAACACCAAGACCTCCAAGGGAGCAGTCTCCTCAGGCTGCCTCCCGAGGAGCGGAGATTTCTATGCAAGTACCCAGCCCCCCGAGGCTGCGATGACGTGAGCCATGATGACCAAGGCCAGGCGGGTGCCAGAGGGCGCAGGGGAGGCAGTTTCCCTTTCGGTGCTAAGGGAGCAAGGACAGGCGTGGGTTCCTGAGGAATCCTCCAAAGGTTTCCATTCCGGTGCAACAGGACCAAGACCATGACCTCGGCAGGATGGATGTCATCGCCGAGCCAACCGCTGCGTCATGACCAGAAGCTTTGCAGGCGAAGACTACCTTTCATTAGGATAAGATGTACTACTTGTCCCCTTTCGAATTGGCCACTATGGGATCCCTTCCTGCCTAAGTTTTGAGGGAAGAGGACCAAGGCCACTATAAATATAGGTTAGCCACCACCAAAGGAGGAGATCGATCGATTCCACCCACACCACTAGAGCTCTCGCGAGGTCGCTCAAACCACTGTACTAGTTCATCCTCAACCTCCTCGCGAGGCCAATCCACCACAAAGCAGGAGTAAGGTTTTACACCGCAAGGTGGCCTGAACCTGGGTAAACTGCCGTGTTCATCTTCTTCCCCACTCGCACGAATCCGACGAGGCTAGGATGTAGGGTGGCGAGCTAGAGATCGGAGAGGTTGAGATCTTTGCAACGCCCCAAAGTTCAAACCTTCTTGGGTCTGCGGAGTCCTGAATCTGACAGAGGTCACGGACTGACGGTGCGAGGCCACAGAAGCCCGCAAGCGGAAGCTCCTGGCCTCAAACGCAGCCCTGGAGCGGCAAGTCCAAGCACGCGAACCCGCCCTTACCACCACGGCGGAAGGACCATCAGTGCGAGAGGCGAGTATCCGTACACTTGAAGAGGCGTTGGCGCTGGCGGCATCCAAACAAAGCCTGGAGCACGAACGGCTGGAGGTGATGGAGTGCCAAGTAATAGCCACGGAAGCTTCACTCGCCCAGCGCGAGGGAGAGGCCAATGCCTTGCTGGCCTCTCGGGAGGCGAGCATTCAGGCGGAGATCGAGGAGGGGATCGCGAGGGCCTGCCGGGCGCTCATCAAGGACCACCACTAGAAACTGAAGCTTCAGGAGAACCACTTCTATGCACGGCACAGAGAACTAAAGGACGAGATCGACGGCCTTAAGAAGAAGCTGGTCGAGGCAGACAAGCGCCAGAAAACTACACTGGATGCCCAAGGCACGGATAAAGCTGAGTTGGCATCCCTTTATCTGCAATTGGGGGATGTCACCTCCCTCGTGGAGCTGGCGGCAGACAAGGCAAACCAGGCTCGGGGGCTGCAACACACGCACTCCGAGATGTTCTGAGACCTCGAGTGAAGGGCTCGCCGAGCCCTGAGCTCCATCTGCAAGGAGAGCGTCTCCAGCCTACTCATGCCCGATGACGTCGGCTACCTCGCCTTCTTCACTAGGATCGTGGACGGCTTGAGGGAGGCGCGGAGAAGGTGGGTAAGCTCGTTGAAGAAGAAAGCCGTGACCTCCTTGCGCAGGCGTCGACGCGCGTCTTCAGTCATCACCTTCGTTCCGATCCCGACTTCGACTTCGAGGCCATAATAGCCCCCGTACCCAGATTGATTCACGACGCCCTCGGAGAGTGGGTGGAGGACCATGTGGATGCGCTGATCACGCGGTTCGCCCCTGACAGCCACGAAGATCAGCACGAAGCTGAGGGACATGGGACTGACGGTAGAGATGATGACGACACGTATCCTTAGGTCGCCTTTCTTCTGTTTACCTACTGACACTTGAGTATGGCCCCGCGGGGATGTAAAGGATATTGACGGAAACTCCTTAATGATGTACCGAACCACATTCGTGCCTTCCTGGGCTGCCTTTCCCTTATCCTTATTCTATGTTCGATGTTGTTTAAACAGAGCCCCCGAGCGAGGGTCGGTCATCGCTGGTATGTTGGGTCACGATGCACGGGCAAGGCCAGGAGATGAGCATTCCTGAGGTGAGGGAACGAGGGCAATGCGTGCCTGCTGGCTCGCTCGTGAGTGTCGCGCAAGGACTTAGACACCAGGGTCTTCGTGAGTTTGTGTGCACGGGGGCAGACCCAGCCCCCGCTCGCATGACGCTCGTGAGGGGGGCATCAGGCTTCCGTTGCTATCGAAAGAAAAAAAATTCAAGAAGAGAAATTCCGCAATGAAAAAACCCCAACCCCTTTCAGAGCAATGACACACAAACCTCAAGTTTTATTCTGAGAAACTGCAAACTTGGTTTACAAAAGCTGCCACGTCCGGCGCCCACATTAGTCTTCCCACCAGCGTAGAGCATGGGGCCTCCACTTGGGCGTGGGCATGGTCGCTGTTCGACCATTCCGCCAGCGCGGAGCATGGGGCTTCCACTTGGGCGTGGGTGGGAGCTCCCGCGAGACCGAGGGGCGGTGCACCGGGAGGCTCCGGGGCTTCGGGGCATGTACATCTGTAGCCATGGTGCCCGGATGGGTCACCGCCATGAACTTGGCAAGCGTGGGATACCCCAAGATGGCGTTGTAAGGGAGGCCGATGCGGGATACATCGAAATCGACCAGCTCAGTGCGGTAGTTGTTGCGGGTGCCGAAGGTGACGGAGAGGCGCACCAGCCCCAGGGGAGTGGTGGAGCCGTAAGTCACCCCGGAAAATGGCCTTGTGGGCAGGAGCTGGTCATAAGGCACTTGGAGCGCCTCAAAGGTCTCCACAGAAAGCACATTGAGTCCAGCGTCACCATCAATCAGGGTCTTGGTGACTGAGATGTTGCTGATGGTGGGCGTGCACAGCATGGGGAGAGCACCAGCGGCGGCCGCAGACCTGGGGTGATCTCTGGAGTTGAAGGTGATGAAGCTCTTAGGATGGCCGCGGCATCGTGAAGTCTCAGGCCGAGACCACGCGGAGTTCGCCTTGCAGAAGAGCTGCTTGGCATGGCGACTAGATGCGGGCGCCTGGGATCCGTCGATGATGCACGCGACTGCGTGGGGCCCTGGGACCACGAAACGCGTGATGAACCGATCACGGAGCTCACCCCAAGAGGAGACCGAGGCCTTCGGGAGGCCTAGGAGCCAAGAGCGTGGGGCACCCGTGAGGGCCGGAGGGAACCAATTGGCCATGGCCTTGTCGTCGCCGCCCGCAGCCAGGATGCCCTGGGCTTATAGCTGGAGGAACTCTTCAGGGTCAGCCGCGCCATCGTAGTGCGGTGGCAGCACCGGCCAAAATTTCACTAGCCACTTCACCCGGCGCAAGCTAGGTGTGAAGGCTAGGCAGCCCGTGGCGTTCAAGAGAATGGCGGGACGGACAACGTCGGCCATGGAAGCGATGGAGCAGAGTTGGCACGAAGTGGAAGAACTTCGGCACACCCCTACCTGGCATGCCAAATGTCGGAATCAGGGCTCTGCACACCCAAGGAAAGGTTCGAACTCTGGGGTGTGTGCGAAGGACTTGGCTAGGCTACGATCCACTGCTTAGTGCCTCACGGCGATGCTCCAACGTGCTTGAGAAAACAGGAAGAAGGAAGAAAACGGTGGTTTACCCAGGTTCGGGCCAACTTGCGGTGTAAGACCCTACTCCTGCTTTGTGGTGGATTGCCTCGCAAGGAGGATGAGTATGAATGAGTACAAGTGGCCCTCGAAGGAATCAGGAGCGGCTCCAGGCTTGAGAGGTTGATGAACTCGACTCCTCTCTATGGTGGAGACTAACCTATACTTATACAGGCCCGGTCCTCTTCCCCCAAAGCTCTAGGGGGAAGGGATGCCACAACGGCCAAATTCGAAGGGGGACAAGAGTACACCCTATCCTGACTAAAGGTGGTGTTCGCCTGCAAAGCTTCTGTCCATGACGCGCAGGTGGGCTCGACGATGACCTCCGTCCTGCTGAGCTAGCGTCCTGGCCTTGTTGCACCAAAGAGGCAACCTTTGGCACTGCCTTGGGAACCCGCGTGCTGGCTTTGCTCCTTTAGCACCAAAGAGAAAAGCCTCACTATCCGCGCCCGCTGGCACCGGTCCTGGCGACCCTATCGTAGCCCGTGTCACCCATGTGCATCGTGAGGCAGGGTGGTGAGCATATAAGTGTCCGCCCCGCGGGAGGCCTCATGAGGAAGCCTCAGGAGGTCACTCCTCGTGGAGCCCTTGGGGCGCCTAACAAAGCTTGCTGATGCCTGCCTCGCGAGGCGGGGGCCTCACGAGGGCTTCGCTCGCGGAATCTTGATGCTGGGCCGTGCTGGGCCCTTTGGCGATGCCATGTGGTGGGTCGTACGCAGACTGGCCTGGGTACCCCCAGTCCTAGAGCCCCGATAGCTACCAGTACATACCCTCAGCCCCGAGGGTGAACTACTCCCTCCTCGCCATGGTGACCAATGGATTATGAAGATGGCCTCAGGTGATGATTTCCCCCTCCGGCAGGGTGCCAGAGAAGGACTCCAGATGAGATCGCTTCGGTACAGAGGCTTGCGGCGGCGGAGCGGAAGTTCTGGGTTTTTGGTATTTATAGGAATTATTGGTGTTGGTTTCACGTCAAGGGGCCCGCGAGGGAGTGACAAGCCTGCTAGATGCAGGGGCCCCCAGGGCGCGCCCCCTAGGCATGTCGCTTCCTCGTGAAGCTTCTGGTCCTTCCTCAAAGCTTCGGGGGTCTATTTTGGTCCATGAAAAATCACCGTAAATTTTGAGCCCATTCCGAGAACTTTTATTTCTGCACAAAAAAACGACACCATGGTAGTTCTGCTAAAAACAGCGTTAGTCTGGGTTAGTTTCATTTAAATCAAGCCAAAACCATATAAAATTGTTATAAACATGGCATGAATAGTTGATGAGTTATACATATGTTGGAGACGTATCAAGCACTTTGATGCAATGCAAATAGAGCACATTCCTCGTGCGGAATACAACATTGCTGATGATTTGTCAAAACATGCCGCCCTCAACTTACCTGTGGAACCAGGGACTTTTGTGCTCCATTTGACTCACCCATCTGTAACACCATCAACAAGGCAGAATAAGGGAAGGAAGCTGAGCACCGGCAAGTATTTTCCAGCAGAGTTCCCAGCAGCCGCCAACAAGAAAGTTGTCGGAGGCAACGCCGGGCTTGCCGGCGAGTAGCAGACTCCGGCAAGAACCCCACTCCTTGTCATTGAGAGTAGCACCCCCATAGCTGAAGATATGCCATTAGTCCTTGTCGTCGAGCCACAAGCTCCGGCATGGGTGCAGCAGATTGTTCAGTTCCTTCAAACAGGAGAACTTCCCGAAGAGCAAGAAGAAGATTAAAGAGTAGTCCATCAGTCAATTATGTACCAGTTAGTGGACAACGTATTGCACAGAAAAAGACAAAATGGGGTGAAATTGAAGTGCATTTGTCGAGAAGATGGACAGACGCTGTTGGCGGAGATACATGGAGGCATATGTGGCTCACACATAGGATCAAGATCCCCTATTGGCAAAGCATTCCAGAAGGGTTTCTACTCGCCCACTGCTCTCCAGGATGCAACTGAATAAGTAAGCAAGTGTGAAGTGTGCTAGTTTGATTCAAAGAAATCACATCAGCCAGCACAGGTTGTTCAAACAATCCCTCTCTCCTGGCCTTTCTCGGTCTGGGCGCTCGACATACTGGGCCCTTTTCCCCGTGCTACCGGGGGCTTTGAGTTCTTGTATGTTGTAATTGACAAGTTCACAAAGTGGCCTGAGGTAGAGCCATTGAGGAAGGTGACAGCACAGTCAGCCATCAAGTTTCCAAGGGACTAGTTTGCCATTTTGGAGTACCCAACAGGATCATCACCGACAATGGCACACAGTTCATGACCCGCAACTTCATACTGTACATCCAAGACCTTGGCAGCAAGATCTGTTTTGCATCAGTTTCTCATCCCAGAAGCAATAGCCAGGCGGAGAGAGCAAATGCTGAAGTGCTGCGAGGCCTCAAAACAAGAACTTTCGACAAGCTACACAAGTGCGAAAGATGCTGGATTGATGAGTTGCCGTTGGTTATTAGTCACTCAGGATGACACCAAATCAAGCCATTGGTCAGACGCCCTTCTCCCTAGTTTATGGTGCAGAAGCGATGCTCCCCACGGAACTCATTTACAGGTCACCTCGAGTGCTCGATTATGATGACCTTGAGCAAGAGCAGTTGCGGCAAGATGATTCCACGCTCCTTGAGGAAGATCGTCTTCAGGCTACTGTGCGTGCTGCATGTTACCCTCAAGCGTTGCATCATTACCATAACTGCAAAGTTCATGCCCAAAGTCTTGAGGAAGGCGACCTTGTTCTTTGCCTAATTCAGTCCGCCAAGAATTCAAACAAGTTGACGCCAAAGTGGGAAGGCCCTTATCGGGTAGTACGAGTCACCAAACCTTGCACAGTCCGTCTGGAGACCGAAGATGGCACTCCCGTGCACAACTCATGGAACATTGAGTATCTTTGTAAGTTCTATCCATAAGGCGCAGTTGCGGGGCCGCCCGACAACCACCTTTTGTACGAGTCTGCCGGCAAGGCATGTAATCCTTTGTACAAAGCCAGGCACATACCCTATGCATAGTGAAATAAAGCTAAGTGTTTCACAACTCTTGTCAATTCACATGTTAAATTTTACATGTTAAATTATAAATGTGATGCTATGTTACACTTGCTTTGTATGAATGTTAGCGAATCGTCCAGGTTCCATATCCCTCTTTTTCTCTTCTTTCTTTTTCTCAAAGGACAGAAGGTTGCCTCGCGTGCAAGTTTACCAGGTGAGTGATGGTATGCACACCGACAAGTGATGTTCAAGTTGATATTTTATGACAAGAAATATAGCAAAGAAAAGTTAAGTTGAAAAACTTTGAGACAAATTCTTTGTTCTAGAGCTACTTTCTCTTGAACGTTTTGGCCTTTGTATGAAAATCATGCACGCGAAGGAACCTAGTTGTGATCGATTGCTCTCTTACTTTATTTCGAGTCAGCTCAACAATTTAAGTAGCTGCACCGTGAATGACAAGTGTGACCTTGATGGTAGCGGAGGATCCGTTCCTCAAAGCGCTCGCGGCAAGGGCGTGCGCACCGGCAAGTTTTTAGTGAAGCATAGGGTATAAAACATGCAAAGACAAAATCAAACAGCGGGAATAGCATACATTCATGCAAACACTGCAAGTTTATATTACATCATCAGTGAGATGCAGTTCTAACTTAAAATAAAATTGTCTTTTGACATGGACTGCTGGCGGCAAGATGAAGCAAAAGGGCTAGTTCCTGCACTAGCCTTCGACTCTTTGGATCTTGCTAACCTTGTTGGCGATGGGTGTGGCAAGTTCTCCGATTCCCTTGGTATATACATCCTTCTGCAAGCTGGCAAGGACGTTGGTAAAGTTGATGTGTGGATTCCGGTATGCCACCTTGACAAGCACTTTGAAGATAACAGCCCGGCAAAGCCTACGAGACTCATTAGCAAGATGGGTTGCTCGGTCAGAATGGAGCAGTTGGAGCACGTCAACAATGCTCTCAAAGAACAGAGTTAGCCTAGCACTGGCGGTGTCCCTTTCATTAGTGGAGAAGTCATAGTTTTGTAGGCCCATGGCAGATAGCTGCGTGGTGAGATCTTCGGCTACTCCAACAAGACGTTCAGTCAAGATCCTCATGCTGTCCTTGTCCTCGTTGAATGTGTTGGCGGCACTGGCAAGTAGATTCTTCCCTCTTTGGAGATCTTTGGTCAGAGTTTTGTCTTGATCTCTGCTCTCTTCAAGGGATTTCTCTAGCGTCTCCAGCTTCAATTGGAGATTAGCGATAGCATCATTGGCTTTAGTGAGATCTTGATTCTTTGTAGACAAGGAAGTTTGCAACTCCACCATGTTGTAGATTGCCTTCTCCTTGTTAGCCTTAAGCGTCGAGATTTCCTTGCCGCTGGCTTCGATATCTTCCTGTAGTTGCTTCACTTTGCCTTCCAGTTCATTCTTGGCGGCCTTTGCGGCCTCAGCAGCATTGACAGTTTCCTTAAACTTGCTGGTATGATCCGTAGCCTGAGCTTCTAGTGCTTCCTTGTGCTTCTGCTCCAGTTCTTGGGGTCCGCTACGCGACAAGAATTTCAATCTCTTTGTCCTTGCCACAAAGCTTGGCGGCGAGTGCTTCCTCACGAGCGGCAAGGTCTTCCTCATGAGTGTCAAGCCCAACCTTGTGCTTTCTCAATTCAGCATCTTCTACTGCTATTCTCTGCATAGCCTCCTTTGCGCATTGTCGGCATCAGGTTTCTCAAAGACGAACTTCTCCCAGTCCAAAGTCAGCTCCTTTTGGCGGTTCATTAGCTCTTTGAGAGATTCAGGATACCAAATTTTCATCTCTTAGACGTGCTTCTGGAAGTCTGTCTCTACTGCTCCTATGACTACCGACCTGGAATCTAAGTTCTTTGTCCGGCCGCAGTGAATTTCTTGGAGCTGCTAGAAATTGTCGCTCATAGCCTTGACGATCTGCTCTTCTTTAGATCTACCGCTGCTGGCACGCGGCTCATCAACAATCTTGAGCCCGGCAGCAGTGATGACATCATCATCAAAACTCTCTCCTTCAGATGGTGCCCCAGTGCTTGCCGTTCCTAGGATGCTGACGAACATGTTCTCGTCAACCTTGAGATATCAGCTTGATGGAGGTGCTTCGGATGTCGAGGGGTGATCCCCGACAACAGCCTTGCTGGCAACTGACGCCCTCATGATCGGGTAAGCACCAAGCGCTCCTGCGGCAGGAATGTCGTCAGTGGTCTCTGTGGACTCATTGCTGGCCTCCTCAGCACATTCTCAACGGTCTCTTTGTGTGCAGCCCTGATGGTCTCCTCAGTGGCAATCTTGTCAGCCTCGGCAGTGACATCCTTTGCGATCCCCTCAATGTCAACATCAACATTCACATCGTCTGTTGAGGGAGGATCTGAAGATTGAGGAGGAAAGGAAATCAAATTTAAGATCAAGTTAAAGAAAACAAAAACAATGAAGGAAAAATAAATGCTCCAGAGCAAGTGGATTACCTATGTGTGGCTGTTGAGAGGGTCTTATTCTCCTCCAGCAACAACAGTTGCTATCGCATGGTTGCTAGCACCCGTGCTTGTTGGTTCATCTTCGACACGAACAGGCTCGTCGGTGGAGGCCGTTGCTGGAGAACCATCTTCGTGCGGTGAAGTTGATGAAGGCGACATGTCAAGACTTGTCTCTAGGTGTCTTCCCTTGTGCCGCGCTTCTCCTACTTGCTCATTAATGTCAGTAGTGAAGATTTCCACACCAATACTCGCCAGTGAAAAATGAGTAATGGCCTCACGCTGGGGGCTGTCCTGGGGGCTACATTGAGGATTGTGCTCCGGGCTGATGACCACAACTTCTGGATTAGTCATGGTGCTTGCTAGTGGTTCATCGCCTGTTGTGGTATTTGCCCTCTTCGCTAGTCTCTGCACCAATGTTTCTGTATCTCTGCGGAAACAAATTAAAACAAAGCAAATCAGATCAATGAAGCAAAAATTAAGGAACAACAAAATTGAGCAAGAATTGTTATTCTTCTTCCTTCTCGGACTCGTTGAAAATGGAGACATCGTATTCGACTCCAGGTCCAGCACTGGAGGAGGGAGGTGGAGTGGGAGTCCTTGTGCGCTTGGTCCTTGCAGAAGAGGCAGGTTGAGACGACCAATCCACTCCAGTTACCGGTGTAGCGGCATGCCTCGCAGAGGTGCGGGCCGTTGGCTACTATTGAGAAGGTTATCATCAAGCTCCTTGCCGTGACGCAGCCTTGCCGGTTGCTCTCTTGTTGACAACCTCGTCGCTTGAGGAATGTGGATGCACTGGATCGCCGAAGATATCTCTCCGGAGGACGCGTGGCTTCTTTGGCGGAGCAGGGGGCTCCTTATACATCTACTCTTCGGGTGTGTCCTCATCAGTAGGGTTCCCAGCAGCTTCATCACCTTATCCACCGACAACCTCGTCTCCTTGCTCCCCGGCAACCGCGTCCTGATCAGCAATGATGTTTTCCGGTGCCCCTTCTTCAGCAATGTCAGCTACAGCAGATCTAGAGCCGCCAGCCTCTTCGTCTAGCCTGGCCTGTTCTGCTCTGCTGGCAATGTAGGCCACCTCTTCGTCAGTGGTGGGGAGGATGAGATTGGGTTCTTCCCTGACGGCCTTCTCCACCAAGGTATTGAACCATTACTAAATGCGGTCTGCAGATGGTTCAGCCCAATTCCCTTCGACGCCATCAGCATTACATGCTGGCATCATTGCAATGATTGCGCTCAAGGTGGAGCTGTTGCATAGGGGAATTACAGTTGCCGGCAATTTGAACTTGCCGTTGGTCCTAAACAACTGGTGGCAGAGAGCTATGTGTTGCAGGACCGTCAAATTGTTGTCCAATCCAGTACCCAACCTGATGACGTCTGCAACATTCTTGAAGTCTCATGCTAGTCTCCCCTTCTTCTGCAGAGGGGTAACCCGACGACGGAGGAAGTCAGCACCTACCATTTCTATGGTGACGCCGGCAGCCCTGAGATGGTGGATTCTGGTGACGGCAATTGTGAGCTTCTTGTCGTTTGGATAGAGACTGCTCCAATCTTCGCCGCAGGCCACCTTCATCCTCCGGGGCAAGCAAAACAGCAGGAAGTCACTCTCCTTAATCCAGCACTACTCCGCCTATCAGTGTACTAAGAATGGGGTTCTTAATACACCAGACTTATGCACATGTAGTAGCTATTTTCCCAACGACACGAGCTTGAAGGAGGATAATCAAAGACAAATCTAAGTCTAGATTATTGAAGAAGCAAAGAAGATCTTAGAAGATAGAGATCAGAAATATTGAAGATATGTCTCTAGAGCCTGGCAAGATCCTTGCTAGGGAAAACCGCCAAGATAAAAGCCCAGTAAACTTTGAGTCCGGCAAACATCCCACTACCTTGCCACCACTCGACCTCATCGATCAGGTTGTCACTAATGCTTCTCCAACGTATCTATAATTTTTGCTTGTTCCATGCTATTCTATTATCATTCTTGGATGTTTTACAATCATTTTATAGCAACTGTCTATCATTTTTTGGGACTAACCTATCGACATAGTGCCTAGTGCCAGTTGCTGTTTTTTGCTTATTTTTTACATCACAGAATATTAGTACCAAACGGAGTCCAAATGCAGCGTAACTTTTTGGAGAATTTTTATGGACTAGAAGACACCCAGTGGGCCAAAGATGTACTAGAGGGGAGGCCCGAGGTGGGCACAACCCACCAGGACGCGCCTGGCAGCCCAGGCGCGCCCAAGGGGGTTGTGCCCCCCTCGGTGACCTCCCGCACCACCTCTTTGCCCTATAATTCCCAAATATTCCAGAAACCCTAGGGGAGTCGACGAAACACAATTCCAGCTGCCGCAAGTTCCAGAACCACGAGATTCAATCTAGACACCATCACAGAGGGGTTCATCATCCTCATTGGTGCCTCACCGATGATGCGTGAGTAGTTCATCATAGACCTACGGGTCCGTAGGCAGTAGCTAGATGGCTTACTCTCTCTCTTTTGATTCTCAATACAATGGTCTCTTGGAGATCTATTTGATGTAACTCTTTTTTGCGGTGTGTTTGTTGGGATCCAATGAACTTTGAGTTTATGATCAGATCTATATCCATGAATATTATTTGAGTCTTCTTTTGATTTCTTGTATGCATGATTATTTATAACCTCGTATTTCTTCTTTGAATCTTTGGTTTAGTTAGGCCAACTAGATCAATTTTTCCTGCCATGGGAAGAGGTGCTATGTGATGGGTTCGATCATGCAGTGTTCTTTCCCAGTGACAGAAGGGGCAGCAAGACACGCATGTATCATTGCTATTAAGGATAACAAGATGGGGGCTATTCCTACATGAATTGATCTCGTCTACATCATGTCGTCGTTCTTATTGCATTACTCCATTTCTCCATGAACTTAATACACTAGATGCATGCTGGATAGCGGTCGATGTGTGGAGTAATAGTAGTAGATGCAGGCAGGAGTCGATCTAATAATCTTGGATGTGATGCCTATATATTGATCATTGCCTTGGATATCGTCATAATTATTCGATCTTCTATCAGTTGCCCAACAGTAATTTGTTTACCCACCGTGTGCAGGCAGGAGTCGATCTAATAATCTTGGATGTGATGCCTATATATTGATCATTGCCTTGGATATCGTCATAATTATTCGATCTTCTATCAGTTGCCCAACAGTAATTTGTTTACCCACCGTGTGCTATTTTCTTCAGAGAAGCCACTAGTAAAATCTACGGCCCCCAGGTCTATTCTTTATCATATTTGCTTTGAGATCTATTTATATTTGCTTTTGTTTTCAGATCTATTATTACAAAAACCCAAAAATACCTTGCTGCACTTTTTTATTACATAATTTATTTCGCGTCTTATCGAGAGCTATCTATCCAATCTACCACAATTTTATCTTTTTACCATGGAGGGATTGACAACCCCTCTTACGCGTCGGGTTGCAAGTATTTGCTCTTTGTGTGCAGGTACTGTTTACATAGTGTTGCTTGGTTCTCCTACTGGATTGATACCTTGGTTTCATAACTGAGGGAAATACCTACCGTAGCTGTGCTGCATCATCCCTTCCTCTTTGTGGAAATACCGACGTAGTTCAAGCGACATCACAAGGAATTTCTGGCACCGTTGCCGGGGAGACATCATCATAATCTATCAGGTTCCTAATCACAAATCTCATCTTCGTGCAATTTACATTATTTGCCATTCTCCTCTCGTTTTCATCTCCCCCACTTCACAAAAATTTGCCATTTTATTCGCCCTTTTTTTTGTTTGTCGTTTTCTCGTTAGATCTATATTTTTGCGTGCGATCTTGTTTGCCTACTTTATCATTATGGCTAGTTCTTCCTCTATTAGGTGTACCCCCGAGAATGAAGTTCTTAATTTTAAACAAATGGGAGGGGAGAATCTAAAAGATGCTTGGTATAGAATTTGCAATGCTCATAATAGATCTATTCATAAGTAATCTACCGTTGTTCTTCTTTGCAGTTTTTATGTGGGCATTACCACCTGCTATAGATTCGTCCTTGATACGATTACTGGTGGGAATTTCTTGATGTGTCCATCTTTGTATGCTTTTAATGCTATGGGAAATCTAGTGGGTTCACCACCTCTCACTATTAATGAAACTGCTTTACCACTTGAGCATGTTATGCAAAGTCTTGATGCTATTAAAAAGAAAATGCTTACCAAAGAACATATTGAAAACTTGAATAAAAAAATGCGTAATCTTGCTAGTAAAATTGGTTCAAAAGTGGGAGAGGTTTTTAAGTTGCTAAAGGAAAAAGGAACCGTAATTCAGGAAAGAATTGAAGAAAGTCCTTCTCGGATTGATAAGTTGGAAGAATTTTTTAGTAATTTAAGCTCGGCTTTTGCTTCTTCTAAAACTATTGAAAAACTCCCATTAAAATTAGCAAGATTACTCAAATCACTAAGAACAAGGGTGCAACTTCTAATAATAACAAAGAAGATCTTAAGATGATTAGTATTCACCCCGCCTTTGTTGAAGTTGTGAGAAACCCTACTTGCAGGAATGAATTTTTCAATCTCATTCCTAGGATTATTGTTATTGAAAATCTATATGCTAAATCTTTGAATAATATTGGTTGTGTGATTGAGGAATTGGAAACTACAGATGACAATACTTGAATCTCCGCATTATGCCTAGCTAGAGGCATAAAACGATAGCGCTTCTTGGGAGGCAACCCAATGAATAAAATTTATTTTTTCCTTTTTCTTTCTATTCTTGAGTGTTTGCACAATTATGCCTCTGTTATTATTGTGTGTTTTATGTTTTAATTAGTGTTTGTGCCAAGTAAAGCCTTTGGGATAGCTTTGGTGATAGTTGATTTGATCCTGTTGAAAAACAGAAACTTTTGTGTCGAGTAACAGAATTTTAAAAATTCACAGAAGTGACAAAAAAATTCTAAATCTTTTACAAACTATTGATATGCAAATTTCCTCTGTCGTCCTAACTTTTCAGAAATTTTGGAGTTACAGAAGTATGGGAACAATTCACATCTTTACATACTGTTCTGTTTTTGATAGATTCTGTTTTTCTTTGCATTGTGTGCTTATTTTGATGAATCTATGGATTGTAACGGGGGGTATAAGCCATGGTAAAGTTAGAATACAGTAGATATAATGCAATAACAAAATTTGAATGGGTTTTCTACAGTACTTAAAGTAAAGATTGGTTTTCTTATACTAAAGAATCTCACAAAGGTTTTGTTAAGTTTTGTGTGATTGAAGTTTTCAAGTTTTGGGTGAGATCATGATGGATGAAGGAATAAGGAGTGAAAAGAGCCTAAGCTTGGGGATGCCCCATGGCACCCCAAGTTAATATTTAAGGAGAACCAAGCAACTAAGCTTGGGGATGCCCCGGAAGGCATCCCCTCTTGTTCTAACGACCATCGGTATTTTACTTGGAGCTATATTTTTATTCGTCACATATCATGAGTTTTCCTTGGAGCATCTTGTATTATATGAGTCTTTGCTTGTTTTGCTTCCTATTTTTTCACAAGTATCCTTGCTGGACACACCTATTTGAGAGAGCCAAATTTATGCTATGATTTGTTAGAATTGCTCTATATGCTTCACTTAAAGTTTTTGAGCTATGGAATTGCTCTAGTGCTTCACTTATATCTTTTTGAGCATAGTGTGCTTTAATATTTTGGATGAAATGCTCTCATGCTTCACTTAGATTAATTTGAGAGTTATTAAATTTTTGAAGAAATTCTCTCATGTTTCACTTATATTATTTTGAGAGACCGAAAATTTTACGCTCATGTTCTTCACTTAGATTTGTTTGAGCTTGTCAAAAGCAATTGCAATATATGAAACTAGTCCCAAAGTGATAGATATATGAGAGGGGTATAATAAAAACTTTCATGAAGATCATTGGACAAAATAAACTTTATTCTTTGTAATAGTTTTGAGATATGATGATAGCGATATGTGATTCATGTTGGCGAATAATTATGCTTTAGTAAGAATATTGGTGTTAAGGTTTGTAATTCCCTATGCAAGCACGAAAGTCAATAGTTATGCAATGAAATTACATCCTACTTGTGGTGCATTATTCGATGTTAGTTATGCTTAATGCTCGCTTATGAGATTTTTCGTTTCTTGGTTGGTTGCTTCTCAATCTTTTTGCTAGCCTCCACTTGTACTAAGTAGAAATACTACTTGTGCATCCAAAATCCTTAAACCCAGTTTTGCCATATGAGTACACCATACCTACCTATATGCGGTATTTCCATGCCGATCTAAGCAAATTTGTCTGTGCCATCTATAATTTTCAAAATAAATTTCCTTTTTGTGTGCCCGTACTTCTCATGATGCGGTAGGGAGTGGCCAATATTTTCCCTGCTAGATGTGTTATTCTCAAGATGAGTGTTTATTCACTTGTCATCGCATGAGAGTGCGGCGGTAATAGGGATGCCTAGTCCTAAAATGAAAAAGAAATTTACTTTATGTTGTCAAATAATAAATTCCTTGGAAAGTGTTGGTATGGACGGTACCCGTGGATACGGCTAGCCGTGGAATGTGAAAGAATGGTGGAAAAAGGAATAAACTTTATTTTCTATTTGGGAACCGCCTATGATATATCTAGCATGGAAAGTGTTGGGAATTACTCTGTCATTTTCGTTGACGGGAAAAGTATGCCTCTCAAAAAATGTATCTCTCAATTTAAGCTTTCAGCTCTGGCACCTCTACAAATCCCTACTTCCCTTTGCGAAGGGCCTATCTATTTACTTTATACAATTTTATTTTTATTTGGGTCTCCATCTTCTCTTATAAAGCACCAACTAAGGGGCACTATGATCGTACTTGAGCATTAAATGTAGCTAATATGCGAGTGTGTTTCATGAATGGATCAATGATTGAGCATGATGGGCTAGGGATAACTTTCTTTAGTGTTGATATTTTGAAAGGCATGGTTGCTTGTTGATATGCTTGAGTATTGAAATCTTCATGTCAAAACTAGACTATTGCTTCGAACCATATAAAAGTCCAAATGTCCATGCTACAAAAGAAAAGAATATGGGATGAATATGTTTGGCAGCACTCCACATCAAAAATTCTATTTTTATCATTTACCTACTCGAGGACGAGTAGGAATTAAGCTTGGGGATGCTGATACGTCTCCAACGTATCTATAATTTTTGCTTGTTCCATGCTGTTATATTATCATTCTTGGATGTTTTACAATCATTTTATAGCAACTTTATATCATTTTTTGGCACTAACCTATTTACAAAGTGCCTAGTGCCAGTTGCTGTTTTTTGCTTGTTTTTTACTTTGCAGAATATGAGTACAAATGGAGTCCAAATGCAGTGAAACTTTTTGGAGGATTTTTATGGACCAGAAGACACCCAATGGGTGAAAGATGTACCAGAGGGGAGGCCCGAGGTGGGCACTACCCACCAGGGCGCGCCCAGGGGGGTTGTGCCCCCTCTGTGACCTCCCGCACCGCCTGTTCACCCTATAAATTGCCAAATATTCCAGAACCCTAGGGGAGTCGACGAAACACAATTCTAGCCACCGCAAGTTTCAGAACCACGAGATCGAATCTAGACACCATCATGGAGGGGTTCGGCATCCTCATTGGTGCCTCTCCGATGATGCGTGAATAGTTCATCATAGACCTACGGGTCCGTAGGCAGTAGCTAGATGGCTTCCTCTCTCTCTTTTGATTCTCAATACAATGGTCTCTTGGAGATCTATTGGATGTAACTCTTTTTTGTGGTGTGTTTGTTGGCATCCGATGACCTTTGAGTTTATGATCAGATCTATATCCATGAATATTATTTGAGTCTTCTTTTGATCTCTTGTATGCATGATTATTTATAGCCTCGTATTTCTTCTTTGAATCTTTGGTTTAGTTAGGCCAACTAGATCGATTTTTCTTGCCATGGGAAGACGTGCTTTGTGATGGGTTCGCATGCGATGTTATTTCCGAGTGACAGAAGGGGCAGCAAGACACGCACGTATCGTTGCTCTTAAGGATAACAAGATGGGGGCTATTCCTACATGAATAGATCTCGTCTACATCATGTCATTATTCTTATTGCATTACTCCGTTTCTCCATGAACTTAATACACTAGATGCATGCTAGATAGCGGTCAATGTGTGGAGTAATTGTAGTAGATGCAGGCAGGAGTCGGTCTACTAATCTTGGACGTGATGCCTATATATTGATCATTGCCTTGGATATCATCATAATTATTCGATCTTCTATCAATTGCCCAACAGTAATTTTTTTACCCACCGTGCGCTATTTTCTTGAGAGAAGCCACTAGTGAAATCTACGGCCCCCAGGTCTATTCTTTATCATATTTGATTTGAGATCTATTTTTATTCGCTTTTGTTTCCAGATCTATTATTCCAAAAACCCCATAATATCTTGCTACACTTTTTTATTACTTACTTTATTTCGCATTTTATTGTAGCGACCCGACCTCAGACGGTCAAGCCTCTGTGTATCTGTTCCATCCCTGGATCAGTATGGTGGCACAGACAGTACATCAATGTATATATCAAAGTTCATTCACATGTAGAAATAACGTAAAACTGATATATATACCTCATAAGTTTAAGCGGAAATAATAAATCGGGTGTGGAGTCCCATCAATGCCATCGGCAGGTTGAGTGTAGACCGTAACCCAACAACGAAACTCACTTGTTGTAGAAATAATCCTGCAACATGATACGTTGCAGCCGTGTAGGTTAGTACATTGAATGTACCGGCAAGATCACTATAAGAAAAACAGATGATAAAACTATACTGTATGCAATATGGTTTTGTGGCTCTGTGTCTGAGATTTTGTTTGCATAAAAGCTGTTTTTCATTTTTTCCTACAACAAAGGAATATCAGGAGCCTGTACTACGGAGTTTTCTATCATGACATGGTTCCGCCAACCGATGTTTCATAGCCCATATCATCATAAGTTGCCCACAATTAAGTTTTTGATCCGGTGTTGAGAGTTCCGAGATAGATCCAAGTCCAGAGGATCAAATTGTCCATAACCGGGGACACGGCTAATCGATTAGGTTTTAACCCTCTGCAGAGGTTTGTACACTTTACCCGCAAGATTCGATCGCACTTTTTACGTTCTCGCACTTCAGGGTGTTTGAGGACAAGACGACCGAAACATGGTCTTCCAAAGAGTTCCCCTGACCACTGTCCGGTGCTCATCCAATCCTACCGTAGTTCTACATCTGCTAGCACCATCCCAGCCAGAGTCACAACTAAGGTCAACCAAGCCAGAGCCCATAATGACTTGCGGTTGCACAGGTAAGCTTCCGGGCATGAAGTATTCTTCCGTCTCTTTGAGTCTGGGTGAAGCTTTCCGTAAGATGTCATGGCGCTTCTCCATGCATCCCGCGTCATCCACTGGTTGCTCCAGGGTGCCCATCTAAACCATCCTTCACCCAGTAGTGTGTATTGAATTCTTGTCTCGAGTCTCAAAATCTTGAGGTCTTGAAGTCCTGAAGATGCAGTCCTTGCCGATGCCATCATGAAGTTGTCGACATTGACATAGGGGGTCCCTCATACTCACACCACTCCCGAGCACTCATACCAACCCCGTCTACTATAGCGTAGCATTTAAACTACATAACACCCCGGGCTTGATAACAGGGAGATGGGTTCCTACCTCATGCATACCATTCAACTACAAGGATTCAATATCACTACTGGAGGGATTGTTGCAAAGATGATACTAAATGCAATAAAAAAACATAGGTATGAAAAGCATGGTCAAAGTAAACTTGCCTGGTGTTACTTGGTGAAGATATCAAAGCTCTCGAAAATAACTTGATACTATCCGTCACTCTGATGTAAATCTAAATTAAACATTCATAGCATTCATATCAGCAAACATACTAGAACGCAAATTCTAACACTCATAATAAAATCAACAAATAAAAGCTATAAAGAAATCCAGAAGAAAACCCAATAGAAATCCAAAGAAAATTTCAAGGAAAACTATAGAGTTTTACTACAACCAACACAAAAGTAGTTTTTGATCTAATTAGGCTTTAACAGCAAATAAAATACTAAACTAATAAATTAACAGGAAAGAAAAAAATAAGTTTTCATAAAAAAAACAGAAAGAATTTTTCATAAACTTTTAGTAGCAAAAAGAAACATATAAAAAGGTTTTATAACACTCTAACTATGACCTATACAAGTTTTCATGCAAAACTAAAGAGAATAATTTTTTTAAAAATAAAATAAATTTTTGTACTGTTCAATAACAGAAACAGAACTATTTTTGTCAAAAAGACAAAAAGTTTTAATTAAAAAATATATATTTAAATACTAAGGAAAACAAAAATATAACTAAACTATGTAAAATAGTAATGTTTTGCCTAAAACCCTAATTTAAAATAAAAAAACTAATTTTCACAAGTCTACTGTTTAGACAAAAGATCAAGTGATCACTAGCAAAAAGAATTAATCAAAAAGCTATTTTTAAATAAAAGTTATTAGCAATCTAGTGTTTGTAACAAATCTGTTTGAATTCAAAATTTAAAAAGTTCAAAAATACTTTTCGTTTGTTCCACGGGATAGATGGGATTTTTGTGAATCCGTTGCAACAAGAATAATCAAAATCGGAGTTGTAGATCTAAAGATATAAAAAAACAAAACCGAATATAAAACTAAAAACAGAAACAAAAAAACGTGCGCTAGCTACATAGCGGGCTGTAACTGGGCCTACGGGGCGCGATCTGTAGCTATCAAACGCTTGGGCGATAACTAACAAAACATACACATGGGCTTTATAGAATAAAGCCGATCGGGCCGGTCTAAACTAAACCGTAACTTAACCGAAGTAAAAACCGATCTAATGAAAAAAAAATCTACTAAACCGATCTAATCTAACAAAACGATTAGATCTAAAGAAGAAAAAAAATGAACAGAGGAGGAGCGCTCGTGCTTACAGAGAGGGCGGCGCTGGGAGAGAAGAAGAGCACCGGGAGGGCGACTGCTTCGGCGACCGGTGGTGGAGGTGGCGTTGTCCAGCTGGTGAAGAACTCTGAGGGGGTCCGATTTTTAGTTGAAGGTGGAGGTCGGGGATGACGGAGGTGAGCGGAGCGTCGAGCTGAACCACGTGCTCTTGCAATGTCGGGCGAGGTCCACGGCGAGGCTCCGGTGCTCCCCGGACGACGAAACCATGTCAAGGAGATGCACAATGACGAGTGAGGTATGTTGAACAAGATTTGGTGGTTCGGGGTTGCTCACCAGCGTCGGGATCTACGGTGAACTGTCTCGGCTCCGGCGAGATCCAAACGAAGAACGCGTGAGGTAGAGGCGGTTTCGGCATGGGGTTTTTGGGGGGTCGGACGAGCAAACCCTAAGGTACTTATAGGGCATGGTCTTGGCCGAGTGGAAAGGCGGAGGACGCGATCCCGAGAAAATCGGGATTCGGCGGCGGCACGGGCGCGCTCTGGCTTGGCATGACGTGGAGAAGAACACGGGTAGGGTGGGGTCCACACGCTAGGGAGAGAAAAAGAAAAAAAATGTGAGAGAGAGAATGAGAGGAAGGGCTGGCGGCGGCTGTGGGAGTAGCTCATCCCGAGCGATCGTGCGTCGGGCGCTAGCCCTAGCGCCAGTGCTGGGCTGGGCCGGCCGGCGCGCCTTGCTTGGCCTGGCCTAGCGGATTTTTTTTAAACATCAAGGAAAAACAAATAAACTGAATAAAAAAATATTTTATCTAGGCATATTATATACCAAAATTTTCAGAATAAAAATTCCTTAAACATGAACATATTTTCATCACCAAAAAAATCATTTTTGCAATAACTCCAAAATGAAATAGAATTTGAGTTTCAAATAAATTGTCAAACATTGTCTCTGATTTTTTGGAGTGTCATATTCCTCCTCTCATATTTTTCTTTATTAGAGGGTTTTTTTTGACAAGATGGGAACTTAAAAATTAGATAGGGATTCAAATCGAAAAATTTGGGAAAGTCCTTTTATTCCCTCTCATTTGAATTTTTTTTTTTTGGTTTCAAATTTCACTCACTTTCAGTCAATCATACAAACAAACAATCAAGCATACAATCATATTTATTTAATATAACATTCTAAAATTTAGAATTTTGGAATGTTACAAACTACCACACTTAAAATGAATCTCGTCCTCGAGATTCGAAGAGGCTAGCAAGAAAAGGTTAGGGTTTGGGGGTCTTCCCGCAAAACCAATGATCGGAAACCTCTAGTGTGCTACCACACTTAAAATCAGGGTTATGGTTCCGACCAATACCCATGTACTCCATCCGTTTGGGTTGATGGTGTCGGTCTTCTCTTGTTCTCCGGGATAACTCTTTCAATGATGCTCTTTCGAATAGGGCACAACTTCTTTCTCAAAATCCCGAGTCCTTTCATCATGGTAAAGTTCTTCCGAGGATGAGTCTTCTTAGTTGATGGGTCTGTCGCCAATACTAAACAATTATCGTAAATCTCATGGCGGTCAACAATTAATGGTTTCTCCTGCAGGAAAGGGCCTGGGTTGAATCTCACCGTATATCCTATGGTTGGCAACGGTTGCCTGTACATGGATTCCATCGTTCTACCATTCTATGGGTTTATGGCTTATCATGTCAACACTCTTCTAAGGTTTTCAAGGATCTTTGATTTTCCATCAACATATGGTAGTTCATGATAGAAGTTTCCGGTATGGGGGCCAATCCACCCCGTACTTAAATCATTACCACATACGCAAACAGTGAATCACGTATTCTAACACTTGGGCATCCTCACAAGCATTGCAGAATTTCTCTTGTCGACGAACTAAGTTCGGATATATCCATTGATTCTGCAAGCTTAACAAAACATCTATCGTTACTTCACCACTCTCGGGTTTTCGTATCCTCCTAAGAAACGTCTGCTGATGGAATCATTGCTTCTTTCGAATTTCTCCATTTAACAAGGTAGTGCTTGATCCTTATTAACTCCTAGGCATGCGGGTTGTGGCCCACTTCAACATTTGCAAAACTTTAACTCATCCTTTGAGTTACTATTGCTCCATATTCTTGCATTACACCTCCTTAAATTCCAATATTGCTTCATTCCTTCATACTCTTGAGGTAATCATCCAAATTCAATCGTATATTGTCCACACTCCACTCTGTGGAATATAATTATCCTTTCCATGGGTCAAGTGCCCTCACAGGGTACTACCACCCTTAGAATGCACAATTCATCCATAGACCAAACTCCTCATATCCTCGAAATTGGTCCAAAATCTTTGTTCATACAGTAAAAACTCATATAATACGACATATGAAATCATAACACATTAACTTTATTGATTCATGAATTCATTACAAACTCTGAGGCTCCCGTTACATAATTCAACTCATCGAACTTATGAAAATACAATTGCTTTCTACTACTCTTATTATCCATATCAAAATCTCAGCTACTCAGCTCTAGCTATCATCTGATCGGAACATTCCCTAGCAAAATGTCCCGCTTCCTTGCAACAAAAACAAATGACTTTTGACATGTCTCGGGGCTTCTTTGTGATTATGTAGGCTCCTTGGATTTTTAGCTTCTTTTCCGAACCTTCATGGGAGTAGTGCCCTAAATTCTTGCACTTGAAACCTGTGATATGACTTAGATCCTTCTCCGTAGAAATTGGGTTGTTCTGAGGATGTCTTTGTTTTCTCTTCCTGGGTTTCTCCGTAATGATCAGAGCTTCTATTTCCTGAGGGTCAGACTTCACTTCTACTGTCGGGAAGTCTCTGAGATATGCTTCTCTTTCCTTTGTGCAATACTGAGAATAATGTTTTTCTTCTCCACATGAATAGCAAGCATTTGAGTAAAATCTGGTGAGGCCTTCTCCTTCACGGTCTTCAATAGCTTCCTTCATCACAGGTGCTTCTAAACTTTCCATGAGGGCTTCTTTCTACTGATTGATAACTTCTTGTACCTTGGGTTAAAGGTGGCACTGAGCAGGGTAGTGCGTTGTTCCTTCACACAGGAAACAAGTAACCTGCCCAGTCGGGCATTCTTTGGCTGAGTGATTTTCCTCACAATGAGTGCATCCATTCATCGGTGTGTCCTATTTCTCCGCAAATCTTGCAGGCACAAGGTTTCTTCATCAGGTTATCACAGTGCTTCCGGATGAGACGTGATCTCAACAGAGTCTTCTTGAATTCCTCCCAAGTTCTTGCTCCATTACATCCTTGTATGGCTTGATGCATTTTCCACCAGGTTGCAGCACTTTCTGTAAAGTACCAAAGAGCATACTGAACCTCATACTTCCTTGAAATCAAATTTTTGCTGAAGTGATCCTCCATGTTTTTAATCCATAGATCTGCCTCCGGCTGAGTCATCGGTCCATAGAATACCAGTCCTTCTTCATTCATCATCTATTGGGTCCAAGGGTTTTAGGGTGAGATAAGAGAGAAAGATAAGGATACCCATACAAATTCTCAACAAACAATTCCTAGCTCCGAGTTTCTACCGTCTGTAATGGGTCGATTTACTATGGTTTCATTACGATGTCTTCATTTCTTCAGGTCTTCAATGCTCGGGAGTTTCCAATTCCTGATGCTTTTCCCATATGAAGGCCTTCTGTTGTTCTTCCCTAACTTGCGTCTCTCATGGTGAAATAAACATAGACCTACGGATATCGCATCTATCCAACCATTCAATAAACACAAAAGATAGTAGCAACAAAGCATTCATTTATTCAATCAATTCTACAGTATCACCACCCACACAAGTTGGTATG
The DNA here is from genome assembly GCA_011799875.1 of Thinopyrum elongatum. Classification (NCBI taxonomy): domain Eukaryota; kingdom Viridiplantae; phylum Streptophyta; class Magnoliopsida; order Poales; family Poaceae; genus Thinopyrum; species Thinopyrum elongatum. The sequence goes on along the minus strand of CM022303.1, from coordinate 387,633,976 downwards.
GTTAGATACTTAAATTCCAAAAACGTTCATCTTTATTCTATCATGGTGGGGCTACTACTCAGCTAACATATCGAGGATCTGATCCTTGTCTCCACTGGGCTTCTTCTGTGTGGACTTGATCTAATCCAATTCTTCTGCTAGATTATCTCGGTTGACGCGGAGTTTCTTGTGACGACCCTGTATGTCCTGAAGTTGTTCCTTGAGCTTCTGGATCTCAACGTCCTTGGCATGGGATATGGTCCTGCTGCACTTCAGTTCCTGATGCATTCTCAGGATCTCGAGGTTCTTCTCCTCCAGCTTGTCTACCTTCAGTCTCTGAGTCTCGACCTCTTCTCATAGTGCTTCATTGTAAAACAGGGCTTCCAGAAAGTCCATCTGAAGATTCTTGACGTATTGTTCTAGATCCTGATTGTACACTAACAGTGGGGAGAACTTCATCTTTTGCGCTTCTGTCAGGGGCAATAGTTGCTCCATCAAACTTCTGCCATCCAACCCTTCCAAAGAAGTGTGGGTTTAATGCGGCATGATGACGATAGCATAAGCATGCAATAGCATCATGGACGGCAGTGTTGATGCCCATATCACAGTCACCATTTATCATTCCAAAGCTGATGTCTGCAGTCTTGGGGTCTTCTTTACGGCCAAAAACTTGGGTCTTGACTCCCCATGATCTAGACGTCATCTTAGTTGCCTTGATCGCTAGTATCGGCAGCTTCAGCAGCCTGACTAGCTCCACAAGGAAGGGGCCTCCAAGAACCTTCTCGTAGTGTTCTCTTTTGTTCAGAACGTAGCTCTCCATCCATAGTTTGAAATAAGAAAGGTTCAATAAAAGAAAGCAGGTGTTATGAGAGTAGTACAAAACAAAGGTCGTTCCTATTAGGGTCTTCATATTACTAGGCCATTTCCTAGGGTCACGTCCTACAGTCAACATGTGCTCTGATACCATATCTGTAGCGACCCAACCTCAGACGGTCAAGCCTCTGTGTATCTGTGCCATCCCTAGATCAGTATGCTGGCACACACAGTACATCATTGTATTTATCAAAGTGCAATCACATGTAGAAATAATGTAAAACTGATATATATACCTCATAAGTTTCAGCGGAAACAATAAATCAGGTGTGGAGTCCCATCAACGCCATCGGTAGGTTGAGTGTAGACCGTAACCCAACAATGAAACTCACTCGTCGTAGAAATAATCCTCCAACATGATACGTTGCAGCCGTGTAGGTCAGTACATCGAATGTATCGGCAAGATCACTGTAAGAAAAACAGATGATAAACTATACTATATGCAATATGGCTTTGTGGCTCTGTGTCTGAGATTTTGTTTGCGTAAAAGATGTTTTTCATTTTTCCTACAACAAAGGAATATCAGGTGCCTGTACTACGGAGTTTTCTATCATGACATGGTCCCGCCAATCGATGTCTCATAGCCCATATCATCATAAGTTGCCCACAATTAAGTTTTTGATCCGGTGTTGAGAGTTCCGAGATAGATCCAAGTCCAGAGGCTCAAATTGTCCGTAACTGGGGACACGGCTAATCGATTAGATTTTAACCCTCTGCAGAGGTTTGTACACTTTACCCGCAAGATTCGATCCCTCTTTTTACGTTCTCGCACTTCAGGGTGTTTGAGAACAAGACGACCGAAACATGGTCTTCCAAAGAGTTCCCCTGACCACTGTCCGGTGCTCATCCAATCCTACTGTAGTTCTACATCTGCTAGCACCGTCCCAGCCAGAGTCACAACTAAGGGCAACCAAGCCAGAGCCCATAATGACTTGCGGTTACACAGGTAATCTTCCGGGCATGAAGTATTCTTCCGTCTGTTTGAGTCTGGGTGAAGCTTTCCGCAAGATGTCATGGTGCTTCTCCATGCATCCCGGGTCATCCACTGGTTGCTCCAGGGTGCCCATCTAAACCATCCTTCACCCAGTAGTGTGTATTGAATTCTTGTCTCGAGTCTTGAAATCTTGAGGTCTTGAAGTCCTGAAGATGCAGTCCTTGCCGATGCCATCATGAAGTTGTCGACATTGACGTAGGGGGTCCCTCATACTCACACCACTCCCGAGCACTCATACCAACCCCGTCTACTATAGCATAGCATTTAAACTACATAAACGCCCCGGGCTTGATAACAGGGAGATGGGTTCCTACCTCATGCATACTACTCAACTACAAGGAATCAATATCACTACTGGAGGGATTGTTGCAAAGATGATACTAAATGCAATAAAAAACATAGGTATGAAAAGCATGGTCAAAGTGAACTTGCCTGGTGTTACTTGGTGAAGATATCAAAGCTCTCGAAAATAACTTGATACTATCCGTCACTCCGATGTAAATCTAAATTAAACATTCATAGCATTCATATCAGTAAACATACTAGAACGCAAATTCTAACACTCATAACAAAATCAACAAATAAAAGCAACAAAGAAATCCATAAGAAAACCCAATAGAAATCCAAAGAAAATTTCAAGGAAAACTATAGAGTTTTACTACAACCAACACAAAAGTAGTTTTTGATCTAATTAGGCTTTAACAGCAAATAAAATACTAAACTAATAAATTAATAGAAAGAATTTTTCATAAACTTTTAGTAGCAAAAAGAAACATATAAAAAGCTTTTATAACACTCTAACTATGACCTATACAAGTTTTATGCAAAACTAAAGAGAATAAATTTTTTTAAAATAAAATAAATTTTTGTACTGTTCAATAACAGAAACAAAACTAATTTTGTCAAAAATACAAAAAGTTTTAATTAAAAAAATATTTATTTAAATATTAAGGAAAACGAAAATAATACTAAACTATGTAAAACAGTACTGTTTTGCCTAAAACCCTAATTTAAAATAAACAAAAACTAATTTTTAAAAGTCTACTGTTTAGACAAAAGATCAAGTGATCACTAGCAAAAAGAATTAATCAAAAAGCTATTTTTAAATAAAAGTTATTTGCAATCTAGTGTTTGTAACAAATCTGTTTGAATTCGAAATTTAAAAAGTTTAAAAATATTTTTCGTTGGTTCCGCGGGATAGATGTGATTTTTTTTAATCCGTAGCAAAAATAATCATCAAAATCGGAGTTGTAGATCTAAAGATATAAAAAAAACAAAACCGAATATAAAACTAAAAACAGAAACGAAAAAAAAAAGTGCGCTAGCTGCGTAGCGGGCTGTAACTGGGCCTACGGGGCGCGATCTGTAGCTATCAAACGCTTGGGCGATAACTAACAAAACGTACACATGGGTTTTATAGAATAAAACCGATCGGGCCGGTCTAAACTAAACCGTAACTTAACCGAAGTAAAAACCGATCTAATGAAAAAAATAATACTCCCTCCGTCCCAAAATAAATGTCTCAACTTTGTACTAGCTCTAGTACAAATTTGTACTAAGCTTAAGACACTTATTTTGGGACGGAGGGAGTATCTACTAAACCGATCTAATCTAACAAAATGATTAGATCTAAAGAAGAAGAAAAATGAACAAAGGAGGAGCGCTCGTGCTTACAGAGAGGGCGGCGCTGGGAGAGAAGAAGAGCGCCGGGAGGGCGACTGCTTCGGCGACCGGTGGTGGAGGCGGCGTTATCCAGCGGGTGGAGAACTCTGAGGGGGTCCGATTTTTAGTTGAAGGTGGAGGTCGGGGATGACAGAGGTGAGCGGAGCGTCGAGATGAACTACGTGCTCCGGCAATGTCGGGCGAGGTCCACGGCGAGGCTCCGGTGCTCCCTGGACGACGAAACCATGTCAAGGAGATGCACAATGACGAGTGAGGTATGTTGAACAAGATTTGGTGGTTCGGGGTTGCTCACCGGCGTCGGGATCTACGGTGAACTGTCTCGACTCTGGCGAGATCCAAACGAAGAACGCGTGAGGTAGAGGTGGTTTCGGCGTGGGGTTTTTGGGGGGTCGGACGAGCAAACCCTAAGGTACTTATAGGGCATGGTCTTGGGTGAGGGGAAAGGCGGAGGACGCGATCCCGAGAAAATCGGGATTCGGCGGCGGCACGGGCGCACTCTGGCTTGGCATGACGTGGAGAAGAAGACGGGTGGGGTGGGGTCCACACGCTAGGGAGAGAAAAAGAAAAAAAAATGTGAGAGAGAGAACGAGAGGAAGGGCTGGCGGCGGCTGTGGGAGTCGCTCCTCCCGAGCGATCGTGCGTCGGGCGCTAGCCCTAGCGCCAGCACTGGGCTGGGCCGGCCGGCGCGCCTTGCCTTGCCTGGCCTAGCGGATTTTCTTTTTTTAAACATCTAGGAAAAACAAATAAACTGAATAAAAAAATATTATATATAGGCATATTATATACCAAAATTTTCAGAATAAAAATTCCTAAAACATGAACATATTTTCATCACCAAAAAAAATCATTTTTGCAATAACTCCAAAATGAAATAGAATTTGAGTTTCAAATAAATCGTCAAACATTGTCTCTGATTTTTTGGAGTGTCATATTCCTCCTCTCATATTTTTCTTTATCAGAGGATTTTTTTGACAAGTTGGGAACTTAAAAATTAGATAGGGATTCAAATCAAATTTTTTTGGAAAGTCCTTTTATTCCCTCTCATTTGAAATTTTTTTTGGTTTCAAATTTCACTCACTTTCGGTCAATCAAACAAACAAACAATCAAGCATACAATGATATTTATTTAATATAACATTCAAAAATTTAGAATTTTGAGATGTTACATTTATCGAGAGCTATCTATCCAATCTACCACAATTTTATCTATCTTTCTACCGTGGAGGGATTGACAACCCCTCTTACGCATCGGTTGCAAGTATTTGTTCTTTGTGTGCAGGTACTGTTTACATAGTGTTGCTTGGTTCTCCTACTGGATTGATACCTTGGTTTCATAACTAAGGGAAATACCTACCATAGCTATGCTGCATCATCCCTTCCTCTTTGGGGAAATACTGACGTAGTTCAAGCGACATCAGTCACCTGTCGATTTGGTGTCGAGCGGGCAGGTAGTTAGATGAAACTTGTCTGGTCATGTGGCAGCTCACCTCTAAAGATACATCTTTAATGACACCCATCCAAGTGATGTGTCAAAGGAATAGAAGCTAGATGGACGAACGACACAGAAGGAGAGACCAGTCATGCCGGAGAGCGCCATCCCCAAGACACCTCATTGTGCATTAAATGCATTTGTCCTAACCCGTCAGAGTTAGGTATTTGGCATTGTAGCCACTATTTAAAGTGTATATTTACCATTTTGCCACTGTGGTGACCCCTTAGTCTATAAAAGGAGGCCCATGGCTACCTTAACAAAGGTCGAAACCCTATCCATTCTACGTGCGTAGCTGCATCCCCCGAGCACCTTGCCGAACGTATGCTCCGTGTACCTGGACTCATATAAACAATCAATACAGAAAGCAGGAGTAGGGTTTTACGCTTCACAGCGGCCAAACCTGGGTAAACACCGTGCGTCTTATGCTAACCCCACTTTTTGTGCCTGTCGATCCCTCCAGTCGAACCACAAAAGGATCGCCATGATCACATAGATGGTCGTACACACGACATCAATGGCACGCCAGGTAGGGGGATCGCTTGTGTGAACCACGATCAGCAGTTAGCGCGTCAGCTTCATCACCAGTGTCATCGCCATGGTGCCCAAGAAGAAGGGCACCACGGCGATCGCTCCATCGACGACTAAGCCGCCAGTGCCCTCGTAGACAGGCGACGGTGCAGGCGGCGACACGAAGGGCGGAGGCGGAGGCCAAGATCAGCTTCCACGACGCTCTGGCGATCATAGCCAGGCGAGCGGCATCGTTCGAACCAACCCACCTGTTGTCGTCTCCAAGGACCGAGCCGCGCTACCCGCTGGCGGCGCGGCGAACTCCATGGACAACAGGGCACACTCCAAGACGCCCATGCCGTCGCACAGGCCGCATCCATCTCAGACCGCGGGCAATGAGCAGCGCTGCGACGTCAGCATGTCTGAATGGCAAGACCCCTGTGGATCACCCTCATGATCCCCAGGGCCAATGCATGCGCCAGCATGCTGGCGAAAATGAGCGGCACTCGCTGATTAGAGATGGAGCTACTTTCAAGTCAGGTGGAAGCAAGCAAACCTCTTGTTCCTCGCGCCTCTCCATGCCCTCCACGTCTGATGAAGGACTGGCCCCTGCCCAGTTACTCTTGGAGTTTCCTCCCATAGCGAACAAGATGGAGGACTGGAGAGCCACCATTCAAAGTCTTGTTGGCTTCACCAACAACGACAAGCCGCAGCGGGCAGGGCCCTCGCAGCAGCAGCCTGTCGTTCCAATGCGTGCTGCTGGAGAAAGGACTGGAGGTGGAGCACCCACTGTGCAGTGTCCTCCACGACAACAACAACCTCAGCGGCAAAGCCAGCGGGTCGATGCCCATGATAATGTGTCCATGTTGTCGTCCAATTCGCGAGCTCACTGCGACTAGCGCCAAGTTCTGCAAGAGCGAGGCGGAGAAGATACCTGTACGACCATCGAACGGCGACGGGAAGCACGCCGTCAATCTGATAGGCGTGCAGGGTCCGGTGTTGATGGGCCTGCGCCAGGGAACAATGGTAGCCTATCTTACGAGGTGTGTTGTTCGGCATTTACCCATGAGCTACGGCAAGTCCAGTGGCCCAGTTCCTAAAACTTCCAGTTGGAGGTGGAGAAGTACGATGGCAAGATACACCCTTCAGAGTTCCTGAGCATTTACACCATTGCGCTGCAAGCCGATGGAGCTCGGGACGACAAGATTTTTGCCAACTACTTTCCGTTGGTACTGAAACCCAATGCAGATCGTGGTTGATGAATTTGCCGGAGGATTCTGTTTCCTGCTGAGCAGATTTGTGCCACAAATTTGTTGGCGCGTTCACAGGTGGTCATAAAGTTCCAGGGCAGGAAACTGATCTGCAACTGATCCTCCAGAAGGAGGACGAGTCGCTCTGCAAGTACATTCAGAGGTTCAGTCGTGTACAACATAACATTCTCGATATCCATCCTACAATAATCATTGCCGTGTTTCGTCACAGTGTGAGGAACCGCAAGATGTCGGAAGAGATGGCCATGACCAAGGTGAGGGATGTTTGCGAGCTTTATGTTTTAGCTGACAAGTGTGCACGGGCTGAAGAAGGAAGGAAACTTCCTGGGAGGAGGTTGCCGCAGAATCTGATTTAGAAGAAGACGGTGCCACTACCACAAAGAAGAAAAAAAACCGCAAGCGCAATAAGAAGCACAAGGGCAAAGCTTTTCTTGCCATGGAGGGATCCGGCAATAGTGGCCCCACGAAGAAGGCTAAGGCTGAGAGCTCTAGCAAGGAGGTTGCCGGGTGCGCCTCGTGCCAAGCCTTGGCAGCCGCTGAACAGGCCGGGGGCTCCGGCAAGCAGTACTGCAAGATCCACCGCACCAAGAGCCACGACCTTCAATACTACCGGCAAGTAGAGCAGCTTGCCGAAAAGAATAAGGCAGAATATGCGAAGAGAGATAAAGTGAAGGCCAACAGTGCAGATGCACTACAAAAAAACACTTCCGTGATGATACTTGTTTGTCACACTTGGTCACGTTTTCTGTCATGCATGTACGTCCATGACGATTTTATGACAAAATCAAGATAGTCATACCTGTCCTGTCGTAGAAGTGTTCCAAGACAATACCGAAATTACGATCACGGAAGTGTCCACTTCCATGACGATAAATGGCGCGTCATGGAAGTGTTTTCGTCAAGGGTAACCGACACGTGGCATCCACCATAACGGGTCACTGTTAAGCTATCGGTTCCGGTTTGGATCGGATAACCCGTTAACAGCCCAGACCTAGGGGGATTTACCACGTGTAAAATTCCCAATGGCCAGAGAAACCACGTGTCAGCTCAGCGTTGGGACAGATGTCATCCACTTAATGGACGAGAGGCGCCTATGATACGTCGACACGTGGCATGGCCCAACAGTGGCCCATTTAGGAGAAAGAAGGCTAGCCCGATCAAAATTAGTAGGCTGACCCATTTAGGGCCTACTTGTGTCTGGTCCATTTAGGGCCACGACCCATACGAGTTGTTCCAATTCGGCCCGTCAACGTCCCGTTAACTATTTGACACCATTGCAGCCCATCGTCAGTTCGAGCCCCTTAACAACCCACTATATTTTTGGGCTCAATATGGACCCGACGTAATTTTGTCCTGTTAATAGCCCATTCAAGGCATGGGCCAATTTTCAGGATGTACGTCTTTCAGCCTGTTAGCGACACATTGAAGTGTTGGGACAATTTCCAGCCCGGTGTGTCTTTCAGCCTATTAATGGCCCATACAGGAGTTGGGCCATTTATAGTCCGACATGAGTTTTCGCCTCTTAACGGCCCATGCTCTTCATGGTCCAATACCAGCCCGGTTTCTCTTTTGGTCTACTAAAGGCCCACAACATAGTTGGGCCATATACAGTCCGACCTAACTTTTGGCCTCTTAGCAGCCGATGCTCTTCATGGTCCAATACCAGCCTGCTATCTCTTTCGACATGCTGAAGGCCCACAACACAGTTGGGCCATATACAACCCAACCTTAGTATCGGCCTGTTAACGGCCTGTGAAATCGAATGGGCCGACTTATTGGCGGCTTTGATTTCTTCCTGTTAACGACCCGACAAGTAATTGGGCCAAGCATTAACTATTGGCTCGTTTCAATTATAGCGGCCCAATAGAGCTTTCGGCCTGGTTATGGCCTGTCAACTTATTGGGCCCACTAAAGTTCGAACATGTCTATAAGCCCAATTAGCCAATGTTGATTTCGGCCAAGTTATTATTTGAGCCCATTACGTGGACCATTTATGGACATGACCAAATCCAATTAATCAAAGGCCCAAGATAATTTTGGCCCCTACGAGCCCATTAGGGGGGCCCATTAAGGTCAGTGGGCCACTATCCTTGATAAAGGGCCCACGACGCTTCATGCTAGCTACTAATTTCTCTACTCTTTTTGCTTCTTAGCGACTAGTTGAGCTTTCGACCCAGATAGCTGGATTGCGAGCCGTGCTAAGGAAATGTACGGCATATAACAAAAAACGTAGCACATCAAGAGTATATTTTAGGAAATTACATCCACTGGGCAATCCAAGATTGATGCCAGTGCAAATAAATGAACAGAACTTAACAATATACAACCTCACAATCTGCAACCTCAGCCTGGATGACGCCCATAAGCATGTGAGCAAGTTCTTCCTTCTTTGCTACACTGTCTCTAAAAACATTGATCAGTGGTTGTTGCGCAAGAATGTGCACCTCTGATTCCTCCATGATTTCCATCATTGCTTTAGCCTCTAATTAGTTCACAAACATACATTTTTTCCGTTGGATTCGAGACAGAGGAAACTGGACAGATTCAGATGGCGTTTTTGGTAGGCTTGTATCATTGATAGTGGAGAGTTCCTCGACCACTACATCATAACATAAATTAGGAGGGGAACCGAACAGATTAATCAAGATTTATTGCCATATTACCTGCCCTAGATTTATTGGAGTGAAACAATGGGGTGGCCTTGCTGTTTTTAGAATTTGTCTTCTTATCTTCAGCAGCCTGCACCAAATTAACACACTAGCATTGCTATCATTGGCCAGGTCAGATAATAGGAAATCAACATTGACACGATGAACGTTTGGGAAACCAGACCACACCAGCCTACACCAAATTAACACAATATGGCACAACTATCATCAGCCATGTAAGGTAATAGGAAAGCAACATTGACAGAATGTATGATTTGGCAACCAGACCACAGCACTACAATTTAGTAATGTGCAAGATATGATATAGTACAATCATGCAGCTCAGTATGCAAAACTACCAGGTAGTTTTCCTTACAAAAATCTATATTATCGCCTTTAATTATACATTTTGCTACAAGTAAATTTAGATCAGATAATTGGTGTAGGGTACAGAAGGTTGGATTCACGCCGATTAACAAAATACATGCTGGTGTAAAAAGATAGTGATATACAACAGGTACTTACATCAGCATTGGAGTACAGAAAATTCCCGCAAGATACTTTCCTCGAACACGATACAGGTTTAGAAAGTCTTCTATCCTTTAAGCTTATTTTCTAAAAGAGAGATGTGTAAGAAACATGTAGAAAATATGATCTGAATGCTATAAAATTTCATGGTGCGAAGATACGCACACGCTTCTTAGAAAGGAGTTGACATATTTTTGCTGGACTAGAACGGACTAGTTCTCTGGCCACTGGAATCTGGTTTTTATCTGGAGGAGTTGGGTTTCTCTGTGTTGGAGCAGTATCTATGAACACTAGAGTTGGTTTACTATGTCGTGGCATTTGGATCTTTTGCAAAGACCTTGTTTGTAGCCTTTTAGATTCTAACATAGCCGTCTTCCCCTTGCATGCCTTATATAGAAGAATGGTGCTTCAATTATAAAACATTCTACACCAGAGTGATGGAATAGGTACTGAAGAATAGAAAGGCATGACATATTGACATGTATTCATTCCATCCGAAAATAAATGGATGTGTCTAGGCGTATTTCAGTTCTAGATACATCCATTTTTATCCATTTCTGCGACATGTAATCCGGACGGAGGAAGTATTATGTAAGAGCTCGGGATACGACAGGACAATAGAGTAAAAGAAACACTAGTTGAATGTAAACTGTATGATAGCTGGAATGGGTACAAAAAAACACGAAGGCAACATATGCGTGTATGATGGGGAAACTAAGATGGCATTGCAATAGACCAGTAGAACAACACTTCAATGTAAAAAACACATGGTATGGTAGACGGATGGAGTACATACTGATGAATAACAATGCATGAGATATTCAGAAGCATGATATCCAAACTAAACAGATGGCATTGCGATAGAGTAGAATGGCATTATTTTAATTTGAAAACATGTTATCATGAATGGAATAGGTACTGAAAAACAGGAAGGCATGACATATTCACATATATGATCAGCAGGCTAAGCACATGGCATTGCAACAGAGTAGATGCAATCCAGGACATTATATGCAAGATGTACCCATATCACGAGCCAAGTTAGAGCAAGGACCTTTGTGGGGTGAATAGGATTCATCATCTTTCTACAACTCTTCTGAAGAATTGTCTTTAACTGTTCCATCATATTGGATATCATTAACGTCATTGGCCGTTACATTGCTCCACGAGGATCTTGTGGATATATCAGTGTGTGCAATTATATCTGACATGCATGGAATACAACTAGTAGTTAAATTATGTAATGAGTGCCTGTAGGAGACAACTTAAATAGTAGGACTGGACTTAACTAGCAGCAACAGGTCTCAAAAATTAAAGAGGGAACATAGATGAAAGCTACAGAATATGTATTGTTTGTACTCGAGATTAACTAGATGGCACACAAAAGTATTAAAGAAAAACAACATAGGTAATACTAGAAGTGGTATAATCACCAGCTTGTGGGATAGCATTGGCTGATGGATGATAACTATGGAACAGTGTTAACTCCTGAACAAGTCTCTTATCTGAACTATGGAACAATGTTAACTCCTGAACAAGACTCTAAAGAGATCAGCATGAATATACAGTGACATGTGATTATCTATTTTCCATGCTTAGATGAATAACGAAGCCATAAATGTTGCACACAAGTAATATGAGGGTACAAACTATCTGGCCGCCATCCATAGGAGTTAGCGTCATCTGCTGACTTGTCGATGGCCCTACGGTTGTTGTGGTTGTCCATGTTAGGTACGCACATTCAAGGCAGGGAACTGTTGAGTGGGTACTATAGCTCCCTTCTGGTGTATGCTTCCCCTGTTGGAGCAGCTGCGGTGAGAAGGAAGATGGTGTCGCTGAAGATGCACAAACACACAATGTTAAGAACAACACATATCTCTAATCTGAGGAAATACCCTAAGAGATCAACACTAAGGTACGAGACTGGTCACACGTCTACTGACTGAAAACTAAATTGGGGTCACACGCCTTTTTTGGTACTGTCCGATCTACGCCGGATCACTGGATGGCCGTCTTGTGCCTCCCGGCTGACACTGTTCAGGATCTTCCCTGAAAAGCCAGCGACCACCGGCAGAGCAGCCTGCCTCCGCCGTCCCTGAATGCGACAGCTCTAACCAAAACCCCACCCCTGCCCCACCGCACTGCCTAGTTGTGCGGATCCAGGCCAAACCACAAAGACTCCCCGTCATCCAGATCCGACGGCGGCAGTACCTTCACTCCATGCAACACTAAGATAGGCACCTAAGCACTGCTTCCGTGGCGAACCTGTGCCCCCGCACAGCTACGATAAACATCGAGGCACTGCTGCCCCAGCCAACCGGTAGCCTAGGAGCTCCGTCGCCTCAAGGGGAGCTGCTTCTGTCCATTGGGAACCGACTGACCCAAAATAAAAATTCAGGTGACTGATGCCTAAATAAAGTGATTTAAGGTGAGTGTATGACGTATCTTGTGGCCCGGTGAAGTAGGCAGCTCCAGCTGCCGAGTCGGTGAGGTCGGCGTCATTGCGGTGGCTCCCGACGGTGGGTAAGCAGATATGCTGTGATGGCCGATGGCTACGGGGAAGCAGTCCTGGGGCCCTGGAGGCATCCGAAGTTGGAGCCGATTCGGCGCCGTGCACAATAGCGCGGGTGAATCGGCTCAGGTATGGTTCACGTAGTCGTTGTCGAGGCAGCTCCAACAAAATGGAGTAAGGGGCACACGGCCCAGTGCACAAAGGCAAATGAATAGCGGCTCTGGCATTGGGGAGGAGGGCGGCGGTGAATTTGGTGCGGTGGGGGCACCATGGAGGAGGGGCTGAGGTTTCGCAGCTGGGGAGAAGGTGATTTGGCGCCCATGATGTATGAATGGGGAATCTTACAGACGCTTTTGTCTGAAATGTGGGGGAAGTTATAATTCTACCCCTACCTTTTAGCTTTTGGGCTTGGGTCTCTGTCTTGAGGGCCGGGGATAGTACGGTAACTTTGCTTCTCCCAAATAGTGGGCACCAGCAAGGAGGGCAAGGAGGGAGTGTTTTGAAATAGTGGGCCGATTTTAGCTGAGAAGAGTGTGTTTTGCCGCCCATGGTTTATGAATTATTCGGCGCCTGCCATTTCGGCCGAGGAGAGGTTGTTTTGCCACCCATAGTTTATGAATTATTCGGCACCTGTCATTTTGGCCGAGGAGACGGCACGCTTGGATGAAGTTACAAACCTACCCTCGATGTACAACAAGCCAATTGATGCGGGTCCTAGATAGGCCGGTAATTTAGAGTCTCCCATTTATTTGCTCCGGCGAATTCCATTGAGCAGAGGGTGTTTAGCGGTTCGTTCAAATTTTGGGAGAACGAGCATCCACGTCTACCTTACCAAGTCGATTCGAATAAATTTTGAAATATTAGCTTGCCACTTATTTTTTAGATGGTGAGATGATGCTCAGGGCTAATATGTTTTTACATGCTCGTTGCTACCGATTTATTTGACAAATAGTTGACCCACTCAAAAACGGGAATCGAACCCAAAATGAAATATCTCGATTCAATGAAATAGCTCATTCACCTGGTCAAAATTGTGGACTAAATCCAAAACTGAACACCTCAATTGAGTAGCATGTTGTATTATAGTACTCCATGAACATGCTGAAAATCAAATTAATGAATTTGTTTGATACGCATATCTCTGTTCATGTGTGGATTACAAACACCATGTTCTCCAATTCAAAGATTTGAATGCAAATCTATACCAAATCATGGTTTATATCAGTCTTCGATGCATAAACGCGACCTCTTCCCTCTCCCGGACTCCTGTTCTCTCTCTAGCTAACAATCGTCATTTCTATCACTCACATACAAACATTAAACTTGTAGGTTACTCTCCCTCTCTCTTTCTATCTCTCTCTCTGCCGGTCTTTCTAATTTGCATGCACACTCCATGTATAGCTCTCTCTCGCACACAATGTTTGACTCTCTAGGCTAAGCTAAATATCTAGGGTGCACTCATCGTACGCACACAAATTTCCTAGCTTGTTGTCGGTAACTCTCTCACGCACCACTCCGCTCACTCGGGGCTCTTCCCTCTCTCTCTCTCTCTCTCTCTCTCTCTATCTCCCTAGATCACACATACACATGCAAATCTCACTCGCACTAGATAGACCCATCTAAAACTCTCTCTCTCTCCCTCATTCTCTCTCCATCTCACACGCACACACACAATCTCACGCCCAGCAAAGTAGGACTATCTCTCACTCCATTGTAGGCACACGCAGTCCCCCTAGGTATATGACTATTTCTTAGTCTCCATCAGAAACATATGCATTGCTCTTTCCCTCACTTGGTCTATCTCGATTTCTCTCGGGCCATCTTTCTATCGCACACACACCTTGTCTCTCGATCTCCCACCCATATAGTTCCCTCACGATATCGAGGGGATCTCTCTATCACACACACGCCCTCTCGCCCTCCCCATGTGTTGGTGCAACAAACTCTGGTGTATGTTGCCCGGACTATACACAGGCTCAAGGGCAAGGTTACAGCATCCAAGACAAGGCCAAGCAGAAGATATAGCTCTTTGAGAAATCAAAGGGCGGATCAAGAAGACCAAGACAAGACAAAGGAGCAAGATATCACTAAGGAAAAACCACCCTTGCCGGGCAGGCAAGCCTGGCAAGGTCGAGGTCACCCTGAAGACAAGTCTCAGGACTGCCCCGGCAAGCTTGTCGGGGGACGCCGAGGGCAGATTGCCCCGCCAAGACATCACCGCTCCACCTCACAGCAATGCAAGTCACCTATCAGTGCGGTGTCAAGCCCCCAAGTGATTAAGTGGCTGTTATTTGGCACGTGGCAGCCATTTCTGAGGAAGATCACCCCTAAATGACACCCGTCCAGAGGCGTGTCACGCAGGCAGCCGAGAAGGTTGATGAATAGCACGGCAGGGTTTGCCGGGCTCCCCCGCAATGTGACACTAAGCGGTGCATTTAATGCACTCTATCCTATCTGCAGAGTTAGGTATGATAGCTATGTGGCTATCTAATCACTGGATAATGACTGTTTTGCCATTGTGGTAACCCCTTGACCTATAAAAGGAGGGCCATGGCAACCTTAGAAAGGATTCGGACCCTTGTACACTCATACGCGCGTAGCTTTTCTCATCCCAAGGCGACCTTGCCGGGCTTGAACGCTGCATCTCCACCACGGTCCTTTCATCAATCCGCCAAAGCAGGAGTAGGGGTTTACGCCTCGCGGCGGCCCGAACCTGGGTAAAAACTGCCCGTGTCATCACTACTGTGCTGCTCTACTGTCTCCGCTCTTTGTGCAACGCGCCCTTCCCCCTTACCGAACCACAAGGGGCCGATGGCCCCATAGGTGGCTGTCGTGGGAAACCACGGCCACCTATGGGGCCATCAGCCCCTTGTGGTTCGGCAGGGGGGATGAGCACATTGCACAAAGAGCGGAGGAACGTAGCACAGCACAGCAGAGATCACACGAGCAGTTTTACCCAGGTTCGGGCCGCCGCGAGGCGTAAAACCCTACTCCTGCTTTGGTGGATTGATGGTGGATTGTGGTGGAAACGCAGCGCTCTTGCCCGGCAGGGTTGCCTCGGGGCGAGGGCAGCTACACGCGTATCAGTGTACAAGGGTCCGAATCCTTTCTATGGTTGCCATGGCCCTCCTTTTATAGATCAAGGGGTCACCATAGTGGCAAATCAGTCATTGTATATTGATTAGATAGCGAACAGTGCTATCATACCTAACTCTGCAGTCAGAGCAAGGCGCACTAAATGCGCCGCCTAGTGTCACATCATGGCATGCCCGGCAAGCCTTGCCAGGCTAATCGGCCACCTCCTCGTCTGTCTGCTTGCCACGTTGCTGGACGGGTGTCATTTGGATGTGATTTCCATAGGAAGTGGCTGCCATGTGCCAAATAACAGCCACTTAGTCACTTGGGGGCTTGACACCGCACCGATCGATGACTTGCGTCGCTGTGAGGTGGAGCGGTGGAGCCTTGGCGGGGTAATTTGCCTTGGTCGCGCCCGGCAGGTCTGTCGGGACGGTCTTGAGGCTTGTCTTCGGGGCCACCTCGTCCTCGCCAGGCTTGCCTGCCCGGCAAGGGAGGTTTATACTTAGTGGTGTCTTGCTCATTTAGCTTGTCTTGGTCCTCTTGATTTGCCCTTTGATTCCTCGAAGAGTTGTACTCCTCGCTTGGTCTGGACTTGGATGTCGCAAGTTGCCGGGCCGGCGATTTGCTGTCCGTGCACAAGTCAGGGGGAAACGTACACCCCTATTTGTGTACCCCGATAGAAGCCCCTGGTCCTGAGCCATACATGTCGCTGGGCACATTGGGTTAGGCCCCAAACAGTGCACAGACACATGGCGAGAGGGTGCTACGCGTGCAGCGGTTTGTCATGATGACCAGTCAATCCAACGTCCACTTCGCGTAAATATCGCGGGTTGTGGGGTCGTGGGACTGTAGTAGTTAATGTAAAATGGTAACCTTCTGAAGAGTCGCACCCTCCCCCACATCCTTTCCCATAAGAGAGAAAAACATGGAAGGGCTCTACTCATTCATCGTCTTCCTTGCCCTGCCATCATCTTCTTCCACAAGCCAAGCGGCAGTTCTTCCGTTCCACCCTGCCCGCCGCCAATCCTCGCCCAATTTTCTTCCCGTCTCCGCTGTAGTTTGAAGAGATGGGGAATAAAACCTCCGCTTCCAAGGGGAAACGGACGACTGCCATGAAGGAGGCGGCCGCCGAGGGGAGCAAGAGGGTGACAGAGTTGGATAGGTAGTGAAGGGCAGACGTCGTCTTGTTCCCGTCGAACTTGGACGGTGAAGTGCTGAAAGCAAGGTATGGATATCTGTGGGGACGGGAGGTCCCAAAAGGGCATGGCACTCCCAAGGTTCTGGCGGAGGGAAAAAGGGATCCGCCAAATTCAAATCAATTTTTCTGAGCATACTTCATCTGCGGCCTCTGTCCTCCATTCTCGAATTTTCTTGAGGCAATGATGGTGATCTATGGATTCCATCTTCTGGACTTCACGCCAAATGCAATGGCATGCGTGGTGATTTTTGCTCATCTGTGCGAGAACTTCGTCGGAGTCGCCCCCAACGTTGATTTGTTCAGGCACTATTTTGTCCCACGGGTGGAGAACAAGCACCACCATTCTGGGAACATAAGTTGGATGCCACGCGTGCCAAGGGAGAACTGGGATTACCTCTCTGGTCAACAGCGCGGCAGATGGGAGGAGTGGAGGGGAGATTGGTGCTGGATCCAGGACGAGAAGGCCTAGATTTCTGCCAGGCGCGGACAGAGTGCCTAGAGCACGGCAACGATTGGAGGGAAACCGGCCTTACCGACAATAGGCTCCGCCCGACAATAAATAGGATCACCCGCCTAAAGGCTGCCGGGCTAACCATCGGGCACGTGGGGGCCGACTTCCTCCTTCGCCGCATTGCGCCATTGCAGAAGAGGGATAGGTTTGCCTGGCGATATGGGGATGCCGCAGATAGGATGAGGCTGCTTCTTGGCCTCGCCATCAATTTGTCAGTCTACGGCCATGCTTGGTTGTGCGAACAACTGTTCGGCAGCCTAGGACCATTCAAGTTGCCAGCAAATGTCATCTCTCTGAACATCAACTCTGCCAGGGACCAAATCCTGAAATGGATGCTAGACTGCAATGCACAGGGAGTCTCGGGCGATTGGCAGCTGCCCGAGCTCGACGAAGAGCTTGCGTGGTCCTCCACCTTGGTGGAAAAGGCTACAAGGGTGGAGGCCAACATGTACAAGTGCACCTCCAAGGTGGAGGAGGCGTACATCAAGAGGAGGCTCGAGGAGGACAGAGCACTCCGTGCTGCTGCGACGGCGAAGGCCGGGAAAGCAATGAAGGGCGAAGGAGGAGGCTAAAGGTGAAGGCCCTTCCCATGGCAGGAGCGAGGCGCAAACCACGAAAGGGGCTGCCGGGGATGAGCCTGCTAGGGACAAGCCTGTCGGGATTGAGGCTCTATATGCCGCGGCAATTGAGGCTCTGGAGGAAGAGGGAGTTGAGGAGGCGGAGCAACCTGAGGAGGAGTGGCTCACGGAAGGCCCTCAAGCCCCTGAGCCAGACCTGGAACAGTGCCCTCGCAGGCGAGCAGCTAGTCGGGGAGCAGCAGCTCCTGACCCCACGCCTGCCACCAAGAAGGTGAAGAAGACCACCTCCAGGAGCAGCGTCCCCGATGTAGTGCGCCGGCAGTCCCCACGGCTCTCTGTGGCTAAGGCTTCTCCCGCCAAGCGACCGGCAGCCGCTGGAGGCGACTCCAGCTCCCAGTCCAGCTCGAGTTCTTCGTAGAGCTCTTCTTCAACGGAGCCCCCTGTGCCTCAGCAAGGCTTGTAGTTGCCAGGGAGCTCCGTTCTGCCGCCCCAGAAGAGGAGCAGGTCACCCTCGCCACCCATGGAGTTTGAGCTGAGCTCCATGCTCATCGACGAAGAGTAAGAAAGAGCAATTTCCTTTCTTCTTCGCCATTTCCGCATATCATCTTGCCTGCTAACTGATCTTTACTTGCCGCCTTTGTCAGGGAGGAGGAAGAAGAAGGCGAGGCCCTCATCCACCGGACCAAGCGGCTCAGGTGTGTCGGGCTGCCGAAGACTGTAGAAGGTGTGGGCCCGGCAGGGAGCAGCGCGGATGACCCGACACCAAGCCCCCAGCCTAACCCCTGGCTTGAGAGTGTAGAGCTGGCTCCTCCCTCCGGAGGTGATGGCGGAGAATTCCCCACCCTTGCAGTCAGAGGAGGGGAGGGGACTACTCCAGGAGAGTCTTTCCAGGAGGGACCCACTCCACTCGTCGATCGAGCCAAGGGATCCCCACCCAAGGTTTCCACGGAAGGGTCCGCCCCGGGCGGTGCCATGGTTTCCCAGGGAGGGGATGGAGATCTTGGCCTGGCAACCAGAGTTGCCGGGGAAACTGAAGCTCCTCCGCGGTAGGCATCTCCAGGTAATCCATTTATTCCTTTCGTGTCGTGCTGCCCTTATCATCCTGCCCCAGGTTCTTGCTTTGTTAAAAATTCTGCATTCTTGTCATTGACTGTTGATTCTGCTTATAGCCCTTTTGAGTGAAGAGTCAGATCTGCTGAATGAGGTGGCCAATATAGGGAAGGACACTGCAAAAGAAGCCGCCAAGATTGCTGCTACTGAGGGGCAGGAACGCGCTGCTGGGAGTGTCCAGGTACTCCTGGCAGGATCAGAAGAAACCGTTGGCAGCACGGTAGGGTCGAGGGCTGTGGTCGAAGGGAAAATCCCCCTTCAAACCATGGACCCTCTTCCCTTATTTGGCACTTCGGCGGGGGCCCCGCCGCCAACTTCAAGTCAACTGGCGCTGGTACTTGTGCAGCCTAGTCTCGGAGCTCCTGACTTGTCAGCGGCGATGAGTGCGGAACTCGACGGCGAGCTCCAACGCATCCTCGCATCGCTGTACCAGGGGGTCGAGGAGACAAATGATTCTGCTACCGTCTCCATGGATTTGTCTTTCCTGGAGTCCATGGCGGTGGCCATTAAGGAGATGCAAGCTCGGCACACCCAGAAATAGCACGCGCTCAAGGAGCAGCGTGAGTCCGCCAACAAGGTTGACCAGAAGCTGAGGGACAAAGGCATTGAGCTGCGTGAATGGCACGGCAAGCAGTTCCAGGTCCTCATGAGGCAACAAGAGACCATCTCAATGGCGCGGGAGGATGTCATTGCCCGGGAAGCTTGCTTAGCGGACCGCAAGGTACTTCTAGACGCCAGGGAGCCAGATATTTCTCTCCCAGAGGAGAGGCTTGAGGCTACCCTCCATGCCAAGGACGATAATCTGGGGGCCCTCGTGCGGCAGCGCACTAAGGAGCTGGAGGACGGGCACAAGGCCGCCCTGGATGCCCTCTCTACCGATTCTGCTACCCAACTGAAGAGGCTCGCTGACGATCTTGCCGCTGCCTCTTCTGCCAAGGTTGATCTCGCCAGCAGGTGGCCAAGCTGACCGAGGAGCTTGCCGGGAGTGTTAAGGAGGCCGAGGCCCTCAAGGAAGAGGCGTGAAAAGCGAAGATCCTTTTGAAGGAGGTGCAATCGCAGCTCTCCTCCAAGAGCCAAGGCCTCAAGACTGCCAACGACACCATTGAAGATCTGAAGGCCAGGATCGGCACCTTGGAGAGCTCGGTAGAGTCCAGCGGGGCCCGTGAGCAGCAGCTGACAAAGGACCTGGATACCGCAAGGCATCTTCGGAAGGATGCAGAGGATAAGCTGGCGAGTCATTCCGAGCAGGTCAACCTCTGGATCAAGAGCTTGATCGACATTGCCGAGCGTCTCACTGCTCATACTTCAGCGATGGGCATGGAAAGGCCAATCTACTCAGCCAGCAAGCACGAGGTCCCCAGCGTCAAGCTAGGGGTCTTCTTCAATGAGCTAATCGAGAAGCTAAAGGCACATGAAGAGGGAAGGGCCAGCCACTTCGCGACTGAATCTCGGAAGCTTGCCCGTAATGCCCTCTTCATGGTTCTGAGTAACATCGCCTGCCACCACCTGGACCTCAACCTTGCCGATGGCTTCAAGAAGTCGCCGGAGGGCGCAGATATTTCAGCCGCCGAAGAGAAGGCCGCCCCTCTCGCCGACAGGGTCCTTGGCGTCCCTACTGCTCCACGAGGTCGCCAGGCCCAACCTTGAATTATCCTTGCCACTGTGCTGTCCTGTAACAAAACATGATGTATGTCTTGTGTTTAGACACCGTATCACGTATGTTTGTGTGGAACTAATGTTTTTACTTAATTCCGATTGCATGTTTATCCCGTTAGAGTTCACCCATTGGTGCTTCTATGATTAGTCTCCGTGTGTCTTTCAGCTGCCTGCCGGTATCGTACTGCCGCGATTATCGCAATGGTCGGGCCCTTAGCAGTTATCTTGGCGAAGATACATCCCGGCAGGTTTTTTCTTGACAGTTTTGACATTGCTACCCATTCTGTGAGTAGGCTCGGAACAGAGCGAGGGTGTAGACAAAAACTGA
Organism: Thinopyrum elongatum; assembly: GCA_011799875.1. Classification (NCBI taxonomy): domain Eukaryota; kingdom Viridiplantae; phylum Streptophyta; class Magnoliopsida; order Poales; family Poaceae; genus Thinopyrum; species Thinopyrum elongatum. Next base: position 387,613,030 of record CM022303.1, on the reverse strand, counting down.
TAAGGTGCCGTCCATACAACAGATTTCCTCATACGAACACCTTGGTATCCAAGGGATAAACAAATGCGAAATCTTAAGGTCGTGACTGAGTAAGGATTGTGAAAACTTAGCTTATTTCTTTGCTTCCTTTTACCCCATTTAGCCGCGGCTGCTCGTCGCATTCGCATGCTTCGGGAAGGATAGCTGTCATGCGTGTTGTTCTCCGGTTCCCGGCAGGGACCGGTAAATGATCACTTGTATCTTGTAGGCGGCAGGACGCGGTGTAAGGCACGACCGGCCTCTCTCTCCTCCTCTCCACACACTTTAGGCAACCTTGTGGCGGCTGGCATGAAAAGTCACGCTAACGCGGACTGCCTTGCCGGGCACACTGGCTGAGGCGCTGATCAATGGATTCGCACCAGCGCTCCACTCAGGATTTCCCTAAGCAGGGTAAATGCTGAACCGAGTTTCGCGCAGTGCTCATCAACATTGATGGTGCTAAAACCGAGAGTGGCTCGATTGTCAATAAGTGGGAGTGGTGGAGAGAGAAACCTTGTACCCGTACACTTTGTTCCTTTCCCCTGGACGGGGTATGCATGGTGACCATGCTGCCCGATCCGTTGGGGTTGGCTCGCCGTTGTCATTACTGGCTCTCGCCACTGCAGCGGCCGCAGTGGAGGGAGGCGGAAGAAGTCGAACAAGGGGTGGGGGGAGCAATACCGCTTCCTCTCTCTGCTCTCACCATTCCCCCGCCTTAGCTTGGGCGTCACAGATGATGAAGCCGTCGATGACGAAGATGATGAAGATGACACGCTGCTTACGCTTCTCGGGTTCGCGCAAGCGCTTCCCCCTACCTGGCGCACCAAAGATGCCGTGGGAAACTACGGCCACCTATGGGGCCATCAGCCCCTTGTGGTTCGGCAGGGGGGTTGAGCACATTGCACAAAGAGCGGAGGAACGTAGCGTAGCACGGCAGAGATCACATGGGCAGTTTTACCCAGGTTCGGGCCGCTGCGAGGCGTAAAGCCCTACTCCTGCTTTGCTGGATTGATGGTGGATTGTGGTGGAAACGCAGCGCTCTTGCCCGGCAGGGTTGCCTCGGGGCGAGGGCAGCTACGCGCGTATCAGTGTACAAGGGTCCGAATCCTTTCTATGGTTGCCATGGGCCTCCTTTTATAGATCAAGGGGTCACCACAGTGGCAAATCAGTCATTGTGTACTGATTAGATAGCGAACAATACTATCATACCTAACTCTGCAGTCAGAGCAGGGTGCACTAAATGCACTGCTTAGTGTCACATCATGGCATGCCTGGCAAGCCTTGCCGGGCTGATTGGCCACCTCCTCGTTTGTCTGCTTGCCACGTCGCTGGACGGGTGTCATTTGGAGGTGATTTCTATAGGAAGTGGCTGCCACGTGCCAAATAACAGCTGCTTAGTCACTTGGGGGCTTGACACCGCACCGATCAATGACTTGCGTCGTTGTGAGGTGGAGCGGTGGAGCCTTGGCGGGGTAATTTGCCTTGGTCGCGCCCGGCAGGTCTGCCGGGACGGTCTTGAGGCTTGTCTTCAGGGCCACCTCGTCCTCGCCAGGCTCGCCTGCCCTGAAAGGGAGGTTTCTCCTTAGTGGTGTCTTGCTCATTTAGCTTGTCTTGGTCCTCTTGAATTGCCCTTTGATTCCTCGAAGAGCTGTACTCCTCGCTTGGTCTGGACTTGGATGTCGTAAGTTGCCGGGCCGGTGATTTGCTATCCATGCACAAGTCAGGGGGAAACATACACCCCTGTTTGTGTACCCCGACAGTGGCCATGTTGAAACAAGACAACTTTGGCGCGCTAGGTAGGGGGGAGCGCTTGTGCTAACCTGAGGGTGTAAGCAGCGCGTCATCTTCATCATCGTCTTCTTCACCGACGGCGTCAAATCCATGGCGCCCAAGAAAAAGTTCAGCACTGCAGCTCACTCGTCCACCTCGAAGGCCCCCTCGCATGCAGCCACTGATGTCGTGGGGGCTACGGGGGCACACGGGGACGTGGCCGGTGCAGGCGGTGCCATCACTGTTCCCCCTGCGCCCGAAGCGGGAGCAGGGGGCGCCGGAGGAAGACAGCATCAACAGCATGCTAGCGGCCATGCTCCACAAGATGCGGGTGGGGAGAACATTCCATCTCTGCCTCTCCACCTCGCTGAGCGACGCAGCTGCAGCGATGGCGCTCGCTCTGGTGCGAATCGCAACCTTCTAGCTGCCCCCGCTGTGGGTGTGGCTGTAGGGCATGCGCCATCCCCAGGGCAAGCTGGCCAAGACGATGTGCCGAATGGGGTCATCAATCCCCAAGCACTTCCGCCTCATCGCCACGCCACCCTGGCGACCGGCTCACGGCAATGAGAGCACGACGGCGCCAATACCGGCACCGTCAGAAGTCAGGCGACGTCGCGATCTATGTCGTCGTCTATGCCAAGCACCGCTTCGGAAGCCATGGCACGGGCCCAACTCCTGTTGAGATTTCTGCCAGCGGCCGATCAAATGAATGAGTGGAGAGCCACCATTCAGAGCCTGATTGGTTTTGCTGAGGTGGGAGGATCACAACGGGCAGGCCCATCACGGCCTCCACCGGCAGCAACAATGGCCCGAGCCGCTGGCCGCATTGAAAGGGCCACACCTACTGTGCAGTCCCCTCCACGGCAGCCAGCGCAGGGGCCGCAGCCAGAGCCACAACCACGCAATCAAGAACCCGACGAGGTATCAATGGCTTCGTCTGATCCTTGAGCCCGTCGAGATCAGCGGCGGGTCCTGGAAGATAGGCGAAGGGAAGACGCGCACGTCACCATAGAACGGTGCCGTGAAACCCACCGCCAGTCCGACAGGCGCAATGGCCCCGACATCGATGAGCCTGTGCCTGGTGGAGATGGATTCTTACTCTTCGAGGTTGTGTGTCCTACCTTCACTTGTGAGTTGTGGCAAGTCCGTTGGCCATCTGCCCGCACGTTCAAGCCAGAGATACCAGAAAAGTACAATGGAAGACTGAACCCGGCAGAGTTCTTGAGCATCTACACCATTGCTGTTCATGCCGCCGGAGGAAGAGATGAGAAGGTATTCTCCAACTTCTTCCCTTTGGCACTCAAGCCAAATGTGAGGTCATGGCTGATGCACTTACTGGAGAACTCCATCTCGACCTGGGCTGACCTGTGCAATGAGTTTGTTGGCGCCTTCACGGGTGGCCATCCACAGAAGGAAGGAGAGAGTTTGCGGAAGAACCAGGGCGGCCCAACGACTTGCAGCTCCTCCCACAGAAGGAAGGAGAGAGTTTGCGGAAGTATATGCAGAGATTCAGCCGAGTGCACAGGAACATTCCGGACATCCACCCGGCAGCTGTGATAGCTGCGTTCCAGTCCAACGTAGGCAATTGCAGGATATGTTCCAAGATGAACGTCTGGTTTCCCAAGACTGTGAATGAGCTATACACTTTGGTGGATAAGTGTGCCCGAACAGAGGAGGGAGGGCGACTCCCCGGAGGAGAAGACGGCGTCGATGTTGACTCAGAGGACGACGACGATGCTGCCAATCAGAAGAAGAAGAACAATAAACGCAACAAGAAGCGCAAGGAGAAGACGGTTCTGGCTGTCAAAGGGTCTGGCGTTCCTAGTACCGGCAAGAAGGCCAAGGCCGAAGCTCCTGGCAAGGAAGTTGCCGCGTGCAATGACTGCCAGGAAGCTGCGGCGGCTGAGAAGGCTGGGAAGGCTGACGGGCCATACTGCAAGATCCATCGGACCAAGGGCCATGATGTTCAAGAGTGTCATCAAGTTGAGCAACTCGTCAAGAAGCAGAAGGCTGAGTATGAGAAGCGTGACAAAGAGAGAGACCAAGATGGCGTTGGCGGGAAGGGCCGAGGGGGCAAAGGAAGTCACCCCGGCAAGGTCCCTCAGCATCAAGGGAAGCCTGCTAGAGGCCATGGGAAGAAGGAATGCGATGACGAGAGCGATGAAGGTGATGAAGAGGAAACCAGTGAGCAGGAGTTCCAGAAGGCCACTGATGCCCTGGGCATTGACGGAGGTGCATCCTTGCACTCCTCTCTCCGCCAGCTTAAACAGTGGGGGCGTGAGGTCAATGCTATGGAGCCAGCGATAGATTCTCAGAAACCACTCAAGTGGTCCCGCACGCCCATCATCTTTGGTGAAGAGGTCACCCTGACCGCACCACCACGGTAGGGTGCTTGCCGTTGTTGGTTTCGCCAACGATCGGCAACCTCAAGGTCACAAAGATGTTGGTTGACGGCGTGGCCAGGTTGAATCTGATTTCTCCCAAAGTCATCAGCAAGCTGTAGATAACAGAAGAAGAGCTCGAAGTTATGGGCACCTTTCAAGGGATCAACCCCGGCAGGGGTCGTCCAAAGGGGAAGATCATGCTACCAGTGGTGTTTGGAGGTGAATTGAACTACCGAACATAGAAGATTCTGTTCGATGTGGTTGAGCTTCCGTTGCCGTACAATGGGATACTTGGACGACCTGCTCTGGCAAAGTTCATGGCGGCATCCCACTATGCCTACAACACCCTGAAGATGCCAGGACCAATGGGCCTTATTTCTATCCAGTCGGACAAGAAGGACGCAATTATATGTGTGGACAAGATGTACCGGGACGCGGTCGCTGCCGAGGCCGCGGAAGCTGCAGTCCCCGCCAAGGAAAACAAACCAGGGAGAAAAGCTAGCAAGGATGTCGGTGAGGAATCCGGGAAGTGCGCCTCTCCAGAGTGTGCTCCACCTGTCGATGATTTGCCGCAGAGTTCTACTAGCAAGAGATCCAAGGTTGCTGCACCCGCTGTGAAGAAGGTCCCAGCATGGCTGGTTGGCGCTGGTGGTACATTTACTATTAGCTCCATCCTTGACGACAAATAGGAAAGCACGCTCGTTGCCTTCCTGCAGGTGAATGTCGATGTGTTTGCTTGGCAACTATCTGACATCCCCGGTGTTCCCAGGGAGGTAATCAAGCACCACCTTGCTGTCTGCCCTCATGCCCGGCTCATCAAGCAGAAGGTCCAGAAGCAAGCCTTGGAGCGGCAACAGTTCATTGCCGAGGAGATCAAGAAACTTGAAGCTGCTGGTTTGGTCAGGGGAGTATTGCATCCAACATGGTTGGCAAATCCAGTGGTAGTGAGCAAGGCGAATGGGAAGTGGAGGCTTTGCATAGATTTCACAGATCTAAATAAAGCATGCCCGAAGGACCCTTCCCTTGCCTATCATCGATTAGATTGTGGATTCCACCTCCGGATGTGACCTACTTTCCTTCTTGGATGCCTACTCCGGGTACCACCAGATTTTCATGTCCAAGGAAGATGAAGAGAAGACCGCGTTCATAACCCCATGCGGCACATACTGTTTTGTACGGATGCCCTTGGGGTTAAAGAGCGCTGGTTCCACTTTTTCAAGAGCCGTGCAAATTGGTTTTGAGTCCTAGCTGCATAGGAATATTGAAGCTTACATGGATGACATAGTGGTCAAAACCAAGCACAGATCAACTCTCATTCAGGACTTGGAAGAGACCTTTGCAAACCTGCGCAAGATCAACTTGAAGCTGAACCCAGAGAAGTGTGTGTTTGGTGTTCCTTCCGGCAAGCTACTTGGCTTCTTCATATCCCACCGGGGGATAGAGGCCAACCCTGACAAGATCAAGGCGATCGAGCAGATTCAAGCACCTAAGACAGTTAAAGATGTGAGGCGTTTGACTGGATGTGTTGCTGCGCTGAGCAGGTTCATTTCCAAATCTGCCGAAAGCGCCTTGCTGTTCTTCAAAATCTGGAAGAAGGCAGGGCCTGTGGAGTGGACCCCGGAGGCGGACGCTGCACTGCAAGATTTGAAGACCTACCTTTCCTCTGTTCCCACCCTAGTCGCTCCTAAACCACAAGAGCTGTTGCTGCTGTACCTAGAGGCAACCAATCAAGTGGTTAGTGCAGCACTGGTGGCCCAACGGGAAGTAGATGAAGGAGCAGCCGTGACTACCGTCCCCTCCGAAGAGGAAAGTGAACTCGTCCCAGCAAGATCAGGTGCAGATCAGAACAAAGAGGAGTAGGGCAGTGGAGACAATTCCAGGGTCACGGCAACGAAGAAGGTGGTGCAACGGCCAGTGTACTTTGTCAGCTCCCTATTGCAGGGGGCTAGATGAAGGTACTCTGGCGTGCAAAATTTGATCTTTGGCCTCATCATGGCCTCAAGGAAACTGCACCACTACTTCCAAGCCCACGAGATCACGGTTGTTACCCGCTTCCCCTTGCAACGCATACTGAGGAACCCTGAGGCCACTGGCAGAAAAGTGGAATGGGCTTTGAAGTTATAAAGCTTTGGTTTGAAGTTTGAGAACACATCAACTATTCAGAGCAGGGCATTGGTGGATTTTATTGCATAATGGACACCAACTCCATATGAAGAGACGCCAGAGACAGTTATCCCCGGCAAGGAAGTGCCCCAAGAATGGATCATGTACTTTGATGGTGCCTTCTCCCTACAAGGTGCAGGAGCTGGCGTGCTTCTCGTCGCACCCACTGGGGAGCACCTCAAGTACATGGTTCAAATGCATTTCTCCCAGGAGAAGGCTACCAACAACACTGCAGAATATGAAAGACTCCTTGCCGGGCTCTGGATTGCAACAGAACTGGGAATCAAGAAGTTGATCATTCGTGGAGACTCACAACTTGTGGTGAGGCAAGTGAACAAGGATTATCAAATTCCATTGATGGAGGCATAGGTGGAGGAAGTCAGAAAGTTGGAGGAGCGCTTGGACGGATTGTAAACAGAGCACGTACCCCGTGCGAAAAACAGCATTGCTGATCATCTGTCAAAGTGCGCTGCACAAAAGCTTCCTGTGGAACCAGGGACTTTTGTTCTCCACCTGACTCAGCTCTCCGTATCCCCAGCAACAATGGCCAGAAAGAGGAGGAAACTGGACTCCGACAAGCCTCTCCCAGCAGAGCTTCCAGAAGCCCCCAGCAGAGAGGTTGGCGGGAATAACTCCACTTCGCTTGGTGAGCAGCACCCTCCTGCCGAACTACCAATCCTCGCGGTTGAGGCATGTGCTCCCACAAACAAGGAGGTGCCGCTGATCCTTGTTGTCGAGCCTCAAGCTCCAACTTGGGCACGACACATAGTCTATTACCTCCAAACAGGAGAACTTCCCGAAGAGCAAGAAGAAGCTGAAAGAGTAGCCCGGAGGGCCAGTATGTATCGGTTCATCGATGACGCACTATACAGAAGAAGGCCCAACGGTGTGAAATTGAAGTGCATTTGTCGGGAAGAGGGAAAGGAACTGTTGGTAGAGATACACAAAGGCATGTGCAGCTCCCATATTGGATCAAGGGCCCTGGTTGGAAAAGCTTTCCGGCAAGGATTCTACTGGCCCACGACCCTCCAAGATGCAATTGAGCTAGTCACCAGATGTGAAGCCTGCCAGTTCCACTCCAAGAATATCCATCAACCTGCTCAAGCTCTCCAGACAATCCCATTGTCATGGCCCTTTTCGGTCTGGGGGCTCGACATCTTGGGGCCCTTCCCCCGTGCTACCGGGGGCTTTGAGTTCTTGTACGTCGCCATCAACAAGTTCACAAAGTGGTCAGAAGTGGAGCCCATGAGGAAGGTGACCGCACAGTCAGCTATCAAGTTCTTGAAAGGATTGGTGTGCCATTTGGAAGTACCCGCCAGAGTCATCACTGACAATGGCATGCAATTCACAAGCCACGCCTTCATGCAATACGTTCATGCCCTTAGAAGCAAGGTCTCATTTGCCTCTGTTGCTCATCCCAGAAGCAACGAACAAGCTGAGAGGGCGAACACTGAAGTGCTGTGAGGACTCAAGACAAGAACATTTGATAGGCTGCAGAAGTGTGGCAGGCGATGGATCGACGAGCTGCCAATGGTTCTTTGGTCCCTCCGAATGACACCAAATCGAGCTACCGGCCAGACTCCCTTCTCCCTAGTCTATGGGGCGGAAAGAGTGATCCCCACGGAATTCATATACGGGTCACCTCGAGTGCTTGCCTTTGATGAAGTAGTGCAGGAACAGCACCGGCGTGACGACGCTGTGCTACTTGAGGAGAACCGTCTCCGGGCTGCTATGCGTGCTGCACGCTACCAGCAGGCCCTGCGTCGCTATCAGAGCCGCAGGGTTCATGCCCGGAGCCTTGAAGAAGGCGACCTTGTCCTTAGGCGCGTTCAGTCCGCCAAGGGTACAAACAAGTTGACGCCGAAGTGGGAAGGCACTTACCGGGTAGTACGAGTCACCAGACCTGGCGCAGTCCATCTGGAGACCAGAGATGGCATTGAGTTCCAAAACTCATGGAACCTTGAGCATCTCCGTAAGTTCTACCCGTAAGGCGCGGCTGTCGGGCCCTGCCCAGCAGCCACCATTTTGTACAAGCCTTGCCAATGTTGCATGTAACCCTTTGTACAAAGCCAGACGCAGACCCTGAGCAATAGATAAATAAACGAAGCGCTGGGGGCCCCAAAAACTTGCATGCATGCATAAGCATAACATGAGAATAGCATGATCATGTAGATCAGGGCATATGTAGCATTGTTTTCCTCTGCACTAAGCTGTAGGGTTCTTGCCGTGGACCCGGTCCCGAAGAGAAGAAATGAAGACAAGCCTACATATCGATCCCCGGCAAGCCAAACAGATAAGTTCTTTCTTGTCCATACATGTTCTGTAAGATGAAAACTTGTGCATATGAAAACCTCGTCACCTTCGAAGCATAGGTGCTCCCATCCTGTGTCCTGAACGTTGCTTCGGTCAAGGTGGTTGTAGTGGCCTTTGACGGAGTAGGTTCAACGAGGAGCTGGTCCCTTTCCATAGTTTGTGCCCAGCAGGTCAGGCCCCGCGGCAACAAACGGAAGGCACCGGCAAGATAGCTTGCCGGAGAAAACTTGTTTACTTAAACGTATAGAGGCATCTCACCTCTGCATGGACATGGTACATGCACAAGTACCCGGCAAGGCTTGTCATTTTTTTAATATGCGATAAGCAAGTACACATCTTACAGGACATAAACATGGATAAAGAAGATTACATATTTTAGACTAAAGTTTGGTAAGTGCCTACATATTTTAGACTAAAAAAAGATAAGTGCCCCGTAATCCCTTTCTTGTCCCTCTCCTCCTAGGAAATACAGCGGGAGGCAAAGAGGGCAAGAGGAGTGCCTGAACAGAAACCCAGCCCGACCCTGTCAAGACCTGCCGGGCGTAGCCTGACAAGATCGCGTGTGGCGAGGCTGCGAAGGAGGGGGATGGAGAGAGCAGCTCGGCGGTGCCCTAGTCACCACTCCCTGGGGCCAACAAGAAGCCCGAGCACAGGCGCCGGCGGGAAGGGCCACCGGAGCCTAGCTGGAAGACTGCTAGAGGAGGCGAAGGCACCAAGAGAGCGACCCCCTCCCAGGCAACCATCCGGAAGAGGCCGGTGATGATGGTGCCGGTGATGAAGGCATAAAGATGAGGTAGTGGGCCGGCAATACGAGATGAAGGTGTTGGTGCCATTGTACTCTGACCTGACGGCCTGCCACCGGCCTTCATCTTCTTCCCTCGTTTTTCCTCATCTCCATCGCTCCAGGAGGATGCCGACCCCTCGGCCCGTCGCCTCCCCCGGAGAAGCGGCAGAAGGCGGCAGCATCCGAGGCGTGCGAGGAGTGCCGCTCCCTGCCTTGGCGGGCAGGAAGACACCGCCATCTTCATCCTCAATCCTGACCCCGCTGGAAGGAGCAGTGCCGGGATTACCAAGGATCCCAAGCACGGCACCACAGGCGGGCGCCGGAAGCCCCAGGGGCCTCGTCGACGGGATGACAAGCCTCAACGACTTGCAGCAAGGGAAAGTACTCCCCTCCAGGCGGCTGGCTTGTGCGGGGAAAATGAGCGCTCCACTATTTTGGAGAAGCGTGACGCCTCGCGCACTGCGGTCGATTCGACGCCCACATCTGCGGCTGCCGCATCTCCTACAGCCCCAAACTAGACTCACTCCCCAAGCATCAGCACGAGCATTCAACATTGTCACCCCCAAGCTAGAGCCTGGGGCATGGCCCCGGTCTCCCTCCCTCGACATAACAAAGAAGAAGGCAAGAACTAAAAGAGGAGGGGTGCATGGATGGGCGCCTCCGCCCCTCCTCGCACCCCCTTTTATAGACAGGCTAGGGTTGGGGGCTGATCCTTCACCCCCGAGGAGCTCTTTTCGATCCGACCCGCCCGAGCTACCACCAACGGCCAGATTCGATTGCCACCCTCTTACAACAATCCAAGGAGACCAGGCCTTTGCCATGACACTCTTTCCCGCACCACGCGGCCCCGTTATCTACCCCACTCGATGCATGCTGCATACGTGGCAAAGGATAAAGGCGTGGTGGGATAAGTGAATATGGAGTTACCCCCGGTGAGTTAAAGTCATTCACGGGCCATTACAGAAATGGCCCCACCACGATTGGCATCACGCGACGCACGGAGAGACAGAAAACTGACTCAAGCACAGTTTAATGAAGAAGCAAAGAAAATCTCAAGGATGAGCTACCCCAAACTCTTCGCCTCTATACTGGATAGGGCCTACCCCGACGACGCTCAGCAGCGCGTTCGGACCAGGCCCGGGGGCTCCTGTTGGTGTTGGGTTCTTCGGTAGGATGCATCGACTACAAATTAAAAAATTCCTACGCATAGAACAACCAAGAACATGCTACGGGAGGTGGATCACAGATCGTTACCACTAGACGCGCAGTGTCATGCTGCGGAAGAAGAGTTGGGGCAGCGCGTCCACGTGGATCGTCTCCTCCTCATCCGATCTCCCTCGAACAGCCGGTTGTGGAGTCCACATACAAGTTCGCCGGAGTGGCGCAGGTGCACCGCCTCTAACGGTATCTGCGCGTGCAGGAGGAACACCATGCGGTGGACTGCTAGGTCTGATCACACAGTCTGCGGCGAGTGGAGGTGGCTATTCGCAACACATGCAAACTGTAGTGACAGCGCCGAAGCGATCAATCACATGAGTGTGCCGCACCCCCAATTTATATAGGCGTCCGTTGCGGGCTCAACACTTGGGCCTCGCACGGACCCTAAAGCCTAAAATATGTTTGTCCTGGATCAGAGTTCGAGTAGGAGCACTCTAACTCGTGGAGTCAGACCGGGCCTCACAGGTTCCTTCCCTTAAGCGTGCGGCCCCTTAGGTTCTCGTTCACTTGGTCGCGAGTCAGATCACATCCAACTTGGCTAGTCAGCAACGGCCTCTAGCAAAGCATGCCGACTCCAAGTGTCCGATGAAGCTGATTAGGCGAACCTGTACAACATGTCACACTTCTGTTCAATTTGCCACACGATATATGTTGTCGGTCTCAAGGTGAGTCTGTCATCCTTGTGCTAGCCTGACCTCTTTCTCGTTCCAGTGATGCCGACCACTAACTAGATTATCTCATAATCCCTGTCACATGGCCATGCTTATCTTGGTCGGATCACATGAGGGGCCCACAGTATACCTCTCCTAATCGGAGGGGAAAATCCCATCTTGCATGACCATGTCTCACAGCATGGGTCTGGACAAGCCCGAAACCTACCTTTGTAACTACCCAGTCACGGAGTAGTGTTTGGTCAGCCCAAAGCAGGTCTGTCACCATCCCGAGTACATGCGCCAGCTCAGGTCTTAGGACATAGAAAGTATGTTGTACTAGAGACTCACAGATGACATATCGCTGCGTCTCATAGTTGGGTCTGTCCGACTCGGACCTTATCTCAACTCGGATCCGACTATGTCGAATCCGACCAGACCCTTCTGAGTCCATATTATCCGGTTAGCATCCAATGCTCCATGGCTAGTGAGACCAAGCCATCAACCGTGTCATATGCTAGTCTAGTCGGCTGTGCGTCCACACATCCCTTTCGACTAGGGACCTTTTAGGACAGTCATCATACAATGTGTAGTCCCGTACTTGCTGATACACATCATTGATAATGTCCAAGGACTATCTTTATTCATAAACACATAGGAAATATCATCATACATGATTGCCTCTAGGGCACATCTCCAATAGTCTCCCACTTGCACTATAGTCAATCAAATAGACATCGTATGCCCATAGCTCTAACGTGCCCCTCATGCTTGGGTTGTGCAAGCGGCTTAGTCAACGGATCCGCAACATTTGCATCCGTGTGAATTTTGCATAACTCTACATCACCACTTTTTACGATCTTTCGTATAAGGTGATAATTCTGATCTATGTGTCTGGTCTTGTGGTGATTCCTCGGCTCCTTGGCTTGTGCGATGGCACCAGAATTATCACAATAAAGGTCCAACAGTTTTACCGAGGCTGGGAAAATACCAAGATCATCCAGAAAGTTCCGGATCCAAACACCTTCCTTAGCAGCTTCACAAGCCGTAATGTATTCGGCTTCTGTGGTAGAATCGGCCACCGTATCTTGCTTGGAACTCATCCAGCTCACTGCTCCTCCATCCTTGACGTACACGAATCCGGACTGTGATCGACAACCATCTATGTCGGTTTGGAAACTAGCGTCGGCGTAACCCCTTACGACGAGCTCTTCCTCACCTCCATAAACTAGGAACATCTCTTTAGTCCTTTTCAGGTACTTCAAAATAGTCTTTACCGCTGCCCAGTGACTCTCACCTGGGTTGGCTTGGTATCTACTTATTAGGCTTATTGCAAAAGCAACATCAGGCCGTGTACATATCATGGCATACATGATGGATCCGATTGCCGAGGCATACGGAATCCGACTCATCCTACTTCGCTCATCAGATGTCGAAGGACTCTGAGTATCGCTTAGCCTTATACCATGTGAGATAGGCAAGAACCCTTTCTTGGCCTCACTCATGTTGAACCGCTTCAACACTTTATCTATGTACATGCTCTGGCTTAAGCCGAGCAGCCTCCTCGATCTATCTCTATAGATATTAATGCCCAATATGTAAACTGCTTCACCGAGGTCCTTCATTGAAAACTTGCCATTCAATGACTCCTTGACCGAGTTCAGCATCGAAACATCATTTCTGATCAGTAGTGTGTCATCCACATACAAGATCAAAAACACTATCGAGCTCCCACTTAACTGCTTGTATAAACAAGCGTCCTCTTCGCTTTTGATGAAATTGAGACTAGTGATGACCTCATCATAACGAATGTTCCAACTCCGAGATGCTTGCTTCAACCCATAAATGGATCTCTTGAGCTTGCATACCTTACCAGCACTAGTCGGATCAACAAAACCCTCGGGTTGTATCATATACACATCCTCAGTTAAATTTCTATGAAGGAAAGCCGTTTTGACATCCATCTGCCATATCTCGTAATCGAAATATGCAACTATAGCTAGTATGATCCTCACTGATTTCAGCATCGCTACCGGCAAGTAAGTCTCGTCATAGTCAATTCCTTGAACTTGTCCATAACCTTTAGTGACAAGCCGAGCTTTGTGGATCTGAACATTTCCATCCACATCGGTTTTCTTCTTAAAGACCCATTTGCATCCAATGGCTGTTACGCCAGGCGGTGGATCAACCAAGTCCCAGACTTGATTCTCATCCATGGACTTTAACTCGGATCTCATGGCCTCCAGCCATGCCTTGGAATCTGGGCTCACCGTCGCTTCCGCATACGTGGCCGGCTCGTCGCTTTCTAGCAACAATACATCACGCACTCTGCGCAATCTTTCCGACCTCCATGGTTCAGGTGCCGCTTCCACCACGGGTTCCCTGACTCACTCCGGTATGATCTCATCACCAGCTGAGCCGTCCCTGAGTGGTCCTCGAATTTCTTTGAGTCGGACCGTCCTCCCACTGGCCTCCCGACTGAGAAACTCTTTCTCAAGGAAAACCCCATTCCGAGCAACAAACACTTTGTTCTCTTCCCGGTTGTAGAAGCTATATCCCAAGGTTTCCCTCGGATATCCCACGAATATGCATTTATCCGACTTGGGTGTAAGCTTGTCTGACATAAGTCGCTTCATAAATGCTTCACAACCCGAAATCTTTAGAAAAGACAAACTGGGACTCTTCCTGGTCCACATCTCATGTGGTGTCTTCTCTACGGATTTTGATGGTACCCTGTTAAGTGTGAAAGCTGTAGTCTCTAGAGCGTATCCCCAGAATGACAAGGGTAAATCCAATTTGCTCATCATTGAACGAACCATGTCCAACAAGGTCCTATTCCTCCGTTCCGACACCCCATTCCTCTGTGGCGTACCCGAGGTGTGAGCTGAGGTACTATACCTCGGCTTTTTAGATGATCATCAAACTCCTGGCTCATGTACTCACCTCCATGATCATATCGTACATGCTTTATAGTCTTGCCGAGCTGATTCTCAACCTTGTTCTGAAACTCTTTGAACTTTTCAAAAGTTTCAGACTTGTGCCTCATCAAATAGATATGTCCATATCTACTCAACTCATCGGTAAAAGTCACGAAGTACTGATAGCCACCTCTAGCAGTTGTGCTCATTGGACCACACACATCACTGTGTATAAGCTCCAACAGCTCGGATGCCCTCTCGCAACTCTTTGCAAAACGAGACTTAGTCATCTTGCCGAGCAAGGATGATTCGCATGTCTTGAACGACCCGAAGTCAAACAAAGTCAGGAGCCCATCATCATGGAGCTTCTTCATGCGTTTCAGACTAATGTGTCCAAGCCGGCAATGCCAGAAGTATGTCGGATTTATCTCATTAGGCTTATGCCTCTTAACATTTACGTTATAGACCGGTTCCGTTTCTAGATTCAATATGAAAAGCCCATCAACAATGGGTGCATAGCCGTGGAACATACCATTCAAATAAAACGAACAACCATTGTCCTTTAAATTGAATTCATAACCCTGACTCATCAAGCATGAGGCAGAAATAATGTTCCGACTAAGTGTAGGAATGTAATAACAATTATTCAATTCCAAAATAAATCCAGAAGGAAGCTGGAGCTGCATCGTGCTGACCTCCAACGCAGCAACTCTTGCTTTGTTGCCGACCCTGATGTCAATCTCCCCTTGTGCCACACGCCTATTCTTACCAGCTCCTACATCGAGTTGCAAATATGAACAACCGATCCGGTATCAAATACCCAAGAGCTACTAGGTATGTCAGCAAGGTAAATGTCTATAACATATGCAACAAGTGTACCTTTGCCTGAAGAAGCATTTCCGGTCTTCTTGCCATGCTCTGCAAGCCACTTGCCACAGTTCCTCTTCCAGTGACCGGTCTCCTTGCAATGATAGCAAATGGTCTTCGAGTCCAGTCCTGACTTCGGCGCAGCGGCAGAGGTTACCATCTCTGTGCCCTTTGCCTTAGCCTTTTTCTTGGACCAACTCTTCTTGAATTTAGCCGATTTCTGCACCATCAACACTTGATGCGTGCCTTTCTTAATATCCTGCTCTGCCACTTTGAGCATCCCATGCAATTCAGTGAGCTTCTTATCCATGCCATGCATATGATAGTTCGAGATAAACGTCCCATAGCTGGGCGGAAGAGAACCCAGAACTGCATCAGTAGCCAGCTCATCCAAGAGCGGGAAGCCCAACCGATCCAAAGCCTGCACATATCCGATCATCTTGATCACATGTGGGCTCAGTGGATCACCTTCCTTCAGCTTGTAATCCATCAAGGATCGCCAGACATTGAACCTTTTGGTCCTAGCCTATGTCTGAAACATGCTCTTGAGACTCTCGATCATATCGTAAGCCTTAACATTTTCGAAATGCTGTTGCAAATCGGGCTCCATACAAGCCAGCATCAGACAGCTGGTCTCCGTTGATTCATCAACGAGTTTTTGTTAGGCATTCTTGGTTGTGGCATTAGCATTATCGACAGGTTCCTTTGGAAGTGGATCCTCTAGAACCTGTTCCTTTTTATCATGCTTGAGAACAATTCTCAAATTTCTATACCAGGTGGTAAAGTTTGTTCCATTCAGTTTATCCTTTTCCAGAATTGATTTCAATGCAAAGTTGGGTTGAGCAGGAGGTGCCATTGATCTACAACAGAAAAATATGCAATCCCTAATCAAGGTGTTTATGTAGAGTAATTCAAGCCTAAACAAAAATACTCCCACTGAAGTCAGCATCCCTCTGCAAACTCTCAGTGATTCAGGATCCAACTAGCGCATGCGACTAGTGACCTTTAGCATCACTGCTAGCCAACATGACTATCCGGTAAGCAACTCTTTGCTAATCATATCTCTATACAACTCCTATCGGTCGGGTAGGTATCTCATACCCCGGCTCCCAGCCTTCTTTGCCACAAGGCCCAAAACCATTTTGATAGCCTTGTCAAGTTAACTAGATGCAGTGCATGTCCGTGTCCGACACGAACCCTTCAGTTCAAGGACACCTAGCAACACCCCAATTTTATGAGCCCACTACTAGACGTACTTGACGTGCGAAGGTGCAACATCGGGGATGGCAATTCACTTGATATTAACGAGGGATCTTTCTACCATTTTAACATGCATAGAAATAAAGAAGCATAACAATCACAAATAAATATATATTGTGAAATAGTATGGCTCCTTCATGGATGTTCTTCCAGGTCGGCTCTGACTCCGATGACCATCTAGGAACTCCATCTTCTTTGTCACGCCGGGACGCCAAGCCACCAACCTGATCTCTATTATCCAACTACTACAACTAGTAATGAATTTGACATAGAGTCACAAGTCGACACACAGGTCATTATACATTATAATGACAACACTTTGGCTCCTGCCGGCTGACAAACATGATGCGCAGGCCATGTATAAATTACACACATGCAGCACATACACATGAGCCATAGTATTCACATCAAACCCTGCAAAATAAAGTTATGCATAGAATCGCATTCTACCGGTTTGAGTGATCGTGTACGAAATATAAGGCGCTACACACACGGCAGTCCCGATCACACCGAATTTTCTGATCTGACCAATCTCGTCGATCGTTGCGAATCCGATTCGGATTTATGTTTCACTGTCAACCCCGATGGCGGATACTGAACGGTTGGGGTAGGTTGTGTCACGAACTCATCGATCTCGATCATCAGAAAACATAGCCTCATCGATCCCCATGTGCAGTTGATCTCATCAACCGTGCACATAGCCGATCTCATAAATGACAACAGATCTCATCTGTCGCCTCCACATATCTAATATGCATAGGATCCGAAACCAAAACCTATAGCATAGGATCTGATACCACTGTTGGGTTCTTCGGTAGGGTACGTCGACTACAAATTAAAAATTTCTTACGCGCAGAATAACCAAGAACTTACTACGGGAGGTGGATCACATATTGTTACCACTAGAAGCGCAGTGCCGTGCTGCAGAAGAAGAGTTGGGGCAGCGTGTCCACGTGGATTGTCTCCTCCTCATCCGATCTCCCTCGAACAGCCGGTTGTCGATCCCACGTACAAGTTTGCCGGAGCGGCGCAGGTGCACCGCCTCTAACGGTATTCGCGCGTGCAGCAGGAACACCGTGAGGCGGACTGCTAGGTCCGATCACACAGTCGGCGGCGAGTGGAGGTGGCTATTCGCAACACATGCAAACCCTAGTGGCAGCGCCGAAGCGATCAATCGCATGAGTGTGCCGCACCCCCACTTTATATAGGCGTACGTCATGGGCTCAACACTTGGGCCTCGCACGGAACCTAAAGCCCAAAATCTGTTCGGCCTAGATCCGAGTCCGAGTAGGATCACTCTGACTCATGGAGTTGGACCGGGCCTCACAGGTTGCTTCCCTTAAGCACACGACCCCTTAGGTTCTCGTTCACTTGGTATGACTATCTCTCACTATCCATCACGAAAACACGCATTGTCTCCTTCCATCCCTATGTCTATCTCGATCTCTCTCGGGGTATCTTCTATCGCGCACACACCTTCTCACTCGATCTACCACCCCTGTAATCCCATCAAGATCTCCACGGGATCTCTCTATCACAAACACACACTCTCTCCTCCCCATGCATGCATTTTCTCCATACATCTCTCTCGACCTCTCTACCTTGTTTGTTAGACCTCTCTTGGCCACGTGCTAGGGGTCTTTCTCTCTCTCTGTTGCAAACAACCACACACTATCTCCTCACCTCGCATCCACTCTCAAAGATGCATGTGTGATATGTTTGCATAAGACACACACACTTTTTCTCTACTTTATCGTGTGTTGTCCATGTCTCTTTAACACACACACACACACACACATTTTTTGCACACTCACTCTTTCTTTTTCACACACACACTCTCTCTCTAGTAAGGTACTCTCTCATGTCCATAACATCTGGATGTTTTGAAAAGTCAAACCTCAGAAAAGTTTGATCAGCTATATGTGGAGAAAAACATTTACATCTGGAATGATCAATAGATTCATCACAACATGTACTTAGTTCATATAATTTATCTTTGGTATTTTAGATATAAGTAATTTCTTTATAAAATTGGTCAAAGTTTCAAAAGTTTGACTTATCAAGAAAATTATAGGCACCACATTATCGAACGGAGGGAGTAGCTCTTTGTCCCTCTCTACTATCTCTCACGGGCCTCCCCTCTCACTCGATCTCTCTTTACCGAGGGATTATACGGTCACTCTGTTAGTGTATAGCTTCGTATATTGTTTAGTTGACCGGTCAACTAGTCTACATGCTGCCATGTTAGCTCGTGTTCTCTCTCTTGGTGTGCTGGCCCATGGGGCAGTGGGTAAAAATAAATAAACTAGAGGCCCATCTGACACGCGGTGAAATAAACAAATTTGAAACCACTCGCGGTAGCATCCCGCATGCTACTAAATTGAGGGCACACTTCTTCCGCGTGCAGGATGCACTCGCGCACACTACACCACTACGAGGCAGCATGCACACAAGGACACACTCGCGCACATCCAGCACACAATACACACCAGCACATGTGTACACCGGCGTCGCCATCGGCTGAGATGGACGACGAGGCAGCCAACAAGCGGAGGCGGCTCGAGCCCAAACCACATCCGGAGAGCCCGGACTTCATCAGCAGCCTCCCCGATGACATGTTGCTCGTCATCATCGTCCTCCTCCCCACCAAATCTGCCATGCGGACCACCCTGCTCTCCCAGCGGTGGCACCCCCTCTGGCGCTGCATCCTCCTCAACCTCACCATCGCCAGCTGCCTCTGTGACGGGGATTGCTAACACATGGATGCATTCTCCAATATCCTTGCATCGCACCCTGGGCCAGCCAGACACCTTGACATACGCATGTTCAGTACCAACTGCAAGGTCCAAGCCAAGTTCGACAAGTGCTTCTTATCCCCTGCCCTAGATCAGCTCGAGGAGCTCAGGTTTGAAAGTGGATGATGTCGCTCCCTGCCGCCGTTCGCGTTCCACCTCACGCCAACGCTGCGCCGCTGGAGGTTCAGCTCCTGCTATACCCCCCAAATTAATGTCGCGCCCGCTCTTCTTCTCCCTCAACTCAAGTAACTCGACCTCTTTGACATTGGCATCTCAAAGGAGGCTATGGAGCACCTGCTCCGTGGCTGTACTGCGCTCGAGTACCTTTGTCTTTGGCAGATCCATGGGTTCATTAGCCTCCACATCACCTTGATGAATCTCTGATGGATTTATGTGTCTTGTTGGCCCCGCAACAAAACATTACTTGGGAAGAGATCGGTTGAGCTGTTTCACGATATGGTCATTGAGAATGTGCTTTTCCTTGAAAGATTGCTTGTATCTGATCTAGAAAGTCCAACAAAAATCAGGGTCATTGACGTGCCGAAATTGACAATGTTGGCCTACTCGTCTGCCAAATTCTCCGAACTTGTTATTAGATCCATATTCCTTCAGGTACAACACTCTTCTTCTTCTCGTAGTTCTTCTTGAAATTCACATTTTTAATTTTTTTTCTTGATGTATGTTCGACTGTAATTCAGAAAATGATTCCCACAAGCTTGACCCAGTTTGTGCGCACAGTGAAGATCTTGGCAATAAAATCTATCGGCCCCAATCTGGATCAAGTTGTTGGATTCCTTACATGCTTTCTATGCACGGAGAAGCTACTCATCAAGGTAAAACTCCTTTCCTATTAAATGTGCACCACAACGGAGCTCAATTTTTCACAATTTTCTCAAGTTACAATGATAAGTGTAGTGTTCAAAACTGCATCTACACACCATATACTGAAATAAATGTTTTTACTGTTTTTTGTCATGTGATCACCTGCATTTTTGTTGTTGTTGTAGCCAAGGCTAGTCATAGTGGGAAGAAACTTAGACTAGCATCCACAATGTGCAGTTTTGCTGCCTCTATAGCTTGCCTCTAAGCCTTTAGAGGCTGCCTCTATACATTTGCATGGAGTTGCCTCTAGCAATAAATCCTTGGCATCGCCTCTAAGCTAAGAGGCTGCCTCCAAGCTTTTGTTTTAATTAAAACATTCATCTGTCCCTACATGTCATCCACTTTCTCGAGTCTCCCAACTGAAAAGTGAATCATGTATCAACTTGATTCTTGTTTTTGTGAGACCGTTGTTGAGGCTGCACTCAAATGCCATACATTGCATCATTTTTGACTAACCTTAGAGGCAGCAATGTGGACCGCAGCTTAGAGGCAATGCTGCCTCCAACCACTGTGGATGCTCTAAGAGCAAGTACTACCTCCGTCCTGGTTTACTAGTCCCCTTGGTATTTTCTAGTATCAAATTTTGACCATATATTTAACTAACAAAATGTCAATGCATGTCACTAAAAATTATATCGTCGGATTCATATTTGAACATAATTTCCAATGGTATAATTTCTGGTGACATGCATTGATACTTTCTTATGTAAATCTATGGTCAAAATTTACACTAAATACATAGTAAGATGGAGGTAGTACAATAGTGGGTTATAAGCCCTTTTTTGTTGTTGTAGCCAAGGTTAGTCATAGTGGGAAGTGGGCTGTAAGAGCATCCACAGGTAAGTTTGCCTGTAACTTTGGGACCCACTGACCTGCCTCTAAGCTTATATGAAAGTTTCACAATGTGCTGCCTCTAGTATAGTTTTAAAATGAGTAAATGAGAGGAAATTAAGAGAAAGAGAGAGAGAGTGAAAAATTAGCACTAGCCTTAGAGCCAACCCTATCGTATGAACGAATGATATTGGTAGCTCTTGATGACACAGCAAACTTATATAGCCAGCTGCTCTAATAATTTCTCTTCTTTTGCAGATAAAAAAGACTCGAAAGTGAAAAATGTGCTGCAATATAACAATCTCATCGAATGGCTTGATCTCCATCTTATAGAAATTGATTTGATTGACTACCGAGGAACCACATCTAAGATTAAATTTGCTAGGTCTTTTTTCTGGAGGCAAGTGTGCTCAAGGTAATGAGGTTTGGCGTTTTCTGGGGCAACAATGAATGGCGTGCTGATCACCGCAAGCGTCTAAGCCTAAATGACAAAGTCTCCGTAGAAGCTAATTTTTTTTGAAACATCAAGTCGCAAGAGACTCAAAAGTTTATTTTCCCATTAGTGACTTGTTAGGTCGATGGGTTTTAGTTTGCACGATAATGTTGCATCCACCTAAAGTAACGAAAATTCTTATGTAAATTTCCTAATAATTCCCTCTTGTTAGGTGCAACATTACTCCTAGCATTTGCAATATCAATTTGAACCTTGTAATATTATGACTATCCGGCATGAGGTACTAAGTTACGATAAATGTTCGCGTGCATAGGTGCAGCAACGATATACCCATTACTCGAGTACAATATTTATTATTACTCGTGGCAACACACGGGAAATTATCTAGAACATGACTAGTTGTAAGCAGGGTAGCTCTACAGTCATGATGATAGTGACTGCACATGGTGAGGCTAACTTTGGTATGCCAAACACGCCGCCCACACTCAGGTGTCATCGCCGGTGCAGGGTCTTGTCACTTCACTGTGAGGAGCAGTATGCAATAATTTGACCAATGGGTAGTACAATACTACTACATTGGTAGTACTATTAGTACTACCACCGTCTGGATTTAATAGTACTAGCACCTCTGTTTGGATTTAGTATTTGACTAGCAATATCTAGTAATGCATGTCACAATAATATACTACTCGCTCCATAACTAAATACATGGAGTATTTTTTTATTCGGTTTTGAATGTAGTTTCCGTTGATATTATACACAATCCCTTCCAGTAGATGGCTCAAATCTGAAATCACATCAATCAGACTACTATTGTACTCCCTCTGTACTGGTGCATTAGTCACATTATGAAAACCAAATAATCCAAAAACGTTTAGGCGCGGTGCATTAACTACCCGTCTAGTTCCCTGTTTTTTGCCATGAAAAAAGAAGACAACCAATAGGAGATGTGGGGCGTGTATGCATTCAATGACTTGAGACTACTTAGCACAACATGTATTAGTAGTGCTCAATTCTCTGCATGCAATGGCATTAATTACCAAATAAACATCAAGTTCTCTCGTTTTCCCCCAACTTGGTCTCGGTGAGATAATTATAATGCACCGGTACGAAGGGAGTAAGGGCCGAGGAGTAGATGGCAACATACACATGAATGCAATGCAGTCTGCACTTCTCATATAAAGGCCCCCCACCAGTCCAATCCATCTACGAAATCCTACGCACCAACGTACCCTAACCAAGGGCAAGAGTGGTCACTCCAATCGCAAGATCAGTTGACCAAAAGCTAGGCCCATGGATGCGATGAGTGCGAGCATGAGCCGGCTGTGCCCGATGATCCACGACGCTGGCCTGCTGCCCGGCACCGAGGAACGTCTCTAGGTCGTGCTTGAGGCCGCCAGGGTGAGAGGCCTCTTGGACAATAGCTTCATCGCCTTGTTCGACGAGGCCCTCGCCGGCTTCCTCGACAAGTTCACTGTCGTCAAGAAGCTCGCAGACGACCTTGACGTATGCCTCCAACCCACGCGCCTAGGGTCTGTGATGCCCGCCACCCTCATCGGCCTCTATGGTGACAACCTCTTCGACGCTCTGGTGCCCCTGTGACTGCCCGCCGTCGTGCCAAAGAATATCCACCTCGAGGTCGTGCTCACCGCGCAGCGCCTCGGACAGGAAGACACCATCGGCATAATCACCCATGTCTACGAGCAAATCGTCCACAAGGACTACTACATGCCAAAGGAGGACGATAGGACGCTGGCCTTCTTGGACCGCAAGGCAACCTTGGACGGCATTGTTCAGAAGCACATTGACCTCGCCGCCAATGCCGCTGCGCCTCACCCGTCGGTTGGTGACCTAGCGCACTAAGGCGAGAGGATGTCATTGATGGATCAGTATGCATCTTTATTTTTGTGTCAATTTCATGTATACTGTAATTTTCTTACCTTTTGCAACAACTTGATAACTTTCGTACGTACCATGCATGAACCGCGCCACAACCAAACTTATTATATATTAATATTGACATGTAATGGGAATGTTTAGGTCCCATGCAAGAAATGGGAATGGATTTCAAACTTCTGGGCGTGGTGGTTCAATTTGCGAAGGCGCACACATAAACAACCAAAACAAAGTCATTTTGGGACAAAGAGCTGGCACGTTACAATCGTAAATAAAAGTAGTATTGAAACCGTAGGCATTCTACTAACCATTTAAGTGTTGCCATGCGTGCTTCTTTTAGTTGGCTACCAAGAGGCGCCATGCGGGGTACTACCTCCGTCCTGGTTTATTGTTCCCCTTAGTGTTTTGTGCCAAATTTTGACTATGAATTCAATTATAAAAATGCTAATGCATGTCACAAAAAATAGTCTCATTGGAAACTATGTTCAAATATGAATCCAACCATATAAATGTTTATAACATGCATTAAATTTTTGTCAATTGAATCTGTGGTCAAAATTTGACACAAAATATGAAAGGATGAATGAATCAGGACGGAGTCTTTTAGAAGACGGGAGGCGTGCGAACAGATCGCTGCCCAGGCTCACCCTACACGGTCGTTCCAGTCCGCCCCTCAATGCACAGTGGCTAGGCATATCACTTACATGTGGGACCAATGTAAGGAAAGTGATGATGGCCGAAAAATTGGCAAAACTCCACTGCTTATCACGTAGGAAAATCCCAAGACTAGCGTTTTGAATCGTTATTTCTATTTTTGAGGGAAAATTGTTATTTCAATCTATCGGCCGCGCCAGGAGCAGAACCAAGTGTTACAACTTACCAGTAGCAGTACAAGTTCAAAAGGAAAAGCCTTCTGTGTTCACGTCGCACCTCCACACGGTTGGTTCGGCACGCTGCTAAAGGGAGAATGCATGCTGTCTCCCATCTTCACTTATAAGTGGTACCACAGTTGTGGAAACTGACTATCAGCAACCCCACCCTGCCCGCCACGTGATGGCTGAGTTAGAGAAACAAGGAGGGAGAAGAGATAGCTGTAGCACGGACTCCAAGAAATATGGTGTGAGATGGGATTCATGCTGGTGGCGTGTGCCATACTCCTTGACGTGGATGCTTGTTCTGGCCCATGCCACCCTACTATATCGAGGATTCGAGGAGCTGGTTACATACAGCAAACACATTAACGTATGTCCCACCTCACACTATGGTCAAATTTCCTGGAGTCCGTACTAGGCTAAAAAGTGTTCTTTTGTGATGGTGATGGCTTGTCTCAAGTTTAAAACTTGTTGTATTACGTATCCGTAGATGTAGAGATAGTGCAGTAGTTTTGAAAGTTTGAATCCAAACATCTTAATGCAATTTCTACCGTTGATTGGACTCATCCGACAACCTAGGATGATGGGATTCACAGCTATAACACCCGCCCACCATGCGAAGCATGTGAAGCTAACTAGTACTAGTACTATTGTTGATTGGACTCATCTAATAACCTGTTGCAATGCATGAACAATTATGTATTCGGGAAAAAAATTGCTGTGTCGCAGCACCCACTCTGAGAAGCGACTCGGAGTGATTCATAAATTTAGTAAGTTTATGACAGGCATATCATTTAGTATTACATACAACAAGTCATCAACACACAAAGACAACGGGGATACATTATAAATACTAAGGTTTTTATCACACAACCACAAAGCGATGAAATAAACTTCAGGTCAACCAATCCTTGGCGTTAGAAATGCTTGCTTTGAACCATAAGTGATTCTCTGGGCAGGGCCAGCTATTGTCAATATCAAGACCAACGCAAGACTCATCATCCAGGCTGAAGCAGCCTATATCAGGAGGCATATTGTGATAGCCAGGGTAGGGAACCATAGCAAGGTCCGAGGTATAGATACAATTGCTTCCCATAAATTGTAGTAACGTTTTGCCAATAGTAGCTGGATCGCCTTTCACCATCATTGGATAGTTTAGTCCAAGGAAGAGCGAGTTTTCTCCAAGACTATCAATATTGAACTAGGGAGAAGGTGCTGGCGCCAGCACACTAATATCCATCTCGAATACCCTACGACGGATGTTGGAATAGGCCCGGAGAGTGCGATCATGGGAATTAACACCTGCTTCCTTTGTAACATCAGAGTGCCCTGTGTACAGACAAGCTAGGCGCCACTGAGTATGTAGGTCCTGCTCGTCTTCATGCTCGTGATCATCACCATCACCATCATCATCGTATCGGTGGGGGAATGTTGACAGGACCTTGGAAACACAAGAAGGTTAATTAGTACGGGGATACTAACTCACATGCATGGTGAATGAAACAATTATAATTACAATGGAAGACAAACATACCGAAACAAAAAGGACCCCATGTGAAAACAGTGCCAGGAGTGGTGGCAGCAAACACAAGACCCTCGTCTTGAATTGCATCACAGTACACAACCTTGTACATAAACTGATTTTTGAGCAATATCCATCGAGTCGAAGGACTAAGGAAGGCAGCAAGCTTGTCAAAGATAGAGATAACACAAGTGTTCCTATAATCCCAAGAGCGACTAAGAACTCGACAAATTGCTACCTTCTGTAGATGACAGTCACAATGATCGTATTTAAACGTACAAAGATCATCAGTGTGCTCAACCTTAGGGCAGTCTGAGATTTTTGGAAGTGGAATCCGGTGATGAGTGTACACACTCACAAGTTCCCACTCACAGTTGTACCCAATATAAACAACGCAATCTCCATTTGCGCCTGCCCGGGCCTTACCCTTAATCAATGGCATCTTAACATCACACGTATCATTATCAAGCGGCATCAACTTGCACAAGGTGAGGCTTCCGTCGTCCCTGTGACAACGAGCAGGGTCATGGAGAAGAAGATAGAATAGATCAAACCGCTCCTGAACCCTTGGGTTCTTTGTAATGATGTTATTTGTTGAGTCGAGAATGGTCTTGAACGAACCTACCATGCTAGGCGTGGTGATGACGTTGCACCAATTATTGAGTTCCTCCACCACATCATCTTTCAGATCGGGGCAAGAATAACGGGGTCGTTTCCTGCCTGTTCCCTCCATCGAGAGGGCAAACAATGGTAGAAGGAAGAGTCAAGGTGAGGGAGTCCTGGACTGGGGGTCCTCGAGCTGCCGGCCTACCTCTTATGGGCCGGACAGGTGGACCGCTATATGACTATCACAAGGCCGAGCTATAAGGCGACTCCGTGTGCGGACAGCAAACCCTCAAAGTCTTTGTGTGTCCTCCAAGTCAAGATAGAAGATTCAGCATGTTTATTCCTTGATGTAACCGACCATGTGTAACCCTAGTACCCCTGGTGTCAATATAAACCAGAGGGTTTAGTCCGTAGAGCCTAGAACAACAACCATCATCCTCTCATCTAGGGTTTAGTTCATCTGATCTCGTGGTAGATCGACTCTGTAATCATCCTATAAACTTCAATATAATCAAGCAGGACGTAGGGTTTTACCTCTTAGAGAGGGCCCGAACCTAGGTAAACATCGTGTCCTTCGTCCCTTGTTCCTCATTGATCCAAGATCCAAAGCTCGGGACCCCCTACCTGAGATCCACTGGTTTTGACACTGACATTGGTGCTTTCATTGAGAGTCCTGTTGTTGGATCGCCAAAGGATCGATGGCTGGCCTGATCATCGGAGATGGCATCAACACTGGGGACATCTTCGTCCCCGGCCAGCTTTTCGCGTTCTGAAACATCGTTCTGCACGCCAACTCAACCGGTCATCTCAACCAGGTCGATAGTTTCGCCCCTGAGTACCGGACCAAGTTCGGTAACCTAGAGTATGTCACTGACACTCAGGGCAATCTGATCTTCACCGGCTTCTCAGCCTTGTCCGAGGTGCCCAAAAACCCAGAAGCGTCGACTTTGGGATCTCTTCCCGATCTGATCTCTGGATCGACTTTTACCTCGCAACCAGCTTCAAGCCTAGATGCTACCACGGCGTCCGACGACTGCGAGTCAACCCCGGCCGGACTCACCCTCCTTACCGCAGGTCTGGCTTTGAGCCTTGAGGCAAGTTCGGCGTCCGAAGACCGGGAGTCAACCTCGGCCAGACTCGCCCTCCTCACCGCGGGTCTTGTTTTGAGCCTTGCCTCAAGTTCGACGTCCGAAGACCAGGAGTCAGGCCTGGCTGGACTAACCCCTCACCTCACAATCACTCCGGAGGTCGACTCCGAAGAAATCCCATATGCTAATCCAGCTAGTATCGCCCTGTTAAACGAGGCGCTGGATCGGATCCGGATGATGACTATCACGGATGTCCCATCCTCAGGCTACGCCCGGCGGGGCCTTGAGGCTAGCCACAGGGAATTTGACGTCCCACGCACCACCCACTTGGTAGCCACTGTCGAGGACTTGACCGACATGCTGGACTATGCCTCTGAGGAGGCCGATGACATGGACGAAGATATCGAAGCCATGGCCCACGCTGACACTGCCCCTTCTGTCACCGGACGATGGACGACCACCTCCACCTACGATGTTTACATGGTGGACACCCCCAAGGACAACGGCGATGGCGCTAATAACGTTGATGGCACCCCCAGGAGAGATACCAACAAGCCCGGCAAAGAGCCGCCCAAACACCGGAGACAACACCGACGATCCAAGGGGCGTCGAGGCAGGGAAAGCAACACGGGCATCGGAGAAGACGACATAGTGGACAATATGGAAGACCTCGGCGACCCCGCCGCCGCCGAATAACAGGCAAACAACTCGGAGGAGCGCGAGGATCAGTTTAATCCCGAGGACCTCAATGACTTCGAGGACAGTAACTACCTCCCCCTCTCCGAGGAGGAGGTTAGCCTTGGAATTCATTGTCCCCGAAGATCCACTAGACCAAGAGCGGTTTAAATGGCAACTTATTGCCACCCCACGAAGCTTGAAGAAGAAGCAGCAACAAATAAAAGCTGAACAAGACACCCTCAACGATAGATGGACAAAAGTCCTAGCAGCTGAAGAAGGGTGCGGCTATGAGCGGCAAACCAAAAGCTACCCAAAGCAGAAATTGCTGCCGCAATTTGAAGGGGAGGCCCTTGAGCCCGCACCACCAAGATATACTTAGGCAGATCAGCCAGATCACCCCCCTTGAGGATGGGACAGGCCGGCTGGAGAGGCCAAACACCCACCCGCTCCTCCTCGCCAAAGAGGCAAGAAGCCAGTGCAGCCAGAATACGAATACGACTTACAGCGTGACCTGGATGCTAGAGCAGGTCAGGCAAGATCCATTTACGGATCCAAAGATTACCCTCCCACTAGACGGGATGGATACCAAGCTGGGCTCGACCGAAATGATAGAGCTCGGGAGCAGCGCCGGGCCAGGATGTCAGCCGAACTCCAGCGCGACGTGGCCCGAGTCAGGGGCGCCGCTCACATGTGCTCACATGTGTTTTACAGATTAGGTGATGCAACATCAGTTCCTTGAAGGGTTTAAACCCGTAATCATCGAACAATACGATGGGACAATAGACCCAGCCATGTGGATCGAAGACTTTCTTCTCCACATTCATATGGCTCGAGGGGATGACCTCCACGCCATAAAATACTTGCAATTAAAGCTCAAAGGACCAGCAGGCATTGCCTGAACAGCCTCCCCAAAAACTCGATAGGGAGTTGGGAAGAGCTCGAGGATGCTTTCCAAGCTAACTTTCAAGGCACTTATGTACGGCCTCCGGATGCCGATGACCTGAGCCATGTGGCCCAACAGCCCAGTGAGTCAACCTGGCAATTTTGGAATCTGTTCTGGACCAAAAAGAACCAGATTGTTGACTGTCCAGATGCTCAAGCTATAGCCGCATTTAAGCATTGTATCCTAGACGAATGGCTCGCGCGCCAGCTCGGCCAAGATAAGCCAAGGACAATGTCGGCACTTACCTCTCTCATGACCCACTTTTGCACGGGGGAAGATAGCTGGTTGGCTCATAGAAGCACCAACCCAGAAGACCCCAGCACCTCGGAAGTCCGAGATGGAAACAGGAAACCACAGCGCAATAGAAATAAGAGTCGCCACAATGGCGGTGAAGCCGAAGACACGGCAGTGAATGCCGGATTCCGCAACCCCAAATTAGGACCACAGAAAAAGCCCACCAAAGGGAACCAGGACGGACCCAACAAGTTGGACATACTCTTGGATAGGCCCTACCAGATCCGCGGCACCTCTAACAAGCCCACCAACCACACCAACCATAACTGGTGGGTGATCAAACAGGTCTGCAAACTCACAGCCGAGGACACAGGCAAAAGCCCCCGTAGTGAGGACGATGAGGAACCTCGCAAGCCGAGCAACGAGGACCAGAGACAATTCCCTCCTGAGGTAAATATGGTGAATATGATCCACGCTACTCACATACCCAAGAAGAGAGGAAACACGCACTTTGGGACGTCTACATCCTAGAGCCTGTAGCTCTGAAATTTAACCCATGGTCGGCATGCCCGATCACTTTCGACCGCAGGGACCATCCGACCAGTATCCATCATGGAGGGTTGGCGGCCCTGGTTCTTAACCCCATTATTGATGGGTACCACCTCACTAGAGGCCTCATGGATGGAGAAAGTAGCCTGAATCTTATTTATTCAGACACAGTGAGGAAAATGGGGTAATCCCAGACGTGGAAGCCCGCTGCTTGGGTACCATGACCTTGGAAGTGGTGTTCGACTCGCCGAACAACTTCCGCAACGAAGACTTGATCTTCGACATTGTCCCTTTTCACATAGGCTATCACGCACTCCTCGGACGAACAACATTTGCTCGTGTCAACGCTGTCCCCCACTATGCATACCTAAAGTTAAAGATCCCCGGACCCAAGGGCGTCATCACGGTCAATGGCAATACGGAGTGCTCATTCTGGACCGAGGAACATACAACAGCTCTGGCAGCCAAAGGCCAAACCGGCGTCAAGGGGCCGAAGTACCAACCCGCTGTCAAGGCATGAGAGGCAAGTAAATAGGCCCTAGCCCTGCCTTCATTCAGGGAGCCTCCCTACACTTGACGTTAATAGGGATACGCCCCCACAGCATGCCCACCCCAATCGCACATTACGTGCCTCGCAAGCACAACTTCGTGCTTAAAATACCATGGGCAGCTGTGGAGCCCAATTAAACTAAATGCCAAGTCTCGGCTCAACCGAGCTATGGTCGCACACGTCTTCGGACGTCAACAGGTACCATCTAGGACCTATCCGGCATTAAGCTTGAACAACATGGAGATTTCTCAAGACTCTTTGTCAAGGGCCCGTCGGCCGATTATCACCCCCCACGGAGTTCTTCTTCCTAACAGAAGCAAAGGCGCAGACATGCAGCATGGCACAGTAGGGGCATCAACCCACGCATCAAGGCCCTGTGTAAACCTTTCATCTGTAAAACTTTTTTTATTACAAAGTACCTATAATAGTTGCTTCGGTAGTTCAAATTGTACGGCTAGACGTCATGAGCTCATTGGAAATAAAGACCACCGTTTACGGTCCTCTCGTAGTCATTTATATTGCACCCTTTTTTCACGCTCTTCGACGTCGCCGTAAATTACTTCGGCACACATTTTCTCTACGATGCAATCAGCTAATAGATCAGGGGCTCGATTGTAATACTCGCCCTATGCATCAAGTCAGGCACTATCTTTTCTCCATGTGTCCGGCATCTCGGATATTGCATTATATGAATCGGTTCCGAATTATATCTTGGGTCAATAGTTGGGTTGTCCGGCTCCTGTGCTTACCTTCTTATGTTCCGCACATTCGGCTAAGAAGGTAAAGGGAGAACCACTGCGATTGTACTTCTGGCTAGCGCGGTTAAGTACCTTAGTGGAGAAAGCCAAAAACTGACTGCCATAATAAGCGAGAACTGGTCGGCAATCCGATGGCAAGTGTCAAACTAAATATCGATGGCGATTAACCTGTGTTATATGAAGGGTTTGTTTTTGCATAAACCACGTGATAAAGGTAGATACCTCGGCTCTCCCGAACATCACAGAAAACTGGGGGCTAGTCACTAGCCCCCGCAGTCAAGCTCCTATGGCTAAGTGAACGTATTAAAACCACATAGTCTGATTGCCTTGTTTCCCTCACGCACTACCACCTTCGGGCACCGAGACATCGGCTAAGGGTCACAGTGCGGAGGATGAAACACCCCTCATAGCATCTACATGGGAGCTGAAGCCGATGACTGGTAACTTTCAGATTAAAAGCGGCCACACAGGAGTCAAAATAAAAGATACAAGTACGATAGACCATACAAAATAGCCGCATTATAAATCAAAAGGTCCAATTGTCATTTAACACATGATAGCACGCTCATTCAAGGATTACATTTTTCAGACACTGGTCCTCTATCGCCCGAGCACCATCCATCACGATGGGGATATACTGCTCGGGACGTCGGTGCTCCTTTCCAGCAGGCGGGGGACCAGTGGCCATCTCAACTAGCTTGATCTTGGGCCAGTGCACCATGGTCTTCGCGAAGGCCATCCGAGCTCCGTCGATGCACACGGAGCGCTTAACAACATCAACCCAGGAACAGCATCGCATAGCTTCTACACCAGGCTAAAGTAGCTGCTTGGTATTGACTCTGAGGGCCACAGCCAGACACAAAGGTCCTTCATGGCCAGCTCCGCCATCCGATGCAGCTCCATCAGCTGCTTCATTTGAATACTTAGGAGGGAAGGGTGTTCGGGCGCCTGGAACTATGCCCAGAACAACCTGTGCTCAGCATGACCCTCCCGATCTGCATAATGCCTTGTCACATCGGCCACACTCTTCAGGAGCTTCGCAAATGCGCCTGAGGCCAGACTCGAGTGAGCAATGCAAACCTATGGCCACCAAAGACACTTTGCAGTAAGTACGGCTTACCATCTGCAATTTGCTTTACTTGACAGAGCTCTTCTCGGCCGCATCGCTGATAACCCACATGTATAGGGGATTAATTGTAGCCTTTCTCGATAAGTAAGAGTGTCGAACCAAATGAGGAGCTAAAGGTAGAACAAATATTCCCTCAAGTTCTATCGACCACCAATACAACTCTACGCATGCTTTACGTTTGCTTTACCTAGAACAAGTATGAAACTAGAAGTACTTTGTAGATGTAAAGGCATAGGTTTGCAAGATAAAAAAGAACACGTAAATAAAAGCTAGGGGCTGTTTAGATAAAGAAACAATTAAGTTAGTTTTTGTAGAGAGCTTTTTGTCACAAGAAAGTTATTTGTCCCTAGGCAATCGAAAACTAGACCGGTAATTATTATTGCAATTTTATATGAGGGAGAGGCACGAGCTAACATAATTTCTCTACTTGGATCATATGCACTTATGATTGGAACTCTAGCAAGCATCCGCAACTACCAAAGATCATTAAGGTAAAACCCAACCATAGAATTAAGTATCAAGTCCTACTTACTCCCATACGCAACAACCCACTTACTCGGGTCTGTGCTTCTGTCACTCACGCCACCCACCATAAGAGAATCATGAACATATTGCAACACCGTACAACGGGGATCCCTCGCGCTTGTGCAACATGGAGAGCACCATAGGATAGCACCAAAATAAAACATACAAATCAAACCAATCACGATCATCAATCAACACATAGGACAAAACGGATCTACTCAAACATCATAGGATAGCCACATATCATTGGATAATAATATATAGTGTTGAGCACCATGTTTAAGTAGAGATTACAGCAGGGAGAAGAGGTGTTACAATGCTGCATAGAGTGGGAGAGATGTGTTGATGACGGCAGTGAAGATGTTGGTGTAGATCGCCATCACGATGATGGCCTTGGTGGCGTTCCCACGCCATAGGGAGAGAGGGGGAGAGAGCCCCCCCTCCTTCTTCTTCCTTGACCTCCCCCCTAGATGGGAGGAGGGTTTCCCCTTTGGTCCATGGCTTCCATGGCGGCAGAGGGGCGAGAGCCCCTCCGAGATTGGATCTCTCTCTCTCTCTCTATTTCGCGTTCCTGTTTTCTCCGTTTCTTAAATTCCCGAAGACCGTAACTCCGATTCGGCTGAAGTTTTAACACAATTTTCTTCCGGATATTATCTTTCTTACGGCGAAAGAAGGGCACCAACAGCCTTACAGGGGCCCCACAAGCCTGCAGGCCACCCCCAGGGTAGGGGGCATGCCCCTCGATCTTGTGGGCCCCTCAGGCATCGTCTCGCGTTGATTCTTCTTCCCAAAAATCACATACATTCCAAAAATAATCTCAATAAAATTGTATCGTGTTTGGGCTTCATTTGATATGGATATTATGCGAAACAAAAAACATGCAACAAACGGGAACTGGCACTGCGCACTGGATCAATATGTTAGTCCCAAAAATAATGTGAAATGTTGCCAAAAGTATATGAAAGTTGTAGAATATCAGCATGAAATAATCAAAAATTATAGATACAACAAAGACGTATCAGCATCCCCAAGCTTAATTCCTGCTCGTCCTCGAGTAGGTAAATGATAAAAAAGATAATTTTTGATGTGGAATGCTACCTAGCATAATCTTGATCATATAATCTAATCATGGAATGAATATTAAGACACGAGTGATTCAAAGCAATAGTCTATAGTTTGACATAGAGACATTAATACTCAGGCATCCCAACAAACAATCATGTCTTTCAAAATATCAATGCTAAAGAATGTCATCCCTACAAAATCATATAGCCTTGTCATGCTCCATCTTCTTAACACAAAGTATTTATCATGCACTACCCCGATGACAAGCCGAGCAATTGGTTCATACTTTTTAACGCACTTCAGCCTTTTCAACCTCCACGCAATACATGAGTGCAAGCCATGGGTATAGCACTATGGGTGGAATAGAGTACGATGGTAGAGATAATATGGAGAAGACAAAAAGAGAGAAAGTCCCACATTGACGAGGCTAATCAACGGGCTATGGAGATGCCCATCAATTGATGTCAATGCAAGGAGTAGGGATTGCCATGCAACGGATGCACTAAGAGCTATAAGTGTAAGAAAGCTCAAACTAAAAACTAAGTGGGTGTGCATCCAACTTGCTTGCTCATGAAGACCTCGGGCATTTGAGGAAGCCCATCATCGGAATATACAAGCCAAGTTCTATAATGAAAAATTCCCACTAGTATATGAAAGTGACAACATAGGAGACTCTCTATATGAAAAACATGGTGCTACTCTGAAGCACAAGTGTGGTAAAGGATAGTTGCATTGCCCCTTCTATCTTTTTCTCTCATTTCATTTTTTTTGTTTTCTCTTTTTTTACTGGGCCCTTTTTGTCCTCTTTATTTTTCCTTTTTTTCTTCTATTTTTATTTTTATCCGGAGTCTCATCATCCTTTCCTCACCGGGGCAATGCTCTAGTAATGATGATCATCACACTTTTATTTACTTACAACTCGGCATTACAACTTGATAAAACTAATACATGATGACTCTATATGAATGCCTCTGGTAGTGTACCAGGATGTGCAATGATCTAGCATAGCAAAGATATAAAAAAATGGACAAGCCATGAAAATATCGTGCTAGCTATCTTATGATCATGCAAAGCAATATGACAATGAATGCTCAAGTCATGTATATGACGATGATGGAAGTTGCAGGGCAATATATCTCGGAATGGCTATGGAAATGCCATAATAGGTAGGTATGGTGGCTGTTTTGTGGAAGATATAATGAGGCTTATGTGTGAGAGAGCTTATCATATCATGGGGTTTGGATGCACCGGCGAAGTTTGCACCAACTCTCGAGGTGAGAAAGGGCAATGCATGGTACCGAAGAGGCTAGCAAATTGCGGAAAGGTGAGAGTGCATATAATCCATGGAGTCACATTAGTCATAAAGAACTCACATACTTATTATGAAAGTTTATTAGCCCTCGAAGCAAAGTACTCACTAAAAAAAAACCACTTCCGTGATGATACGTGTTTGTCACAGTAGGTCATGTTTTTTGTCATGCATGTACATCCATGATGATTTTATGACAGAATCAAGATAGTCATACTTGTGCTGTCGTAGAAGTGTTCCATGACAATACCAAAATTATCATCATGGAAGTGTCCACTTCCATGACGATAAATGGCGCGTGACGGAAGTGTTTTCGTCAAGGGTAACTGACACGTGGCATCCGTAACGGGTCGCCGTTAAGCTATCGGGTTCCGTTTTGATACGATAACCCGTTAACAGCCTGGACCAATGGGGATTTTCCACGTGTAAAATTCTCATTCGCCGGAGGATCCATGTGTCAGCTCATCGTTGGGACAGATGTCATCCCTACAATGGATGGAAGACGCCTATGATATGCCGACACATGGCAAAGCCCAACTGTGGCCCATTTAAGGGAAAAAGGCCAGCCTAGCTAAAGGCCCACCATATTTTTTCAAACACTAGTGGGCCGGTCCGTTAACAGCCTGCCATGTTTTGGGTCAAATTAAGGCCCATATCAGATCTGGCCCGTTCAAAGCTTGTCATGTTTTGGGCTAAATTACGGCCGATATCAGATCAGGACCGTTAACAGGCCACTATTCTTTTGGGCTCATTCTAAGCCGGGTTTGTATTTCAGCCTGTTAAATGCCTGTTTACCTGTTCGGCCCGATAATCATTTCGGCCTATTAACGGCCCTTGGGCATCTGGGCCGTTGTCAGCCCAGTTTCACTTTAGGCCATTTAATGGCCCGTGCGGAAACTGGGCTCTTTCTTGTTCGAAGTGACTTTAGGCCTTTTACTGGCCCGTAGTCTTCGTGGATAAATTTCAGCCCAACGTGCCTATCGTCCTGTTAATGGCCCGTGTAACAGTTGGGCCTAATTACAGCCCACGTTGAATCCAGCCTGCTTACAGCCCATCTGTTAATGGCTCGTGACATAGATGGGCCTACGGCCCGTGTTGATATCGGCATGCTTAAAGCCCATAATTTTATTGGGCCAAACAGGGCCCGAGATACACTTTGGCGTGTTAACAGCTCGTTTGCTATTTGGGCCAAACATGGGCCTAAGACAGTTTCGGCCTGTGTTAGCCCGTGAATTTTTCGGCTGAACGCTAGCCCAATCTAGTTTTTAGCCTGTTAAAAGCCCATGGTATTCTCTGGCCCAGCTGGCCAGAACTTTACTCGACCTGTTAAAGGCGGAAAACTACTATACGTTTAGACCTGCTAATGGCCCAAGATGATTATAGGCCCACGTTTTGGCCCATATATAGCGAGTTACGGGCCGGCCTGAAGACTGAGAACATTGAGATCGGTTGAAGCTTCCAGCCTAAATTACAGCATACCGACTAAGAATAAACCTAGACTATACAATAAAGAAATTACGGCATATTACATCTACTAGGCGTCAAAGTTCGCCACCGGTGATAATAAAGTGCAACCAGACCGCGGATTACATACACTGGGCATCAAAGGTCGCCACCAGTGCATATAAACATGCGACAAAAGAATATACAAAACTGAGAGCACTTCAAAAGGCATTAGGCCTGGCCTGGAAGTGCACCACAAGCAGCAGAACAAGCTGATGAGACCTTAGTTGTGTCAATGATAGATGCTCTAACCTTAGCTGCATAGCAAGAAAGCACGCATGGCTGTCCTCTAAGGTCTTCTTTACATCATTGACATCAAGTCAGAGCTGAGCTGAGTCAAGCCTTTCCGCTTTAAGTTGAGACTGAAGAAGTCAAACTAATTAAGGCAGCAACTGCACAAAGGTTGTCTCACAGCTGCTGGTGAGTAGCTTCAACTCATTATCTTCATCAAGACATGACCTTGGGGCCATCTCGCTCTCTTCAAGATGGTTTGGCTCACTATCTTCCCTAAAGTTCTGCCTGGCATATGAGATATGACTATGAAAGAGAAACAAGGACACACGTAACGGGTTTCACAAATATATAAGCACCGATAGTCAGGGTGCTGACAATTCCGTCCCATTTCATAATGGCAAATAAGAAAATAAATGGATCTGTTCTGCATAAGGAACATGTTTTTACAACTACAATTTCAAACTGGCAGTTGTTGCAAACATCCAATCAGATGTAAACACCAAAGTAAACAGAAGTGGAGGAAATGATGCCTATCCAAATCTATACTACAACAAAGTTTGAAGGCTTGAGATGGATGAACTTACATGACATGTTAACACGGGCTGGACAACGCCCTTCTCCATGTCAATGGAAGGATAATTCAAGAAATTCCCCAAAGAAACTTCTTTATAAGCGTTGCCTTTATTCTACATTTTGTAAAGAGTAAATATAGATCAAATAATATTGGAAGAAACAAGGGATAGCGAAGCTCAGGTGCAGAGTGATGATACATAATCAAATAGCTATTAATTAAGTACAACATTACAAGCCAAAAGGTACTGACAAGAGGAATGCAGACATCAACGTGTGCAGTGGCAATGGCTTTATTCAACATTTTGGTAAGAGTAAATGTAGATTTGATAATTTGGAGAAAGTGGAGGGCAGGGTAGATAAGATGCAGAGTAATGCTAGACAATCAACTATCTCACAATGCAAGTACAGTGATACTACCATCGTCTGTTATTACTTGTCACTCAAATGGATGTATCTAGCACTATTAAGTTCTAAATACATCCAATTGAGCAACAATTAATTCGATACGGAGGGAGTACATGATAACAGGTACTTACATGAGCAATCCAGAACTTCATAACCATTGTGTTAATTCTACATTTATGTAAGAGTAAACATAGATCTTATAATTTTGAGCAAAGGGAGGATAAGGAAGCGAACATTTACATCGATGCTACATAATCAAACAGCAATGAGTGTAAGTATGCTGACAAAGGGCAAGAGGTACTGACAAGAGCAATGCAGTGCCCAGTATTGTTGTGAGATCCTATGATCCTTTGAGAAAGGAGATTCATCTGAAATTAGATTTCATACAAGAGAGAAGGTAAGGCACATGCAAAAATGTAGGAGTTCAAAGTTTGAATTGATATGATAGACAGTACCTGACGCTGGGCTCTCTGCAGTTCTAATAGGGTTTGGCCAGTGGAGTAGGGGTAAAGTGTGGTACAATTGGGTTGTGTTTTCTGCGGCTGCTAATCTATCTGATTTCATAGGTATCACTGCCTTTTCCAAATACTTAGTATGTACTCCTTGAGGATCTGCGCTCACCCTCTTCCTTTTGGACATCTATTACAAAAGAACAACATTTGACTGGAAAAACATAGTATGATGACACATGGAATAGGTACAGAAAATGGATAGGTATGGCATATACTCATATATGATGCTTAAACTAAGCAGATGGTGGTGTAACAAAGTAGAAGTAATGCAAGAGGGCATATGCAAGATATGCGCGACCAATACAACCTTGCCAAGTTAGAGCAAGCACCTTGATAGGTGAATAAGATAGGCCATCCTCCACCATGTGAAGTTTGTTAGCCAGTGGATCGTTCCGCAATATTCCTCTCATGCGCCCATTCTCATATTCATTTTGATCATGTTCAATACCTGACATGCATGAAAACATAAAAATAAGTGAGATTATCTTTGTAATGCAGAAGTGATTCTAATCCAATATTGCCTCCGTGTAAACCCCTATGTGCTATCTCTGCAATTCTTCTGATAGATGCCATGCGTGTTGTAATTTGGAGTGTGCATTAATATAGTGTGGCCTACTACTCAAAATATGAGAGCTCCAGAAGTAATGATACTTCCCAGATGGCAACTTCAACATATAGTAAAGAAGAACAACTCGACCTCACCTGACAGATTAAAAATATATTAAGGAAGAACAACTCGACCATACTT
Organism: Thinopyrum elongatum; assembly: GCA_011799875.1. Classification (NCBI taxonomy): domain Eukaryota; kingdom Viridiplantae; phylum Streptophyta; class Magnoliopsida; order Poales; family Poaceae; genus Thinopyrum; species Thinopyrum elongatum. The sequence continues at coordinate 387,574,024 of CM022303.1, read as the reverse complement.
ATTAAAGAAGAAGAGAAGATGATCATGTTAAAGAAGAGTAGAAGAGCAAGCAGATTGAAGATATTACAAGTCTTTCTATACAATGTTTGTTGCCCACCCATGATGAACCAGAGTGCATAGAGAAATACTATTCCTTCCGGTCTCTCCATATGCGGCTCACATGCATTTCAAAACTAAAGTAGGAACATTTAGCTGACCAATTAAACCTATCTCAGTTTTACTAATATCAGCATCATATCAGATTCAAATTTGTACAACTAAGCATGTTTAGCTTGATCGGTGGAGCAGTGCTATTATGACATGAATCTTGTAGGCTCATCGTGGTCATCATAAAATGGGGAAACTGTAAGCATGATGAGTATAGTGTTGACCATGGCAGCGGCATGGCAGATCTAAAGCTACAAACCGCGCAAAGGGTACATGGCAGATCTATGCTTTGAAATAACAACTAAGATTTGGTATGGACAAGAAGGTACAGTCAACAAGTGACAAAGAAATGCAATTCCTGCTGTCTCTCTATATGCCGCAACATGCATTTGGAAACTCAAGTGGGACCTTTAGCTAACCAATTATATGTTTCTGTTAACTAATATCAGTATCATATCACAATCATATTTGAAGAACTAAGCTTTGGAATTATGAGTGATGTGATGTTTAGCTTGATGGGTGGAGTACTGCTAGTACGGCAGTAAGCACCTACGCAGATCATAGTAGTGTAGATAAAAAGGGAAAACCCTAAGCATCATGAGTAAAATCAGGAAAGTGCAACTAGCTGGAAGATATGGGCTTGTATTGCCGGTATAGCTAGAAAGGGTTCGGAAAGGTTTCAGCCCCGAAAGGGGCAGTTCTATTCAACTGAAGGCACAATACTGTTATTATCAGTCTAGACTCTCAAAGACGACATAGCTCCTAGCATTTCCCGAATATTATGGCAGACCATCTAGAATAGTTGAAAGCATCCATCTGAACTGACACAACAGACCTGTTGACTGCAAATGTCCCTGCTCCACTTCCCGAGAAGGAACATAGTGTACTACTCCCTGCGTTCCTAAATATAAGTCTCTTAGAGATTCGAATGCGGACTACATACGGAGCAAAATGAGTGAATGTACACTCTAAAATATGTCTACATACATCCTTATGTAGTTCTTATTAGAATATCTAAAAAGACTTATGTTTTACCGAAAAAGGCTTTCGCCCTGGTTTATAAATAAACCAATGATGAACAACACCTGGTACAAACGCACGCCACCACAACACACGCACGCACCGAAGGCAGTATAGGAACGGAGGAAATAATATACTTATTAAGAAGAACAGAAGAGGAACATGATAACAAAGAGCAAGCAGATTTTAGATAATACAATGTGTGTTGCCCACCCATGATGAACTAGACTGCACAGAGAAATACTATTCCTTCTAGTCTCTCCATATGTGGCTCACATGCATTTCGAAACTAAAGTACGAACATTTAGCCGACCAATTAAACCTGTCTCAGTTTTACTAATAGCAGCATCATATCATATTCGAATTTGTACAACTAAGCTTGTTTAGCTTGATGGGTGGAGCAGTGCTATTACGACATGAATCACGTAGGTTGATCATGGTCATCATATAATGGGGAAACCGTAAGCATGATGAGTATAGTGTTGACCATGGCAGCGGCATGGCGCAACTGAAGCTGCAAACTGTGCAAAGGGTACTTAGCAACCGATGTTTGCTTTGAAATAACAAGTAAGATTTGGTATGGACAAGAAAGTACAGTCAACAAATGACAAAGGAATGCAATTCCTACTGTCTCTCTATATGTGGTGACATGCATTTGGAAACTCAAGTGGGACCTTCAGCTAACCAATTAAATGTGTCTGTTAACTAATATCAGTATCATATCACAATCATATTTGAGCAACTAAGCTTTGGAATTATGAGTGTTGTGTTGTTTAGCTTGAAGGGTGGAGTACTGCTAGTACGACAGAAAGCACCTACGCAGATCATAGTGCTACGTCTTGAGCTTGCGTTGATTTTTCCCTTAAAAGGAAAGGGTGATGCAGCAAAGTAGAGATAAGTATTTCCCTCAGTTAGGAAGCAAGGTATCAATCCAGTAGGAGGCACAAGCAAGTCTCAAATCTATGCACCTGCACAAACTAACAAATTCTTGCAACAACGTGAAGAAGGGGTTGTTAGTCCCTTCATGGTCACGAACAAAAGTGAGATCCAATAGAGATAGGTATAAAAGATAAATAAAAGAGCAACCTAAAGTAAATATAAATAAATTGCAGTAAGGTATTTTTGGGGGTTTTTGGTTTATAGATCTGAAAATATATGATAGGAAATAGACCCGGGGGCTATAGGTTTCACTAGAGGCTTCTCTCTTGAAAGAAAACATACGGTGGGTAAACACATTACTGTTTTGCAATTGATAGAAAAGCGCATAGTCATGACGATATCTAAGGCAATGATCACGAATATAGGCATCACGTCCATGACAAGTAGACCAAAACAATTATGCATCTACTACTATTACTCCACACATTGACCGACTCCTGCCTGCATCTGGAGTATTAAGTTCATAAGAACAGAGGAACGCTTTAAGTAAGACGACATGATGTAGAGGGATAAACTCAAGCAATATGACATAAACCCCATCTTTTATCCTTGATGGCAATAATACAATACATTCCTCGCTACCCCTTCTGTCACTGGGTGAGGACACCGCAAGATTGAACCCAAAACTAAGCACCTCTCCCATTGCAAGAAAAACCAATCTAGTTGGCCAAACCAAACTGATAGTTCGAAGAGAAATACAAAGATATCTTAATCATGTATAAAAGATTTCAGAGAAGACTCAAAAAATATTCATAGATAATCTGATCATAAATCCACAATTCATCGGATCTCAACAAACACACTGCAAAATAAGATTACATCGGATAGAACTCCAAGAACATCGAGGAGAACATGGTATTGAAGATCAAAGAGAGAGAAGAAGCCATCTAGCTACTAGCTATGGACCCGTAGGTCTATGGTAAACTACTCATGCTTCATCAGAAGGGCAGCAAGGTTGATGTAGAGGCCCTCCGTGATGGAATCCCCCCTCTGGCAGGGTGCCGGAAAAGGCCCCAAGATGGGATCTCATGGGAATAGAGGTTTGCGGCGGCGGAAAAGTATTTTGGTGGACGCTTTTGATGTTTGGGGAATATTTGAGAATATATAGAGGTGGAACTAGGGTTAGGGGACTCCCGAGGGGCCCACAAGCTTGGGGCCTCCTCGGGACTCTTCTGGCCCCCTCTCCAAGTCACGTAGGTGTCTTCTGGTCCAAGAAAAGTCATCCTAAAGTTTTATTCCATTTGATATTCCTTTTCTGTAAAGTCAAAAACAAGGAAAAAACAGTAACTGGCACTGGGCTCTAGGTTAATAGGTTAGTCCCAAAAATAATATAAAATAGCATATTAATGCATATAAAATATCCAAAACAGATAATATAATAGCATGGAACAATCAAAAATTATAGATACATTGGAGACGTATCACATAGTAGTGCAGATAAAAGGGGAAAACCCTAAGCATCACGAGTAAAATCAGGAAAGTGGAACTAGCTGGACCATATGGGCTTGTATTGCCGGTACAGCTAGAAAGGGTTCGGCCCCAAAAGGGGCAGCTCTATTCAACTGAAGGCGCAATACTGTTACTATCAGTCTAGACTCTCAAAGACGACATAGCTCCCAGCATTTCCTGGATATTATGGCAGACCATCTAGAATAGTTGAAAGCATCCATCTAAAGTGAAGCAATAGACCTGTTGACTGCAAATGTCCCTGCTCCATTTTCCGACAAGGAACATACTGTACTACTCCCTCCGTTCCTAAATATAAGTCTCTTAGAGATTCGAATGCGGACTACATACGGAGCAAAATGAGTGAATGTACACTCTAAAATATGTCTATATACATTTGTATGTAGTTCTTATTGGAATATCTAAAAAGACTTATGTTTTACCAAAAAGGCTTTCGCCCCGCTTTATAAATAAACCAACAATGAACAACACAAACGCACGCCACCTCAACACACGCACGCACCCAAGGTAGTTTAAGAACGGAGGAAGTAATATACTTATTAAGAAGAACAGAAGAGGAACTGTAACACCCCAAAAAATTTATCATGTTTTTACTAAATAAAAATTTGGCCAGAAATAAAATTTTGAATTTATATCAAGTCCTTTATTATTTTTAGGGTATTTTCTGTTTCTGTTTTACAAAATTCTTCCCTCCACATAGAAATTTTTGAAAATAATATTGTGGCTTTGGGAGTTTTCTTAAACCATTTCATTACTACTTTAATAATAGTAGGAATTATTTTTATAATAAAATTGCCCCAAAACTATTCTTTTAATAGCATTTTCAAATTTTTGAAATACCTCTGTAGCACTACAACTATTTTAAATAAATATTTTAAAATTCCACAAAAATTAGGAGAGGTCATGTGATGCCTACATATCACTTTTATGCAAAAACCTAACTTGGTCTATTGGAAATTATGAGTGAAACAACCCCTTTTCAATTATGTCCTGTATTTGAGTTTCTACTACAACCCCATTTTTCCTTGCCCCAAAAATCCTGAAATTTTTCCCACTTATAGTCCTTCTAACCAAACCCTTAAGTTCAGAATTTTAGCTCCATTGGAATCTGGTTAGTTCACCAAATATTTCCCTGTGCCTTCTGTCCAGAAACTAAATTCTTCAAAACTTGCACTATCAAGTCTCTCTTTTTGCCAAACCAGCTCCACCACCATCTCTACCAATAAGAGAGAGACCATCCTGCCAAGTCTCACTTCCAACAAATTTCCCTAGCTAGCTCTATCATTTTGTCAAACAGGTTGTGAGCATGGCAGAAACTTTCAATCATAAAACATTTCACTTGGCACTTGGTTCTTTAGCCAAGCCAGCATGTCTCTCATATTTGTCACCTAAGTATGTGTTACCCTGTCAAAGACTAGCTTGGTTAGAACCACCTAGGGTGCCATGGCATTCGGTAGAGCACCCTATTTGCGTGCACTGGACGTGCCCGGAGCGCGCGCGCTGCAGTCCAGGACACCCCGAGCCTCTGCGCGTTGCCAACACCGCGTCCTCTTGCTCCCTAACACGCCCGAGCAACTGCACCAACCACCAGCAACCCACTGCACCTAACCCTGTCCGCTAGCGCCAGCCAAGCCACCGGCCAGCACCGCTGCCGTCTCTGCTACGTCACTGCCGAGACGCGTGGCACATCCAGGAGCTACCAGCCCTCCCCCTGGACGGTGGTCTTCCCCCAGAAGCCTCCGCGCTGCACCGACCACTCCACCGACCCACCGACCTCACCAACTACCTTGACGGGGCCATAAATGGCCGCCGCCGTTGTGTCTTATCGGGGAAGCCGCGGCACCACCCTTCCCCGCCTATTTAAGCTGCCCCCGGGCCCTCTCAGTCCATCACCACCTTCCCCTCTCCCTCTGTAAGCTCTTATGTCCAGCGAATCAACCAGAGGTGGTCATTTTCCCCACCTACGGCCACCATTGCCATACCATGGCTCTGGCCGAATTCGTGCCACTCCGACCTCCCTCGCCCCAACCAAGCACTCCAATAGAGTCCCCACACTTCGGCAAGTACGCCAGCCACCTTGCCCGGCTAATTTCTTCACTGGAGCTGCTGCACTGGCCTGAGGCCGCCGCTCCCTGCCGCGGTCGCCACGCCCTACACCGGCCACCCCCGGCCCCAGCTCCTCCATCCACAGGCGCGGGGTGAGGCAGGGGACCCATCCCCGGCGGCGCCCAAGCTCGCCGTGCCCCCAGTCGCCGGCGCCAGCAAGGGCCAAAGCTCCTCTGTCCCTGTGTCGGGAGGAAGAAGGAGATGGCGCCAGGAGGGAGAGAAGAGGCGCGGGCCCCGCTCGTCAGTGACTCCAGCCGCGGGCCCCGCTGTTTAAGTGGAAGCGTAGTAACAGGAATACGCTTTCGCCACAGGAGATCATATTTCAGCGAGTACGCCTCTGACGTCATCTCCTCCTCCGCGTAGCTGGTCGACTGGGCCGGCCCAGTGGCACTGCATGGCTAAGTTGCGCTCAGGCGCACTTCTGCCCTTTTCTTTTTCTTTTTCAGTAGAATTCCACAAATTCCACAGGACCCTTTTCACATCCAAAATTTATGATTCAAATTTCTACAGACTTCTAAAATCATGCTCTATTTATTTAGACTAGGTGAACATTTTCGTAAAGTTTAGTATTTACTGATCTACTAAATAGTCCAATTCTTTTATATTTTCCAGCTTAGAAATTCCATAGTAAAATCATCTGAACTTCAAATAATTTGATTCTTTTTGTGGCATTTCCAATTTTTCATCTAGTTTATTTTAGTAATTATTTCAAAGTATTTGAACAATTTTTGGTACTGTTTTTGTTTTATGTGGTAATTTCAATATTTTTGAAAATAGGCAATGGAGGGGAGATAAATATTTCAAAGTTTTGGTGTGCACCCAATACCTCTGCATGCTCAAGGCAAGCATCTTGAACACTTGATATGGTGAATGCATGGTAGATTATTTGCTAGAATAATTTGAACATGACTATGTTGAATTCAAATAAAACTGGCATATGGTTATTTTTGCATGCATGTAGTGTTGGCATGTTTCATCGTACCGTGCATCGTGTGCTTGACTTGACTAACCGCAGGAGCAGGCATAAGAGAAATACCGTTACCGGCGGAAGGGTGATTATGTTGGAGCGTGATCATGCCTTGTTTGATATGCTTGTTGGAGCATGCAAGGGTTGTGGCCCTGTTAGTATTGCTATTGAAAGAGTAACTTGTTGTGCTAACCGTTGCAGGAAACTTAAGCCTCCTGAGTCGACCGTAGATCGAGTCTTGTTCCGGTAACCCCCATACTTGATTCGTGCTGCCACTTGTCCCTGCCACAGGTGGGGTATGGTTTAGTAAGTTGTTAACCCCTTTCCATGCACACACCGTACAGAGGGCCACGATGAGGGTTTCTAGGGCCATGGACTAAATCCTGTCATCGGGTCAGGGGGCATGGGTGTTACCGGCTGTAGCCGAGAGGGAGTGTCCCCTTGGAATCCGTGCGTATTAATAGTGATCCCATGCTACTCGAGATTGTTGTCTCCCCGACTTAGAGTTTTTCTGAAACGATGCCTTGGGTGATTCCTAGCATCCGGACGGTTAATCTGGTGTGTGCTAGTTAGGTGTGTTTTTCAACCCAAAGACCATAATGGGAATTAGTCAGTGTCACGGTACTGACTAAGGAAATCCTTTACTTGTGGGTAAAGAGTACACCCTCTGCAGAGTTTAAACCTATTCGAATAGCCATGTCCGCGGTTAAGGACTACAGTCTGGGTTGGTCAAGTGTCGGTCTTAGTGTCGGTCTTCGGAGGAAATAATTAAATTTGGGCATGAACTATTTTGCAGGATATTGATATCATCACTAACGCTGTCATGGTTATTTGAATACTATTGTTGTGAAAATTTTATGGTTATGCATATTATTGTGGACTAACCTGTTTCTCTTATTTTTATTTTCCTGAGTGTCTCAGGAGCTGGCTAGACTACCCCGGGCACTCAATTTTATTTTCAAGACCTCTCATGGCGTCCCTCGAGTTAACAGGCGGTTTATCACGCCACTACTCTTGTGGACACCTGTTTGGCATTTCTCTTCAAGTCCAACTGTGGCGTCACTTGACACTCGACTAGCATTTCTTTTCAAGACCTCTTGTGGCGTCGCCTGATTTCTCGGATGGTCCTGTCTCGTCCGATTTCTCTTTTAGACACCCGTTTGGCATTTCTCTTCAAGACCTACCGTGGTGTCACTTTAGACATCCGACTGGCATTTCTTTTATTTTATTTTCCTTTAACTATCCTTGTTTATCACTAACATTTTTATATATCCATTTATTTGCACATGCTAACATTTTATCATGCCATGATTTAATTCCTGTCAGTAGGCATTTAAGTCCATCATGAGCATACGCATAAAGTGTAGTTCATCATGATCATATAATTAATTGTGGCATTCGGTATATCTTTTGTTCATGATGTTTGCGAGTACATTCCAACGTACTCACAGGCTTGTCCCTGGCTATTTACTTGGCCAGGTCAGGAGTTCTATGAGGAGTACCACAGCGACGTCCGTACGGAACCTAGGATGGCAGCCACGCTGATAGGAATTATCCGGGTCAGCCGTTCCTGTGGGAATGGAGCGCCATTGACATTGAAGAACCACGAGACAACTCCGTCATCCACCGCCAGAATCATTGTTGTATCATTAGACCTTCATGGACTTGTATCCAATTCTTGTAATAGCTTGGTAATCTGTAACAAGGACGTGTCCACCAGTAACGGTAATCCTGGGCTGGTGATGACACGAGGGGTTAATTTCTGGGATATCGTGTCCCGGCCCCGGCAGCCTTGGTATCAGAGCCAGGCTGACCACTGGCTAATCCTATCTTAGCCTGGTCGCTATCTCTAGGTTTTCACACCATTCACATCCTTTCCTGTCCACAGTCAAGCCCATCTCATCTGATAAGCCTGCACAGTGGCAGCCGACATCTTTCTGATAGCCAGTGCCCAACCTATCCCCGTAACCGACAACCACAGTAATACATCACATTTTGTGATTTATATCTGTGACACTTACTCGACCATTCTAGAACAGAGGCGATACCCAGAATCGCAACCATGCTAGTATATGTTTCCTAGCCCAGGCACTATATAGGAGACCACTCTCGTAACCAAAACCAGCATCCCTCACTTTGTAAACTGGCTCCACCACCATTTCCCCCATGTCGCACCTTGTGATTCATCTGAGAACCCCAGATGCAACCCTGGGCAGTTTTGTCAAGATATTATGGGATTTCACCCACAACACTCTTGGCTGCACTCAACCACCCCAGTACGAGCTGTTCAAATCGAGGATCAACCACAACGCCTCTAAATATTGGGCAGTCGCGCACATCCCACCAGCAGACCCAAACCAAGGCCCTACAAGTGTCGTCTTCATCGGGAAATCTATGCCAACTTCAGAAATGGCTATAGAAGTTGCTGCCTATGAAGCAATTACCCGTCTCCGGTTCGCGGTGCCCCATGCCCGCGAAAGGGGGTATTACTACTTCCCGAGCCGCGCAGCACCCGGAGAAGAAGCATCTTTCCCCTGCAGACAGTCAGAGAGAGATCCAATGCTAGCAAACCTTGTTCAATATGTCATCGCACAAGAGCGTCTGACCCAGCAAGTGATGGACTTCCTCCAGACTCTTGCTATTCTGAATCCTCAGATCGCCATCGGCGGACCACTGTCACCAGACCAAGGAGGGAATGTTCTCCGACTCCTCCATCCACTTTCCCCAGGGGAAGAAGAATGTGTTCCATTGCTAGGAATATTTCCTCAGGGCCCTATCAATTTTACCTTTGTACCGTAGAGACCATGGCTGTGTTCGTTAGCCTAGCGTTCAATTTGCATGATTTCATATCTGTGTTGCATCTTGGGATTTACCCTTTGAATAAAATGTTTGGTTGTAGTTGGGTATGAGTAATTATGGAGATTTTACTAAGGATCACCGCGACTAATAATTTTCGCAAACATAGAATTAATTCCCACACCGCCATGACACCCGGCTTACAGTCACACTCACTCCACTACATGCACTAAGTGCAGAACCACACACACACACATGCACATTTAGCACCTAATCAACCGCCTCGTACACCAGACCACTCTCACCACATCACAAATTTTTCTAAAGAAAAATTTGTGGGTTTTTATTCCTACCGAGCTGCTGCTAAACGCACTAACACTCACTTGTAACCACCACCAATGCCTAATCCTCATGATCACCGCCGCCGTGAAGAGCCACCACTCGAGCTGCGGCATCACGGCGATCGTCAAGGATCATCACGCATAGGAGCAGCGAGAACCCGAGCAACGCCGCCACCGCTCCGGACATGAGAATCGTAAACCACCCCGGAAGCACGTCCTCCATTGGAGCCTTGTCCGAGCTCCTGCAAACAAGAAAAGGAGGAGGAAGAAGAAGTGAGGCAAGGTGTGATGGAGAAGAGAGTAGTACTGCGTTCATTTTATAGCTCGGGCTCGGTGCATGGTGAACGAGGTCCACCAGCGCCGCTCGTCGCCCGATCACCGGTGTTCGGAGGCGAACCCGCGAGCAGTGCCAACAAGGTGCTGGCCCGTGAGGTGAGTGCACGCTGCACCGGCAGCTAGCACGCCGCGCACTACCACAGTACGGTCCCTAGATACCCTACGCGCTAGACGCCGCAGGTGGAGAAAGCGCGCGAGAGGGAGAAGGAGAAGGGATCCGGAGGAAGAAGAAGAGACTGACAGTGGGCCCTGGGTCCACCTGTCAGCCGGATAGAGCACTGTGCACTGGAGTACGGCAAGCGAATTTTGGAATTTACACTTTTTCCAAATTTGTCGTAACAGTCACAGTAGAACCACAACACTAGTGCCTCACTGTGGTTACACCAATTATCAGTAGCCCACGTTAATAGTGCCTAAATAAGTTATTTTAAATGGCTAAGAAAAATTTCCACGAAAGGTGGGTTAAATTTTGAGGATCACCTTAACAAATCTCGAGGACGAGATTTTTTTTAAGGGGGGTAGAGTTTGTAACACCCCAAAAATTTAATCATGTTTTTACTAAATAAAAATTTGGCCAGAAATAAAATTTTGAATTTATATCAAGTCCTTTATTATTTTTAGGGTATTTTCTGTTTCTGTTTTACAAAATTCTTCCCTCCACATAGAAATTTTTGAAAATAATATTTCTGGCTTTCGGAGTTTTCTTAAACCATTTCATTACTACTTTAATAATAGTAGGAATTATTTTTATAATAAAATTGCCCCAAAACTATTCTTTTAAAAGCATTTTCAAATTTTTGAAATACCTCTGTAGCACAACAACTATTTTAAATAAATATTTTAAAATTCCACAAAAATTAGGAGAGGTCATGTGATGCCTACATATCACTTTTATGCAAAAACCTAACTTGGTCTATTGGAAATTATGAGTGAAACAACCCCTTTTCAATTATGTCCTGTATTTGAGTTTCTACTACAACCCCATTTTTCCTTGCCCCAAAAATCCTGAAATTTTTCCCACTTATAGTCCTTCTAACCAAACCCTTAAGTCCAAAATTTTAGCTCCATTGGAATCTGGTTAGTTCACCAAATATTCCCCTGTGGCTTCTGTCCAGAAACTAAATTCTTCAAAACTTGCACTATCAAGTCTCTCTTTTTGCCAAACCAGCTCCACCACCATCTCTACCAATAAGAGAGAGACCATCCTGCCAAGTCTCACTTCCAACAAATTTCCCTAGCTAGCTCTATCATTTTGTCAAACAGGTTGTGAGCATGGTAGAAACTTTCAATCATCAAACATTTCACTTGGCACTTGGTTCTTTAGCCAAGCCAGCATGTCTCTCATATTTGTCACCTAAGTATGTGTTACTCTATCAAAGACTAGCTCGGTTAGAACCACCTAGGGTGCCATGGCATTCGGTCGAGCACCCTATGTGCGTGCACTGGACGTGCCCGGAGCGCGTGCACTACAGGCCAGGACACCCTGAGCCTCTGCGCGTTGCCAGCACCAGGTCCTCTTGCTCCCTAACACGCCCGAGCCACTGCACCAACTACCAGCAACCCACCGCACCTAACCCTGTCCGCTAGCGCCAGCCAAGCCACCGGCCAGCACCGCCGCTGTCTCTGCTACGTCTCTGCCGAGACGCGTGGCACATCCAGGAGCTACCAGCCCTCCCCCTGGACAGTGGTCTTCCCACAAAAGCCTCCGCGCTGCACCGACCACTCCACCGACCCGCCGACCTCGCCAAATACCTTGACAGCTCCATAAATGGCCGCCGCCGTCGTGTCTTCTCGGGGAAGCCGCGGCACCACCCTTCCCCGCCTATTTAAGCTGCCCCCGGGCCCTCTCAGTCCATCACCACCTTCCCCTCTTCCTCTGTAAGCTCTTATGTCCAGCGAATCAACCAGAGGTGGTCATTTTCCCCACCTACGGCCACCATTGCCATACCATGGCTCTAGCCGAATTCATGCCACTCCGACCTCCCTCGCCCCAACCAAGCACTCCAATAGAGTCCCCACACTTCGGCAAGTACGCCAGCCACCTTGCCCGGCTAATTTCTTCACCGAAGCTGCTGCACTAGCCGGAGGCCGCCGCTCCCTGCCGCGGTCGCCACGCCCTACACCGGCCACCCCCGGCCCCAGCTCCTCCATCCACAAGCGCGGGGTGAGGCAGGGGACCCATCCCCGGCGGTGCCCAAGCTCGCTATGCCCCCAGTCGCCGGTGCCAGCAAGGGCCGAAGCTCCTCTGTCCCTGTGTCGGGAGGAAGAAGGAGATGGCGCCAGGAGGGAGAGAAGAGGCGCGGGCCCCGCTCGTCAGCGACTCCAGCCGCGGGCCCTGCTGTTTAAGTAGAAGCGTAGTAACAGGAATACGCTTTCACCACAGGAGATCGTATGTCAGCGAATACGCCTCCGACGTCATCTCCTCCTCTGCGCAGCAGGTCGGCTGGGCCGGCCCAGTGGCACCGCATGGCTAAGTTGCGCTCAGGCACACTTCTGCCCTTTTCTTTTTCCTTTTCAGTAGAATTCCACAAATTCCACAGGACCCTTTTCATATCCAAAATTTATGATTCAAATTTCTACAGACTTCTAAAATCATGCTCTATTTATTTAGACTAGGTGAACATTTTCCTAAAGTTTAGTATTTACTGATCTACTAAATAGTCCAATTCTTTTATATTTTCCAACTTAGAAATTCCATAGTAAAATCATCTGAACTTCAAATAATTTGATTCTTTTTCTGGCATTTCCAATTTTTCATCTAGTTTATTTTAGTAATTATTTCAAAAGTATTTGAACAATTTTTGGTACTATTTTGGTTTTATGTGGTAATTTCAATATTTTTGAAAATAGGCAATGGAGGGGAGATAAATATTTCAAAGTTTTGGTGTGCACCCAATCACTACTGGAATCAGCTTCTTTGCCTTCCGCGACGGCAAAGGCATAGATCACGGACGGCAAACTGTCCGGATGAAAGCCTGCCAGCAAAGGCCTTCTTTGCCGTCCGCTTCTTAGAAACGGACGGCAAAGGATTACGCCGTCCGCCATCCGAGGCCAGCAGACAGCAAAGACAGCTGACGGCAGTGCGGTGGCGTGAGAGCCGTTAGGGGGTTAATGGCGCTCTTTGCCGTCCGCTGGCGGACGGCAAAGATCCCAGCTAGGCAGCACTGGGAAGCTGCCACATGTCCAGATATGCCGTCCGCCAGCAGACGGCAAAGAGGTTTGAATCATTGCCGTCTGCTGGCAGACGGCATAGATGGTCACTTTGCCGTCCGCCAGCAGACGGCAAAATGACCAAATAGGCAGCCAGTGTTCCCAGTTTGCACAGGTGACTGCCACGTGTCCTCTTTGTCGTCTGCTAGCGGACGGCAAAAAGGCTATATATCCCCTGTTTTTATTTAAATCCCATTAATTAGACATGGTTTCAAACACAGATATACATGCATACATATCCAACATATCCAACAGCATGTCCAACAACATATTTCATCCAATCCAACAACATAGTTCAACAAAGTCCAACATATCCATATATACATAACCAGAAACAAGTTTCCAACAACATATCCATATAGACATACATATCCAAACAAGTTTTCATAAACAACAAGGAAGCACCACAAGAATAGTACACTCCATGAATCCAAGCTTCCTCATGTAAAGCAAATCTGCAAATTGGGAAAGATGAAAGTTAGAAGAAGAAGAAGACTAGTTAGAAGAAGAAGAAGAAGAAGATTTTTTTTCTTCTCTTTCTTTTTCTCCTCTCCTCTTCTTTATCTTCTTCTTCTTCTAACTAAGGTAGGTAAAAATGTCATTTTATTGCTAAGCTAGGTAAAAATGCTAAGTGTAGGTCATTTTAGAGCTAAGGTAGGTAAATAGGTCATTTTGGAGCTTAGTAAGGTTATTATGTCATTTTCGAGGAAAATAAGCTAAGTCTATATCGTTTTGGAGCTAACAAAGATTATCATGCCATTTTTTACCTAAGTATGCTAAGTATGTCATAAATGAACTGAATAAGCTAAGTATAGCTTATTTTTTATCTAACTTAGGTAATTATGCCATTTAGGAGGAAAATAAGCTAAGTATCCATTTGTAAAGCAAAACACTAGAGAAAACTTACCCTCATCACAACAAATGTGATGAAGATCGCAACTAAGGTAACAATTGATCCAACGGCATAATGATACCAAGCCTCATTATCAATGGCATATTTTCTAATCTTCTTAAGCTTCAGGCGCATTGCATCCATCTTCAAGCGCATTGCATTCATCTTCATCTTGTGATCATCGATGGCATCGGCAACATACAACTCCAATGTCATCTTCTCTTCTTCAATTCTTTTAATTATTTCTTTCAAATACTCATTTTATTTTTCAACTAAATTTAACTTCTCGACAAGAGGGTCCGTTTCAAATTCCGGTTCACATACCTCCTAGATTAAAATATCTCTATGTCAACTTGATGGCCATAATTTGCATAAATGCGAAATGCAACAAATAGTTATGAAAGAGAATTTACCACATCCGAATCATAAAGCGGGCGAGGGCCGACCGGGACGGAAATCAAGACCATGGCACTATGTATAAGAAACAATCATACAAAGTAAGAAAATTATAAATACCAACTATGTAAATCATACAATCATACAAATAACTATATAAATCAAGTACAACATAAAAATTTGAATACCTAATAATCATTATCAGTAATGACGTGCTCGTCATCATCATTAATAAAAGCATCATCATCATCACTATCGGTAATGACGTGCTCATCATCATCATTAATAAATGCATCATCATGTGGAAGGCCACCTTTATGTAATCGTTCAAGCATTGACAGGTCATTTGCAGCAGTAACTTCTTCTTCTTCCAGCTCTTCTTGTTCCAACTCAGGGGTGAAGTCGGATTCACTATCGTTGTCTACTTCAATGTTCTGGGGTGGAGTAGAGCGGCTCTTGAAACATTTTTTGGAAAGACGTGTTTCTTGGAAGAATTCTCCTTCGTCATATGTTTCTTGGTTAATGTGAGGTTCATAATCCTTTTCATTGCGGGGAGGTGGTCTAACACGTGGCGGCACTTCATAAACGACGTCCCAACCACTGAGATTTGGATCACTTTGACAGGCCCACGGTAGATAGAAAACTTGGGTTGCCTGTTGAGCCGTAATATAGACATCGGGAACATCCAAATGGGTGCTTTGTTTTATTTCGACTAGCCCTATATGTTCATGAGTCCTTCTAGTCTCCCTCGGCTGGAACCAATAACATCTGAAGACTACGACGTTTGGTGGGTTTTCACCATAGAATTCAAGTTCATAAATTGCTTCAACTCTTCCATAATACTCGATACCTCCTTCGCCGATAGCGGAGACACAACAATTTGTAGACTTTCGGTCGGCCATAGATAGCTCTTTGCCATAGGTACGAAAGCGATACCCGTTGATGTCGTATTTGTCAAATGAACGGACCTTATAGTCAAAACCATTAGCTACTTGTCTCAATTCGGCATCCATAATCCCTGAATTAGCCTACAAGTTTAATACGAAAGGATTGTTGCATTAGTCGCAAATTAGCCAAAGAAAAAAAGTGTCTAATGGAAATTACCGTTTTTTTGAACCAAGAGATGAAACCGGGAAATTCGGCTCCTTGTTTTGCCAGAAGCTCATACTCTTCGACGGAATCCTTTTGGATCACCGCTCCATACGAGAATATGGCAACGTATCGACTGCATCAAAAATCCAGGAATAAGAGAAGTTCAAAGGAATTAGAAGTTGTGAAACAATGTACCGAGATCTTACTCGATGTACGGCCACACTTCTGTTAGGTTGTTGAAGAGATACAGCGAAATGGTCCGCCATTCTTCAACATCCAACCTTACTGGTTTCCAACCACCGGCTGGTGCGAGATTCCCTTTGAATAGGCTGAGGTTGGATTGACCCTTTTGAGGTTCGTCAGCATTGTACCGAGGCTTCGGATTATGCAAATGACAATTTTTGGCTTCGTAGTGTGCGGTCACAAAGTTTGCCGCCTCCTCAGTGATGAATGCCTTCGCCATCGATGCTTCTATTCTACGTTTATTTTTACATTTTGCTCGAAGCGTCTTCTGCATCCTCTCAGTTGAGTAGCACCAACGATTTTGCACGGGCCCCCCCAATCGTGCCTCGGTCGGGAGATGCAAAATCAAGTGTTGCATTGGATTAAAGAAGCTTGGCGGAAAGATCTTCTCTAACTTGCAGATCAACTCCGGCGCCAACTGTTCCATTTCTTCTAGGAGGCCAGGCGATAGTTCTTTCGCACAAAGAACACGGAAGAAATAGCTCAGCTCTGCCAGTACTAGCCATTCATCCTCAGGGATGAAGCCATGCAACATCACCGGCATTATCCGCTCAATCCATATGTGCCAATCATGACTTTTTAGACCAAATATTTTCAATTTTTGAAGACTCGCTCCCCTCTTTAGATTTGCTGCATACCCATCGGGGAACATCAACTGCATTTTCACCCACAAAATAATTTCCTTCATAGCTGGCCTTCCAAGATTGAACCATGCCTTTCGCTTCGTCCAGTTGATCCCCTTTCCTTTCGGTTCTTTCATGTTTTGTAACTGTCTATCACATAGCTCCTCTTGATCGACTCTAGCCTTAGGATTATCCTTTGATTTCCCCTCTATGCCGAACAATGTACCAAAAATGGCTTCGGCGATATTCTTTTCAGTGTGCATCACGTCGATGTTGTGTGGGCAAAGGAGGTCTTTGAAGTAAGGCAGATCCCAGAAGCATGTCTTGTGAGTCCAGGCGTGTTCCTTGTTATACCCCTTGAAATACCCTGGACGCTCTGGATCTGGCTCGAGAGTATTTAATTGATCTAGGGTCTGTTGGCCTGTCAACGCAGGTGGTGCAGAGTGTTTGACAACTCTACCTTTGATGAAGTTCTTCTTGTCTTTCCTGAACTTATGGCCAGGATGTAGAAACGGTCTATGCAAGTCGAAGTGACTATACTTGCGCCCTGCCGTCAGCCAATGAAACTCAAGAGCTCCCTTGCATGTGGGGCACGGGAACCTTCCATGCACACACCAGCCAACGAATAGCACATACGCCGGCAAGTCATGCGTCGAGTACATGTACCAGGCATGCATTATGAAGTTCTGTTTGCTAAAGGCGTCGTATGTCTTGAACCCATTATCCCAAGCTTCTTGCAATTCGTCCTTAAGCGGCTGCATGTACACATTCATATTCTTCCTCGGATAGTTGGGCCCTGGAATTATCAACGTCAGGAAAATATTCTTTCGTTGCATAATCTGCCCGGGGGGGAGATTGAGTGGAATGACAAACACGGGCCAACAGCTGTATGGGGCTGCCATCTGACCAAACACACTGAACCCATCTATGCTGACGGCGACTCGAGGATGCCTTGGATCTGCCGTTTTTTCCTTATGTAATGCATCAAAGCGCTTCCGCGCTTCACCATCCGATGTGTGCACTATCATCACATTCCCATCTGCATCTAGTTCGGTTCTTTTGCCCATTTTGTGCCATCTCATCTGTCTGGCTGTCTCTTCGACCATGAAAAGACGTTGAAGTCTTGGTACGATTGGCATATACCGAAGAACATTAACGGGTATTTTGGTCTGCGTCTTCTCACCCATACCGTTGTCTACCACAACATACCTGGAAGAATTGCAAATGGGACAATAGTTCAAGTCCTCATATTGAAGCCTAAATAAGACACATCCTTTCTCACAGGCATGTATCTTCTCATAGGGCATCTTAAGAGCACGGAGGATTTAGTCTGACTGGTACAGGTTTGGAGGTAGCACATGGCCTTTGGGTAGAAATCGTCCGAATACTGTCATCATCGCGTCGTAGCATTCTCTGCCCAAGTTGAATTGAGCCTTCAAAGCCATTATTTGTGAGATGGCATCCAGCAGACAAAGCTCAGTGTGCTCGTGGAGAGGACGTTTTGAGGACTCCAACATTTCAGTGAAGGCCTTTGCAGATTCCTCCATCTCCTCATCCGAGTCCCGAGCATCGTCAAAGTCTTGCACCATGTCTGCGGTCCCGGTACCATGCTCGTCGGTGCAACGACGAACCTCGGCTCTGGCACGTTGGGCAGACTCACCATGTAATGTCCAGACCGTGTAACCAGGCGTAAAACCAAACTTCTGCAGGTCTTTACTCATTTCAAGCTCATCCCTCTTTTTATAGTTGTCGCAATGGGCACAGGGGCACCAGCTAAATTCCTGGCCATTTGCAAATGCGGCTCTAACAAACCCCTTGGTTTTTGTTAACCATTCCTCGGTCCAAACTTTCTGACTAGTGTAACCGGTGTACATCCATGCACAATCACTCATATTGACTTCCTACTGGACACACAAGAAATATATACATATTTAAGCAAACCATATCCATCAGTTAATGGAGTTTGTCAGTTTTATTATGTCCATGCAACCTACACGCTAATAGGTAAATATAGGTCCTAATCCCACCCGAGTATGTGTAGATCGGGTTCGTTTTCCCATGCTCTACTCCGGATCCGACACAAAATTTCGGCAGCACCTCCCCGCTGTTCTCCTGATACACGTCTCGGCAATAAGCAGAGAGAATGTGTACCCGGAGAACAGCAGGGAGGCACTGACGAAATTCTGCATTGGATCCGGAGCTGAGCATATGGGAAAACGAACCCAATCTACACATACTCGGGCTGTCCATGGATAACGTTGGACAATTCGAAAGAATCACGATTATAAATATGCAAATGCATGCATATTTATAGATGTAACCCTTTCGAACGGGAGACGCATAGTGGTCACGCATACTGATGATTGAAGACACCAATAGCAAGTGTTAGGGGGTTCCTTGGCGTCGATGGAACCCTAAATAGCAAGTGTCATCGGTGCGAGATACATGTGGCGCTCGGCGTTGAACACTAGATCCACATCCCACAAGTGAAGCCGGCGCCCGGTGTCCCGCAACAATAGTTCTGGTGGCCGATGACGGTCGAGCACCTTGGCGAATTCGCAATGGTGTTCAACCGCCATCGACGCCGAGAACTGTTGCTGTGGGATGCCGGACGCCGGCGTCACTTGTGGGACGTGGATGTCGTGTTCGACACCGACGGCCACATGTATCTCGCACCGACGATACTTTCTATTTAGGGTTCCATCGACAACGACCCCCTAACCCGCTCGTCCCCTGGTAAACTAAATAGCAACTACCATCGGTGCAAGTTACATGAGGCGGTCGGCGTTGAACACTAGATCCACATCCCACAAGTGAAGCCGGCACCCGGCGTCCCGCAACAATAGTTCTTGTGGCCGATGATGGTCGAACACCCTGGCGAATTTGTCTGGCAGCCTCTGCGATGAGGATTAAAGCCAAGTTTTGAAATTTCAAACAACCAAACCGACTTGAGTCAGTTTGGGTGTTTCAAGTTTCAACACTTGCCTTTTAATCGTCATCGCAGAGGCTGCCAGACAAATTCGCAATGGTGTTCGACCGCCATCGACGCCGAGAACTGTTGCTGTGGGACGCCGGACGCTGGCGTCACTTATGGGACGTGGATGTAGTGTTCGACACCGATGGCCACATGTATCTCGCACCGACGATACTTGCTATTTAGGGTTCCATCGACACCGAGGAACCCCCTAGCCCGCTCGTCCCCGGGCGCCCTCTTTTCCTACTTCTTTTTTTCATCTTCAACTTCTACTTCTTTTTTTCATCTTCTTCTTCTTCTACTACTTATTGTCGGGGGTCGGGGGGCGAGGGCCGGGGCGACAGGGGGGGTGGGGGGTAGGGGAGGTGGAAGAGGGTGTGGAAGGAGGAGGGCGTCGCCTGGCAAGCCCCAAGCGGAGGGCGGGTACCCTGACGGGAGGAGGGGAGAGGGTGGCCGGGAGGGGGAGGCGGGTATCGGTTTCCTGTGGGGAAGCGGGTGTAAGAGAAGGTGGGTGGGCATGGACAGTGGAGGGGGGCAGGACGCAGGGGTGTGTAAGGGGGGAGTGGGGGTAGGGGTCGGGGTCGGGGGGGGTTGAGGGGGTGGGGGGAGTGTCCGGTGGTGGGGGTGGCGGGGGGTCGGGGTGCTGGGGGTGTAAGGGGTCGTTGGAGGGCTGGGGTGTTTGTGCCGAGGTGTCGGGGTGTCGGGGTTGGGTCGTGGGTCGGGGTAATTTTTTTCCTTTTATTAGGGGAGGAGGAGGAGGAGACAAGAGAAGAGGGAGGAGGAGGAGGAGGAGGGAGAAGAAAAGGAGCGGGAGGAGGAGGAGGAGGAGGAGTGGGGAGGAGGAGGAATGAGTCGGTGCGGCCGGTGGAGGGAGGGAGGCGCGGCCTCCGCCGCCTCCGCGGCGGAGGCGGCGGCTGCGTGCGTCTCTGCGGATTCTCTGAGCGTAGTCGGCTTCTTTTCTTCGTGCGGCGTGCTGCTTCTCCGGGGTCCTCGTCGGCGGCGGTGAGCGTCGGCGTTCCCGCTCGGTTCCTCCCTCTCCTTCTACCTTTCTTCTCTAAACTAAAACTAAAACTAATCTAAAATAAATAAACAAAACTATCAAAATAAACTAAAATAAACTAAAACTAACCTAAAATAAACTAAAGTAAAACTAAAACTAAAACTAAACTAAAACTAAACTAAAACAGAAACTAAACTAAAAGAAACAAAAAGAAACTAATTAAACAAAAAAAAGGGGAGGAGCTCACCTGGTGGAGGGGGCGGAAGAATGACGGCGGCCGCGGAGAGGGAGGCGGGACGGAGCGAGGAAGAGGGAGGGCGGAGGAAGGAAGGAGAGGAGGGAAGGGGAGGGGAAGAGAAGGGGCAGGGGAAGGAAGAGGCAGAGGATGATGAAGGAAGGGAGGAGGGAGGGGGATGAGGGGGGAGGCTGGAGGAAGGGGGGGAGGGGAGGAGGGGGAGCGGAAGGAGAAGAAGGAAGGGGTACTCCTTGGAAGAGGAGGGACAGGGAAGGGTGGGTGGGGGGGATGGAGATGGGAGGGGCGGGGGAGGGGGGGGGGGGGGGGGCGGGCGAAAGTGGAGGAAGGCGGGGCGGGGGTTGTCCTGGTGGAGGTCGGGGGGGCAGGGGAGGGATGCAAGGGCGGCGGGGCGGCCGGCTACGGCAGACGAGGTCGGCGGCGGCGGTGCCGGTGTGGGTGGGGAGGAATGAGAGAGTGGAGAGAAGAGAGGGGGGCGGGACGGCCGTTAACGTAGCCGCCTCTTTGCCATCAGCCAACGGTCGGCAAAGTTTCTTTGCCGTCCGCTTGCGGACGGCAAAGAGGTGGGGCCGGTGGGCTTGAGTTGGTTAAACAATAACTGGACCCACCCACCTCTTTGCCGTCAGCCAGCGGACGGCAAAGAACAGGCTGATGGCAGACTTTTTTTGCCATCAGCCACATCTTTGCCGTCCGTTTTCTTGTGGCTGACGGCAAAGACCTTATTTGCCGTCAGCAAGCGGACGGCAAAGAATTAGCAGATGGCAAAGAAGTGGATTCCAGTAGTGAATACCTCTGCATGCTCAAGGCAAGCATCTTGAACACTTGATATGGTGAATGCATGGTAGATTATTTGCTAGAATAATTTGAACATGACTATGTTGAATTCAAATAAAACTGGCATATGGTTATTTTTGCATGCATGTAGTATTGGCATGTTTCATCGTACTGTGCATCGTGTGCTTGACTTGACTAACCGCAGGAGCAGGCATAAGTGAAATACCGTTACCGGCGGAAGGGTGATCACGTTGGAGCGTGATCATGCCTTGTTTGATATGCTTGTTGGAGCATGCAAGGGTTGTGGCTCTGTTGGTATTGCTATTGAAAGAGTACCTTGTTGTGCTAACCATTGCAGGAAACTTAAGCCTCCTGAGTCGACCGTAGATCGAGTCTTGTTCCGGTAACCCCCATACTTGATTGGTGCTGCCACTTGTCCCTGCCACAGGTGGGGTATGGTTTAGTAAGTTGTTAACCCCTTTCCATGCACACACCGTACAGAGGGCCACGATGAGGGTTTCCAGGGCCATGGACTAAATCCTGTCATCGGGTCAGGGGGCATGGGTGTTACCGGCTGTAGCCGAGAGGGAGTGTCCCCTTGGAATCCGCGTGTATTAATAGTGATACCATGCTACTCGAGATTGTTGTCTCCCCGACTTAGAGTTTTTCTGAAACGATGTCTTGGGTGATTCCTGGCATCCGGACGGTTAATCTGGTGTGTGCAGGTTAGGTGTGTTTTTCAACCCAAAGACCATAATGGGAATTAGTCAGTGTCACGGTACTGACTAAGGAAATCCTTTACTTGTGGGTAAAGAGTACACCATCTGCAGAGTTTAAACCTATTCGAATAGCCGTGTCCGCGGTTAAGGACTACAGTCTGGGTTGGTCAAGTGTCGGTCTTAGTGTCGGTCTTCGGAGGAAATAATTAAATTTGGGCATTAACTATTTTGCAGGATATTGATATCATCACTAACGCTGTCATGGTTATTTTAATACTATTGCTGTGAAAATTTTATGGTTATGCATATTATTGTGGACTAACCTGTTTCTCTTATTTTAATTTTCCTGAGTGTCTCAGGGGCTGGCTAGACTACCCTGGGCACTCAATTTTATTTTCAAGACCTCTCATGGCGTCCCTCGAGTTAACAGGCGGTTTATCATGCCACCAGTCTTGTGAACACCCGTTTGGTATTTCTCTTCAAGTCCGACCGTGGCGTCACTTGACACCCGACTGGCATTTCTTTTCAAGACCTCTCGTGGCGTCGCCTGAGTTCTCGGATGGTCCTGTCTTGTCCGATTTCTCTTTTAGACACCCGTTTGGCATTTCTCTTCAAGACCTACCGTGGTGTCACTTTAGACATCCGACCGGCATTTCTTTTATTTTATTTTCCTTTAACTATCCTTGTTTATCACTAACATTTTTATATATCCATTTATTTGCACATGCTAACATTTTATCATGCCATGATTTAATTCCTGTCTGTAGGCATTTAAGTCCATCATGAGCATACGCATAAAGTGTAGTTCATCATGATCATATAATTAATTGTGGCATTCGGTATATCTTTTGTTCATGATGTTTGCGAGTACATTCCAACGTACTCACAGGCTTGTCCCTGGCTATTTAATTGGCCAGGTCAGGAGTTCTACGAGGAGTACCACAGCGACGTCCATACGGAACCTAGGATGGCAGCCACGCGGATAGGAATTATCCGGGTCAGCCGTTCCTGTGGGAATGGAGCCCCATCGACGTTGCAGAACCACGAGACAACTCCGTCATCCACTGCCCGAATCATTGTTGTATCATTAGACCTTCATGGACTTGTATCCAATTCTTGTAATAGCTTGGTAATCTGTAACAAGGACGTGTCCACCAGTAACGGTAATCCTGGGCTGGTGATGACACGAGGGGTTAATTTCTGGGATATCGTGTCCCGGCCCCGGCAGGAACATGATAACTGTCGGTGTTCTGGGATCGGGGGTACCCAGACTTGGCTGCCTGCGGCCCATGTCGTGGCCCCCTCGATGACCTGGTACAGCCCAGCGGCAAGGGCTTCAAGACAAGACCCTCGCGAGGGCCCCCCAGTCTCGCGAGGTGGACGACACCAAGACCTCCAGAGGAGCGGCCTCCCCAGGCTGCCTCCTGAGGAGAGGAGATTTCTATGCAGGGACCCAGCCTCCCGAGGCTGTGATGACGTGAGCCATGACGACCAAGGCCAGGCGGGCGCCAGCGGGCGTAGAGGAGGCAGTTTCCCTTTTGGTGCTAAAGGAGCAAGGACAAACGTGGGTTCCCAAGGAGCCCTCCAAAGGTTTCCATTCCGGTGTAACGAGACCAATACCACGAGCTCGGCAGGACGGATGTCATCACCGAGCCCACCGCTGCGTCATGACCAGAAGCTTTGCAGGCGAAGACCACCTTTCGTCAGGATAGGATGTACTACTTGTCCCCTTGCAAATTGGCCACTGTGGGATCCCTTCCCGCCTAAGTTTTGAGGGAAGAGGACCGAGGCCACTAGAAATATAGGTTAGGCACCACCGTAGCAGGGGTCGACTCATTCTCACCCTCTGAGCCCTCGTGAGGCAGCTCACCCACTGTACTATTTCATCCTCAAACCTCCTCGTGAGGCCAATCCACCACAAAGCAGGAGTAGGGTTTTACACCGCAAGTGGCCCGAACTTGGGCAAACTACTGTGTCCATCTTCTTCCCCGCTCGAGCGTGCATCCGGCGAAGCTAGGCTATAGGGCGATGAGCTTGAGACTTGAGAGGTTGAGATCTTTGTACACGCCCCAGAGTTTGAACCTTCTTGGGTCTGCGGAGCCCTGAATCCGACAATAACAAAGAGCAAGCAGATTTTAGTTAATACAATGTGTGTTGCCCACCCATGATGAACCAAAGCGCACAGAGAAATGCAAATCCCTGTTGTCTCTCTATATGTGGCGCACAGGCTTTTCAAAACGAATATAGGAACATTAGCTGACCAATTAAACGTTCTCTATTTTAGTAATATGAGCATCATATCAGATTCGTATTTCAACAACTAAGCTTTGGAGTTATGAGCGGCATGTTGTTTTGCTTGATGGGTTGAGGTCTTGAGGAGCAGTGTTAGCATGGCACGAAGCACCTACAATGATGGTAGTGAATATAAAGGGGGAAAACCATAAGCTTTACGAGTATAGTGACCGTACCATGCCAGATCTGAAGGTGCAAACCGGACAAAGGCTATTTCGCAACCAATGTTTGATTTCAACTATCCACTATGATTTGGTATGGACAAGAAAAGAAACAAGTTATGATCTATTTTTCGAGTGAGATCAATTACTTAAGCAGATATGAAAGAGTACCACCTCTCTTGCGACACCGTGTACGCCCTTGCTGATACGTTGAGCGTGCTATGGGTGCGATAGCTATCGGCGGTGCGGAAGAAGACTTGAGATGGCAGACGACTGGATCAAGGATAAGGCCTATTGCCGTGGATGAGGCATTCGTAGGAGCGTCAACGACAAGGTGGATGACGGCACCGATAAAGCGAGAGGACGCGATGAAAGGATGCTGGTCCGACGTTCTGGATGAGAGACGTCCATCTCTTGCAGTGAACGATGGGGTAGGGGTAGCGGCTCTGGCAAGGTGGAGGATGGGGTGGCGAACGGAGCAGGGTGGCCGGTGTGGGGAGGTTGTTGTGGCGCCGACGGTGTATGAATGGGTAAATGGAGGGTGAGGGTGAGGGGATCTCAATCTTTGGGACACGCTTGTCTGAAATGTGGGAAAGTTACGAACTTAGCCCCCGTTTAAAATTTTGGACATCTTGTCGGTTGGGGATAGGTCGGTAATCTCGCATCTCCCCAATATTTGCCGATAGCGATTTCGGGCAAGGAGAGGGTGTTTTGCCGCCCATGGTTGGCGCCCACGGTGTATGAATGGGGCTCACAGGTAGGGCAGTTGTGTCATGTCTGAGGGAAGTTACACACCTGCCCATATTTAAAATATTTGCCTACGTCGATTTCGGAGGAGGAGAGTTTGTTTTCCGCCCATGTGTATGAATGGGAAAATGGAGGGAGAGAGAGAGAGAGAGAGCGAGAGAGGTCTTTCGGACGAGTTTGAATCAAATGTGTGTTTGCCGCCCATGTTTGGCGCCCACCGTGACTGAATGGGGAGACAAGCGGTCGTGTCACGTCTGGTTAAAGTTACTAACCTACCCCTATCGACAACAGTGGAAATCGGGCCGATTATGATGTGAAGTGTCAAGGGTAGACAGTAATGTCCATCTTGCAAACATTGGCTTCGGGCAGCCAACAAAAGATAGTGGGTGTTTTGCCGCTTCGTTCAAAATTTGGGAGAATTAGCATTCATGTTTACCCTGGGCCCTGGAAACTAAATTCAAATCCAATTTGTATTTGATTACGAATATCCATACATCATTCTACATTTTTGTTATTTATTTCTTCAAAACCACAACAAAGATTTATTCCACCTTTATATATGAATATGATTTTGAAATGTCTTGATCTTCGAATTCAGTAGGTTGGATACACTTTGAGTCAAACAGTTATATCATCCAATACAATCTGCTCACATGGAACAGTTCACCTTGTGTCAATCATACAAGTACTGAGGATTACCTCGCCTAAAAAATTCACATCATTACAACACATGGACAATAAAGGGGTCTTACAACATAATCCATTCAGAGACATGACACACCATGCAAGTATACTAATATAATGACAATTTCAACTGGTATCTAAAGAAGAACTGGGATTACCCTGGGCTTCAAATAGCAGAAGCAGCAGGACCTCCTCCGTCTTCAAATGCGACATTCTAACTTCCTCCAATTCTTGGCTTGCTTGCATAATGCGTGCAGCTAATTGCATAATTTCCATCCTCAAGATCAAGATTACCTCATTCATGGCAGCCACACCATCTCTTTCTGCCTCTAGTAGAGCCTCAAGAAATATAATATCTGTGCTCAGACTGCTCTCCAACAGTGTAACCTCTGAACTGCTACCATCTGGTAACATGGATGGTGCACTGCTTCCACGAATAGATTCTGGGATTGTACATTGTGTCCTAGTGTGAACGGCATCCTAAAAGGTTTTCGCTGGACATAAGGAAGAGATAGTTATCGCATGATCCATGCAGTAAGCTTACATGGTTAATGACATACGAATTATTGCCGAGCATGGCCAGCTACATTTAAATGTTTCAAAGTAGTATCAGCCGAAAACAAATTAAAATGGTAAGATGAAAGGCAGTGTACCACCGCTATATTTAAGTTGCCCAGACATATAAGCAGTTGAAATAATCTGCGGAAGCACTTAAACAGTGTGGCCTCATATAAACTACGAAGACAGTCTTGTGATGAAGGTCATAGGCAAAGTTAAGTTGCTGAATGAATTAGGCATGCATTTCTTTACGATAGTACGGCAGGCACTACTGACATATTGGCTAACTCAGGTGTAGCCTAACAAGTAACAAACAAGCATTCGAATCAAGCAATACAGCAAAGCAAACAATTGAACTATTTGTAATTCTGTAGGACTACAGGTTGAGGGCACAAGCCAAGAAAGCAGCCCACATGCATTACATTTCACATGTACTAAAACACACTGGCTTACCATATGTTGCTATGAAGCCTCGCTGTTGTTGCAATGTTCTTTGAAGATATCGTCAGCATCCCGTGGTTGCAAATCTAGTCATTGTAGTTTATTCTTCCCCCTCTATTTAGGTAAAACTAATTTTAATCACATGCACTGGTTCAAATTTATCATTAATGGTTAATCTAAACTAATGAAAGAAGGGTGTGTGCTTACACGACAATATATGTGCTTCACTCTATTTTTATGCTTGTTCTACGTGGCAGCCTCAAAAGAACAAATATTTTGCTTGATGGGGTTGGCAGCTCCATAATGAATAGAAGCATCAAATTAGTCATGCAACTTGGAAAGATCAAGAACGCACAAAAAAGTAATGAACAGAGGCTCGGAGCAGTGATGTAATAGCTAGCATCGGAAAATGTAGTGTAAAATGAACAAAAAACAGCGGAACCACAAGCTAGTTTGCTGATGTGTAATTAAACGTAGAGAACATAGGCCCTGTTTGGATCCATGGGTTAGAGTTAGTTTGAGCTAGTTTGGGCTCAAATAACCCTAAAATATCCAAACATGAGGGCTAGTTTGAGCTAGTTGCATCTAACCCTCCCGAAAAAACTATCCCACCCAATAGGTGCTAATTGGAGCTAGTTCTCCTAGTGCATTTATTGTCAATCTAACCCTGTCATCCAAACACCTCTTTGGCTAGAGTTAGTTTAGGGTTAGTCATGAGATAGAAACTAACTCTAATTTCTAGCTAAGTTAGAGTAACCAACAGGTGACATCAAAACAACACCATTATCATAAATATAACATGCAAGAAGTAAATTAGTAGGCAGTGATATCTAGGAAGTACAATAATACTTAGGACAAAACAAAAGCATTTTAATTATATGTGCACTGGTTTGTAATTTAGCACATGTAACCTGTTCACTACCACACATATGGCCCTACATGTGCAAGCCGAATAACGCGTCTCATGAAAAATTGAATGATGCCTTGAAGAAATTCGAAGGTGCGGTGCTTATGCTAAGAAAGTGAACGTAGGCGTCGGCTGTTGGATAATAGTACCTGATTCTCGGTGGCGTATGGGCATCGTTGTCATACGTGAAAGCTAAGGATCGTCGATGGTGCTCGTGTTGCGGTTGAGTTTGGGCCGGCTATCGCTGTTGCTGAAGTGGCTCCGGTGCTTCGGTTGCGGCGCCTGTCGACATACAATAAAGTTGATCTATGGTAAGTGAACAGTTCCACGATAAAGAAGGGAAAAAACGAAGGAGTAAATATCAAATTAACCTGATGAGGCTGCGGGGTCAGTAAAGTAGGGCCGGTGGAGTTTAATATGGCGTCCGTGGAGCGGGTCCGGTGTAGTGGACGAAGGTGTCGGTGAAGCACATCCGGCACGGTGTATAGTGCTTTCGGTGAGGCAGATTTGTTGTGGCGGACGAGGGCTTGTATGAAGGGCCAGTGATGTGGCGGACGAGGGAGTCGGTGAAGGGCCTACACTATGGTGGACGAGGGCGCCGGTGAAGCAGATCCAGTGCGGTGGACCATGATGGCGGTCAAGGAGATCTGGAGCGGTCGACAAGCCAGTCGCTGAAGCGGCTCCGGTGAAGTGGTGAGTTGGCAGTTGGGGGTTCCAAGGTGCGGAAGGTAGATCCGGTGGGGTGTGAGGTCCACCGTTGCGATGGAGGACTAGATTCGGTGGCTTGGCGGGCTCTAGGAAGAATGTTGGGGGCAAAGAGGGGAAAATAATGGAGTTACCAAAGCAGCCCTTTTTCGTTCATGTGGCAGGGCTAAAGCAGGAATATCGTAGGGCTAAACTTTCGGGCGTGAGATATTTCGATGTGAGTGGGAAGTTTGAAAGCTTTTGGCAGCTGAAATTAAGTGTTCTGCTCTTGTACGATCGATTATGATATCATGGCCGAGAATTTATTTGTTCTGCACGCAAAAAAAGAGCAAGTTTCAAAAATCAATGTCTCCAACTCGAAACTTAGATTGTCAATTCAATTCAAATATGGATCATTGAGCTAGTGGAAGCAAATACCATCATATGCTCCAATTCAAATGAAATTCCAAATGTGTTTATCCTAAATATGATGACAAAAACAAAAATGGGTATGTGTATGAATAAAGTGGATGATTATAAGGTTTGAACATGACCATATGTGTATATCTCTAGGTTTGATATATGAATTTGAAATCATGAAATCCCGGCTTAAAAAATGTAACCCCATTTAAATGAATTAAAAAAGCTAATAACGGTGTCGAATTCCAAAATTTCAATCTTAGGTTTGTAGTTCTGGTAGTTCAAAGTATATCACGCATGTTCAAAAGTATCATTATCTCATAGTCCAAACTGTGAAACAAATTGATCAACCATGAGTGCACACACTATTGACCATATATATCTCAATTACGCTTATGTCTCTCAAATATAGACACCTCACTCTTTATCTGAAGCCCACCACCCCGTCCCCACTCCCCCCATAAGCCTTTCTCTCCCCCGGACACGAACACGGGAGCACATTAACCCCCTCTCTCTTCTAAGCCGGACCCCAATATAGGTCTCTATCACTTTGTCTCTCGGGCATGCACACATCTCTTCCCCCACTCCCTAGGTCTCCCAGCATCCCTCTTTCCCAAGCACACGCACAATATAGCAGTGTATCTTTCCCATAGACACAAAACATCACCCCCAAACGCCTGTCTCCCTAGTTATGTGGTTCTCGCACACTCTCCACCATCTCTCTATCTCTCTCTCTCTTGCATTAATTGATGCACACCTCACTCACCACCCCCACTACAAACAAGCACCCTTTGTCTCCTTGTGCACCACTCTCCTCTTTCTATCTCTCCCACATGCGGACCCAACCCAGCTCCTTCCCTGTATACATATATGTCATGACTCTTTCCATAGCTCCCTAGCGTATCATTGATCTCAATCTCGCAAGTTGTTCTCTACACCATCTATTCTAGATCTCGCATGAAGTCTCTATCATGCACACGATGACTCGCTTTCCTTGCGTCTCCGTACATAGGCCACTTTCGAACAACATCAACCTTGTCTCCCTATCTATACGCCACTTCCTCACACAAATGACCCCTCTCTCTCCCCCTCTCTTCCTCTCTCTCTCCCTTGCTCGCTCTCACACCCCTCTCCCACACACACTCGATGTCTCTTCCAAATAGTCTGCTCCCCGCCCACACCCAAGCTATCCCGCTACTACACATGCCTTTCTCTCTCTTGGACACACATGTCACACCATTCCCCTTCCCTACTAGGTTTACATAATTAGTGGTCTCTCTTCTCCACATACACACACACCCTCTCACACATGCACGCGTGCACAAACACACAGAGATGCACAACACCCATCTATCTGGATCCTTCTTTTAAGACACACACCCTTGCATATTCTCTCCAGCCCTAGGTATATATATATATATATATCCCTCTCTCTCTAACTCACATGCACACCAAAATTCTCCGTCTCTCTATCTCACACATCTCTCCCCATGTCCGCATGTGTATCTCACACACTCACTCTCTGATTATGTCTATGTGTCTCCATGTTACACAACACAAAGCCCCATGCACATGCATCTCTCTATCCTCCACACATAGAGACACACAAAGAATCTCTTATCACTGCCTCAGTCTCTACATATCACACACACGCGCTATCTCTCTCTCTCGCACACACGCTCAACCAAGGTTTTATCGTGAATAACTTACCGTCTATTCATCAATAGTCATGGCAGTATGGCCAACATGAGACGTGAAAAAGAATACATCTACACGTCCGTAGACCACCTAGTATGACTACTAGGACTAGAGCGAGCCGCAAGCGCACCACCGTCACCCCCTCCTTATCGGCGATGGGAAAACCTTTGTTTTACATAGTTGGGAAGTCATCGTGCTAAGGCCCCACATGCTCAGCCATTGAATAGAACATAGATCCAAGTGTATGTTAACAAGTATCGATAATAAGTTTGTATCTCCATACTTATATACTCCTATAGAAGACTTAGTTGGTGATGATGGTGTGTCTGCCATCCGTCATTTTTGACCATTAGATATACATCTAACGACTGTGAGGTAATTTGTTGCCTTTTCGCAACATTCCACTTCTCTACCCCCATTTGTAGAAAACCCCCTAGTATCTTAAAACCAACCACATCCCTCCCTCGCCTCATCAAAACAGCCCAAGGAATATATTCTGATTGAAACATAATATATTTTTAGTGATATATGTATATCAAAATTAGAGTGTTTTCTATCAAGTTTGTGAATAAGTATTTTTCTACTTATGGTCCGTTGGAACGCACGTGCACATTGCTAGTATTTCCAACCATGCAAAAAAAATTTGCTAGTATTTCCATAGTTTCGAGTTTTCCATCAAGATATTAGTCACTCATGGTCAATATTTAGTTTGACTTACGTACACATGGGCACTATGTAACTAGCCGTGCTTATTGGCGTCCAAAGCTTAACTTTCACACCTACTTACAGTATGTAGAGTATTTAACAAAAAACTACCACTTTCAACCATCCCTAGGAAGAAACTACTGTACAAAAAATAGCAAAAACATACCCAAAATTTCTTGATCCACGCCAAAAACTTACTACCTAGTGCCGATTAGGCTCATTTAAACTCGTTTATGATAGGGTTGGCCCACACATCTGTGCTGATGAGGCAACTTAAACCAACACCGTCTGTTTGACCGTTGTGTTGACCGTTAGGACACGAGGGACCCACATCTGAGCATCTATCCTCTTCTTCCTCCTCCAATCATTATTTTTCCTGAACATTACTTCAAACAGTTCGTATGCGTGTTCGTCGGTGGCACCGGTGATGAGTGAGCTGGCCGCCGCTCCGCCGGACGGGCCGGACGCCATGCTGGCCTCCGCAAGGGTTGGCTAGCTGGCCCGAGTGTGGCTCACATGCGAGCAAGACGCCGCACTGGCCTTCGCTCGAGCCAGATGGCTTAGCGCGGCGCGTGCAAGCAAGCCGCCGCACCGCCGTGCCAACCTAGCTATCAAACCTTGCAGACAAGTAGCTGGATGCATCCAGCAGGGTGTGTGCTAGCTTGGCTAGCTAGCGCCGCGAGCGCCGCATGGAGCTGGCATCTGGACTAGCGCAAGATGGGCTCCACGCCGCCGGTGCTTTTGACCTTGCCTTCTGCCGGTGGTGGTAGCTGCCTCCCATGGCCGAGGATGACTAGGTGGATGGGCCAGAAGTCGGAGGTCACTCGGGGATTTTTGTCTAGATTGACATGTAGGTCCCACAAGTGATAACGCCTAACTTGCCGGTCAAATAGATGGCGTTGACTTAAGGGGCGACATGGGCTGAAATGTGCCTATAACGGCACTTGGTAGTTTATTGCGATGGATTAAGAAAATTTTGGTATGTATTTGCTTTGTAGATTAGTGGTTTCTTGGTAGGGTTGTTTAGAAAGTGGTAGTTTCATGGTGGTGGTTTCTTGTAAGGAACAATGTACTAGCAACAAAAGGCGATTCTATGTTGCGTTGTACTACTAGTGGTCGCGGGAGTGTATAGCTCGTTTTGTGGGTTCGATCCCTGCCGAACGCACGGCGGCCTTTTTTAAAATATTAACCTCGCTGCGAGCCAATATTGTACACTGGTAGTTTGACTTTTGAAGTCGAACGGACGTGTCGCACCACAATCTGGGTGCACTGGATAGCCCAGCCATGTGAACGGGTTTTCCCTCCCATCATCTCGTGGCTCGCATACTAGAGTAGTACTAGTTCTACGTAGAGTAGTAGTACTCCTATATAACAATTCACAACGTGCAATGTTTCTCACCTGCGTGCTCGCCGTAGCCGCACCTTGCTTGCTGCTTCCTCATCAGCTACCATCTTTAAACTAGCGCCTCCCAATTAAGCCCGAGGAGCCGGAAAAGCCTGGCGCAACATTGGGAACTATGCAATATGGCTCTATACGTAAAGTGCTACTACTCTGTAGCTTGTGGCAATACACGCATGGACTTCGCTCCATTATTGGCTCTAAACTCTAAAAAAATTCCTCTTGACATGATTTTGTTGTTGATTTGAAATGGAGGCAAAATCTTTGCCTCATCTCATTAATTAAGAATTAAGGACCAACAAACAAAGTTCGACGAGATCCATTACACCTCCACAAATGGAAGTGAAAAGCCTAGTCTCGCTATACGTATCAAAGAACTCAAATGTTCTGCCCCCGCAGTAACCGTCGCTGATAAACAGGCTGCTAGTGTGCGCGTGAGAGGAGCGGCTGAGTAGGCCAGCTACGCCCTTGAATAGAGCACGGAGAGTACGCAGGTGTACTTTCCCTGCATTGGTAGTACAACGATGGTTCTAGAGAACAGTAGTACCCTCCACTTGCAACTATAGCTTCATGGCCTTGAGATTCAAGACTTCAAAACTGGTGCACTATAGAAGTACAATACATAGAGAAAGTACTACTGCTATAGTACTATGTAGTAAATAATAACCGCACCATCGCACTACCACTATGCGTGCCCGCATAACTTCCTTAACGAAGGGATGAGGCCCTACGGTTATGCTCTTATCTCCTCCTTGCCAGTTCCCCTCCCCCCGAAGAGACCAAGGCAGTTCATCGCTGCTGCCATGGATTCGCCAGGCGGTTCTCCTCCTCGTCGGGGCTGGGAGACCTTGGACGATGATCCTCTGGGTGAAATCGCACGCCGCTCCGACATCCTCACCGCCGCAAGACTCGGTGCTTCCTACACCAACTTTTTTAAGACGGTGCATAAATAGGCTTGGGAAAAGGCCATGCTTGTTGGTCTTCCATGCGTTCACGAGTAGAAGGTTATTCTATGGGAAAATCCATCGAACAGTCCACCGCTACCTGGTCGTGGTTGCACGTTGACTCCGCTAGAGTTGCCGACGTTGAGAGGTAGTCGGATTATGTCTGATGAGCAGGTCAGTCATGGAGTTTGATCATGTAGTGTATATTCTAAATATAGTACTTAGTTATTCCATCTCGTAATTTCTCCGCTGCCCACCGTCTTATATATAGGTCTGGGTTGGTGCCAATAGAGATTGGCTTGCATACCTCCGGCCGGATACCACCATCATTTCGCACAACATCCACAACAGTGCGGCTATTCCCGTAGACCACTTCTCCACCATTGGGATCGGCCTTCCGGACTGGCTAGGCTTGAATGTGTATGATGATGCCTACATGAGATTGAAGAAGATAGCAATTGAGGACCCACCGACAGAGCGACGCAGCTAAGATGATTACTATCTCATCGTGGTGTTCGACATAAGGATTGCCATCAATACAAAAGGCCATAACGGCAGAGGCTGGCACATGTTGGCCGCGGCAGATTTATACCCCTACACGTTAGAAGACGTCGTGTGCCATGTAGACCGCATCTTCGCGGTGACAAGCCAGGGGACTTGTTTCATCTGGTTGCCATCCTACGGTAGGGGAGATTACAAACAGAATGCACAAACCATCATTTGCATCCCTAATGGTACTCCATTATTTTGCACGGACTAGTCATCCCCCGATCAAAATAAGATCGTTGATCCTGGATGTGCATTTACATCCGTGATTCGGTCTAACCTGGAACCTTTTATCTGACTTTGGCATATTGGGATTAACTATCTTAGCAGTCGTTACCCATGGTACCACTTATGTGCAACAAGGTCACACGATCTACCACGATCGAACCGTCACCATCTACCCAGGTATTCCATTTTCTCATTGCTGTGTGTTAGAGTAGTAGTACTTGTTAGTTCTTTCTTTTCTTGACTGGGACATGTTTACTAGTACTAGTTCTACAATTTAGTATTAGATTTTTTTTAACCCTCTCGCCTTCTCTTTTATTGTAGTAGTAAGAAGTACTTACTAGTACTAGTACTTTTTACTTTGGTGTCGTGGGAAACAACGACCACCTATGGGGCCATCAGCCCCTTGTGGTTCGGCAGGGGGGATGAGCACATTGCACAAAGAGCGGAGAACGTAGTACAGCACGGCAGAGATCACACGGGCAATTTTACCCAGGTTCGGGCCGCCGCAAGGCGTAAAACCTGACTCCTGCTTTGGTGGATTGATGAGACGATCGTGGTGGAGATGCAGCGCTCTAGCCCAGCAGGGTTGCCTCGGGGCGAGGGCAGCTACACGTGTATGAGTGTACAAGGGTCCGAATCGTTTCTATGGTTGCCATGGCCCTCCTTTTATAGATCAAGGGGTCACCACAATGGCAAATCAGTCATTGTGTACTGATTAGATAGCAAACAGTGCTATCATACCTAACTCTGCAAACAAGGCAGAGCGCATTAAATGCGCCGCTTAGTGTCACATCATGGCGTGCCCGGCAAGCCTTGCCGGGCTGTTTGGCCACATTCTTGTCTTTCTGTTCGACATGTCTCTGGGCGGGTGTCATTTGGAGGCAATTTCCTTCGGAAGTGGCTGCCATCTGTCAAAAAACAGCCACTTAGTCACTTGGGGGCTTGACACCGCACCGATCGATGACTTGCTTCTCTGTGAGGTGGAGCGGTGGAGCCTTGGCGGGGTGGTCCGCCCTTGGCATCCCCGGCAAGCTTGCCGGAGCAGTCTGGAGACTTGTCAGGCTCGCCTGCCCGGTAAGGGCGGCTTTCCCTTAGTGGTGTCTTGTTTCCCTTGGCTTGACTAGGTCTTCTTAATCCACCCTCTGATTTCTCAAAGAGCTATCTCTTCAACTTGATCTCGTCTTGGATGTTGCAACCTTGCTCTTTTAGGCCTGTGCACGGTCTGGGCAATAGACCCAGGGTTTCTTGCACCGACAGGAGCCCCCGGGCCTAGCTCGAACGCGCTGTCGGGCGTCGTCGGGGTAGGCCCTATCCAGTGCACAAGCATGAGGGTAGTAGTTGCTTGTCCTTTGAGATCTTCTTTGCTTCTTCATTAACCTGTGCCCAGATCAGTTTTCGATTCTCCCGCACATCGCGTAACGCCAATTGTGGTGGGGCTACCCTTATAATGGCCCGTGAATGACTTTAACGCACGGGTGAGTAACTGCCAATTCACTCTTCCCACCACGCCCTTATCCTTGGCCACGTATGGTGCATGCATTGAGTGGGGTAGGTAATGGAGGCGCATGGTGCAGGAGAGCGTCAAGGCAGGGGCCTGGCTTTCTTGGATTGGTGGAGGAGGATGGCGGTTACCCGTCGAGGGATCAGCTCCCAGCCCCAGTCTATCTATAAAAGAGGGGGCAGGAGGGAGCGAAAATATTCATCCACGCACCTCTCTTCTTCCATCTCTTGCTTCCTTCTTGCTATGTTAAGATGGAAGGAATGGGGCCAGGCCCCGGGCTCCAGCTTGGGGTTGGTAGAGCTGAATGCTTGTGTCGATGCTCGGGGAGTGAGTCTGGTTCGGGCCCCGAGGAGATGCGGCAATCGAGCCGCTCGTAGTGCAGGAGACACTAAGCTCTTCCATTATGGTGGAATGCTTGTCTCCTCTGCTTGGGACGACCGTCTGGTGGGGAGCACTAGATCTTGTTGTGAACCGCCGCGACTTGTCGCCCTAACGCTGGAGTCCCTCGGGTTCCCGGTGCCTGTCTGGGGTGCAGTGCTCGGGGCTTGTGGCAATCTCAGCACTGCTCCCTTTGGTGAAGTCGGGGCGAACGTTGAAGACGGTGGCATCTCCATGCCCCCGAGGGCGGAAGAGGTCCCCCTCGCGCGTCTCAGACGCTGCCATCGCCAGCTGCTTCTCCGGGGGAGGTGATGGCTCGAGGGGCCAGCGTCCTCCTGGAGTGGTGGTGCCACCGCTAGCTGCTTCTCCGGGGGAGGTGATGGCTCGAGGGGCCAGCGTCCTCCTGGAGTGGTGGTGATGAAGAAAGAATGAGGGAAGACGGAGAAGGCGGGTGGCAGGCCGTCAGGTCAGAGTACGATGGCACCGATGCCTTCGTCTTGTATTGGCGACCTGCTGCCTCGTCTTTTCGCTCTTCCCCTCCCTCCCCGGTACCATCATCACCGGGCTCCTATTTGACAGGGAGGGGGTCGCTCTCTTGGTGCCTTTGTCTCCTCCAAAAGTCTTCCAGCTAAGCTCCGGCGGTTCTCCCCACTGATGCTTGCGCTGGGGCTTCTTGCTGGTCCTGGAGGCGGTGACCAGGGCACCGCCGAGCTGGTCTCTCTGCCCCTCTCCTTTGCAGCCTTGCCACTCTCGATCTTGTCAGGCTGCGCCCGGCAAGCCCCTGATGGGATCAGGTTGGCGTCTGCTCAGGCACTCCTTCTGCTCTCTTCACTTCCCATCGCAGTACCTGGGAGAAGAGGAACAAGAACGGGGGATTACGGGGCACTTATCTTTTTTCAATCTAAAATATGTAGGCATCGGCCAAACTTTAGTTTAAATTATGTAATCTTCTTTACCCATGTTTGCGTTCTGTAAGATCTGTACTTGTTAATCAGCATATTAATGAAAAAGACAAGCCTTGCTGGGTACTTGTGCATGTAACATGTCCATGCAGAGGTGAAATGCCTCTATACATTCAAGTAAACAAGTTTTTCCTGGCAGGCTATCCTGCCGGTACCCTTAGTTTGTTGCCGCGGAGCTAGGCCTGCCGGGCACAAATCATAAAGAGGGACCAGCCCCCTGACAAACTTTTTCGCCAAAGGCCAATGCAACCATGCTGACCGAAGCAATGTTCGAGTCAAAGGATGGGAGCACCTAAGTTTCGAAGGTGGTGAGGTTTTCATATGCACAAGTCTCTACTTACAAAACACATATGGGTAAGAAAGAACTTATCTGTTTGGCTTGCCGGGGGTCGCAATGTAGGCTTGTCTTCTCTTCTCTCCTTCGGGACCAAGTCCATGGTAAGAGCCTGCAGCTTAGTGCAGATGAGAATGATGCCACATGCGATTTTATCTACATGAACATGCTACGCTCATGATATGCTTATGCATGCATGCAATTTGTCGGGGGCCCCCAGCGCTTCATTTATTTCTCTGTTGCTCAGGGTCTGCACCTGGCTTTGTACAAGGGGTTACATGCAACATCGGCAAGGCCTGTACAAAAGGGTGGTTGCCGGGCAGGGCCTGACAGCCGCGCCTTACGGGTAGAACTTACGGAGATGCTCAATGTTCCATGAGTTTTGCAATTGAATGCCATCTCCGGTCTCCAAATGGACTGTGCCAGGTCTGGTGACTCATACTACCCGGTAAGGGCCTTCCCACTTCGGCGTCAACTTGTTTGTATCCTTGGCGGACTAAACGCGCCTAAGGACAAGGTCGCCTTCCTCAAAACTACGGGCATGAACCCTACAGCTGTGATAGCGACGCAGGTCTTGCTGGTAGCGTGCAGCACGCGTAGCAGCCCGGAGATAGTTCTCCTCAAGTAGCACAGCGTCGTCATGCCGGTGCCGTTCTTGCGCTACTTCATCGTAGGCAAGTACTGGAGGTGACCCGTATATGAGTTCCGTGGGGATAACTGCTTCTCCCCATAGACTAGGGAGAAGGGAGTCTGCTCGGTAGCTCAATTTGGTGTCGTCCTGAGGGACCAAAGAACCACCGGTAGCTTGTCGATCCATCGCCCGCCATACTTCCGCAGCTTATCGAATGTTCTCGTCTTGAGTCCTCGCAGCACTTCAGCGTTCGCCCTCTTAGCCTGCCCATTGCTCCTTGGATGAGCAACAGAGGCAAATGAGATTTTGCTTCCGAGGGCATGAACATATTGCATGAAGGTGCGGCTCATGAATTGGGTGCAATTATCAGTGATGATTCGGGCGGGGACCCCGAAGCGGCACACCAATCCTTTCAAGAAATTGATAGCTGACTCTGCGGTCACCTTTCTCACGGGCTCCACCTCTGGCCACTTTGTGAACTTGTCGATGGCAACGAACAAGAACTCAAAGCCCCTGGTAGCACGGGGGAAGGGGCCCAAGATGTCGAGCCCCCAGACCAAGAAGGGCCATGATAAAGGGATCGTCTGGAGAGCTTGGGCAGGCTGATGGATATTCTTGGAGTGGAACTGGTAGGCTTCACATTTGGTGACCAACTCAACTACATCTTGGAGGGCCGTGGGCCAATAAAATCCTTGCCGGA
The DNA here is from genome assembly GCA_011799875.1 of Thinopyrum elongatum. Taxonomy (NCBI): domain Eukaryota; kingdom Viridiplantae; phylum Streptophyta; class Magnoliopsida; order Poales; family Poaceae; genus Thinopyrum; species Thinopyrum elongatum. The sequence goes on along the minus strand of CM022303.1, from coordinate 387,534,809 downwards.
AGGCTTTTCCAACCAGAGCCCTCGATCCGATGTGTGAGCCGCACATACCCTTGTGTATCTCTGCCAACAGTTCCTTTCCTTCTTCCCGGCAAATGCACTTCAATTTCACACCGTTGGGCCTTCTTCTGTATAGCGTGTCATCAATGAACTGATACATACTGGCTCTCTGGGCTACTCTTTTAGCTTCTTCTTGCTCTTCGGGAAGTTCTCCGGTTTGGAGGAAATGGGCTATGTGTCGCGCCCAAGTTGGAGCCTGAGGCTCGGCAACAAGGACTAGTGACACCTCCTCATTCGTGGGAGTGCATTCCTCGACCACAGGGACCGGTGGTCTGGCGGGAGGGTGCAGCTCAGCGGTCGAAGGGGAGTTGTTCCCGCCAAGCTCTCTGCTAGGGGCCTCGGGGGGCTCTTTCTGCCCATTGTTGCCGGGGATATGGAGGGCTGAGTCAGATGGAGAACAAAAGTCCCTGGTTCCACAGGGATTTTTTGCATAGCGCACTTCGACAGATGATCAGCAATGCTATTTTTCGCACGGGGTACGTGCTTTGTTTGTAATCCGTCAAAGCGCTCCTCCAACTTTCTCACTTCCTCAACGTATGCCTCCATCAATGGGCTTTGGTAATCCTTGTTTACTTGTCTCACCACAAGTTGCGAGTCTCCGCGGATGATCAGCTTCTTGATTCCCAGTTCTGTTGTAATCCTGAGCCCGGCAAGGAGCCCCTCGTACTCTGCAGTATTGTTGGTAGCCTTCTCCCGGGGAAAATGCATTTGGACGACGTACTTAAGGTGTTCCCTAGTGGGGGCAACGAGAAGTACGCTTGCCCCTACACCTTGTAGGGAGAAGGCACCATCGAAATACATAATCCATTCTTGGGGCGCCTCCTTGCCGGGGATAACTGTCTCCAACACTTCTTCATTAGGGGTTGCTGTCCACTCAGCAATAAATTCTGCCAGTGCTCTGCTCTGAATAGTTGATGTGCTCTCAAACTTCAGACCAAAACTGGATAACTCCAAGGCCCACTCCACTATCCTGCCGGTGGCCTCCGGGTTTCTGAGTATGCGTTGCAAATGAAAGCAGGTGACAACTGTGATCTCGTGGGCTTGGAAGTAGTGGCGCAGTTTCCTTGAGGCCATGATGAGGCCAAAAATCAACTTTTGCACGCCAGATTACCTTGACCTAGCCCCCTACAATAGGGAGCTGATGAAGTACACTGGGCGCTGCACCACTTTCTTCCTTGCCGCAACCTTGGGACTGTCTCCGCTACCTTGCTCTCCCTTGTCTTGAACTGCATCTCACCTTGCCGGGACGTATTCGCTTTCCTCTCCAGAGGCGACAATGGTTGTGGCTGCCGCTTCATCCACTTCCTGCTGCACTACCAGTGCTGCACTAACCACTTGATTAGTTGCCGCTAAGAATAGCAGCAATGGCTCTTGTGGTTTGGGAGCGACCAAAGTGGGCACAGAGGAAAGATAGGTCTTCAAGTCTTGTAGCACAGCGTCCGCCTCCGGCGTCCACTCAATAGGTCCTACCTTCTTCAAGATTTTGAAGAACGGCAAGGCGCGCTCGGCGGGCTTGGAAATGAACCTGCTAATCGCGGTAACACATCTAGTCAAACACCTCACGTCCTTAACTGTCTTGGGTGCTTGGATCTACTCGATAGCCTTGATCTTGTCGGGGTTGGCCTCTATCCCCCAATGGAACACGAAGAAGCCAAGTAGCTTGCCGGAAGGAATGCCAAATACGCACTTCTTCGGGTTCAGCTTCAAGTTGATCTTGGACAGATTAGCAAAGGTTTCCTCCAAATCCTGGATGAGGGTTGATCTGTCCTTCGATGTTTCTGTGCAGCTGGGATTCAAAGTCAATCTGGACTGCCATTGCAAAGGTGGACCCGGCGCTTTTCCACCCGAAGGGCATCCGTACGAAGCAGTACGTGCCACATGGGGTTATGAATGTGGTCTTCTCTTCGTCTTCCCTGGACATAAAGATCTTGTGGTACCCAGAGTATGCATCAAGGAAAGAAAGCAGGTCACACCTGGAGGTGGAATCCACAATCTGGTTGATGCGCGGCAAGGGAAATGGGTCATTCGGGCATGCCTTGTTCAGATCCGTAAAATCTATGCAAAGCCTCCATTTCCCATTAGCCTTGCGTACCACCACAGGATTTCCTAACCAAGTTGGATGCAGTACTCCTCTGACCAGACCAGCTGCCTCAAGTTTCTTGATCTCCTCGGCAATGAACTGCTGCCGCTCCAAAGCTTGCTTCTGAACCTTCTGCTTGACGGGTCGGGCATGTGGGCAGACGGCAAGGTGGTGCTCGATTACCTCCCTGGGAACACCGGGGATATCAGATGGTTGCCAGGCAAACACATCGATATTCACCCGCAGGAAGGCAACGAGCGCACTTTCCTATTTCTCATTGAGGGTGGTGCTGATGGTGAAGGTACCATCAGCGCCAGCCAGCCTTGCCGGGACCTTTTTCACAGCGGGTGCAGCAGCCTTGGGTCTCTTGCTATTGGAACTCTCCGGCAAGTCATCAACAGGCGCAGCGTACTCCGAAGAGGTACGCTTCCCGGGTTCCTTGCTGGCATCCTTGCTATTTCTCCCCTTCTTCTTGTTTTCCTTGGTGGGAACACTGGCTTCCAAGGCCTCTGTCACGACTGCTTCCCGGTACATCTTGTCCACACAAATGATTGCATCCTTCTCCTCTGACGGAATGGAAATGACGCCTATCGGCCCAGTCATCTTCAAGGTGTTGTAGGCATAGTGGGATGCCGCCATGAATTTGGCCAGGGCTGGACGACCAAGGATTCCGTTGTACTTCAGGGGGAGGTCAACCACATCAAATACGATCTTCTCAGTCCGGTAGTTTAACTCCCCCCCGAACGTCACCGATAGCGTGATCTTCCCCTTAGGACTACTCCTACCAGGGTTGATCCCTTGAAACATGCCAGTAACCTTGAGCTCTTCCTCTGCAATCTGAAGTTTGCTGATGACCGTTGGAGAAATCAGATTCAACCCGGCCCCACCGTCAACCAACATCCTTGTGACTTTGAGGTTGCGGATTGTCGGTGAGACCAACAACGGCAAGCACCCTACCGCAGTGGTGCGGTCAGGGTGATCCTCTTCGTCAAAGATGATGGGCATGCGGGACCACTTGAGCGGCTTCCGAGAATCTGCCGGTGGCTCCATGGCATTGACTTCACGCGCCCACTATTTAAGTTGGCAGTAAGAGGAGTGCAGAGCTGCACCCCCGTCAATGCATAGGGCGTTAGTGGCTTTCTCGAACTCCTGCTCCCTGGTTTCCTCTTCATCTCCTCCATCACTCTCATCAGTGCAATCCTCCTTCTTACGGCCTCTGGCGGGTTTCCCTTGATTCTGAGGAGCCTTGCCGGGGCGGCCTGCTCTGTCGCCTCGGCCCTTCCCGCCAGTGCCATCTTGACCTTTCTCCTTATCACGCTTCTCGTATTCAGCCCTCTGCTTCTTGACGAGCTGTTCGACCTGATGACACTCCTGGAGATCGTGGCCCTTGGTCCAATGGATCTTGCAGTACAGCCCATCACCTTTCCCGGGCTTCTCGGCAGCCGCACCTTCTCAGCAATTAGTGCACGTGGCAACTTCCTTGCCGAGAACTTCGGTCTTGGCCTTCTTGCCGGTACTAGGTGCGCCCGATCACTCAACGATCATCACTGCCTTATCCTTCGGCCTTTCATTGCGCTTCTTGTTCTTCTTCTTTTGATTGGTGGCCTTGTCGTCATCCTCTGAGTCGATGTCGATGCCAGCCTCTTCACCTGGGAGGGTGTGTGTCGGTCTAAAACCCGAGATGCACCTGAAGAATGGCATAAAACCGGTGATCCCAGTAGCCCCTGAGACTCAGGTCGATTCATAAAATCGGCCTGAGGATCAACTCCTAGCTCTGTAGCATACTTAGGAATAGAAATGTGGTGTGCATATTCCTCGAGACTCATGTTGGGTGCGGCCGACCAACCTGAGAATCATAATCTCCTCGGGAACTATTTCGCACTTTGTAAACTGTCTGCATTGAATCGTCGATGCAGTAGCCCCCGAGCCAATGGTCGGGTGGCAACACCAGATCAGGGGATTGATGTGCCCCTTTAATATTTGTAAATGAGAAGCGCGAAGCCCAGTAGCCCCTGAGCCTTAATGTGGGCATGGGTGGCCGAATTAAGGATCAATGTCCGGAGTATATCACAATTTATGTGTAATGATTCTATGTATCCAAGTACTTTACATCACTAATGCTCGGATCCGCATTGTACAAAACTTTGTTGACCGACCATCGGCTTCAACCTCTTCGGCCAGCAGCCGAAGAGTGTTCGTCCTACTTTATAAAGCCTTTATAAGGGCAAAGATTTACGTCAAACAAGGCAATCCGGCCATACGGTTTTATAAACAAAGGTACGCAGAGAGATATGTTATAAAACATCTTCTGAGAAAAATAGTTCCATTACAGGTTCCTTTTCCCAGGCTGTCATGTTGATCATGATCATGAAACCTCAACTCCGATCAATGTGGGAGGAAAATATTGAGGATTTAGTTGGGAGAAAGTTCCCGAACTCTGTGGTCCATAATGAACCAAAATTTTCACTTCCATCGTTGCCGACCAATTATATTCTTTAAGATGGCTAGCTTTCGGCTTCACCCAGTCTGAGGTACTAACCCGGACGACCCGGTAGTAACAATCACAGAGGTGCTCCCTTTACCGCCTAGCCGAACAATCGGGAACGTAGGGGTAAGCACAGGAGCCAGGCAACCCCGCTTGGCCAAAATCTTAAGTCAAATTGATGCATATTTATAGCTTTATTACGATAATTATGGAAGGCAGCGCTTGTATACTGAATACAAACACAGATGATATATGTTTATTTTGACTCCGTTGTGACCGTTTATCAGTTGAAAGTGGCCCATCGTCGGCTTCTACCCCTTTGTAGATACTACGCAGGGTGTTTCCGCAGTAACCAGACAACCCTTAGCCGACTCTCGGTGCCCGGAGGCGGTTGTGTTAGCGGAAACAAGGCAATCAGATATGCGGGCTTTATAACTTTCACTTAGTCATAGGAGCTTTAAACTGGGGAAGCTAGCTACAAGCCCCCGGTTTGTGTTCGGCACCGACCGAAGTCTAGCCATTAACACTTCGTCCAATATTATGAAAGGCCCATCGTTTAACACAGGGTAATCGGTATCGATCTATAGTGTGACACCGTCATCGGATCGCTGACCAGTTTACGCCCATTGTGACAGTCAGTTTTCGGCTTTCTCCACTGAGGTGCTTAACCATTCGAGCTGGAAGCACAATCACAGTGGTTCTCCCTTTGCACACCTAGCCGAATAAAGCGGAACATAGGAGGCAAGCACAGGAGCCGGGAAACCCAACTATTGACCGAGGACACAATTCGAAACTGATGCATATATAGCAATATCCGAGAATGTTTTTGCCGAATCTCGAAAGGTGTCCGGCGTTGCGCTGCGAGACTTTATGCTGGAAACACACAAATAGGTTAAGAATGCCATAGGCTTGGAAAACCAAAAAACTTCAGTAAAAACTTTACGTTCGAACTAAATCAAGTTTTTGGTGCCAATCCGAACATTGGTATTAAAATTAGTTTGTGCTTCCGTCGTGTTTTAACTTAACACATCCAATCTCAAGACTTCAAGCGGGTCAGCCTTCGGCTTCAACCTCCTATCCCGAAGGCGGAGTGCTTCTCAGGCCAGGTTAGCGAACTAGACTCGAGCGGCTTTTAGAGAGAAGCCAGGCTATCCGGCTATTGACCACACACTCGAGTCGAGAAAGGAGTAGTAGAAAAAGACTTTGCAACGACTCAGAAGAAAACACATTTATTATAAAATGGCTCATATTAATTTAAGAGCCCCCAAGTGACTTGGGTAAAAGAATTTTATGTATAATGATTGTGTGTACCGAAGTACTTATATAATATCTGCGTTCGCCCGAACTTTGAACGCGTCTTAACCGACCGTCGGCTTCTCCCTCTTCGGCCAAGGGCCGAAAAGTGTTATCTACTCCGCCTACCGAGAATATCGGCGGTGTTTCGGATAACCAGGCAATCAGGCCATGAGGCTGTAACAGATAAATCGCGCCCAGGGAACTTATGCTATATTACTTATGTAATGTAAGAAGCATCTTCAAAGAAAATAGTGCCCCCAACGGTGCCTTTTCTTTGGTCGCTCAGGATTACTATGAGACTTGTGCAATAGATTTGTGTACGCGTGAGTTCCGTCGTGTGCCGACCATAGTTGAAAACAGTAAGAGCGCTAGCTTTCGGCTTCACCCAGTCTGAGGTACGAGTTCGGATGAGCCGACCGTACAATCACAGAGGTGCTCCCTTTACTCCCTAGCCAAACAATCGGGAATGTAGGGGTAAGCACAGGAGCCAGGCAACCCAGCTTTGCGGAACACTTAAGTCAACATGATGCATATTTTGGCACAATACACGAACAAGGAATGGTGCGATACATTAACAATCATACGCAAGAAGAATGGCTTCATAAAGGAAGCCCCCAAGTAAACGGGGTATTTGAATTTGTTTGTAGCAAACAAGATTTTGACAAAGAAAGTTTTTCGCAAATGACTTTTTGTCAAAAAAGTATAATGCTTGGTCGAACTGAACAAAACTTAAAACTGAAAGTTTTTTAGCATGAAAGCGACTTAGCTGGTTAATGTGCTCGATGTGACGTGGGCCGAGCTTGTAGCGGCTCAAGGTCCCAACCCCCAAGCCGGTCTTCATGTACCCGAGCGAAGAGCTCGGCTTGATGAAGTGGCGACGCCGTACGGTCGATGCGGTGAGGAGAAGCCCCCAAGCCCAGCCGAGGTGAGAAAACCCTCATGACCGAGGTGACGAAGAGCTCGGCAGAAAAAAAGAAGTGTTTAACAATCAACGTTTGAACGAACAAATTTTTTGTTTAACACGAATATAATGTTTGGTTGAACCGAACAAGAAATAAAATAATTTAAAAAAAAACTGAGCATGGAGGCGACTTAGCTGGTTAATGTGCTCGGTATTGTTGACGAGGTCCGAGCTCGTGGCGAGACAAAGACGTAATCCGCGGCCCAGCCAAAGTCCCAGCCCCCAAGCCCGAGGTAACCGAGCGAGGAGTTCGGCTTGATGAGCTGGTGATGCCGCGCGGTCGATGTGGTGAGGCAAAGCCCCCGGTCCGGCTAACGTGACGAAGTTGGTCGGCTGGTGACGCCGAAGTCACCGGAGTAGGTTGATGAAGAGATGGCGAAGCCCCCGGTCTAGCCGAGGTGCCAGGGCAGGTCGGTAGTATGACGTTTGCAGCCCCATGCTGGCCGAGGTGTCGAAGCAGGTCGGCGTGGTGGACATCGGCTTGGTCAGCCGGATTAGTATTTGGGATTTCTTCAGAATCGTCCTCCGGTACTATGGTGCGAGGAGCGAGTCCGGCCAGGGTTGACTCCTGATGTTCGGACGCCGAAGTCGCGTCCAGGATTGAAGCTGGATACGGGATAAGAGAGGCGAGTCCGGCCGGAATTGACTCCCGATCTTCGGACGCAGAGGTCACATCCAGGCTTGAAGAAGCAATAGTGCGGCGATGCCATCGCGGGCCGGATCTTGTGACGCGGTTGATGCCCGCTTGATGAAGTGACCATGCAGCGATGCCGGTGTGCCCGCTCCGTATAATTTGTGGGGCAAAAATGTCGGTGATGATTGACCCTTCACGATGCCGAACTGTTGTTCGGCTTGCCGAGATAATGATCCGAAGAGGTTGAGTTCGGCTCGATGAAACGACGACCCGTCTGGCGCAGGTCAGCAGCCGTGCAGCAACGTTGTCAGGCTGGTGTGACCCCGGCACAATGGTGAAAGTTACCTCCGAAAAGGAGAAAAATTTTCGAGCATGTGTTCGGAAACAAAACACAATACCCTAGAAAGAGATTCCTCCAAAAAGGTTGTCCAATATCCCGTTCATGAAGAAAGACGAACTCGGGTCGGATTCGTATTCGCGCAGAAAACAGATCAGAAAATCGATGCGCTCATCGGAGGTTTCCTGGAGTTTGAACGGTCGGATCGAGCTGAAATTTTGAGGGGTGGTAGATACAGGAGTTCCACAGCAGATCAACGGTTGGATCTTCCAAAGGACGTCCGAGCTAGACGCTGGACTCTACGCCCTAAACTCGGCCAGATTCCCGTCCGGACTTGACAGGGGTCCGGTATATCATAGATCGCCGGAGATTCCTCCATCGGAATACGACGAAATTTTGCAGGGTTGTTATATACACAATCTAAAAATCATTGGCGATTTCATCGTGTCACATGAAGGGTTCGTCTTAACACAAACCATGTTATTGGAAAGGGTAGGCTTCGACCCCCAAGTACATCACAAATACACAGCGGGCGAGTCCCTAGTCCCCACCATCAAGCTCCTACGGCTAAGTGAAAGCAGTAAAACTGAATAGTCTGATTGCCTGGTTTCATTCCCGCACTACCGCCTCTGGGCACCAAGAGGTTGGCTAAGGGTAACAGTGCGGAGACAAAACACCCCTCGTGATATTCACTTGTGGGCTAAAACTGACAACTGGTAGCATTCAGAATGAACATACGGCCACACAGGAGTCAAAATTAAAATTATGACACAAGTCAGGCAGATGCATAATAAAGCATAAGTTCCACTTGGTACAAACTTGCTACAACTACTCAAGCATTACATTTTTCGAACATTGGCCCTCTATCGCCCGTGCTCTAACCATCACCTGCGCGAAGTACAGATCGGGGCGGTGGTGCTCCTTCCCCTGGGGCGAAGGACCAGTGGCCATCTCCATTGGATTAATCCTTGGCCAATGAACCATGGTCTTCGCAAACGTGAGCCGAGCCCCCTCAAAGCAAGCTGGCCTCTTTACAGCGTCAATCCAGAGTGGCGCCTCCCTCAGCCTCTGCAAAAGGCCGAAATAGCTATCCAAAAGGGGCTCGGCCAGCCACAGGTTAACACAGAGGTCCTTCAAGGCCAGCTCGGACATCTGATGCATCTCCATCAGCTGCTTCATTTGATCACTGAGGAGGGGCGGACGCTCTGAGTCCGGAAACTGCGACCAAAAAAGCCGCTGCGTGGAGTCCTCCTTGCGGGTGGCATAGTGCCTCGCTGCGGCCGCTGCATTCTTTGGGAGTTTGGTGGAAATGCCTGTGGAGCGCCAGACCCTCGTCAGCAGGGCGAATCTGTTGCCTCCAAACACACTCTGCAGTAAATATTTCTTACCATTGGCAATTTGCGCGGCTTGCCGGAGCTCCTCCCGGACACCTCGAGCGTCACGCCTCGCCTCCCGATGCTCCTTCTCGGCCTTAGATAGCCGGGAGGATTGCTCCTCCTGCCCCTTCTCAAGGACCTCCAGCTTCTTGGCGGCATCCTGGAGCTCCACTTGGACTTCGGTCACCCGAGCCTCATGTTGCTCGGCAGCAAGCTTGGACTTCTCAAGCTCGGCCACTGCCTTCTCAGCGGCCGCCTTCTTCTCGGTCGCATCAGCCTCGACCTTCTTTAGGGCCTCCTTTAAGCCCACAACCTCAGTGGCTGCAGCTGCAAGATCATCACGATAAAGAATCAGTAAATAGTCCAGACAGTCACTATCTGGCAAATACACATCTTTTTACGGAGCTTACCTTGCGCCTAATCAAGCCGTTTGTTGACAAGGTTTATCTCTTGATCGGAAAGCTTGAGCTTCTGATCCATCTCTTCTAACACCGCGGCATTAGCAGCTGCGGCCACAGATGATGCCTGCGTTAGCAAAAGAAATGCCAACATTGTTAATCGACCGACCGAATTTAATCCTCTGCAGGTTTCTTAGAGGTCCTGGCAAAGTCTCGGGGGCTGCTATTTATGCGGCCTACCTAAACCAACAATTATAACCGCATTATAAGGAAAGATCATTACTTTACTTACCTCAAAGCCTATTAGAAGGCCTTGGACAGCGTCGCTCAGTCCGGATTGGATGGACCGAACATTCTGCATTACCGCACCCATAAGGGTGCGGTGTCCTTCATTGATGGCGTAGTTGCTCACTAACTGCTCCAGCATGGTCGGCCAGCCAACCGCCGCTTGGGTGGAGGTGTTCGGCGCCGGCATTGGCTCCCCGGCCCCCTCCCCGTTGGGAGGACCTATGCTGTCGAGGGCCTCGGAGGCTCGGGAGCGTTCGATGGAGGGGGTCCGGATGGCCCGGACCCTTTTCCCTCGTCGGCCAGGAGGGACGCTCCCTCCTGGTCTTCGGCGACCGAGGTGTTGACCTCGGTCATTACGGCATCTGCCTCCCGTCCATGTTCGGAGGAGGAGTCCTTTGGGACTGCACCTCTTCGGCCTCGTCGAGGGTCAAAGGAGGTGCAGAATGCGCCATTGACCCACTGTCCGACAGTTCGGCGGGCGGAGATGTCCCCTCCGAAACCTGTTCGGCGGGGCGCTCGCGTGGGAGACTGCAATTCGGAGGGGTTAACCTTCAACTATAGCAAATTACTGAAAACATAACAGCTGAAAATACAGACACCTTACCTGCTGCTAGGGTGCTTGACCCTAGGTTCCTTCTTCGGGGGCTCCTCGGATGCCTCGGACTTATCATCGTCCGAGCTGTCAGGTATAACCAGCTTTGGATGGTGTCGTCTTTTTGGGGCCGGGGAAGGCTAGACCTCCTCGGCGTCTTCGGACGCCAGCTTCTTTTTGGAGTGCGAAGTGGCACTCTCCTCTTCGTCCTCCTCCTTGTTCCCATCCTGTACGGACGAGGCCACAGCGTCTCCAGACCGGTTGCCCGGACGGATCCTGCGACAGAGGCCTTCCCTGGCCTCCGGTGCTTCTTGCTTCTTACCCTTCTTAGAAGGCGCCTTGTAGGGCACCACGACCAGCATCTTCTCCACCTGCTCTGATCAGGGCCCCTCTGGCAACGGCGCCGGGCAGCTGATCTTCTTGGCCTTCGCGAGCCAGCCCTGCAGAATCCATGTAGCAAGGTCAGAACGAATCTCACATAATGTAAATATCTGAACACTCTCTGAAGAGAAGTGGCACTCACCTCCCTTGGGGGATTCGCGGCATTGAGACCGACGTCCTTCCCCTCGACCGGCCACTCCGGGCTGGAATAGTTGGCCCCATATCTTGTCCAGAGTCATGCCGAAGAGGTGCCGCGCAGTGACTAGATCCTCGGGCTCGTGCTCCAACATGGGCTTGGCCCTCTCCTGGCAAGGGAGGATCCCGCGGTGGAGCATGATTTGGAACACGTCAACCAGCTTTGCGCCAGTCTCTATTACATTGTCGATGCGCTTCTGCCGCACTTTGGTGTCGGCAACGCATCCCGAGTCCGGACTCTTGGTGGTCCAGGAGGCCAATCTGGTGGGGGTCCGAACCGAAATGCGGGGGCCGCTCCCCATGCGGACTCCGTTGGCTTGGTGATATAGAACCACTCCTTCTGCCACATCCGGACAGTGTCAACGAAGTGGCCGTCCGGCCACTGGACCCATGTCAGCTTGCTAATCATGGCCTCTCCGCAGTCTGCGTGCTCGCCGCTGACCACCTTGGGCTTCATGTTGAACACCTTCAGCCACAAGCTAAAGTGCGGCTGGACCCGGAGGAGCACTTCGCAGACGACGATGAAGGTTGAAATGTGGAGGAGGGAGTTGGGGGCTAGATCGGGGAAGTCTAGCCCATAGTAGAACATCAACCCCCGCACAAAGGGGTGCAGAGGAAATCCCAGCCCCGTAACGAAATGGGGAAGGAAGACTACCCATTCGCCCGCCTCGGGCGTAGGGACGATCTGGCCCTCCTCGGGGGCTCGATGGGCGACATTGGCCGGCAAGTAGTCGGCCTCCTTCAGCTTCAGAATATCCTCGTTGGTGACAGAGGAGGCCTCCCACTTCCCATTGGCACCGGATTGGCTATGGAAGCAGGGAGAAGGGGCGCTGGAGCTCTGAAGGATTGCAAGAGCGGAAGGAAGGAGAAGGCATGGGATGCAGACTGTAGCAGCCCCACCTTTATAGGCCGTCGGTAGGCCAAAGATCCCTTTTTTTGCGTCGTTGGCCTCTCCACTTCCTGATATCTCCGCAATGTTATGAGCGGGGAGGGGCATCGAAGTCATTAACCATATCCCCCAAAAAGCGGGACATGATCTCCACCTCGATAGGACGTGTCAAGCGTGGCGTGAGCCTCGAGCCACGTTTTGAGAAATAGTAACTGCTTGGTGTTTTGGCCAGAAGCGACTCTTCGTTAAAGGAGGAAAAAGTTGTCAGATAAAGGCACTGTTTGCGCTCGAGCGATATTTTTATTACCACCTTCGGTGTTAAGTAGAGCAGCCATTGCAGACTCCGGACATCACTTGGCACCATACAGGGGGGAGACTTGCTGAGGAACTCGCCTCGCGAACCAAATACAGGTCAGCTGAATGGATACCGGAGACAAGTCTTGGCGTTGGAGGCAAGTTCGGGGGCTACTAAGGGAGTCATGGACTAAGGGGTTCTCGGGGCGACGGCCCATTGTACATGGGCCGGACTGGTGGAGCCGTATGGTGACCGGAGACCTGTGAAGCCGTGGTGTGCCCTCCAAGTTAAGGTTGGACGAGATCTCTTTCCCTCTTGCTGTAATCTATCTTCGGTAACCCTAATCCTATCGTGTCTATATAAACTGAGGGTTGTAGTCATTAGGGTTAGAGATATATTCATCATCCCATAGCCTTAGGGTTTAGCTCGTGCTGATCTCGAGGTAGATCTACTATGTAAACTCCATCACATATTCAATACAATCAAGCAGGACATAGGGTTTTACCTCTTTGAGAGGGCCCGAACCTGGGTAAACACTGTGTTCGTCGTCCCCTGTTACCCTTTGATCGTAGATCCACAGCTCGGGACCTTCTACCCCGAGGTCTACCGGGTTTGACACCGACACCTGGCGTAGCGGTTTTCCTCTCATTTTTACATGATGTTTGAACCATGACATATTGCTAGAATATGAAAGCCATTGGCTTAATTTTTTTAACTTGGGGATAGATTATGACCACGACATTGAAATTCTCTGGCTATGATCTGTGTCACTTTTATAATATTCTAATTCCACACATACTCTGAACATGATTGTATATTTTTGTCCTTTTGGTCTCCAATTTGATTTGTTGCAGCAAACACAAATGCGCTCGCCTTCATAATTCCAGGACCTAGAAATATACAAGTCAATCGGTGGTGGTTTATCGCTCGTTCAACTGATGGTGGGCATTTGATGCTCATTCGCACGTACCAAATTGACCAAACCATTTCATCAAACCACATGCAGTACAATGCTTGGGGCGTTTGTGACTGTGATGGCTATGGTTGCTTCGTGTTCGAGAAAGATCCCAGCTCCGTTGGGCCAGGCGTATTCAGCTGGAGGTGGGTCTATAGCCTCAGCAACCACTCCATGTTCCTCGGGCTCAATTATCCGATCATCTGACGAATCATCGATCATATCACCGGTGATGATTACCGTGCTATGCAACTTCCATTCACCAAGGGGAACTGTGTTTACACATCGTACCATGGGTTTCATGAATCACCATATCCAGAGATTCATCGACATAGCTTGTTGCCAGATGATCTTCAGTGTGCGGAAGGCATCAAGCTTCCAAGCGATGAATGGCTTTTGCAAACCCGACATGCGGCGATGTGGTTCATGCCAACAGCAAATATGCACAACTTGATTCATAGTGATATCTAGAGTGAGCCATGCATCCTGCTGCTGTAGCATGACCCTCTTTTATTGGATATAATGTATTGTAGTTAGTTTGAAGGATAGATAACTTTCTGGGATCAAGTGCATCCTAACTCACATGCATAGCATGTACTGATAATGATGATGGAGATGCTGTGCAGAAGCCATATATATATCAGTTAGACTTCAAGTGCGTACTTGTTGGTGAAAGTGTTGTCCAATGGGAATTATAATTTGTATTACTCATGTAGCCTACAAAGTCTGTCGCACAGCCTTGTAACTTCGTACTCCATTTCTATATTTGTAGTACTAGTAGTCCTCTATACCGTATATTGTGCTACTCGTAATACTACCTCCCTCTTGGTTTATTGGTCCCCTTCGTAATTTGTGTCAAATTTTGAGCATAAATTTAACTAACTAAATGTTAATGCATGTCACAAAAAATTATATTGTTGGATTCGTATTTGAACATAGTTTCCAATGGTATACTTTTCGGTGACATGCATTGACATTTTGTTAGTTAAACCTATGGTTAAAATGTGACACTAACTACGACTAGTAAGTAGTACAGTAGTACTAGTATACGTCGGTTAAATTATTCATCATGTCCTCACATTGAATTGACGTGACAACACGCTGCATGTGAGGTGACACAAGAGTCCCGTCGGTGTGTTAGGTTCACCAAAGTGAGCCTCACCCCTCTCATAGTACAACAACACTCTCCCATTCTCTACAAAATCACTCTCCCATTCTCTCGCGGTCTCCCCGTCTCCCAGCCGCCGCCGTGTTCCGATTCAGTTGGTACAATGAGCGATGAGTTACTGGAGCTGCTATACTTCATCGCAAGTAGTCAAAAGGAAGACGCTGAAAAAATTGATCTCAACAAGGATGTTCTTCAAGCTAGCCAGATGAAGGAAGGAACCAGCCAGGCAGCTCCTGTGAGTATTCGTCCCGTTGCCCTGTATGATTATTTTGATCTTTATGGGGGTTTTCAAGTCTTTAGAGTATGCATGTAGTAATGAAGCCGAGACCCCAGTTTGTTTAGGTATTGTGGACTTCAGATTTGGAGTAGCACTTATCTATCGAAATGTTTCATCATTTACTTAAATAGTTGATTGATCATACATTGAGTACCATTTAATTGGAATTAACCGATGCAAGTCCAAGAAGGATTGGCCCGTGCTCCCGGCTGGCGTCAAGTTCGATCCCTCAGATCAGGAGCTGATCGAGCACCTTGAGGCCAAAGTGAGTGCTGACAGCGCGAGATCTCACCCTCTCACCGATTTGTTCATACCAACCATCGACAGCGAGCACGGCATATGCTACACCCATCCTGAGAAACTTCCAGGTGAGACACCGATCGGACATCTACTTGCACAAATACATTCTGTTGTTTATACCTCTATTTTTCTTTTTAGACGTAGACCTAGTGAAGCAATTACAATTTGACAGTTAATAAAAAGTGAAGCAAGTGACTGCAACATGCCAAACATGTTATGAAAATGCCAACTATGTATCCTAAAACTTGTATTCGCCAATACAGCAGGTATCACACTAAGTGGCATAAGCAAGCATTTCTTCCAATGCAACTCCAGGGCATTCGAAAGGGGCACACGGACACGTCGCAAGATACAGTCGGAGTGCATCATGCACGCGATGTGGCACAAGACCGGCAATACCTTACCGGTGATGGTCAACGGCCGGCAGACGGGCAGCAAAAAGGTTCTGGTGCAGCACACCAACAAGAACTTCGACCAGCAGAGGACCAACTTGGTGATGCACCAGTACCACCTCAGGGACCTGGAGCAAGAGAAGGAGCGGGAGCTGGTCGTCTGCAAGATTTTCTTCCAGACGAACACTAGGGCCATGACTAAAAAGATTATAAGTTAGTTTGGTATTGGTACTTGTTCTACCTGGTCATCTGCAAGTTGGTATTGTTGTTAAGGATCTTTCGGTATGAACTTGGCATTTGCTTCCAACCATCATGTCGAGGGTTGACGTGGATATAAAGCTGAATCATTTGTTTCGAAACGAATTTTTAGGCACCTATTTTTTTTTATGGGTAGCATAAGCACCTGCCGTTCGAATCCCCAATTCTCCAAAAAATTTACATCTTCGAGTATGCACAGGATCCATCCAGTTTCGCACACTGATAGTTGGACGCAGCACGTCGGTACTGGGCTATGACAGAGAGAAGAGCGATGGATTTGGGCCTTCCAGAGTAGTTAAGTGTCGCGACCTCGATCGCATGAAGCACCTCCCATAGACTAAAAAAAGGCTTAGTCGGTTATTATTAGTTGAAATATGTGAAATATTCCCTAATAAAAAGAAATATGTAAAATGCAAAGACGGCTCTCCATACAGAGCCTAACCGTACGGAACCAGCAGGTCCATGGCCATACACAAGCAAGTGCATGCACTTATTATCACGATGGAAAAATAATGCTGATTCCTGAGATGGTGAAACCCATGAAATTTTCAGCGTACTCAATAAACGAGAGAATTCTACAAGTATAGACTGATAACTGGGATCCAGCAGGTATATTGTTTTTTCAGGTCGAGCAGCTATCAACTAGGCTGTAGACTGCCCAGGCTTGGTTTTGTTTTGAACAGGCCCAGCCCATGACGACAATAGGGCACAAAGATCCAGCAGGTATCAACTGGCCTCTGGGCCGCCAGCCTTAGAGTTATATTTTCTCTTAGAACATCCGCAGGCAGTTTTTTTTACTGAAGAAAACACACAGCCCAGTTCTATTTTCCACTAAAATCGGCATGTCCTACTTCCTTTTTCTGATCTCTACCTATAGTTTTACTAGTTCATATACATATATTATTATATTGAAAATACTTAAAGTTCCCTTTTCATCTTTACATCCTTATTTTTTTGTTGTTGTTTTTCCTCCCAGCGCTAATTTTTTTACCACTGGTTTTCCCTAAAACCAACTCAATTGTCCCACGTCTTGTTAGCTTACAAAAATAAAACAATGTTTTATTTGGCAAATCAATAAGTTCTTAAAAACTAAATGTTTATCATTTCTCGAGTAAAACAGTTCAAACTCCACCGAAATATGCAAAATTAGGTTGATCTTTGAGACCGTGGTACTGGCCAAAAAATTGGTTGTAACAAATTCCGTAAGAATTAGCAAATGGGCTGCAAATTATTAAAAACATACCAAATGGGCACTATGTTGTCTGCCACAGATTTGAGGCTGACTTGTGGGCCTACTAACTTGACGCAGATGCAGGGCTTTGCCAACGTAGTCAATATAAACGATTCTAGCTGTAGTGACGGTACGATGTTAATCCAACGGCCATGGTACTTCTTCAACCTCTGGTCTCCTTGCTCCAGCCGCCCAAACTAGTGCCAGCCGTACTGCCTGCTCATGCCTCCCATGGCCAGCTATGCTGCCGCGCAGGACTAACCACCCCACACTACTCCCATCGCTGGCCTGGCCATCCCTCTACACACTCACAGTTTGTTATTCTCTAGCGATGGCAGACGAACAAGTAAACCCTCGTACTCCCCTCCGTGTGGGAAACGACTGCCAAGTCTTCTCCGGCTCCGGGTCATTCCCATCCTAGGCCTCGCTGTCGTCCATCGCCCTGGTGCTCTCGGCGCGGCGTGGTCAACGTGGTCAACAAACAACATCCATCGGAAGAGGACTGTACGTGGAGAGGCTGACAGCTGGGTCCACGGCCACACTCAAGGCGAAAAAAAGTTCCTCCCGCTAATAGCTCGAACCCACCAGCTCTATCTTCGCATGCAAGGAAGTGCCTCCTTATTATGCACACAAAAATGAATACTCCCCCTGCTAGCTAGGACCCACCATATTGGAGGCTCACCTGTGGGCCTACTAAGTTGACGCAGACGCATGATTTGTCAACTTAGTCAATATAAACGATTCTAGCTACAGTGACCATACGATGTCCATCCAATGGCCATCGTGCTTCTTCAACCTCTGGTCTTCTTGCTCCAGTCGCCCAAACCACTGGCCGTGCCGCCTGCTCCTGCGTCCCATGGCCGGTTGTGCTGCCGCGCAGGCCTCACCGCCCCACCCTACTCCCATTGCTGGCCTGGCCATCCCTGTACTCACCCAGACCTCCTGTTATTCTCCGGTGACGATAGCCTCACACTGTAGCCGAACCAGTAAACCCTCGTACTCCCCTCTGCATGGGAAACAACTGCCGAGTCTTCCCTGGCTCCGGGTCATTCCCTTCCTAGGCCTCGCCGTCGTCCACCACCTTGGTGCTCTTGGCACGGTGTGGTCAACATGGTCAAGGAATGACTTCCATTGGAAGAGGACTGTACGTGGAGAGGCTGACAGCTGGGTCTATGGCCGCAGTAAGGAAGTGCCTTCTTATTACGCGCAAAATAATGATTCCTCCACCTGACAGCAGGGACCCACCGAAAGGGCCACCTTATTTTGCAAACAAAATGTTTCCCCCCTGACAGCTAGGACCCACCAGCTACATCTTCGCACGCAAGGAAGTGCGTCCATATTACGGGGAAAAAATTGATTCTCCCCCTGAAAGCTGGGACCCACCAGCTATATCTTCGCACGCAAGGAAATGCCTCATTATTCTCCATGACGGCTTGGACCCACCGGGTCAAACCATACATAGGGTTGTCTGTCTAGTCGCGAACGTGTACGTACATACTGGTTGATCGGTCTCTCTGCAGCGTTGAACCGTGGCTGAGTAAGGAGCGGCACGTGTCGTAGTAGAGGTACAGACGTAGCATGTCACATAGTCCCATCTATATGTATCGTGTACATGTACGTACAACCACGCTGCAAGAAAGTAAATACGGCTACGTATTTACATACGGGCGGGGTCTCAAATGCGTAATCGCACATATGTACGACCAGGGCTCATGTACATGGAGAGGCAATGGACGGCAGCAACGGTGTCCTATTCATCGGCAGCCAACCGGTTGGGTCGGAACGGAGGAAACTGCATCATGTTCATCGGGAGGCAACCGACTGGGTCGGAATACATCTGTTCATCGGGAGCCAACCGGCTTGGACGAAACAGCCGAAACAAGGTCTGGCATACTGCAGAACGGAGGAAATGGCCTTCTGTTCGAGTACCTACGGTCGAAAAGGGGTCCTGTTGATCGGGAGGTGTGTGGCGTACCGTAAAACGGAGGAAACGGACTTCTGCTGGAGCCCCTACGATTGAAACGGGGTTCTGTTCATCGAGAGGGGTGTGGCGTACCACAAAACGGGACTCCACGGGCTACTGTTCATCCACCGTCTACTGCCTCGCTCCAGCCTCCACGGGCTACTATTCATTGACCGTCGACTTCCTCCAGCCTCCACCTACTATTATTCATCCACAACGTCTTCCTCCTGCCTCCACCAGCTACTGTTCATCCACGGGCTACTGTTCATCCAGCCTCCACCGGCTACTGTTCAACCAACCCTCCACGGGGTCCTGTTCATCCACCCCCAACCGGCTCAGGTGTGGCGGCCTCCTCGATCGGGGTCCTGTTCATCTAGCGGCAACGGCCTACTACCACGGGGTCCTGGTCATCCAACCCCCACAGGGAATTGTTCATCCAACCCCCAACAACGGTCACTGTTCATCAACAGGCAGGTTCGATCGGCTTCAGTTAGCAGCTGTAGCGAAGGAATCCCTCGGGTTTAGTTAATAGCCAAGGGATCGATCGCTCGGGTTCAGTAACGTAGCTAGTGTAATCGCTTGGGTTCAGTAAGCGAACGCCTCACTCGGGTTCAGTTAGAGCCCAACGCCTTGCACACACACGCGTACGTGTATGAGAGAAACGCGCAAACCTCCACACATCGCTCGGCCCTGACCACCCAGCGTAACCGGGAACTCCCCGAAATTTTCCTCGCCCTCGCTTCTACCACGATTTTTTCCGTCATGGACGGCCCAAAACATGTAATGCAAGTGCGTACCCGGCCCGCCCAGGATGAAAAGCCCATTTTCTGTCATGATTTTGTTTCATAGAAGTAGGAGCCCACCACATCTATGATGATACGTGGTTTTGTCACAATTATCGTCATAGAAGTGTCATAAGCATGATAGAAAAAAAATTCGTTCAGGCCAAAATGTCACGAATGTGTCTTTTTTTGTAGTGACTACTACGCATGCCCCTAGGGGGATAGATTGGTAGGAAAATACCATCGCTCGTCCCCGACCGCCACTCATAAGGAAGACAATCAATAATAAATCATGCTCCAATTTCATAGCATAACAAGAGACTATACGTGCATGCTTCGGGAATCACAAACATTAACACCAATATTCTTACTAAACCACAATCATTCACTAGTACCTCCCAGATATTACCATCTCTATATCACAAAACTATTGCAAGGAATCAAACATATCGTATTCAGTGAACTACAAGTTTTATGTAGGATTTAATGACTAACCATATGAATGACCAATTCCTGTTGACTCATTAAATAGATATAAGTGAAGCAAGAGAGTTTAATTCTTTCTACAAAAGATTTCCCATGCTCTAACAAATATAAGTGAGGCAAAAGAGAATTCTACACATGGTGGTTTTCTATGTGTAGAGAAACAGGCATCCAAACTTCAAATGATATAAGTGAAGCACATGAAGCATTCTATAAAGCCATACTCAAAAGATATAAGTGAAGTGCAAAGAGCATTCTATAAATCAACCAAGGACTATCTCATACTAGCATGGTGTAGAAAATAAAAGGGAAAAATAAACCCAAAAGATGCTCCAAGAATTTGCGCATATCATGTGACGAATAAAAATATAGCTCCAAGTAAAATTACCGATGGTCGTTAGAAGAAAGAGGGGATGCCTTCCGGGGCATCCCCAAGCTTAGTTGATTGGGAGTCCTTGAATATTACATTGGGGTGGCTCAGGCATCCCCAGGCTTAGTCTCTTGCCACTCCTTTTTCATTCGTCCATCATGATCTCACCCAAAACTGGAAAACTTCAATCACACAAAACTTAACAAAACCCTCGTGAGATCCGTTAGTATAATAAAGCAAATCACTACTTTAAGTAATATTGCAAACCCATTCAAATTTTATTTTTCCATTATAAATACTGTACTCTAACTTCACCATGGCTTATACCACCGATACAATCCATAGATTCATCAAAACACGCAAAACAATGCATCAAAAAACAGAATCTGCCAAAAACAGAACAATTTGTAGCAATCTAAACATTGAACATACTTCTGTAACTCCAAAAATTCTAGAAACTTAGGAAAAAATAAAACATTTGCATAGAAGTACTATGTAAAAAATTCTGAAACTTTTAATGTTCCAGTAAAAAATGTAAATTCACGCACCACAGCCAAAGTTTTGGTTTTTGCATTGCACATACCAAACAAACAATCTAATCATCCTAAAGGCACATCTTGGCACATTATTTTTATAATACAATGGATTTGTACAAGGGGATAATTATTTTTGTTAAAAAGTTTATGCAATTCAAGATTTGCAAAGTTTCCATGAGCATGAACAAAGTTCAAGGAGCTCCCCTGAGGGAGTCCTGGACTACGGGGTCCTCGGGGAGCCGGCCTATTTCTTATGGGCCGGACAGGTGGGCCATGGTATGACTACTACGGGACCGAGCTACAAGGTGACTTCGTGTCCGGACAAGAAACCCTTGAATTCTTGGTGTGTCCTCCAAGTCAAGACAGAAGATTCAGAATGTTTATTTCCCTTGTTGGAACCGACCATGTCTAACCCTAGTACCCCTGGTTCCTATATAAGCCAGAGAGTTTAGTCCATAGAGGCTAGAACAATAACCATAATCCTACTAGCCTAGGGTTTAGTTCATCTAATCTCATGGTACATCGACTCTGTAATCATCCTATACACTTCAATATAATCGAGCAGGACGTAGGGCTTTACCTCTTAGAGAGGGCCCGAACCTAGGTAAACATTGTGTCCTTCGTGCCCTGTTCCCCATTGATCTAAGATCCACAACTCGGGACCCCCTACCCGAGATCCGCTGGCTTTGATACCGACATTGGTGCATTCATTAAGAGTTCCATTGTTGGATCGCTGAAGGATAGATGGCTCGCCTGATCATCGGAGATGGCATCAACACCGGGGACTTGTTCATCTCCGGCCAGCTTTTCACGTTTGGTAGCATCGTTCTTCATGCCAGTCCGACTGGTCATCTCGACCAGGTCGGCAATTTTGCCCCTGAGCACCAGATCAGGTTCGGTAACCTGGAGTACGTCGCTGACCTCGGGGTGATCTCATCTTCACGGGCTTCTCAACCTCATCAAATGCGCCCACGGACTCCGAAGCATCAACTTTGGGGCCTCTCCCCGATCCGATCTCTGGATCGACCCTTACCTCGCGGCCGGCTTCGAGCTCGGACGGAACCACCACGTCCGAAGACCGGTAATCACCGTCAGCCAGACTTGCTCTTCTCACCACAGATCTGGCTTCGAGACTCAATGCTGGATCGGCGCCCGAAGACCGAGAGTCACCCTCGGCCGGGCTCCCCCTCCTTGCCGTGGACCTGGCTTCGAGCCCCGACATGGGAATGGTGTCTGAAGACTGGGAGTCATCCTCGGTTGGACATTCCTTCCTTACTGAAAATCTGGCTTCAAGCCTTGGTGAGAATTCGGTATCCGAAGACCAGGAGTCAATCATGGCCAGGCCCACCCCTTGCCTCACTATCTGTCGGTGCAGCAAACCCCAGGTGTGTTGACTAGACTATAGACAGGCTTAAGAACAAGGTTGCAGCATCCAAGACCAGACCAAGCAGAAGGGATGGGCTCGTTGAGAAATCAAAGGGCGGATCAACAAGAACAAGACCAACCAAAGGAGTAAGATATCACTAAGGAAAAACCTCCCTTGCCGGGCAGGCGAGCCTAGCGGGGTTGATGTTACCCCAAGGACAGCTCTCAAGATTGCCCCGGTAGGATTGCCGGGGACACCGAGGGTAGATTACCCCACCAAGGCTCCACCGCTCCACCTCACAGCAACGCAAGTCACCGATCGGTGCGGTGTCGAGCCCCCAAGTGACTAAGTGGCCGTTATTTGGCATGTGGCAGCCACTTCCAGAGGAAATCACCTCCAAATGACACCTGTCCAAGGATGTGTCACGCAGGCAGGCGAGAAGGTGGCCGAACGGCACAGCAAGGCTTGCCGGGCTACGCTACGATGTGGCACTAAGAGGTGCATTTAATGCGCTTTGTCCTGTCTGCAGAGTTATGTATGAAAGCACTGTTTGCTATCTAATCAGTACGCAATGACTGATTTGCCATTGTGGTGACCCCTTGATCTATAAAAGGAGGGCCATGGCAACATTAGAAAGGATTCGGACCCTTGTACACTCATACGCGCGTAGCCGCTCTCGCCCCGAGGCAACCTTGCCGGGCTAGAGCACTGCGTCTCCACCACGGTCCTCTCATCAATCCACCAGGAGTAGGGTTTTACGCCTCGCGGCGGCCCGAACTAGGGTACAAACTGCCCGTGTGATCGCTGCCATGCTGCTCTGCGCCCTCCGCTCTTTGTGCAATGCGTCCTTCACCCCCACCGAACCACAAGGGGCTGATGGCCCCATAGGTGGCCATGTTTTCCCACGACATCTTTCGCGTGCCAGGTAGGGGGGAGCGCTTGCGCGAACTCGAGAGTGCAAGCAGCGCGTCATCTTCATCATCATTTTCTTCATCGATGGCGTCATCATCCATGGCGCCCAAGAAAAAGCTCGGTGCTGCAGCTCACCCATCCACCTCGAAGGCCCCTTCGCACGTGGCCACCGATGCCATGGGGGCTGCAAGGACGCATGGGAACATGGACGTTACAGGGGACGTGGCCGACGCAGGCACCGGAGAAGGGCAACACCGACAGCATCCCAACGGCCACGCTCCACAAGGTGTGGGTGGAGAGATTATTCCGTCTCCGCCTCTCTGCCCCATCGAAGGATGCAGCCACAGCGATGGCACTTGCTCTGGGGCGAACCACCACCCTCTAGCCGCCCCTGCTGCGGGTGCGGCCGCGGGGCAAGCGCCATCCCCGGGATGAGCTGGCTGAGCCGATGCGCCAAATGGAGCCGCTGATCCCCAAGCGCATACACCTCGTCACCATGCTACCCTGGCGACTTGCTCACGGCAACGAGAGCATGGCGCTGCCACTACCGGCACCGTGAGAAGCCAAGTGACATTACGATCTACGTCGTCGTCCATGCCGAGCACTGCTTCGGAGGCCATAGTGCAGGACCAACTCCTGTTGAGATGCCCGCCAGTGGCTGATCAGATGGATGAGTGGAGAGCCACCATTCAGAGCTTGATTGGTTTCGCCGAAGCGGGAGGATCACAGCGAGCAGGCCCGTCATAGCCTCCACAGGCGGCGACAATGGCCCAGGCCGCTGGCCGTACCGAAGGGGCCACCCCCACGGTGCAATCCCCTCCACGGCAGCCAGCGCAGGGGCCGCAGCCAGAGCCACACAACCAAGAACCCGACGACGTATCGATGGCTTCATTCGATCCTCGAGCACGACGAGACCAGCGGTGAGTCCTGGAAGATAGGCGGAGGGAAGACACGCACGTCACCATTGAACGACACTGCGAAACCCGACGCCAGTCTGATAGGCACAATGGCCCCGACATCGACGAGCCCAGGCCCGGTGAAGGCGGGTACCTGCCTTTCGAAGTTGGGTGCCCCGCCTTCACTTGCGAGCTGCAGCAAGTTCATTGGCCATCTACTCGCACGTTCAAGCCAGAAATACCAGAGAAGTATGATGGAAGATTGAACACGGCAGAGTTCTTGAGCATCTACATCATCGCTGTTCAAGCTGCCGGGGGAAGAGACGAGAAGGTATTCGCCAACTACTTCCCTTTGGCACTCAAGCCAAATGTGAGGTCTTGGCTGATGCACTTGTCAGAGAATTCCATCTCGACCTGGGCTGACCTGTGCCATGAGTTTGTTGGCGCCTTCATGGGTGGCCATCAAGAACCACGGCAGCCCAGCAACTTACAGCTCCTCCCGCAGAAGGAAGGAGAGAGTTTGCGGAAATACATGCAGAGGTTCAGCCGGGTGCACAGGAACATTCCAGACATCCACCCGACAGCTGTGATAGCCGCATTCCAGTCCAACGTGCGCAACCGCAGGATATGTTCTAAAATGAACGTCCGGTTGCCCAAGACTGTGAATGAGCTGTACACTCTGGTGGATAAGTGTGCCCGGGTAGAATAGGGGAGGCGACTCCCCGGTGAAGAAGATGGCGTCGATGTTGACTCAGAGGACGACGACGATGCCACCAATCAAAAGAAGAAGAACAAGAAGCGCAAGGATAAAACAGTGATGACCGTTGAAGGATTAAGCATGCCTAGTACCGGCAAGAAGGCCAAGACCAAGGCTCCCGGCAAGGAAGTTGCCACGTGCACTGATTGCCGGGAAGCCACGACTACCGAGAAGGCTGGGAAGGGTGACAGACCATACTGCAAGATCCATCGGACCAAGGGCCACGATCTTCAGGAGTGTCATCAGGTTGAGTAACTCGTCAAGAAGCAGAGGGCTGAGTACAAGAAGCGTGATAAGGAGAAAGATCAAGGTGCCGTTGGCAGGAAGGGCCAAGGCGGCAGGACAGGTCGCCCTGGCGAGGCTCCTTAGTATCAAGGGAAACCCACCAGAGGCCGTGACAAGAAGGAATGCGATGACGAGAGTGATGAAGGAGATGAAGAGGAAACCAGCGAGCAGGAGTTCCAGAAAGCCACTAACGCCCTATGCATTGATGGGGGTGCATCTTTGCACTCCTCTCACCGCCAACTTAAACAGTGGGCGCGTGAGGTCAATGGCGTGGAGCCAGCAGCAGATTCTCGAAAGCCGCTCAAGTGGTCCCGCATGCCATCATCTTTGATGAGGAGGATCACCCTGACTGCACCACCGCGGTAGAGTTTTTGCCGTTGTTAGTTTCACCAACAATCCACATCCTCAAGGTAACAAAGATGTTGGTTGACGGCGGGGCCGAGTTGAATCTGATTTCTCCGAAGGTCATCAGCAAACTCTAGATAGCAGATGAATAGCTCAAGGTTACTGGTATGTTCCAAGGGATCAACCCCGGCAGGAGTCGTCCTAAGGGGAAGAACACACTGCCGGTAACATTCGGGGGGGGGGGGGGGGGGAGTTAAACTACCGGACTGAGAAGATCGTGTTTGACGTGGTCGATCTCCCCCTGCCGTACAATGGAATCCTTGGTAGCCCAGGCCTTGCAAGATTCATGGCAGCATCCCACTATGGTTACAATACTTTGAAGATGCCAGGGCCAATGGGCGTCATTTCCATCCCACCAGACAAGAAAGACGCAATCATATGCATGGACAAGATGTACCGGGAAGCAGTCGCTCCAGAGGCCGCAGAAGCTACTGCTCCTGCCAAGGAAAGCAAGAAAAAGAAGAAAGCTAGTGAGAATGCCAGCAAGGAATCCGGGAAGCGTGCCTCTTCGGAGTGCGCTGCACCTTTCGATGACTTGTCGGAGAGTTCCAATAGCAAGAGATCCAAGGCTGCCGCACCTGCTGTGAAGAAGGTCCCGGCAGGCAGGCTGGCGCTGATGGGAGGTAATCGAGCACCACCTTGCCATCTGCCCACATGCCCAGCCCGTCAAGCAGAAGGTCCGGAAGCAAGCTTTGGAGCGGCATCAGTTTATTGCCGAGGAGATCAAGAAACTTGAGGCAGCTGGTCTGGTCAGAGGAGTGTTGCATCCAACATGGTTAGCAAACCCAGTGGTGGTGCGCAAGGCGAATGGGAAATGGAGGCTTTGCATAGACTTCACGGATCTAAATAAAGCATGCCTGAAGGACCCATTCCCCTTGCCGCGCATCAACCAGATTGTGGATTCCACCTCTGGGTGCGATCTGCTTTCCTTCCTGGATGCCTACTCCGGATACCACCAGATCTTCATGTCCAAAGAAGATGAGGAGAAGACTGCATTCATAACCCCTGCGGCACGTACTGTTTTGTGCAGATGCCCTTCGGGTTGAAGAGTGCTGGATCCACTTTTGCTAGAGCAGTACAAATTGGCTTTGAATCCTAGCTGCATAGGAATATTGAAGCCTACATGGATGATATAGTGGTCAAAACCAAGACATATTGACTCTCATTCAAGACTTGGAAGAGACCTTTGCAAATCTACGCAAGATCAACTTGAAGCTGAACCCGGAGAAGTGTGTGTTTGGCATTTCTTCCGGCAAGCTACTTGGCTTCTTTGTGTCCCACCGGGGGATAGAGGCCAACCCCGACAAGATCAAGGCTATCGAGTAGATTCAAGCACCCAAGACAATTAAAGACGTGAGGCGTTTGACTGGATGTATTGCCGCGCTAAGCAGGTTCGTTTCCAAGTCCGCCGAGCGCGCCCTGCCCTTCCTCAAAATCTTGAAGAAGGCAGGGTCCGTAGAGTGGACCCCAGAGGCAGACATTGCATTGCAAGATTTGAAGGCCTATCTTTCCTCTGTGCCCACCTTAGTCGCTCCCAAACCAGAAGAGCCGTTGCTGCTATACTTAGCGGCAACCAATCAAGTGGTTAGTGCAGCACTGGTGGCGCAGCGGGAAGTAGATGAAGCAGCAGCCGTAACCACTGTCCCCTCTGGAGAGGAAAGCGAACCCAACCCAGCAAGTTTAGATGCAGTTCAAGAGAAGGAAGAGCAGGGCAACGAAGATAGTTCCAAGATCACCGCAAGGAAGAAAGGTGGTGCAGCGCCCAGTGTACTTCGTCAGCTCCCTACTGCAGGGGGCTAGGTCGAGGTACTCTGGCATGCAAAAGTTGATTTTTTGCCTTATCATGGCCTCAAGGAAACTACGCCACTACTTCCAAGCCCACGAGATCGCAGTTGTCACCCGTTTCCCTTTGCAACGCATACTGAGGAACCCCGAGGCCACTGGCAGAATAGTGGAGTGGGCTTTGGAGTTGGCCAGCTTTGGTCTGAAGTTTGAGAGTATGTCAACTATTCAGAGCAGAGCACTAGCATAGTTCATTGCGGAGTGGACGCCTACCCCTGACGAAGGGGTGCTGGAGACAGTTATCCCCAGCAAGGAAGCGCCCCAAGTGTGGATCATGTACTTTGACTGTGCCTTCTCCCTCCAAGGTGCAGGAGCTGGCGTGCTTCTCGTTGCTCCCACTGGGGAGCACCTCAAGTACGTCGTGCAGATGCATTTCCCCTGGGAGGAGGCTACCAACAACACTACAGAGTATGAAGGGCTCCTTGCCGAGCTCAGGATCATGACAGAACTAGGAATCAAGAAGCTGATCATCCGTGGAAATTCGCAACTTGTGGTGAGGAAAGTCAACAAGGATTATCAAAGCCCAGTGATGGAGGCATACGTCGAGGAAGTGAGCAAGTTGGAGGAGCACTTTGACGGATTGCAAACAGAGCACGTGCCATGTGTGGAAAACAGCATTGCTGATCATTTGTCAAAGCGCTACGCAAAAACTCCCTGTGGAACCAGGGACTTTTGTTCTCCATCTGACTCAACCCTCCGTATCCCCAGCAACAATGGCCAGCAAGAGGAGGAAATTGAACTCTGGCAAGCCTCTCCGGGGTAGTCTTGAGACTTTTCTTTGGAGTAACCTCGACCTCGCCAGGCTCGCCTGCCCGGCAAGGGAGGCTTTCCCTTAGTGGTGTCTTGCTTCCCTTGGCTTGACTTGGTCTCCTTGATTCGCCCTCTGATTTCTCAAAGAGCTATCTCTTCAACTTGATCTCGTCTTGGATGTTGCAACCTTGCTCTTTTAGGCCTGTGCACGGTCTGGGCAACAGACCCAGGGTTTGTTGCACCGACATCGTAGTTGTCGTCACTCGAGCTTCCCCCGGAGGAGGCGCCGCTGCTGCTGGAGGTGCAGCGGCCAAGGGCAAGTTCACCACCGAGGGCGCCACCGCCGCGCTGGCCATCGTCGTCGGAGGGGCGGTCGCTGTCGTCATCATCACCTTCTGGGCAGCACCCCAGGCGACTCTGGTCCTCCCAGAAGATCTTGACAAAGAGCATTGCCGCCCCATCGTACCTGAAGTGGAGGGTGCGCCTCCCGTTCAGGCCGCGGGCAAACGACTGCCATCCGCGGGTTAGGAACACATGGCCGATGGAGGTGACCTCGACCTCCGCCCACGAGGACCCGTTGCACTAGCCGTCAGGCTGTAGCCACAGCCCAATGGGTCCCACTGCCCGCAACTCCTCCTCGAAGGAGGTTGGAAGCAGAAGCCAGGTGCCAGGAGGGCCCTCCACCCGCACGACGAACTCGCGGGCCGTGTCGCTCGAGCGGGCGCACGGGCACGGTGGCCGGACGGCCACGGCACGCCTTCCCTCTTGGCCACGGCTGCTACGACCCCCGCCGCTGCCCCCACGGGAGAGGCCCTTTCCTCGGTTGCTGGCGCTAGTGCGGGCCATCAGAGGCGAGCGCCCGCGCCCCCGTGATGACACCGCCGGTCCGGCCACGGACTTACGGGGACGGCCGCGCCCCCCCTTAGGTGGCCGCACCCCCGGCCCCTCCTGGGGAGCCTTGCCTTTCTCTTCGGCAGAGAACCACCTCACCGGCGCCATGGATGCTGCTGCAAGAGTACGGAATGGGGGAGCAAGGAGATGAAGATGGGCTAGGGGCTTCGCCCCCTCCCCTACCGGCGCCCTTCCAATAGGCGGAAGAAGGCCAACCGGCGCCCTTCCATGTTTTGAGTGATGATGGCCCTGTTGCATGCACCAGACTACAGTCAAATCAGAGCGGTTGCCGAGGCGACATGGGGAAGCGGAGGCATCCACGTCCTGTCGAGCGCCACGCGTTAGGCCTGGCCCGCAGGCGATTGGGGCCCCTGGCGCTCCGCCCTCTCTCTCTCCCTTTGTCTTCGCCTCGAAGGCAGCCCGAGCGCGCCTTGGGCCTGGGGGCTACTGTCGCCGTTCTAGGGTCGGGGGTACCCAGACCTACCTACCTGCGGCCCACAGCGTGGCTCCCTTGACGGCCCTGTATGGCCCAGCTTCGACAACTCCAAGACAAGACCCTTGTGAGGGCCCCCTGTCCAAGCGAGGCGGATAACACCAAGACCTCCGAGGGAGCGGCCTCCCCAGGCTGCCTCCCGAGGAGCAGAGATTTCTATGCAGGTACTCAGCCTCACGAGGCTGCGATGACGTGAGTCATGACGACCATGGCCAGGCAGGCACTAGTGGGCGCAGAGGAGGCAGTTTCCCTTTTGATGCTAAGGGAGCAAGGACAGGCGTGGGTTCCCGAGGAGTCTCCCAAAGGTTTCCATTCCGGTGCCACAAGACCAAGACCACGAGCTCGGCAGGATGGATGTCATCGCTGAGCCCACTGCTGAGTCACGACCAGAAGCTTTG
Organism: Thinopyrum elongatum; assembly: GCA_011799875.1. Classification (NCBI taxonomy): domain Eukaryota; kingdom Viridiplantae; phylum Streptophyta; class Magnoliopsida; order Poales; family Poaceae; genus Thinopyrum; species Thinopyrum elongatum. The sequence continues at coordinate 387,504,835 of CM022303.1, read as the reverse complement.
CAAGTGAAGACCACCTTTTGTCAGGATTAGATGTACTTCTTGTCCCCTTTCAATTTGGCCGTTGTGGGTCCCTTCCCACCTAAGTTTTGAGGGAAGAGGACCAAGGCCCGTATAAATATAAGCTAGCCACCACCGTAGAGAGGGGGATCAGATCCATTCCACCCTCACCACCAAGCCCTCGCAAGGCTATTCATCCAATGTACCTGTTCATCCTCAGCCTCCTCGTGAGGCCAATCCACCACAAAGCAGGAGTAGGGTTTTACACCGCAAGGTGGCCCGAACCTGGGTAAACTGCCATGTTCATCTTCTTCCTCGCTCGCGTGCATTCGGCAAGGCTAGGCTGTAGGGCGACGAGCTTGAGACATGAGAGGTTGAGATCTTCGCACATGCCCCAGAGTTCGAACCTTCTTGGGTCTGCGGAGCCCTGAATCCGACAACGAGGAACCTCCTAGGCCGAACAATGGAGGCCAAAAACAATTCCCTTCTGAGGTAAAGACAGTGAATATGATCTACGCCACCCATGTACCCAAAAGCAGAGGAGACGTGCACTTTGGAATGTGTACGCCGTAGAGCCTATAGCCCCGAAATTTAACCCACGGTCGGCGTGTCCGATAACCTTCGACCGCAGAGACCATCCGACCAATATACGGCACGGAGGGTCGGTGGCCCTGGTTCTCGACCCCATTATCGATGGGTACCACCTCACTAGAGTCCTCATGGACGGAGACAGTAGCCTCAATCTGATCTATGCAGATACAGTGAGGAAAATGGGCATTGACCCATCAAGGATCCAACCCAGTAACACTACCTTCAAAGGAGTAATCCCAGGTGTAGAGGCCCTCTGCTCGGGCACCCTGACTCTGGAAGTAGTATTCGGCTCGCCGGGCAACTTCCGCAACAAAGACTTGATCTTCGACATTGTCCCCTTTCGTAGCGGTTGCCATGCCCTCCTTCGCCGAACAGCATTTGCTCGCTTCAACGCTGTCCCCCGTTATGTATGCCTCAAATAAAAAATGCCCGGACCCAAGGGCCTCATCACGGTCAACGGCAATACAGAGCGCTCACTCCAAACAGAGGAACACACCGCAACTCTGGCAGCCGAAGACCAAACTGGTGTCGAAGGGCCAAAGTACCAGACCGCCATCAAGGCCCGAGAAGCAGGTAAATGGGCTCGAGCCCTGTCCCCGTTCAGGGAGCCCCTCTACATTCGACATAAATAGGGATACAACCCCCACGGCATGCCAACCTCAGTCGCATAATACGTGCCTCGCCAGCACAATTTGGTGCTCAAGATACCATGGGCTACCATGGGGCCTAAACTAAACTAAAATGCCAGGTGTCAATCTTAACCAAACCATGGTCACACACATCTTCGGACGACAAATAGGTACCATTCCGGACCTATCCAGCATTAAGCTAGAACAACGCGGCTAACTCTCAAGGTCCCTTGTCAAGGGCCTATTTGCCGATTCTCCTCCCTCTCCATAGAGTTCTCCCCCACAGCAGAAACAAAGGCACAGACATGCAGCAGGACACAGTAGAGGCTTCAACCCATGCATCAAGGCCCTGTATAAACCCTTCATTTGTAAAAACTTTCTCTTTTTATATAAAATACCTGTAACCGATGCCTTGGCAGTTTGAATTGTATGGATAGATGTCTCGAGCTCACTGGAAATAAAGACCACCTTTTACGATATTCTGGCAGTAATTTATATTGCCCTTTTTTTTCCGCTCTTCGACAAGTTCGGCACACTTTTTTTTCCACAATGCAATCGGCCATAGACTGAGGGCATAGTTTTACTACCCGCCCTACACATGGAGTCCAGCATAACTCTTTCTTTATGTGTTCGGTGTCTCGGATATTGCACTATATGAATCAGTTCTAAATTATCTCTTGGGTTAATAGTTTGGTTGCCCGGCTCCTGTGTTTACCTTCTTACGTTCCGCACGTTCGGCTAAGATGGTAAAGGGAGAACCACTGCAATTGTACTGCTGGCTAGCCTAGTTAAATACCTTAGTGGAGAAAGCCGAAAACTGACTATCATAATAGGCAAGAACTGGTCGGCGATTCAACAACAAGTGTTAAACTAAAAATCGATAGCGATTACCCCGTGTTATATGACGGGTTTGTCTTTGCACAAACCATGTTATAAAGGACATATGCCTCGGTTTCCCCCAAACATCACATAACACTGGTGGCTAGTCACTGGCCCCCGTAGTCAAGCTCCTATGGCCAAGTGAAGGTAATAAAACCGCATAGTCCGATTGCCTAGTCTCTCTCACGCACTACCACCTCCGAGCACCGAGACGTCGGCTAAGGGTAACAGTGCGGGGATGAAACGCCCCTCGTAGTATCTACATGGGGGCTGAAGCCGATGACTTGTAACTTTCAGATTCAAAACGGCCGCATAGGAGTCAAAATTAAATCAAAATAGATTCACGTCTGATAAACCATACAAAGGGCCGCATTATAAAGCAAAGGGTCTGATTGTCATTTAACACATGATATTTCAGTCAAGGATTACATCTTTAGGACACTGGTCCTCTATCACCCGAGCACCATTCATAACAATGGGGAAATACTGCTCGGGATGACGATGCTCCTTTCTAGCAGGAGGGGGACCAGTGGCCATATCAACTAGCTTGATCTTAGCCCAGTGCACCATGGTCTTCGCGAAGGCCATCCGAGCTCCTTCGATGCATGCGGAGTGCTTCACAGCATCAACCCGGGAGGGCGCGTCGCACAACTTCTGCACCAGGCCGAAATAACTGCTCAAAATTGGTTCTGCGGGCCACAGCCGGATAGAGAGGTCATTCATGGCTGGCTCAGCCATCCGATGCAGCTTAATTAGCTGCTTCATCTGGTTGCTCAGGAGGGGAGGATGTTCGGGTGCCTGGAACTGTGCCCAGAACAGCTTGTGTTTGGTGTCACCCTCCCGAGCCGCATAGTGCCTTGCCGCATCGGCCGCACTCCTCGGAGCTCCGCAAACCCGCCTGAGGAACGCCAGACCCGGGTGAGCAACGTGAATCTGTTGTCGCCAAAGACACTCTGCAGTAAATACGGCTTACCATCAGCAATTTGCTACACTTGGCGGAGCTCTTCTCGGGCGCCCCGCACCTCCGTCCTCGCCTCCTGGAACTCTTGCTTCACCTTGGATAGCTCAGAGGTCTGATCCTTATTCTTCTTCTCAAGATTCTCACATTTAGTGATGGCATCCTTGAGCTCCTACTGCACTCCGGCCACTCTGGCCTCATGCTTCCCACTCAGGGTTTTCACCGTCTTGAGTGCGGCGGCCACTTTCTCGGCTACCGCCTTCTGTTCGGCCGCTTCCTCCTTGGCCTTCTTCAGCTCGGCCTTGAGGCCCTCAACCTCTGCGGTGACAGCTACAAACATAATTAAGCATCTCCTGCTTAGGAATAATACCGAACACTTTGCTCAACATGAGAGCTGTAAAATCTCGATCAGGCTAACCTTGTGCTTCGTCGAACCACCTGTTGACAAGGTCGAGCTCCTCATCGGAGGTCTTGAGGTTCTGATTCATCTCATCCAGCGTCGCGGCATTAGCAGCTGCTGCCAAGGATGAGGCGTGCAATAACAAAAGAATCACATCATTTTAACTCTTGATTCAATGATTTTCGATCCTCCGTTAGGATTATCAATCCTAAGAGAGTCCCGAGGGCTACTATATACAAGGACTATTCAATCTTTGTTAGCCAAATCCGCGCTATGGAAAGAATATTACATGGTTTACCTCAAAGCCTGCCAGGAGGCCACTGAAGGCTTCCTTCAGTCCGCTGCTAATGGACCGAATACTCTGTAGAACCACGCCCATCAGGGCGTGGTGTTTTGATATGATGGAGGAGTTGTTCACCACCTCCTCCATCACATCCGGCCACCCTGCTGCAGCCCGATCGTCGGTGTTCGACGCTGGTGGCGGGGCCCTGGCTCCCCCCTCAGTAGAGGGTGGAATTGACGCCTCCGAAGGCCTAGGGGTTCTGGATTTGTCTTCTGCGAGGGCTCGGATTGGCTGAGGTCTCCTTCTTTGTTCACCAGGAGGGATCCATCCTCCAGGTCTTTCCTAGCTTAGGTGTTAACCTCGACCATGAGCTTGTCACCACCACCTCCCATGTCTGGGCTGGGAGGGTCCTTCGGGACAGCACCTCCCCGGTCTCCCCGGTGACCGCGGGAGGCGTAGAGCACGATGTAGGCCCACTCTCGGCCAGTTCGGCTTGCGGAGAAGTCCCCTCTGAGGTTTGGTCGTCAGGTTGGGTGCGCGGTGGGCTGTAATATGAGATGCACATGTGTAATCAATGAAAGATTAACAAAATGAATGCCTGGAGAATATCAGAGTCCATACCTCTCGGTAGGGGGCTTGACCCTGGGGTTCCTCTTTGAAACCTCTTCGGACGCTGCAGACTCCTCATCGGAATCCGAGCTTTCATCAGGTAGGACCAGCTTGGGCCTGCACTGTTTCTTTGGGGCATGACGGGGCTGCTCCTCCTCGGCGCCATTAGACGCTACCCTCTTCTTGGAACGGGAGGAGTCACTATCCTCCTCGTCCTCTTCCTGCTCCCCCTCTTGATCGGAGGGAGGATGGGTGTCTCCGGACTTGTAGTCCGGATGTCCCCTTGGGTAGAGGCCTTCCCTGCCTCCGGCACTTCCTTCTTTTCCTTCTTTTTTGGCGCCTTATACGGCACCACAGTCAGCATTTCCTCCAGCAATGTAAACTAGGGGTCTTCGGGCAGCGGGGCCGGACTGCTGTTCTCGTGCCAACCCTGCAGAAGTAAAAGAATGGGGGATAAACCTCCTGGAATGCTAACATCCAAACTTAGAACATATAAGAACTTTGTTACCTCCTTTGGGGGATGCGCGACGTCTAGGCCGATGTCTTCCTTCTTGGTCGGCCATGTCTTTTGAGGCTTAAACATCACCTTCCAAAGCTTGTCGTGAGTGGTACCGTAGAAGTATTGTACAGTGGCCGGATCCTTGAGCTTGTAAGACCACATTGGGGTGGACCTTTGTTGGTAGGGGAGGAGACGGCGACAGAGCAACACCCGAACCACGTTGGTCATCTTGGCGCCCGCCTTTATCATGTTGGAGACGTGCTTCTGTAGTGCCTCCACCTCCGTGGTAGACCTCTAGTCAAGACCCTTTTCGGTCCACAAGGTTAGCCTCGCCGGGGGTCCGGATCTGAATTTGGTAGCCACTATTCAGGCTGCATCCCGTGGTTCTGTGATATAGAACCACTCCTTCTGCCAAACTTTGACAGTATCAATGAACGTGCCCTCCGGCCACTCGACCCGGGCAAGCTTGCTTATCATCGCCCTGCCGCAGTCTGCCTGCTGGCCGTCGACTATCATCAGCTTGGCATTGAATACCTTCAAACACAAGAAGAAGTGTGGCCGGACTCGCAAGAAGGCCTCACAGATGACGATGAAGGCCGAGATGTGGAGGAAGGAGTTCGGGGCTAGATCGTGGAAATCTAGCCCCTAGAAGAATATCAGCCCCTTGATGGTGGGGTCGAGCGGGAAGCCCAGTCCCCAGATGAAGTGAGGGATGAACACCACCCTCTTGCCTGGTCGAGGCGTGGGGACTGCCTGGCCCCCCTTTGGGGCCCGGTGAGCGATGTTGGCCGAGAGGTAGCCAGCGCGCTTCAGATCCTCAATGTGATCATTGGTGACAGTGGAGGCCTCCCACTTGCCTTTGGCACCAGATCCGGCCATTGCTGGAGTGAGGGGGTGGCTTGAAGGGATTCTTGTTGGAAGAATGGCAAGGGGCACTGGAGCTCCGAAGATTGGGAAAGTGATGGCGAGAGGAAGAAGAAGGCGTACACCGATAGCGGTGGATGGTCCCCTTTTATAGGCTGCCGAAATACCAAAGGTCCTTTAACTGTGCCGCATGCCTCTCCACTTCCCGATATACTCATAACATTATGCGTGAGTAGGATGATTGAAATCATTGATCACATCCCCTAAAAAAGCGGGGCACGATCCCCACCTCGATGAGACGTTCCTATAAAGGGGCAGCCTCGAGCCGCGCATCGAGTACTCACAACGGTTCGCTGTTTATGACCAGATGTGATCCTTCGCCAAAAGTTGCTAGGCGAAGGCACTGTTCACACTTGAGTGGTTGGCCTTCGAGGCTAAGTAAGACCGACAATCTGGATTTCGATACTACTTAATTGAGTGCATGACCGAACTTGATCAGATGGATTTTTTGGAGATTCAACTGATGAAGATTATTCTGAACACACGGGGAGAGAGGGACTCGCCCACAAGCTGGAGACTGCAGATTCAGAAGTTACAAGACGCCAGGGTTGTACGCTAGTTCGGGGGATACTTAGGGAGTCCTGGACTAGGGGGTCCTCGGGCCGCTGGCCTATTTCTTATGGGCCGGACAGGTGGGCCACGACATGACTACTACGGGACCGAGCTACAAGGTGACTCCGTGTCTGGACAGGAAACCCTCGAAGTCTTGGTGTGTCCTCCAAGTCAAGACAGAAGATTCAACATGTTTATTTCCCTTGCTGTAACCGACCATGTGTAACCCTAGTACCCCTGGTGCCTATATAAGCCAGAGGGTTTAGTCCGTAGAGGCTAGAACAACAATCATCATCCTACTAGCCTAAGGTTTAGTTCATCTGATCTCGTGGTAGATTGACTCTGTAATAATCCTATACACTTCAATATAAACGAGCAGAACATAGGGTTTTACCTCTTAGAGAGGGCTCGAACCTGGGTAAACATTGTGTCCTTCGTCCCCTGTTCCCTATTGATCCAAGATCCGCTGCTCGGGACCCCCTACCCGAGATCCGCCGGTTTTGACACCGACAACCCCCACTTCAATGGTGCTTGTCTTTCTTACTTTCACTTTGCTTTTTGAAATGTTTTAGGTAACCCTCTATATTTTTTGTTTTTAAACTTTTTAAAAGCAAACAACAGAATAAAATGACTCTCTAAAACTTCCGGGTTGTCTCCCTAGTAGCGCTTTCTTTAAAGCCATTAAGCTAGGCTCAAGTAATGTATCCACCAGGATCCCAAGGTATATCAAAGCCAATTTTAATTAACGATGATTTGTAATTTAGTATTGAGCACAAAGAAACATATATTATGCAACAACGAAGTCTAACTCTCTTCCTATGCATCTGCATGTCATAAAACAACAATTCATGCACACAAAGTAAAGGTCGATACATAACATAACCAGTTTCTTGCAATTTTATCGTATTGGAAACATAGAGAGGTGGAGATGTAGTTCCTCTCTCATAATAATTGCAAGTTGGAGCAGCAAGGACATGCATATTATATCTATCAAAATCATCATGTGTAATGGTAAGACGCAACCCATCAATATAATCCTTAATAAGGCAACCTTCCTCGATATAGTGTAGTTGGGAGAATTCAAAAAGATGATAGGACTATCATGTGTGGGTGAAATAGCAACATTTTCATTCTTAACATAAGGAACTTTAGCAAGTTCATCTCCATAAGCATAATTCATATTGGCATCATAGCCACAAGCATCAATTTCATCAAAAAGGGATATTTCAAATGAATCCAAGGGATCATTGCAATCATCATAGCATTCATCCTTCGGTAAGCACAAAGGGGAATTAAACAATGTATGAGTTGAAGAGTTACTCTCATCAGAAGGTGGGCACGGGTAGCTAATCCGCTCTTCCTCCTTTTGTTCTTCGTTCTTCTCCTCATCTTTTTCATCTAATGGGCTACCAATTTCAACAATTTCTTCTTCCATAGATTCCTGCAAAATATTAGCCTCTTCTTGGATAGCAAAGACTTTCTCAATAAAATCATCAATATTGGCATTGTATTTATAATTCTCATAGCAATATTTAAGTATAGCAAAATTTTCAGTTCTATAAATAGCATCATCAAAATCTTCATACTTTTCAAACAAAGATTCAATTTCATAAGCACCCTTAAAAGCAACAAATTCTTCTATTCGTTCCACATCATAGTAATCTTATCTACCATTAGCATAAGAAGCCAAGGTTTCATTATGATTAAATTTCCATGAAAAGGAAAGGTGTGGAGCCTTCATCATAGAGCAACAAGTATAATCATATCTCAATTATAAATTCCAAGCTTATCAATGCAACATTTCAATTTGATCCCATAACAGTTTCCCTTTTTGAGTCAAGCGATAATCCCTAAAGTATTCACGTTGATCCAACGTGTCTCCCATTATCAAGTTGAATGGGGTTTTCTCAGGATTATCAAAGTAGTGTTTAATATTTTTCACATAACGAGCATCGAGGGTTTTAGGAGGTTCCCCATCTCCATGAGTAGCAAGTACAGCTATTTTTTTGGTATTTCATGTTCCATATCCATTACTAAAGATAGAGAACAACTTATAACAGAAAATAAAATCTACTTACTGATAAAGCAAACAAGCACACACGAGAATATTCACCCCACACTATTGCTCCCCAGCAACGGCGCCAGAAAAAGGTCTTGATAACCCACAAGTATAGGGGATGAATTGTAGTCTTTCTCGATAAGTAAGAGTGTCGAACCCAACGAGGAGCTAAAGGTAGAACAAATATTCCCTCAAGTTCCATTGACCACCGATACAACTCTATGCATGCTTTACGTTTGCTTTACCTAGAACAAGTATGAAACTAGAAGTACTTTCTAGATGTAAAGGGATAGGTTTGCAAGATAATAAAGAACACATAAATAAAAGCTAAGGGTTGTTTAGATAAAGAAACAATTAAGTTAGTTTTAGTAGAGAGCTTTTTGTCACAAGAAAGTTATTTGTCCCTAGGCAATCGATAACTAGACCGATCATTATTGCAATTTAATATGAGGGAGAGGCACAAGCTAACATACTTTCTCTACTTGGATCATATGCACTTATGATTGGAACTCTAGCAAGCATCCACAACTACCAAAGATCATTAAGGTAAAACCCAACCATAGCACTAAGTATCAAGTCCTCTTTACTCCCATATGCAACAACCCACTTACTCGGGTCTATGCTTCTGTCACTCATGCCACTCACCATAAGAGAATCATGAACATATTGCAACACCCTATAGCGGGGATCCCTCACACTTGCGCGACATAGAGAGCACCATAGGACAGCACCAAAATTAAAAATACAACTCAGACCAATCACGATCATCAATCAACCCATAGCACAAAACGGATCTACTCAAACATCATAGGATAGCCACATATCATTGGATAATAATATATAGCATTGAGCACCATGTTTAAGTAGATATTACAGTAAGGATAATAGGTGCTACACCGCTGCATAGAGGGGGGAGATTTGGTGATGACGGTAGCGAAGTTGTTGGTGTAGATCGCCGTCACGATGATGGCCCTGGCAGCGCTCCGTCGCCACCGGGAGAGAGCGGGAGAGAGCGCCCCTCCTTCTTCTTCTTCCTTGACCTCCCCCCTAGATGGGAGGAGGGTTTCCCCACTGGTCCATGGCCTCCATGGCGGCAGAGGGGCGAGAGCCCCTCCAAGATTGGATCTCTCTCTATGTTTCTCTTCTGTTTCACATTCCTGTTTTCTGGCCCTTCACTGTTTCTTGAAATTTTAACACGGTTTCCTTCCGGATATTATCTTTGTTGCGGCGAAAGAAGGCCACCAACCGCCTTACAGGGGCCCCACAAGCCTGCTGGCCCCGCCCTGGGTAGGGGGCGCGCCCCTCGAGCTTGTGGGCCCCTCAGGCATCGTCTTGCGTTGAATCTTCTTCCCAAAAATCACATATATTCCAAACAAAATCTCCGTAAATTTTTATCGCGTTTGGACTTTGTTCGATATGAATATTCTACAAAACAAAAAACATGCAACAAACAGGAACTGGCACTTGGCACTGGATCAATATGTTAGTCCCAAAACTAATATAAAATGTTGCCAAAAGTATATCAAAGTTGTGGAATATTGGCATGAAACAATCAAAAATTATAGATACGACGAAGACGTATCACCCGCGTCTCCGTCCTTGCCTCTTGGATCTCCTACTTCACCTTGGACGGCTCGGTGGCTTGACCCTTATTCTTCTGCTCAATGTCCTCACATTTAGTGACGGCATCCTTGAGCTCCTGCTGCACTTCGGCCACTCTGGCCTCATGCTTCTCACTGACGGTTTTCACCGTCTTGAGCTCGGTGGCCGCTAGCTCGGCAGCCACCTTCTGTTTGGCCGCCTCTTCCTTGGCCTTCTTCTGTTCGGCCTTGAGGCCCTCAACCTCCGCGGCGACAGACGAAATCATAAATAAGCACCTCTTGCTTAGGGATAATCCCGAATACCTTGCTCGACAAGGAAAATACAAATTACTAAGTCTTGACCGGACTAACCTTGCGCTTGGTTAAACTGCTTGTTGACAAGGTCGAGCTCTTCATCGGAGCTTTTGAGCTTCCGATTCATTTCGGCCAGCTCCATGGTATTGGAAGCCTCCACCAAAGACGAGGCCTACAATAACAAAACGATCACATCATTCAGACTCCCGATTCAATGATTTTCGATCCTCCGCTAGGTTTTTCAATCCTGACAGAGTCTCAGGGGCTGCTATATACGAGGACTGCTCAAACTTTGTTCACAAAATCCGCTCTATGGACATAATATTACATGGCTTGCCTCGAAGCCCATCGGGAGGCACCAAAGGCTTCCTTCAATCCGTTGTTGACGGAACGAATACTTTGCAAAACCACACCCATCAGGGTGCGGTGTTTCGCAATGACAGAGGAGCTATTCATAGCCTCCTCCATCATGTCCGGCCACCCAGCCGCAAGCCGATATCCGGTGTTCGGCACTGGCGGCGGGGCCCCGGCTCCCCCTTTGGTGGAGGGCGGAATTGACGCCTCCGGGGGCCTTGGGGGCTCTGAACTCCTCTTTCGGGAGGGCTTGGATTGACCGAGCTCCCCCTCCTTGTTCACTAGGAGGGATCCCCCTCCTGGTCTTCGGTGACCGAGGTGTTAACCTCGGCCATGATGTTGTCACCACCACCTCCATGTCCGGGCCAGGAGGGGTCCTTCAGGACAGCACCTCTCCGGTCTCCCCGATGACCGACGGAGGTGTAGAATGCAGCGCAGTCCCACTCTCCGCCAGTTTGGTTGGCAGAAAAGTCCCCTTTGAGACTTTACCAGTGGGGAGGTCGTGCGGTGGGGTGTAACATGAAATGCACATATACTATCAGTAATAGACTTATGAAACAAGCGCCTGTGGAATCTCCGAATTCGTACCTTTTAGCGGGGTGCTTGACCCTGGGGTTCCTCTTTGGAACCTCCTCGGATGTTGCGGACTCCTCAACAGAATCCGAGCTGTCATCAGGCAGGACCAACTTGGGCTTGCACTGCTTTTTCGGGGCGTGGGGAGGCTGCTCCTCCTCGGTGTCATCTGACGCCGCCCTCTTCCTTGTGCGGGAGGAGTTGCTCTCCTCCTCGTCCTCTTCCTGCTCCCCCTCATGAGCGGAGGGAGCGTGGGTGTCCCCGAACTTGGTGTTCAGATGCAGTCTTGGGTGGAGGCCTTCCCTGGCCTCCCGTGCCTCGTTCTTCTTCTTCTCTTTCCCTGGCGCCTTGTATGGCGCCACGGTCAGCATCTCCTCCAGCAAGGTCGACCCGGGGTCTTCGGGAAGCGGGGCTGGACTGTTGATCTGCTTGGCTTTCTCAAGCCAGCCCTGTGCAGGAGAAAGAGCAAGGGTTAAATGTCCTAAAATATGAAACACTCCTTGGTCAAGGCCGATGTCTTCCTCCTTAGGAGGGTTGGTGGTGTCAAGGCCGATGTCTTCCTCCTTGGTCATCCACGCCTTCTGTGCCTTGAACAGCACCTTCCACAACTTGTCGTCGGTGGTGCCATAAAATTGGTGCATGGTGGCTGTGTCCTCGAGCTTGTAGGACCATACTGGGGCGGCCCTTTGTTGGCAGGGTAGAAGGCGGCGGCAGAGCATCACCTGAACCACATTGGTCAGTTTGGCGCCCGTCTTTATCATATTGGAGATGCCCTTCTTGGTCCACGAGGTTAGCCTTGTGGGGGGTCCGGATCTAAATTCGGGAACCGCCCAGCTGTCTTCACGTGGCTTTGTTATGTAGAAGCACTCCTTTTGCCAGACCTTGAAGGTCTCTATGAAAATGCCCTCCGGCCACTCGACCCAGGCAAGTTTACTGATAATTGCCCCGCCGAAGTCCGCCTGTTGGCCATTGACTATCTTCGGCTTGACATTAAAGACCTTCAGCCACAAGCCGAAGTGCGGATGGACCCGCAAGAAGGCCTCACAGATGACGATTAAGGCCGAGATATGAAGAAAAGAGTTCGGGGCCAGATCGTGAAAATCCAACCCGTAGAAGAACATCAGCCTGATGATGAAGAGGTGGAGCGGGAAGCCTAGTCCCCGGACAAAGTGGGGGACGAAAACCACCCTCTCGCCTGGTCGAGGCATGGGGATGACCTGGCCCTCCTCTGGGGTGAACAACTTTGGACGGGAGGTAGCCGATGCACCTCAGGTCCTCGATGTCGTCCTTGGTAACAATGGAGGCCTCCTACTTGCCTTTGGCATCGGATCCGTCCATGGCCGAATTGAGGTAATGGCTTGAAGGGATTTCTTGAGAAAGATTGGCACAGGGCGCTAGAGCTCCGTAAAGTGGAAAGGGCAGTGGTGAGAGGAAGGAGAAAGCGTGCAGAGATAGCTGTGGCTATTTCCCTTTTATAAGCTGCCATGATACCAAGAGTCCTTTAACTGCGCGGCGGGCCTCGCTACTTCCCAATATAATCGTGACATTATCCATGAGTGGGATAATCGAAATCATTGATCATATCCCTTAAAAAACGGGGCACGATCCCCACCTTGATGGGATGTGCAAATGGAGGAGCTGCCTCGAACCGCGCATCGAGTGCTCACAATGGTTCGGCGTTTGTGACCGGTCGTGACCTTTCGCCGAAAGTTGTTAGGCGAAGCAGTGTTCACACTTGAGCGGTTGGCCTACGAGGCTAAGTAAAATCAATAATTTGGATTCCGGATACAACTTAGTTGAGCACATAGCAGAACTTGGCCAAGTAGCTTTTAGAGGCTCGGTCCAGGGAGATTACGCCAAACACATAGGGGGAGAAGAACTCGCCCGCAAGCCGGAGATGCAGGTGCGCGAGTTATGAGGCGCCAGCATTGGAGGCTAGTTGGGGGGGCTACTGAGGGAGTCCTCGACTGGGGGGGTCCTCGGGCTGCCGACCTACCTCTTATTGGCCAGACAGGTGGGCCGCTATAGGACTATCACAAGGCCAAGCTATAAGACGACTCTGTGTCTGGACAGGAAACCCTCAAAGTCTTGGTGTGTTCTCCAATTCAAGATAGAAGATTCGGCATGTTTATTCCTTGTTGTAACCAACCATGTGTAACCTTAGTATCCCTGGTGTGTAGATAAATCAGAGGGTTTAGTCTGTAGAGGCTAGAACGATAACCATCATCCTAGTCATCTAGGGTTTAGTTCATCTGATCTTGTGGTAGATCGACTCTGTAATCATCCTATACATTTCAATAGAATCAAGCAGGATGTAGGGTTTTACGTCTTAGATAGGGCCCGAACCTGGGTAAACATCGTGTCCTTCGTCCCTTGTTCCTCACTGATCCAAGATCCACAGCTCGAGACCCCCTACCCGAGATCCGCCAGTTTTGACACCGACACAAGAAAAATGGAGGGAGGAAGAGCATGCAACATCAGTTCCAAATCGACAGGGAAAGGCGAAGAGGCGGTGGATGGTTGCCATGGTACGGGAAGAGGCTAGTGAGAAGCGGACGATAGCCACGGTATAGAAAGAGGCTCCCCAGCCTACATAGATGTCCGTTCGAAAATTATACAAAAGGACTCGCTGTCGTCTCACTGACATGTTGGAACAGGACCACGTGTCAACGAAACATGGTGTGTCATTTCTCGTGCAAAATGCGATTCGGTCGCGTTGGCTCGAGGTGCCACATTATTTCTTGACTTTATTTTTTTAATGCTGTGCCATTCAGTTTTGGAGCACACCTAATTGGTACTGTATGCAGAGAAAATATAAACTACTCTACCTCTAGTACTAGTACTAGTAAGATATATAGGCTGGAGCTTCAGCGCTTGCTTGATAAGGGCTGCCCACTTGGTTCTCACACTATCATCCTCTCTCCAGATCTAACAAAAAACACGGTGGACCCTCTCTCTCCCTCCTCACCGGTGGTCATAGATCCGCTCGAGAAGAAAAGGATGTGTAGTGTTGATGCACTCGTCGTCGGCGAGCGAGGTCACACACTGACGACAAGGCCGTCCTCTTAGACCTAGCGCCGGTGCCGGATGGCCTCCGTCACCAAGCTCGCTATCGTAGTGTGTATGGAGCACAATGACCACAAGCGAAGCAGCTTCCTGTCGACCCTTGGGTATGCTTACCTCTTTTCGAACCATACCCTTGTTCTATTGCCCCATTTGCCATGTCACTTCATGTGGATCTTTTTCCACTCCCCCATTTCCCCAATTCACTATCCTCTGCTTTGCTGGTCATGCAGACGAAAACCTTAATTTGCACTATTAAACGAAACCCTACTTCATGCAGACTAATCCATGTTTGGGATGAATAAGGAAAGAAAGGGGGAACGTACAATCAAAGAGACTAGGTATCGAACCTGCATCTTGGTTGAAAAGGGGAAAAGGAGTAGCTACGGAACGAGTCTCTTGGTTTAAAAAGGGTGTAAAGGCATGACAACGCAATAGAGAATGACGAGGTCGATTGGTTTGTTGTCCTCACATAGGAAAAAGGTGGCTAAAGAGAACAAAAATGGGACGCAATCCACATATGCTGCCTAGATATTTGTTGCTCTGGGAAACCATCCCTCCCTCACCACTCTATGCATCCGTGGAGGTACATCGTACTGGTGCGCCCACTGTAATGGGCCTCCCCATGCTCTTATTTCCACTTTTTTGCTGTTACTATAACGCCAGCGGTAAAATCAAGCAATGCTACTGCTAAAGTGACGCCACATTTAACTAATGCCGCATTCAGTCTAATGCCACCGATAAATTTAAGCAATGCCAAGTAATGTCACTGTATTATTTTAGGGTTAGCTGTTGATTGTGGATGTATTAAAGAATTTGAGCTAAGGCATTCTAATGCTGTTGCACAACCAGTATACCAACGATGAAACTTGTTACTACCTTCAGATTTTTGCACTGTTAATGCTTATATATTACATACCTCACTTCATGATGTAATGATAAGTTAAATTTTTTTGTAAAGTATCACCAAAATGCCAAGACGGTGATGGCATTTTATTTCAGTTAAACTGCACAAAAAATTATGAAGAGAACAGGAAAGGTCAGGAGTGGGCACCTCCTCCTCCTGCTATTTTCTTGATTTGTTTAATCAAGTTTTTATGTTTGATCGACTATCAAGATTGGGATAGCAATTTTGAGGTCCTGATGCGGAGCATCCTACGGTCATCTCCATGTACACCTTCATAGCACCTCAAGCCCCAAGCGGACCTACCGAACTTAAGGTGAACCCGCTCCTCTTCGAGATTGACATGAATATCCATTGGATTTGGTTGCTACCTCACCATGGAACGTTGTGCATCATTAGGTACGAGGACGGCCGCCACTAAGCAGCTAGGGAGCATCCCGAAGACCAAGGAGAAGCACCCCTAGACCTCGAGGAAGAGGAAGGAGTCCAAAGGGAACAAGTCTGCAAGTCCCAGGCTACCCCGTGTGCACGGGCCGTCAAGACCCCGTGCCCACAGGCTACACAGGGAGCTGACGTTGTAGCGCCCCGTGCGCACGGGCGTGTACCGTGCACACGGGACCCCATGCGCACGGGCCCAACTTACCCCGTGCGCATGGGCCCATAAGGAAGCTAGCCGAAAGCCACCTGTTTGGGCCTCCACTTTGTCCCCCTTCTCGACCTATCTATATATTCCGTCCATAGACCATTTGTTAGGGTTAGCAAAGGATATGACATGATCTAGTTGAGCTTTGCTCCTTGTACCTCCTCTTGAGAGAGAGAGACCTCTCCCATGGAGATCAAGACCTCCATAGGGGAAGATCCCTAGTGGATACAAGACCCCATCTAGGGAAGGATCCCCATCATAGGATCACCAAGACATCACCTCCCTTTGGGATTTGGGACTAACTCTATCTTGTATCTTTCCTTTTGTTGTTCTTGTACCTTTGTGGATCTTGTGTGGATGTGTGATTTGGGCTTGTTCTTGAGTGTTCCGCTTGTGATTTCTTCGTGTTCTTCCTGTTCTTCGTGGGATTCCCCCTCCAATTCATGAAAGATCTCCACTTAGGGTTCCACCCTACAACATTATGGTATCAGAGCCATGGTTTCTCACGAAATTGGAGTCTCCCCTCTTAGTTTTCTAGCCTAATTTTAATTGTTCTGGCCCAATTTTGAAAATCCCCACAAAAATAGCCCCAAAAAAATTCTTGCAATTTGTTGGTTCTTGTGAGATTTTGTTGTGTTCGATCCATGATTTTGTTATTTGGCATGTGGATCTAGCTCTCCCCCATCCCCCCACACAATCCCCACCACAAAATCCTTCAATTTTGACCGCAAAATCACGAAATTTTCGCCACCCCCGTGCCCACGGGCTCCCCACCCCGTGCCCACGGGCCCCCGCAAAGTCCCAGGTGACCCCGTGTCCTCAGTATGTGTATCGTGCGCACGGGACCCCGTGTCCATGGGCCTTACACCCCGTGCGCATGGCCCGCTACAACAGCCGCCACCGCTTCACCGTTTCGGCCATATCTTCCACGTCCGGAGTCCGTTTTTTACGTTCTTTAGATCGTTGAGTTGCTATTGACATCCCCCGTCCATCTAGATAGGTTCCAACATCATTTGACTCCATTAAAATTTTGACATTTTGGCATCTTTGCCTAGGCCCTCCACCATATCATCCGCAAAACCACCATTGCTTTCCGCAACCTAACCCTTTTTGCTCCATATAGCAATTGTGGTTGCTTGAGTTGTGACTTGAGTCTCCTAAGGTGTTTCGGTTACTTAGGGATGGTTTATTCATCATCAGCCACCACCACCACTTCCGCATTGCCATCTCCGCAACCACCACCACATTTCCGCTACCACAATTTGACATTTGTGATGGATAGGCAAAGCACAACATCTTCGGTCCTCAGCCTCCTCAAGCAACTCGCCATCGACATACTACACTCCAAAGCAAGGAAAAGGGACTACCTCGACGACAAGTTGGATGCGCACATGGATGACATCCGACACGTGTTGGGCAACTACAAGTCTTTTTCCCCTTCGTCATCTTCAAGGCGGAGACGCTCAATTCACACACCTTCAAAGCGGCCACACGACGCAAGTACCACACGGCACCGTCATCATCTTTGAGACGAGCACCACCAAGAGGAAGCTATGGCTACCACCACCACTTCGTCATCTTCTCCAAGTGTTCTCAAGGCATCTTCGCCTTTGGACGTATGCCATCTTCGCCTACTTCCCACGAGTACACCTACTTCAACATCATCAAGTCCAAGGCGACCACCTACAAGTGAGGGCGACACTTCCATCTTTGGAAGCCCCTCAAGGAGGACGACCGAGCATGGGAAATTCCCTTCGGTCATGGAGATGAGCTACGAGGTGCCACATCATATGGGCCTCATACAAGACGGCTTCAAGACGGTCTAGCAAGGGCCATCCCCTTCGACCACGGCAACATATAATGACTTGAGTGACTTTTGCCACCATATTGAGAGTGAGTGTGACTTCACCAATAGCCCCATATATGATGAGTTGCCCCAATTCCCATGTGAGTAGAGCCACCAATACCACCGCTTGAGTGATTTGAGTGACTCCACCATATGTGTCATTGAGTGCACCTACCTTGAGGGAGTGAGTGAGCCACCACCACATAGAGAGAGTGAGGTAGTTGATGGGGCATGTGAGGCCATTTCGATTTCTAACAACTTAACCTCTACCTCTATTGCGCCGATCTTCAACTACTCCTTCCTTACTTTGGACAAGACGATGGCCATTGTGGACTATGATGCACCGCCCACATGGTTCCATCACGATGTTGACCATGACTTGGTTCTTACCACCTCACCTACACCACATGAGTGGAATGAGAAAGGTAACATAGGTGAAGATGATGCTCTTGTCCCACTAGTGCACATTCTTGACATTGATTGCTTGCATGATGTTGATCCACCTATTACCATGCTTCATGCTAGTATGATTGCCCCATGCGATGATTTACCCATTTATGATGAGTTTGATGATTGCCATGTGGAGTCTATTAGTTGTCATGCCATGTTACATAGGATTTCTAGTGATAGTTCTCTCGGTCACATCATGTTTGCCAATCCGCTTGACTTTCATATGCTATGCATGAGATCGCCCATATGTCATATGTGCAATCTCATCATAGTGACTATGCATATGCCATTAAAATAAACCCAATCTGCACATATGGCATAGATGACAAAGCCATAGTTATTGGCATTTGTTTTTCTTGTGATGATATTGATATACTCCATTTGCATCATATGCCATGCCATGACCACCTAGCTTCGGACATGCATTGTTTTGGATGTTGTTCATATTCTCCATATGATGTTTCCACTATTGCTCATGAGGACACCCCCATAGTTTCCTCATACATGTTAGGAGATTTTGATCCATCCCATCCTTTGCATGATTCCCATGATTGTGTGCACCATATGCTACCCATGAATAAACATGCTATTGATGTGTCATATACGTGCATTCTCAATTTGTGTCCCCATCGTGTCATACGTAACAAATATTCTTTCATGATGGATGACACGTTCTTATACCATGCATCAAATTTCTTTGAGCGATGCCTATCTTGTGCTAACTCTCATGTGCACATGCACATCATGATGGATGATGTGTACATTTACCAGGCACACACTTTCTTTGGTTTGCGTCTCTTTTGTGTAGGTACCCATGCATACTCATCAACCTCACAATCCCATGAGTTGACGAAACAAGCTCAAGAGAGTAATGATGATTTGGGATCCCATGGATTTTCATTCCCACCGCTCACTTTGTGCCACGACTTCGCGCATCTCTTCTACATAGCCCTCACATGGTTATGGGTTATTTACCACTTCTCACTTCATGCCCATATTGCCATGTTCACTTTGCATGATATGACTCTTTCCATGATTTTTCCATGCAATAGTGACCCTTGCTTGCACTTGCATATGATTCAACACTCTACTACTACTATGTGTATTTGCATGCTCGGTGGAGATCCTTGTTGCTATTGCCATGATCTATGTGTGCCCCATGATATTGCGCATACTTTAATCATATGTTGTTTTCTTGCTTGCGATATGTCATGCACATTGCGTATGCCAACTATTTGCACACATGACATGATGACCATGATCACCTCTAGTATGTTGCATCTTCGCACTACTAGCTTGCATGACTTCTTTAGTATAATAGCTTACTTTGTTGCATCACCCATGATACATAATTGCTCATTGCATTGGGTTGATGGCATCCATTTACATGCTTTGCACATGATTGCTATTACATGTTATCTTATGTCTCTATATGTTGCCTCTCTCATGCTAGATGACTTGCCTTGTATTGAGTGCAACAATGCTTTTAGTGTTGCTAATGAGATTGCCCCCATAGCTTTCTCGCATAAGTTTGGAGCTTATACCATCTTTCATGTGAAGCATGCTTGTCTTCCTTCTTCGCACCATATGCCTAGTGCCATGAAAATTGCCATTGTTGCATCATATTTCTCATGCACTTTTGCTTCTAATGGTTATGTGCAAGAGAAAGAACCATCATGATGGATGATGTGTTTATCTACCATGCATATATGTTGTTTGCTTTCTTTTGTGCATGTGTAGGATACTTGGACTTTATGTCGACTTACACTTCATGTGAGTTGACCATTCGAGCTCTTGAGAGCGAGCCTCATACATTCGACCACAACTCGCCTCTACACCACATTTCCTACCACTTTGGCATTGTGAAGGATGCACAAGGACATGCTTTCGAGGTGATATCCTTCTATTTTGAGAACACCCAAACCATCAGCATGCATATTGCGGATCATACTTTATGTGTTGCTTCCACCATGACACTTTGCACACATGCTAACGATCTTGCTTCGACTTATCATTGCCACATTGCCATGCCTCATGACATATATGCCTTGTGTGTTGCATCCGACTTGTGGATTACTTGCACCTATCATACGCTTGGTTGCGCCAATGTCATTTCTTCACATATGCCATGTCCCATTGCTTGCTACATGATTGACTTGATTGCCTCACACATGATGAACAATTGCTCTTTCCATTGTGTTGAGTGCCATGATATCTTCACTACACCCTATGCACGTTATGCTTGGATTGTCTTGCACTTGTCCCATGTGTTTAGACATCTCAATATATTTGGTGATGTGAATGATTCTTATGCCAACCATAGACCATTTGTTGAGCGCTTTATGCATGCTTGCTATGACCTTGAGGTAGACGCTTGTTCAGTTGTCACACATATTTGCATCTCGACCTCCCACTTGCATGCTTGTTTCCATGATGTACTTGATTGTACTCAACTTATATGCTTACTTGCCATGACACACTTCTTTGTCACACCTTATGCTATGCATGATGACGACACTTGTTGGGTGAATCACCTCTTGAATGCTTGGTTTTGCACTAACGCTAACCACATTTGTTTTTCCAAGTATTTGTTGTCTTTGCTCCTTTTGAAGGAATTACAAGATGGTGCGACATTGGAGAGTGCCCATCTCAAGCGACAAGACATCGTGGAGTGCTTTGACCGCACCATCACAGACACTCCGTTCAACAACAAGTTCGTCCATGCCTACCGTGTACATGGCGATACGGTTTACGATCCGAGGTCAGATCTTTCCCAAGGGGGAGGGGATGATGCGAAACATCCTATGGTCATCTCCACCTACACCTTCATCGCACCTCAAGCCCCAAGTGGACCTACCGGACTTAAGGTGAAACCGCTCCTCTTCGAGATTGACATGAATATCCATTGGATTTGGTTGCTACCTCACCATGGAACATTGTGCATCATTAGGTACGAGGACGACCGCCACCAAGCAGGTAGGGAGCATCCTGGAGGCCAAGGAGAAGCACCCCAAGACCTCGAGGAAGAAGAAGGAGTCCAAAGGGAACAAGTTTGCACGTCCCAAGCGACCCCGTGCACACGAGCCCCCGAGACCCCGTGCCCACGGGCTACACAGGGAGCTGACGCTGTAGCGCCCCATGCACACGGGTGTGTACCGTGCACACGGGACCCCGTGCGCACGGGCCCAACTTACCCCATGCGCACGGGCCATCAGGAAGCTGGTCGAAAGCCACCTGTTTGGGCCTCCACTTCGTCCCCCTTGTCCACCTACCTATATATTCCATCCATATAGACCATTTCTTAGGGTTAGCAAAGGATATGCCATGATCTAGTTGAGCTTTGCTCCTAGTACCTCCTCTTGAGAGAGAGAGAGAGACCTCCCCCATGGAGATCAAGACCTCCATAGAGGAAGATCCCTAGTGGATACAAGACCCTATCTAGGGAAGGATCCCCATCATAGGATCACCAAGACATCACCTCCCTTTGGGATTTGAGATGAACTCTATCTTGTATCTTTCCTTTTGTTGTTCTTGTACCTTTGTGGATCTTGTGTGGATGTGAGTCTAGTGGATGTGTGATTTGGGCTTGTTCTTGAGTGTTCCTCTTGTGATTTCTTCGTGTTCTTCGTGGGATTCCCCCTCCAATTCGTGAAAGATCTCCACTTAGGGTTCCACCCTACAACAGGTCCTCTCGAGTTAGAAATGATATTTACCTTGAAGGTACATGGTTTGCAATTTTTTTATATTGTCGTTACTTAATAATGTTAGTTACCTTCAGACTTTTGTATTTGGTCTAATGTTGTTGCACAACCAGTATACCAATGCTAAAACTTGTTACCTTTAGATTTTGTATAGTTAATGTTTATAGAAATCTTCCAGTGCTAGCTTATGGAAATCTATTCAAAACCATTGTACTGTACCCCATAATTAAAAAACTACTCTACTGTTGCAGTAGCCACTGGTTTAGTGTATATTGTACTATTCCAATCATGTTGCATGTGCGTATGGACATATATAAGGTGTGGCATGCTTTCCCAGATATGTGCTCCAGAAAACTACTGCCTATTTTTCTAAATACTAGATGTTTGCGTACTTTAAATTGTACTGCGAAAATGTCTTATATTAAGGAACAAAGGGTGTAGAATTCATTCAAATTATGCCGACAAATATGTTCTCACCTTTGTTAAAATTAGTTTTCATTATGTTATCGGACGAGGCCTGCATGTTTGTCTCTATTCCCTGTCGATTACATACCTGACATCATGATGTAATGGTAAGTCATTTTTTTGTACAGTGTCACCGAATTGTCAAGGTGGTGATGGTATTTTTTAGTTGAACTGCACAAAAACTACTTAAAAGAAGAGGAAAGGTCAGGAATGGTTCAATCTTTCACAAAATACTATGTATGCCTTCCTGACATCAGCCGTTGTTGCCTTATTTATTCCTTCAAACAGGTGGTTAGAAACAGTCTTGCTACTTTTATTGTAATCACACTTTTAATATTTGTGAGTCTATGCTTCAACTAGTGCCACTTTTATTGTAATCACACTTTTAATATCTGTGCAAATAGGGATGCTCGATTTTAGTGGAACTCCACAAAAATACCAAATGGTTCAACATTATGAGCATTTTTTCTTCTAAACAATTATATCCAATTGGTGGCACTATGAGCTGTTCACTACTAAGTTACATGGTTTGCTACTATCTTGCTAATGTTTTTGTACTATCATTAGATAGTAATATTAGTGGTTTGCATGTAAATTTATTGGCAGGGTGGACGTACGTTGGTGGTGCAGGACATGATTCAATGATTGGATGCTCAATTTTGGTTGTATCGATTTCACCTCTTCCATCACTGCAAACATGGATATCCTTGGTCTGATGAAAAATAGGGGCTATATTTCTCCTCTGTACCAGCAAATCAATTCAGTACCAAATTGTCCAGTGCAAAACATGACAATATCAAATTATCCAGTGCAAAACATGATAGATGCTATGCGGAAACGACTAGCAGAGACGTGTTTAAACCAGAAATACATGGTGGGGGACATGTTAATTAGCTGCTTGATATTTGTGCAAACAGTGTCTACCCATTGCTATTTGGCAAACAAACAAAGTGACCTCAATTTTTGTGGAACTGCACAAGATAATAGTATAGTCACTACATGCATTGTCATTTCAAAATAGACACAGAAAGATTGGATAGTCACTTCATGGACTTCACAAAAGTAGTACTGTACTATTTATTAGCCAACACTAGGTGCTTCATTGCTTTCATCTGATTATCCAATGGGCATCATTTTGCCAAAGTTAAAGTTGTATTTCGAAAATAGTCTTGCCATGTGATCGACAGATGACCAACTCATATTTCAGTGGATGTTCCTCCATTGTGTGTGGTTCATTCTCATGGTTCCATCTGTTGGTGAAACCACTTACATTTGCAAGAGGAAATGTAGACTTCACAAACAAAATTTCCTTTCACTCTATATTGAATGTTGGCCGAGAGAAGCATCCACGTTAGTAGCAAGAACACATGTTTTTTCTTGATCTTTGCTTTAGGAGCTACATATTGTATATGATCTGTGAATCCTTGAGATGCATTGACATGTTGATCTTATGTATGGGAATCATACTAGTTGGTTGTTAATTTGGGCTATTAACGAGAACATATTACAATGACAGGCCTGTGAGTCTCGTGTGAACACTTCGAACGGATCATCTCTTACTAGTGTGCACAACATGATCCTTATTTCTGTGCGCTCAGTGTTTACAAGTTAATAGCAGTTCCTTATTTCTCTTTGCTTAGTGTTTACAAGTTACTGATCGATCACTAGCTAGCCTACTAATACGCTGCTGGCAGTTTTAGTTGCGATGCAAGATCCAAAGGTTGCAGTTTTTTTGAATAAAAATGCCTACCTCTAAAGAAACTCACATGTTGTTCTGAAGAAAATGCCACGCGAATCTGAAGAAACTGCGAGCAAAAACATTCGCAAATGCCTTATCTCCTAGCAAACGTTCATCAGCTGTTGCGATCCTACACGTACACTATCCGATCGACTTGATCCTACACGAATAACCAGCGGATCATGAACGTACCTCATCTAGATGAATCGAGTGCACTTGTTTGATTGCCATGCCGATGTGCGACCCACCACGGACGGGACACACCACTGATGGGATGGCACGGGACAACATAGTCATAATTTCAGTTTTTCTAGTTTTCCACAACAAGTTGGCATGCTAAGCTATGTCTGCTTATGTATTGAATTCTGATGACCGTCGCATTTCCCACGACACGTTGGTCCACCTACAATCCGCCTATAATTACTGGTTCCCGGCATTCTCTGGTGGCACCATCACCCAACTCGCCCTATCCTCACAAGCCCCCACCGGCCCGACGTCGCTCGCCACTTGCACTCGCTCTCGCCATGTCCGACATGCCCCCGCTCATCCACAATAGGCGACGGTATTGGAGCTCACCGCTGGAGCTAGTGTTCATTTTTTCACGGGAAGGCAGATGGAGGGAGGAGGCATTCTATCGGTCTTTAGATGGCAATGCGGAGTATGAGGACTTGTTAGAGTGCGACCGCCTGGTGGAGGAGCATCATATCCCCGATTTGTGCCGCCAGAGAGGCATGGAGCAGCAGCGCACCGCCGCTCTGAGTCGCTAGCAAAGCGCCCACATCTGGGCCGACTACATGGAGGCCGGCGCCTAGCAAATAGCCCTAGAGGCTATCGGGCATGCACACGTGCGCGACACTGAATTTTACTACCAGCTCGTCAAGTGGGTTTCCCGCTTAGAAGCCGAAGCTTCGGTGGACCATGCCGGCATGGAAAGGGACAACGCGCGCGAGCAACGCACCCTATGTCACCTCTGGCAAGTCCGGGACGAGGAGGAGGACGTTGGTGCCGATGTTTTGCATGTACCGTAGATGGCTGCCGGCATCATCTAGTTAGCTAAGAGTAAGTTAGTATGTGTACACTAGAGTATTAGTGGGAGTAGATAGTTAAGTTTGCTATGATGGTTGTCAACGTGGAAGTTCAGTACTCTATCACTAGATTAGACCTGTTACTTTGCTTTGAATGTTGAAATTTCCATGTGAACGTATGGAATGGGCTATTATATTTTTAAATGGTTGTATTTGTCCACCACAGATTTAGAGGCTGACTTTTGGGACTAGTAGGTTGACGCGTACACAATCAGGAGATGATTGTACGTGGAGAGGATGACAGCAGGGACCCACTAGGGTCATGGCAGTAAGCATGCAAGTGCCTCCTTATTTCAAGCCAAAAAGCCTCCTAATGGATTCCTGACATCTGGGTCCCATGCCATTGTTAGTGCAGTCCATAAACGAGAGAATTGCACAACGAGCGGCTGACACCAGGGACCCAGCAGCTCCACCAGTTCTTTTTGTTTTTTAGACGGAGCAGGGTATCAACTGGGCTGTGCGGGGCATTCTGGCCAGTCTAGCCAGCCTTTTATTTTATGTTTACGACAATACCAACCCAGTTGTTTTTTTTTTCTAAAAATGGCTAACCCAGTTTTTTCTCTTTTTTGCAGAATACCCAACCGAGGCCTACTTGCTTTTGTCAGCCGTGCCGGGCTGCATATCTTTCAAGACAAGGAGGGATGCATTCTTCTTGCCTAGAAAATGGGCTATCAGTAATGAGAAATAGGTTGTACATTTTATAACACAGCAAACCGACAATTAGTTTCAAATTTCTTTTTTTTTTGCATTTTGAGATTTTAAATTTCATTGTTCTTATGCAATGAAAATTATTCGGATTTTAAATTGATATAAATTTATTTTTCAAATTAGTTTGAATGTGACTCAAAATTTTGAGATAAAAAACCGTTCGGACCGCACCGAAATGCAAATTTTCGTTTAATTTTTTAACCGTGGCCACAATATGGGCTGTAATGCTAACAAAAAGAATATGGGCTCCAAAAAAATCCTATAGAATTAGCAAATGGGTTGTAAATTATTAGAATAATGGGAGATGGGCTATATGCTATTTTCCACAAAGGCTGACTGATGGGCTTACTAGGTTGACGCGTACGCTTACCTAAAAAAAGTTGACATGTACGCAAGGTTGTGTCAACTTAGTCAACACACGAGAGCAATGATTGTTGGATGTCCATCCAATAACCGTCGTGCTTCTTCAATCTCTGATTTTCCTGCTCCAGCCGCCCAAATCAGCGCCGGTGGGACTGCTTGCTCCCTTTCCCGTGGCCGGCTCTGCTACCACGTAGGCCTCACCGGCCCACCCTACTCCCAGCGCTGGCTAGGCCGCTGTCCCTCTACCCACCCACACCTCCTGTTATTTTCCTGTGATGCCAGCCTCACCCCGCAGCCGAAATAGTCACAACCCTCATACTCCCTCAGCATGGGCATCCACTGCTATGGCTTTGCTGGCTCCGGGTCATTCCCTTCCTGGGCCTCGTTGTCATGCACCGCATTGATGCTCTCGGTGCGGCGTGGTCAACGTGCACAACAAACGACAACCATCGGAAGAAGGATGTAAGTGGAGAGGCTGGCAGTAGGGACCCACATGGTCCATGGCCGCAGGCAAGCAAGTGCCTCCTTATTACACAAACAAAAATGAATTCTCCTCCTGACAGTTGGGACCCACCAGCTACATCTTCGCACGCAAGGAAGTGCCTCCTTATTACGCGGGAAAAAGTTTCCTCCACCTGACATCTGAGACCCACCAGCTACATCTTCGCACGCAAGGAAGTACCTCTTTATTACACGCAAGAAAAATGATTACTCCTGCTGCTAGCTGGGACCCACCAGATTTGGTGGCTGACTTGTGGGCCTACTAAGGTGACTCGTACGCATGGCTTTGTCAACTTAGTCAACAAACGATTATTGCAGCAGTGGTCATTGGATGTTAATCCAATAGCCATGCTGCTACTTCAACCTCTGATCTTCTTGCTCCAGCCGCCCAAACCAACGCCGGCCGTACCGCCTGCTCTTGCCTCCCGTGGCCAGCTGTGCTGCCACGCAGGCCTCACCGCCCCACCCTACTTCGACATCTCGCCAGGCCTTCCCTTTACTCACGCACACACCCCCCCGGGTTATTTTCTGGTGACGGCGGCCTCACACCGCAGCCGAACCAGCCAACCCTCATACTTTCCTTCGGATGGGCAACCACTACCGAGTCTTCCCCGGCTCCAGGTCGTTCCCTTCCTAGGCCTCACCATCGTCCACCGTGTTGGTGCTCTCGGTGCGGCGTGGTCAACGTAGTCAACAAACGATAGTCGTTGGATGATGACTATACGCGGTGACGCTGACAGCTAGACCCACCATCTACATCTTGGGATGCAAGGAAGTTCCTCCATATTATGCGCAAAAAAATGGTTCCTCCCCCTGACAGTTGGGACCCACCAGCTATATCTTCGCACAGAAGGAAGTGTGTCCTTATCCTCCCTAACAGCTGGGACCCACCCGTTCGAAGCGTATGTAGCGTGGTCTATCTGGTCGCGAACATGTACGTACATACTGGTCAATCGGTCTCTCTGCAATGATGAACCGTGGTCGAGCAAGCAGCGGCACGTGTCGTAGTAGAGCCCCCGACATAGTAGTTCAGGCAGTACTGTCTAAACTATGGACACGTACGTATAGCCGCAGGGCAAAAAATATGGCCATGTACATACATACGGGCGGGGTTTGAAACATGTACTCACGCATACGTATGGCCAGGGCACTAGTACATGGAGAGGCAACGCACGGTAGAAACGGCATCCTGTTCATCGATAGCCAACCAGCTGGGTAGGCATAGAGAAACAGCATCATGTTCATCGGGAGTTAACAGAATGTGTCATGTTCATCGGGAGCCTACTGGCTTGGACGAAATAGCCGAAACGGGGCCTGGCATACCGCGGAACGGAGGAAACAGCCTTCTGTTCGACCTCCTACGGTCGAAACGGGATCCTGCACATCGGGAGGGGTCTGCCGTATTGCAAAACAAAGGAAACAGACTTCTGTTCAAGTGCCTACGGTCGAAATGGGGTCCTGTTCATTGGGAGGGGTCTAGCGTACCGCAAAGCAGAGTAAACGGACTTCTGTTGGAGCACCTATGGCCAAAACGTGGTCCTGTTCGTCGGGAGGGGTGTGGCGGACCGCAAAACAGCACTCCACGGGCTACTGTTCATCCACCGTCTACTGCCTGTCGCTCCAGCCTCCACGAGATACTGTTCATCCATCGTCATCCTCCAAGCTCCACCGGCTACTGTTCATAGAGCATGCACGGGGTCCTGTTCATCCACCCCCAACCGACTCGGGTGTGGCGGCCTCCTCGGGGTCCAGTTCATCCAGCGGCAACCGCCTACTACCACGGGGTCCTATTCATCCAACCCCCATCGACAGGGGTGGGGCATACATACGTACGAGCAGGCGATAGCAACATGAACTGTTCATCCACAGCCAACCAACCGGCTGGACTCACCACACGTCTCGACTCGTTTCTGTGTATTACGCGCGCGGCCACAACGGGCACTGTTCATCGAGAGGCAACCCAACACACTGGCTGGCTACATCTCGCAGAGGGGCTCGATCGGCTTCAGTGATCTGCGAGAAGGATCGATCGGATTCAGTTAACAGCAAAGGAATCGGCCGGCTTCAGTTAGCTGCAAAGGAATCACTCGGGTTCAGTTAGCAGCGAAGCGATCGATCGACTATTGATGCGGAGCCCATTTTCTGTCATGATTTTCTGTCATAGAAGTAGGAGCCCACCACATCAATGATGATACATGTTTTCATCACAATTATTGATGCGGAGCATCCTACTGTCATCCCCATGGACCTACCTTCGTCTCCTACGACACCACATGGACCAATGATAAGGGCTCGAGCAAGGGCTATCGAAACTAAGGTGAACTCATTCCTCTCCGAACTACCACTTACTACATGTGAGACATGGCTACTAACTCAAGTGGAAACCTATGTGTGATCAGGTACATAGAGGGAAGCCACAGAGCAACTACATCCAATGGATGAGCTAGCAAGAACGCCAAGTACAAGGACCAAGAGAAGAAGCTGCCAGAAAACCTACAGCCACCGGATGACCGGACTGGACGTTCGATGCCTGAAGCGCCAGCCAGCCAGCCCAAGTCCTAGCCAGCGTACGCTACAGCGACCGAACGACCGACACGGACCGGATGTCCGACACCTCCCAGCCTTCGGACGACCGAGCCCCTCCGGACATCCGGTGTCACCCAACAGAAGGGAAATTAATGGAAGTCCGAAGACCTCCGGACGACCGACGACCGGACATCCGACCCTGACCGGAAATCCGACGCCGACCCATCTGAGCCAAAATGCCGGATGACCAGGCCCTCATGAGCCACCGGACGTCCGGTAGCTGCCGGACGACCGGCGCCTGTCTGCGCACAGTGACTAGTGTCGAGGCCCATGTACCCCTTCGACCCCCTAGACCATATATATGACTCCTCCTCCACTTTTCTAGGGTTAGCATTGGTTTAGCTCATATAAGAGATAGAGATTTGCTCATCCACTTGATACCTACTCCATTGGAGGCCAAGTCCTCCATCTAGGAGAAGATCCCCAAGTGGATTCAAGCCCTCCACCTAGGAGAAGATCCCCTGGTGGATTCAAGACCTCCTCTTGGAGAAGAACTAGCTACTTGTATTTTTCCTTTGTTGTCTTTGGATCTTGAGATCTCTTTGTGTTCATGGATCTAGCACATGTGTGATTGTTCTCATTGATTTGAGTGATTCACCTTGTGTTTTTCCCTCGTGTCCTTCGTCTTCTTCGTGCTCTTCGTGGGATTCCCTCCAAATCATGAAAGATTGGCCTTAGGGTTTCCACCCTACATTATCTTGGTATCATGAGCCAAGGTTGATCACGAATTTGGAGCCCCTACCCCTTGTTTTCTAGCCTAATTTTGTTGATTTTGTCCCAACTTCAAAAATTCCCCACAAAAAATAGCCCCAATTTTTTTTGTGATTTGTTGGTGTGTTGACGTTTTGTTGGATTCGATCTGTGGATTTGATCTGTTGCAGGTAGATCTAGCTTTCCTCCATCATTTCCACCATTTCCATCCACAAATTCGTCCAATTTTGACCAAATTTTGCCTCTCCACCATGAACACTAGAAGTTCATCCCGTGCCCGAAATCGCCCAGGCACCGGACGCCCGACAGCCACCGGACATCCGACGGCAACCGGACGTCCGACGACAACCGGTCGTGCGACCACCACTGGACGTCCGACGTTTCCTGACAGAACTGAAATCCCCCCCCCCCTGAAAATTTCCAGCCGCCCACTACACCTTCTGCGCCACCACTCCCTTAACCCCTCATTGCAATGCAGCATACCACCATCGCTTTCCGCAACCACCTTCGCTTACCCGCTATGAACTCCAACGAGTTTGACATGTTTTGTGTTGGGGAACGTTGCATGGGAAACAAAAAAAATTCTACGCGCACCAAGATCAATCTAGGAGATGACCATCTATGAGAGGAGATATTGGATCTACATACCCTTGTAGATCGCTAAGCAGAAGCATTAAGAAATGCGGTTGATGTAGTTGAACATCTTCGCGATCCAATCACGATCCGTCCCGCGAACTACCGATCTAGTGCCGAACGGACGGCACGTCCGCATTCAACACACGTATGGCTTGATGACGCCTTCACCTCCTCGATCCAGCGAGTGATGGTGAAGTAGTAGCTCAGGTCCTCCGGCAGCACGACTGCATGGTGGTGGTGGTGGTGGAGAAATCTCGGCAGAGCTTCGCTAAGCACTACGGAGAAGAAGATGGCTACGAGGTAGAGGAGGGGCAGCGCCCTGGCACGAATAGATCTGTATGGGTGCGGCTGATCTCTCTCCACCTCTCTATATATAGGGGGAAGGGAGGAGGAGGGTGCGCCCCTAGATCCCATCTATGGGGCGGCGGCCAAGGCAGATGGGGGCGCCCCCTAGGGAAACCCTCGCGTGGCTTGCCCCCCAAGCCAGGTGGAGGGAACCCTAGAGGTGGCGCCCCACCTCTCCTGGTTACGTGAGATGGGGTGAGGGGGCGCACAGCCCCTTAGTGGGCTGGTTTGCCCCCTCCCCTTTGGCCCATGAGGCCCCCCAACAATTGCCGGGGCCCCCGAAACCCCTTTCGGTCATGCTGGTCATCACCAGTTACCACCGAAACACTTCCGGAATCCAATACCCTTCGTCCAATATATCAATCTTCACCTCCAGACCATTCCGGAGTTCCTCGTCATGTTCGGAATCTCATCCGGGCCTCCGAACAACCTTCGGTAACCACCATAATGACTCAACTATACTTATATCGTCACCAAACTTTAAGTGTGTAGACCCTACGGGTTCGAGAACTACGCAGACATGACCGAGACACCTCTACGGTCAATAACCAATAGCGGGACCTGGATGCCCATATTGGTTCCCACATATTCTACAAAGATCTTATCGGTCGAACCACGATGTCAAGGATTCAGCTAGTCCCATATGTACTTCCTTTTGTCTATCGGTATGTTACGTGCCCGAGATTCGATCGTCGGTATCTCCATACCTAGTTCAATCTCGTTACCGGCAAGTCTCTTTACTTGTTCTGTAATACAAGATCTCGTGGCTAACTCATTAGTCACATTGCTTGCAAGCTTCTTGTGATGTTGTATTATCGAGTGGGCCCTGAGATACCTCTCCGTCATACAGAGTGACAAATCCCAGTCTTGATCCATGCCAACTCAACAGACACCGTCGGAGATACCTGTAGAGCACCTTTATAGTCACCCACTTACGTTGCAACATTTGGTACACACAAGGTACTCCTCCGGTGTTAGTGAGTTGCATGATCTCATGGTCATAGGAACATATACTTGACATGCAGAAAACGATAGCAATAAACTTGACACGATCATATGCTATGTTCATAGTTTGGGTCTTGTCCATCACTTCATTATCCTAATGATGTGATCCCATTATCAAATGACAACTCATGTCTATGTCTAGGAAACCATAGCCATCTTTGATCAACTAGCTAGTCTAGTAGAGGCTCACTAGGGACACGTTGTTGTCTATGTATCCACACATGTATCTGAGTTTCCGATCAATACAATTCTAGCATGGATAATAACGATTATCATGAACAGGGAAATATGATAATAACCAATTTATTATTGCCTCTAGGGCATATTTCCAACAGTCTCCCACTTGCACTAGAGTCAATAATCTAGTTCACATCACCATGTGATTAACACCCAATGAGTTCTGGGGTTAGATCATGTTATTCTTGTGAGAGAGGTTTTAGTCAACGGGTCTGCAACATTCAGATCCGCGTGTACTTCGCAAACCTCTATGTCATATTGGAGATGCTACTACCATGATCCACTTGGAGCTATTCGAAATGGCTGCTCCACTATACATATCCGGTTTGTTACTGAGACTCATCCGGATTGGTGTTAAAGCTTGCATCGATGTAACCCTTTATGCCGAACTCTTTATCACCTCCATAACCGAGAAACTCTACTCAGCGTCATCCAGATTGGTGTTAAAGCTTGCACAGACGTAACCCTTTATGCCGTACTCTTTATCACCTCCATAACCGAGAAACATTACCTTATTCCTCTAAGGATAATTTTGACAACTGTCCAGCGATCCACTCCTAGATCACTCTTGTACCCCCTTGCCGGACACGTGGCAAGGCACACATCAGGTGCGGTACACAGCATGGCATATCGTATAGAGCCTATGGCTAAGGCATAGGAGACGACCTTTGCCGTTTCTCTTTCTTCTACCATGGTCGAGTTTTGAGTCTTACTCAACTTCACACCTTACAACTCAGGCAAGAACCCCTTCTTGGACTGATCCATTTTGAACTTCTTCAAAATCTTGTCAAGGTATGTGCTTTGTGAAAGTCTTATCAGGCGTCTTGATCTATCTCTATAGATCTTGATGCCCAATATGTAAGCAGCTTTACCCAGGTCTTCCTTTGAAAAACTCCTTTCAAACAACCCTTTATGCTTTCCAGAAATTCTACATCATTCCCGATCAACAATATGTCATCCACATATACTTATCAGAAATGTTGTAGTGCTCCCACTCACTTTCTTGCAAATACAAGCTCCTCCGTAAACTTGTATAAACCCAAACGCTTTGATCACCTCATCAAAGCGAAAGTTCCAACTCCGAGATGCTTGCACCAGTCCATAGAAGGATCACTGGAGCTTGCATACCTTTTAGCATCCTTAGGATCGACAAAACCTTCTGGTTGTATCACATACAACCTTTCCTCACGGAAACCTTCAAGGAAACTTTGTTTTGACATCCATCTGCCAAATTTCGTAATTGAAAATGTAGCAACTGCTAACATAATTCCAACAGACTTTAGCATCGCTATGAGTGAGAAAGTATCAACATAGTCAACTCTTTGAATGTGTCGAAAACTTCTTTGCGACAAGTCAAGCTTCATAAATGGTGACATTACCATCAGCGTCTGTCTTCTTCTTAAAGATCCATTTATTCTCTATGGCTTGCCGATCATCGGGTAAGTCCACCAAAGTCCATACTTTGTTCTCATACATGGATCCTATCTCGGATTTCATGGCCTCTAACCATTTGTCGGAATCCGGGCCCACCATCGCTTCTTCATAGTACGTAGGTTCACTATTTTCTAACAACATGACCTCCAAGACAGGGTAATCGTACCACTCAGAAGTTGTACGTACCCTTGTCGACCTACGAGGTTTGATAGTAACTTGATCTGAAGCTTCATGATCATCATCATTAGCTTCCTCTTCAACTGACGTAGGTGCCACAGAAACATTTTTCTGTGCTGCGCTACTCTCTGGTTGAAGTAAAGGTTCAACAACCTCATCAAGTTTTATCTTCCTCCCACTCAATTCTTTCGAGAGAAACTCTTTCTCGAGAAAGGACCCATTCTTAGCGACAAAAACTTTGCCCTCGGATCTGAGATAGAAGGTATAACCAACCGTCTCTTTTGGGTATCCTATGAAGATGCATTTATCCGCTTTGGGTTCGATCTTTTCCGGCTAAAGCCTTTTGACATAAGCATCACAGCCCCAAACCTTAAGAAACGACAACTTAGGTTTCTTGCCAAACCACAGTTCATATGGTGTCGTCTCCACGGACTTAGATGGTGCCCTGTTTAAAGTGAATGCAGCCGTATCTAACGCATAACTCCAAAATGATAGTGGCCAATCAGCAATAGAAATTATAGAACACACCATATCCAATAAGGTACGATTACGATGTTCGGACACACCATTACGCTGTGGTGTTCTAGGTGGCGTCAACTGTGAAACAATTCCACATTATCTTACGTGATTGCCAAACTCATAACTTAGATATTCTCCCCCTCGATCAGATCGTAGGAATTTAATCTTCTTGTGACGATGATTCTCAACTTCACTCTGAAATTGCTTGAACTTTTCAAACGTCTCAGACTTATGCTTCATTAAGTAAATATACCCATATCTACTCAAGTCATCGGTGAAGGTGAGAAAGTAACGATATCCACCGCGCGCGTCAACGCTCATCGGACCACACACATCAGTATGTATGATTTCCAAAAAGTCACTTGCCTGTTCCATTGTTCCGGAAAACGGGGTTTTGGTCATCTTGCCCATGAGGCATGGTTCGCATGTGTCAAGTGATTCAAAATCAAGTGACTCCAAAAGCAGCAGTGCCACAAGTATGTGGTACTATCATTATTAACTTCGCATCTTTTGGCATCAATATTATGAACATGTGTATCACTATGATCGAGATTCAATAAACCATTCACATTGGGTGCATGACCAAAGAAGGTATTATTCATGTAAACAGAATAACCATTATTCTCTGACTTAAATGAATAACCGCATTACAATAAACACAATCTCATCATGTTCATGCTCAACGCAGACACCAAATAACATTTATCTAGGTTTAACACTAATCCCGAAGGTAGAGGGAGCGTGCGATGGTGATCACATCAACCTTGGAAACACTTCCAACACACATTGTCACCTCGCCCTTAGCTAGTCTCCGTTTATTCCGCAGCTTTTTTTTCAAGTTACCAATATTAGCAACTGAACCGGTATCTAATACCCATGTGCTACTAGGAGTACTAGTAAGGTACACATAAATAACACGTATATCAAATATACTTTTGTTGAAGTTGCCGGCCTTCTTATCTACCAAGTATTTGGGGCAGTTCCGCTACCAGTGACCATTCCCCTTACAATAGAAGCACTTAGTCTCGGGTTTGGGTTCAACATTGGGTTTCTTCGCTGGAGCGGCAACTGGCTTGCCATTCATGAAGTTTCCCTTCGTGCCCTTGCCCTTCTTGAAACCAGTGGTCTTGTTAGCCATCAACACTTGATGCTCCTTCTTGATTTCTACCTTCGCAACCTTAAGCACCGCGAACAGCTCCGGGATCATCTCCATCCCTTGCATGTTATAGTTCATCACGAAGCTCTAGTAGCTTGGTGATAGTGACTGGAGAACTCTGTCAATCACTGTCTTATCTGGAAGATTAACTCCCACTTGATTCAAGCGATTATAGCACCCAGACATTCTGAGCACATGCTCACTGGCTAAGCTATTCTCCTCCATCTTGTAGGAAAAGAACTTGTCGGAGGTCTCATACCTCTCAACACGTGCATGAGCCTGAAATACCAATTTCAACTCTTGGAACATCTCATATGTTCCATGGCGTTCAAAACGCCATTGGAGCCTCGATTCTAAGTCGTAAAGCATGGCGCACTAAACTATCAAGTAGTCATCAGGACGTGTCATCACCTTATAATGCTACCATCGTCCTAAGAAAAATAAGATGCATAAAAGGATTAACATCACATGCAAATCATAAGTGACATGATATGGCCATCAACTTGTGCTTTTGATCTCCATCTCCAAAGCACCAGCATGATCTCCATCGTCACCAGCATGACACCATGATCTCCATCATCGTGCCGCCATCGGGGTTGTCACGCCAACCATGCATCTACTACTATTGCTACCACTTAGCGATAAAGTAAAGCATTACATAGCGCTTAATGATTAACACACAGGTCATACAATAATTAAAGACAACCCTATGGCTCCTGTCGGTTGCCGTATGCATCGACATGCAAGTCGATATAAACTATTACAAACATGATCATCTCATACATTGAATATATCTCATCATGTCCTTGGCCATATCATATCACAACATACCCTGCAAAAACATGTTAGACGTCCTCTAATTGCTGTTGCATGTTTTACGTGGCTGCTATGGGTATCTAGCAAGAATGATTCTTACCTACGCAAAGCCACAACGGTGATATGCAAGTTGCTACTTAACCTTCTACAAGGACCACCTTTGTCGAATCCGATTCAAGTAAGGTGGGAGAGACAGTTGTCGGTGTTCTGGGAACTAGGGTACTCAGACTTGCCTGCCTGCAGCCCACGACATGGCTAAATCGACGGCCTGGTACGGCCCATCTACAAGATCGCCAAGACAAGACCCTCGCGAGGGGCCAAGCCTCATGAGGCCGACGACACCAATACCTCCCGAGGGAGCGGCATCCCCAGGCGGCCTCCCGAGGAGCGGAGATTTCTATGTAGGTATCAAGCCTCATGAGGCTACCATGACGCAAGCCATGATGACCAAGGCAGGTGGGCGCCAGCGGGCGTAGAGAAGGCAGTTTCCTCTTTGGTTCTAAGGAGGCAAGGACAGACGTGGGTTCCCGAGGAATCTGGCAAAGGTTTCCATTCCGGTGCAATGAGACCAAGGCCACCGGCGTGGCAGGACGGATGTCATCACCGAGCCCACTGTTGTGTCACGACCAGAACCTTTATAGGCGAAGACCACCTTTCGTCAGGATAAGATGTACTACTTGCCCTCTTCTATGGTGGTGGCTAACCTATATTTATAGTGGCCTCGATCCTCTTCCCCCAAAACGTAGGCGGGAAGGGATTCCACAATGGCCAATTTGAAAGGGGACAAGGGGCTACGCGGGCGGTGGTAAGATGGCCGTGGGCCCTCGGCCAGGGGAGGGCTCACCGGCGCCTTCCCCGGAGAAGGACCCACTTCCGGATGGCACGCGCCACCATGGTGGTGGCGCCATGCGCCTCATGACACGGGAGGAGCCCTGGCACCACGCTCCCTCGCCGCATGCGGGGTGTGTCCTCGCGCGACCTCCTAGCATGCCCTGCTTGCCCGGGGCCAGGCCAGCGCTCAGAGATGCGCCGTCGTGGCACGATTTACCTGCGATCCAAGGTTAGCACGACATGTTCCAAAGATATTGGTTGTAGCCGATGGCCATTGCTGTCGAAGGTGCCGGCGGGGTGTTGGGTTGGCTTGTAAGGGACTCCGGTCCTGCGCAGCCTCTGCGGTCCCGACGTCCAGGTCGACAAGGGGAACGTGCGCGGGCCTCCCCTTTGTTCGTACAATGAGCCCAAGGATGGCGGCACAGAGGCACCAGGGGCCATCATCCCGAAGCCAGCCTCTAGTCCCTCCGCTCTGCTGCCCACCATCTCAGGTGCCTAGTTGTGCCGACCAAGGGGTGGTCCTTCGTTGTGGCTCCTAGAGGGGCCGCCTACCCCGGTCATATTCTGGGGGAGCGCATCTTGAGTCGGGCGGGCGGCGTCGCGTGTGAGATCACCACCGCGAGACCCTCCGGACTCCCTTTGGAAGG
Organism: Thinopyrum elongatum; assembly: GCA_011799875.1. Classification (NCBI taxonomy): domain Eukaryota; kingdom Viridiplantae; phylum Streptophyta; class Magnoliopsida; order Poales; family Poaceae; genus Thinopyrum; species Thinopyrum elongatum. The sequence goes on along the minus strand of CM022303.1, from coordinate 387,467,066 downwards.
GAGAGCAAACGCAGCGGGAGCAGGCACGAACCCCTGGCGGTGTCTGCAACATAGGAAGGATACGAAAGGGCTCTGCGCCCTCGCAGGCAGCGTCGAGCAGCTCAGCCACCCGGCTAAGCAAGGCGTCATGGCTACCCTCCGCTAGCCGGCATCTCAGCAAATCTCGCGCCATGAGGAGCGCAGCCCGCTTGTTCATCAGCCCCCGGTGAGCATACGAGGACGATGCCGCGGCATGGTTGGAGGACCACGCGGCGGCACGATTGCAGCACCGCGCAGGAGAGGGCGGTGGTGGGCCCTGCCGCCAACGGCCGGTAACGCCAGCGGCATTGTTAGCCATGGGGAGCATGGGGTGATGATGAGCTCCGTGGCCAAGGGGTGCCACCTGGGTGGTGCGGGTGGCCCAACGCTCAGCGCAAGCTCGGGAAGCCTCTGCCATGGGTGCGACGGAGCGAGGGCAGAACGTGGTTGATGAAGGGGCAAGGATCTCGACACGCCCCTACGTGGCACGCCAAATGTCGGATTCAGGGCTCCGCAGACCCAAGAAAGGTTCGAACTCTGGGGCATGTGCGAAGAACTCAACCTATCTAGCCAACCAGCTTGTCGCCCCGCGGCCTAGCTCGATGCACACGAACAAGGAAGAAGATGAACACGGCAGTTTACCCAGGTTCGGGCCACCTTGCGGTGTAAGACCCTACTCCTGCTTTGTGGTGGATTGGCCTCACGAGGGGCTGAGGATGAACTAGTACAAGGGATGAACAACCTCACGAGTCTATGGATGAGAGCATTCGAGCATCCGATCCCCCTCACCCATAAACCTCGTGAGATTGTTCATCCCTTGTACTAGTTCATCCTCAGCCCCTCGTGAGGCCAATCCACCACAAAGCAGGAGTAGGGTCTTACACCGCAAGGTGGCCCGTACCTGGGTAAACTGTCGTGTTCATCTTCTTCCTTGTTCGTGTGCATCAAGCTAGGCCGCGGGGCGACGAGCTGGTTGGCTGGATAGGTTGAGTTCTTCGCACACGCCCCAGTGTTCAGACCTTTCTCGGGTCTGCGGAGCCCTGAATCCGACAACAGTCACCCGCCAGCCATCTTTATGCAACAAAGTCACATGTCGGTCGATGGAACCGGTCTCATGTACGTGGACATGTAAAGTTAGTCCGGGCCGCTTCATCCCACAATACCGCCGAATCAAGAAAAGACCAAGGAAGGAAGCAATCTGAATATCAATGCCCACAAACTCCTTTGTGTTCTACTCATGATGTCATCTACGCATAGGCCAAGCACATGATGCCACTGTTGGGGAACGTTGCATGGGAAACAAAAAATTTCCTACGCTCACCAAGATCAATCTAGGAGATGACCATCTACGAGATGAGAGATTGGATCTACATACCCTTACAGATCGCTAAGTGGAAGCGTTAAGAAACACGGTTGATGTAGTCGAACATCTTCGCGATCCAATCAAGATCCGTCCCGCGAACTTCCGATCTAGTGCCGAACGAACGGCACCTCCGCATTCAACACACGTACGGCTTGATGACGCCTTCACCTCCTCGATCCAGCGAGTGATGGTGAAATAGTAGCTCGAGTCCTCCGGCAGCACAACGGCATGGTGGCGGTGGTGGTGGAGAAATCTCGGCAGAGCTTTGCTAAGCACTGCAGAGAAGAAGATGGCTACGAGGTAGAGGAGGGGCAGCGCCCTGGCACGAATAGATTTGTATGGGTGTGGCTGCCCTCTCTCCACCTCTCTATATATAGGGGGAAGGGAGGAGGAGGGGGCGCCCCTAGATCCCATCGGCGGCCAAGGCAGATGGGGGCGCCCCCTAGGGAAACCCTTGGGTGGCATGCCCCCCAAGCCAGGTGAAGGGAACCCTAGAGGGGGCGCCCCACCTCTCCTAGTATGAGGCCCCGCAACACTTGCCGGGGCCCCCGAAACACCTTTCGGCCATACTGGTCATCACCCGGTACCCCCGGAACACTTCCGGACTCCAATACCCTTCGTCCAATATATCAATCTTCACCTCTGGACCATTTCGGAGTTCCTCGTCACGTCCGGGATCTCATCCGGGACTCCGAACAACCTTCGGTAACCACCATAATGACTCAACTATACTTATATCGTCATCAAACGTTAAGTGTGTAGACCCAGCGGGTTCGAGAACTATGCAGACATGACCGAGAGACCTCTACGGTCAATAACCAATAGCGGGACCTGGATGCCCATATTGGTTCCCACATATTCTACGAAGATCTTATCGGTCGAACCTTGATGTCAAGGATTCAGCTAATCCCGTATGTAGTTCCCTTTGTCTATCAGTATGTTACTTGCCCGAGATTCGATCATCGATATCTCCATACCTAGTTCATTGTCGTTACCGGCAAGTCTCTTTACTCGTTCCGTAATACAAGATCCCGTGGCTAACTCATTAGTAACATTGCCTGCAAGCTTCTTGTGATGTTGTATTACCGAGTAGGACCTGAGATACCTCTCCGTCATACAGAGTGACAAATCCCATTCTTGATCCATGCCAACTCAACAGACACCCTCGTAGATACCTGTAGAGCACCTTTATATTCACCCAGTTACGTTGCGACATTTGGTACACACAAGGTACTCCTCCGGTGTTAGTGAGTTGCATGATCTCATGGTCATAGGAACATATACTTGACATGTAGAAAACGATAGCAATAAACTTGACATGATCATATGCTACGTTCATAGTTTGGGTCTTGTCCATCACATCATTCTCCTAATGATGTGATCACGTTATCAACTGACAACTCATGTCTATGGCTAGGAAACCATAGCCATCTTTGATCAACGAGCTACTCTAGTAGAGGCTCACTAGGGACACGTTGTTGTCTATGTATCCACACATGTATCTGAGTTTCCGATCAATACAATTCTAGCATGGATAATAAACGATTATCATGAACAGGGAAATATGATAATAACCGATTTATTATTGCCTCTAGGGCATATGTCCAACATTTTGTTCTTTGAGAATTTGAGTTGCGATTTCTGTTTCCTAACGTGTTTCGGCTACTTAGGGACGGTTCGACACCGACATCACCACCGCTCATCTTCGACATAGACTCGTCGTCGACAACAACCACTTCACAATTTTGACACCATCAACCATAAGCAAGGACGGTAACTTCGACAACACCTTTGTGTACTCCTTTCCATTGCATTGATAACCCCATAGCCCATATTATGTAACTTTCCAATCGAGACTAGCCATTTGAGTATTGCCGGCAACGTTACTTGTGCAAAATAGTGATCATCGTCTCATTGCATATATCACATCATATTGGTATCCGTATCTTGGAATCATATCTTGTGCCACAAGATTGTCATCGCATATACACAATTGCTATCTTGGTTCATGAAGTTTTGCATAAGTGTCCAAAGAAAGAGCTCAAACGAGAAAGAACCAACAAGCTTTTAAGCAAAAGAGAAAGATAAGCAAAGAGCTTTCAAGCAAGAACCTTAGCATCATACTACATTAAGATTGCCATACTCGATCATCTTGGATCATATCATCGGAACACCATACATATAGGATACTTGGGATAGAAGTTGTTGCATTTTTGCTTTGTAGGTTGTGCACAAGTCTCGTATCCGCCTATTGTGCAATCGTGCTAGCGTCTCTCTAGTGTTGTGCAACAAGAGCATTTTCCGTGGATTCCACATTTTGAGCTCATTTTTGGTTGCACGACCACATCTATCTTTCCGTGTGTGTGTTTTCGTGTACCACCATTTGCTATTGGTCTACTTGTTGCATTTGCAAATTTGTGAATCTTTTTCAAGATTATTTGAATCTCGCTAACAATTGCATCAATTTTGGGCCACCATCCTCACCAAGCTCCACCAAAAGCATTATTTGAGTAGGTGTGAGAAATCGACGGATACGGTACCAATTGTGCTATTTCCTTGTTACACTATTGAGTGATCATTGATCCATTTTCAACATCGGGTAAGGTACATTTGGTCTAGTTCTTTTCATTCTCCCACTCACATTTGCTTGAGATGATGGATAGGCCAACTACTTCTTCGAATCCACTCTTCATTGAGCAAGATGAGGACCCGAACACCTACGTCACCAAGAACCACCTCTTCGGCGCACAAAGAGCTTTGCATCAAGAACAACAAGCATTGAGCGACGACATCGACAACCTCGCCACCAACTTGCGACAATCCAAACAACGTACAAGAGACTACTTCGATAGCAAGCTTGATGCACAAAAAGAGGAGAGCAATGCAAGGATGGACGAGATTCGCGCCTTGTTGGTCAATCGCTCTTCTACATCGTCGTCCTAATCAAGACGGAGCCACTCAAGTCAACATTCTTCGCACACTTCATTGGATGCAAGTCCTCCTCGAGCTCGTTCACAACGTCACCAAGACCATTAAGTTCATCAAGCTCGACAAAATTCATTCCACGGCAATGGTTTACAAGGCTGTCTCCGCGAACGTGAACATCAACGACACCAAGCTAATGAACCATTGGTCCAAGAGCAAGCTCCAATCCGCCAAGATCAACAAGAGCAACAAGATGGTGATGTTGTTGGAGATATGCCCTAGAGGCAATCATGTATGATGATATTTCCTATGTGTTTATGAATAAAGATAGTCCTTGGACATTATCAATGATGTGTATCAGCAAGTACGTGACTTGTTTGTGGGACTATGCATTGTATGATGACTGTCCTAGAAGGTCCCTAGTCGAAAGGGCTGTGTGGACACATAGCCTACTAGACTAGCATATGACACGGTCGATGGCTTGGTCTCACTAGCCATGGAGCATTAGATGCTAACCAGATAATATGGACTCAGAAGGGTCTGGTCGGATTAGACATAGTCGGCTCTGAGTTGAGATAAGGTCCGAGTTTGACAGACCCAACTATGAGACGCAGCGATATGTCATCTATGAGTCTCTAGTACAACATACGTTCTATATCCTAAGACCTGAGCTGGCACATGTACTCGGGATGGTGACAGACCTGCTTTGGGCCGACCAAACGCTACTCCGTGATTGGGTAGTTACAAAGGTAGGTTTCGGGCTTGTCCAGACCCATGCTGCGAGACATGGTTGAGCAAGATGGGATTTGCCCCTCCGATCAGGGGAGGTATACTCTAGGCCCCTCGTGTGATCAGACCAGGATAAGCATGGCCATGCGACAAGGATTATGAGATAACCCGGTTTGTGGTCGGCATCACTGGAACGAGAAAGAGGTCGGGCTAGCACAAGGATGACAGACTCGCCTTGAGCCCGACAACATATATCATGTGGCAAAAGGAACAGAAGTGTGACATGTTGTACAGGTTCACCTAACTAGCTCCATCGGACACTTGGAGTCGGCATGCTTTGCTAGAGGCCACTGCCGACTAGCCGAGTCGGATGTGATCTGACTCGCGACCAAGTGAACGAGAACCTAAGGGGTCGCGCGCTTAAGGGAAGGAACCTGTGAGGCCCGGTCCGACTCCACGAGTCAGAGTGATCCTACTCGGACTCGAATCCAGGCCAAACAGATTTTGGGCTTTAGGGTCCGTGCGAGGCCCAAGTGTTGAGCCCGCGATGGACGCCTATATAAAGTGGGGGTGCGGCACACTCATGCGGTTGATCGCTTCGGCGCTATCACTAGGGTTTGTATGTGTTGCGAATAGCCACCTCCACTCGCCGCTGACTGTGTGATCGGACCTAGCAGTCCGCCGCACGGTGTTCTTCTTGCACATGCGGATACCGTTAGAGGCGGTGCACCTGCACCACTCCGGCGAACCTGTACGTGGGATCCGACGATCGGCTGTTCGAGGGAGATCGAACGAGGAGGAGACGATCCACGCGGATGCGCTGCCCCAACTCTTCTTCTGCTGCATGGCACTGCGTGTCTAGTGGTAATGATCTGTGATCCTTCACCCATAGCATGTTCTTGGTTGTTCTGCGTGTAGGAAATTTTTTATTTGTAGTCAACGCACCCTACCGTAGACCCTAACAGATGCACTTCGACAAGAACAACATCGCCGTGAGGAACAAAACCTTGAAGCCCAACGTGCTCTACGCGAGGCTACACTAGCGGTCGACGAGCGCAACCGCCAAGCATGACGTCAAGAAGAGGCCCTCCGCCGTGAGCACTAAGAAGAGGCTGCTTGTCGTGAAGAGCTCCAAGAAATGAGGAATCGTGCTAACCCTCCATGACCTCAACGCCAAGCTAACAATGAGGCGCAAGAGAACCAGGCGGTTCAAGATCCTCCTCCTCAGCAAGAGCATCATCATCACCATTGACCCCAACACAATGACGAGCAACGCTACGGTAAGCTCAAGTTCACCATGCCCAAGTTCTCCGAAAGCAACGATCCGAAAGAGTACCTTTCATGGCATTGAAGGTTGACAAGATCTTTCGTTTGCACAAATATGAGGAAGAGAAGAAGATCGCCATGGCATCTCCTGAGTTCCAAGACTATGCCCTCATTTGGTGGGAGCAAGTCATTGAGCGTCGAGAAGCAAGAGGTGAACCACCCATCACAACATGGAAGAAAATGAAAGATGTCATGAGAGCACGCTTTGTGCCAACATACTATTACCGCGACCTCTTCAAGAAATTACAACTTATCAAGCAAGGAACAAAGAGCGTTGAAGAGTATTACAAGGAAATGGAGATTGCCATGATACGAGCCAATGTCACGGAAGATGATGAGCAAACTATGGCACATTTCTTGAATAGACTCAATCATCCTATCAAGAAGATCACCGACTTCCAAACCTACTCCAATCTCATCGAGATAGTGCACCAAGCTAGCAAGGCAGAGCATCAAGTGCAAGATGACTACAAGTATGCCAAGTACCCTTCCAAGACATATGGCTCATACACTCAAGCTTCACTGACTACAATGTCTTATACCTCAACCAAACCTTCTACAAGCAATGGCGACAAGTCAAGTTACAAGAAAACTTCGATAACCTCAAGTCGTCCACCTACTACAATCAGCCCCAAGCCGAGAGCTTCATCATTGTCTACTCCAACCGATGAGACCATCAAGACAAGTTCCATCAAATGCTTCACATGTGGAGGCCAAGGCCACAAGACATATGAGTGCCCTATACGGCACACCATGATCCTCAATGACGACGGCACCTATGACTACATGAGTGAAGAAGAAATTGAAGCAATTGAAGACGTGGCCATGCACCGGCGCGTGAATGAAGATGAAGATGCGCAAGTATTTTGTGACAATGATTCGAGCCCCGCTCTCATTGTCTCCAAGGTCTTGACACTTCAACATCAACAAGACGAGGACCAAAGGTGCCATATCTTCCACACCAAGGTGGGCATCAATGGAAGGTCCGTGAAGGTCATCATCGACGGAGAAAGTTGACACAACTTGTCAAGTGAAGTGTTATGTTCCAAGCTACAATTGGTCAAAATGAAACATCCTCACCCCTACAAGGTACAATGGCTTAGCGACTCCGGCACCATTCAAGTGGAGCACATGGTTCAAGTCTCCTTCAAGATTGGGGTATACGAAGACACCTTGGAATGTGATGTGGTTCCCATGTCAGTTTGCCATCTCCTACATGGAAGACCTTGGCAATTTGACCGCGGCGTCATCCACAATGGGCCAACCAATCACTATAGCTTCAAGATGAAGGGAAAGGAGTACGTGCTACGTCTTATGTCACCAAGCCAAGTGATCGCCGACAAGCAAGCAACCACCCATCATGGAGAGAATAGTGAGAGAGTGAACCACCAAAAAGAGAGTGAGCGCCACAAGCCAAAATTGAGTGCCTCCATGATGAGCGACAAGAAAAACTTAGTGCTATTTGCTACCAAAAGTGAGATGAGAGAAGTGTGTGAGAACCCATCAAAAGTTATGCACTACGTCCTATTGTGCAAGGATGAGGCAACAACTATTGTGCAAGGATGAGGCAACAACAACTAACACCTCTCACCCTCTACCTTTAGTGTTGTCTAATATCTTGCAGGAATTCAAGGACATCTTCCCCGATGAGCTACCTCCGGGACCATCTCCACTACGAGGTATCGAACACCGAATCGACCTCATCCCTGGCGCACCGCTATCAAACAAGGCACCCTACCGCGTCAACCCCGAAGAAACCAAGGAAATAGAAAGGCAAGTACAACAACTCATTGACAATGGGCATGTGCGTGAAAGTTTAGGTCCTTGTGCCGTACCGGTCATTCTAGTGCCTAAGAAAGACGGTAGTTTTCGCATGTGTTCCGATTGTAGACTCATCAATGCTATCACCGTTCGTTATAGATATCCTATTACACGCCTTGATGATATGCTAGATGAGCTTAGTAGAGCCACCATTTTCTATAAAATTGATCTTAAACGTGGCTACTACCAAATCCGCATACAAGAAGGTGATGAATGGAAAACCGCTTTCAAAAGCAAGTTTGGCTTGTATGAATGGTTGGTCATGCCAATGGGTTTATCCGAAGCACCCAGCACCTTTATGCGTGTGATGCATTTTGTTCTTCGCCCCTACATTGGCGTATTTGTTGTGGTCTACTTTGACGATATTCTTGTGTTCAGCAAAGCTATCAAAGATCATGTTAGCCATCTTAGAACCATTTTGCAAACTCTTAGAAAATTGCGCCTTTGTGCTAATATGGACAAATGACTTTTTGGTGTTGATAAGCTTGTTTTCTTGGGTTTCGTTGTGTCTTCTAAGGGTGTTCATCTAGATGAAGCTAAAATTAATGCTATTAAAATTGGCCACAACCAACCAACTTGCAACAAGTGCGAAGTTTACTTGGCTTAGACAGTTTCTATGGTAGATTTGTTAAGGATTTTAGCACGATTGCTTCTCCTTTGCATGCTTTGAGTAAGAAAAATGCACCATTTGTTTGGGGACCATCCCAAGATACCGCTTTAATAAGCTTAAGAATTTGCTTACACATGCTCCTTTGCTTGCTTTGCCCAATTTTGAAAAAACTTTTGAAGTTCATTGCGATGCTAGTAGCAACGGTATAAGATGTGTGTTAATGCAAGAGAAGCGCCCAATTGCTTACTTTAGCGAGAAACTTTCCGGAGCGCAACTCAATTATCCCATCTATGACAAAGAACTATATGCCTTAGTGTGAGTTTTGCATGAGTGGGAACATTATATCCGCCCTCATGAATATGTCATCCATACGGATCATGAAACGCTTAAATACCTTAAGGGTCAAACTAAATTGAATGAGCGACATGCCAAGTGGAGTGAGTTCATAGAGTCATTTCCTTATGTCATCAAGTGCATCAAAGTTAAGGAAAATGTTGTAGCGGATGCTCTTTCCCGCAAATGCATACTTGTTACTAAACTTGATATGAATGTCATCTGCTTTGAGCATATAAAAGACTTGTATGTGCATGATCCTACATTTGCTATTCCCTATGCCAAATGTTTGATGCATACATCTTGGTAACGATATTACATCAAGGATGATTATCTAATGAGAGCTAACAAACTTTGTATACCCGAGTCTTCTCTTCGTTTGTTACTTTTGCAAGAAGCTCATGGACAAGGACTTATGGGACACTTTGGATGAGACAAGACATTCGCTACGCTCTCAAAGAACTACGTTTGGCCCAAGATGTTCCGCGATGTCTCACACTTCACCAACCGATGCTCTACATGTCGCAAAGCTAAGTCTAAAGCCCAATCTCATGGTCTATATATGCCACTTCCAATTCCTTATCAACCACGGGAAGATATTAGTATGGACTTTGTGCTTGGTTTGCCAAGAACTCAAAATTGAAATGATTCCGTATTTGTTGTTGTGGACCGATTCTCTAAGATGGCACATTTTATTCCATGCAACAAGATAGACGATGCTTCACATATTGCCAATCTCTTTGGTTGGAAAATCTTGCTTCTACATGAAGTGCCAAAGACGATTGTCTTTGACCGCGGCATCAAGTTCTTAAGCTACTTTTGGAAGACGCTTTGCGCCATGCTCAGAATGAAGCTCTTATTCTCTTCGGCATACCATCCTCAAACCGACGGCCAAACGGAGGTCACAAACTAGACTCTATCCAATCTCCTACGCGCGTTGATCAAGAAGAACATCAAGAAGTGGGAGGAGTGTCTACCTATCGCCGAGTATGCCAACAACCGCGCAAGACATTAGACTACCAGCAAGTCCCCCTTCGAGGTTGTCTACGGCTTCAATCCGTTGTCCCCATTGGACATTCTACCTCTACCACTACAAGAGCGCATCAACATGGATGCGAGCGCATGAGCAAGCTATCTCAAGAAGGTGCACGAAGATACAAGGCACACCATCGCACGCCAAGTACAACGACTCGCGACCAAGCTCAACATCAACAAGCAACCCATGATATTCAACATTGGAGATCTTGTATGGCTACACCTTCGCAAGGAACGCTTCCCCAACGAACGTAAGTCCAAGCTACGACCCCGAGCCGACGGACACTTCATGGTCTTAGAGCGCTACAACAACAATGCATACAAGATCGACTTACCACGCGACAAGTACTCCGTGAGCGACATCTTCCATGTCAAGGATCTCTCTCCCTACCATGGTGATGAGGCTTTTTATCCGAGGTCGGATCTTTCCCGGGGGGGGGGGGGGGTCAGATTGATGGGAGGCATCCTACGGTCATCCCCATGGACCTACCTTTGTCTCCTACGACACCACATGGACCAATGACAAGGGCTCAAGCAAGGGCTACCGAAACTAAGGTAAACTCGTTCCTCTCCGAACTACCACTTACTACATGTGAGACATGGCTACTACCTCAAGCGGAAACCCTATGTGTGATCAGGTACATAGAGGGAAGCCACGGAGCAACTACATCAAACGGACGAGCTAGCGAGGACGCCAAGTACAAGGACCAAGAGAAGAAGCTGCTAGAAAACCTACAGCCACCGGACGTCCGACACCTGAAGCGCCAGCCAGCTAGCCCCAGTTCTAGCCAGCGTACGCTACAGTGGCCGGATGTCCGACACCTCCCAGCCTTCGGACGACCGAGCCCCTCCGGACATCCGGTGTCATCGAACAAAAGGTAAATTAACGGAAGTCCGAAGACCTCCGGATGACCGACGATCGGACATCTGACCCCGACCAGAAATCCGACGCCGACCCATCCGAGCCAAAACGCCGGACTTTCAACCCCTACCGGACGACCGGGCCCTCACGAGCCACCGGACGTCCGGTAGCTGCCGAACGACCGACGCCTGTCTGCACACAGTGACAAGGGCCAAGGCCCATGTACCCCTTGGACCCCCTAGACCATATATACGACTCCTCCTTCTCTTTTCTAGGTTTAGCATTGGTTTAGCTCATATGAGAGATAGGGCTTTCCTCATCCACTTGATACCTACTCAATTGGAGGCCAAGTCCTCCATCTAGGAGAAGATCCCCCAAGTGGATTCAAGCCCTCCACCTAGGATAAGATCCCCTAGTGAATTCAAGACCTCCTCTTGGAGAAGAACTAGCTACTTGTATCTTTCCTTTATTGTCTTTGGATCTTGTGATCTCTTTGTGTTCATGGATCTAGCACATGTGTGATTGTTCTTGTTGATTTGAGTGATTCCCCTTGTGTTTTTCCCTCGTGTTCTTCATGCTCTTCGTGAGATTCCCTCCAAATCATGAAAGATCGGCCTTAGGGTTTCCACCCTACATCAATTATCGTCATAGAAGTGTCTTAACCATGACAGGAAAAAGATTCGCTTGGGCCATAATGTCACGTATGTGTCTTTTTCTGTAGAGATGGCTCCAGCAAGAAGTGTGGTGGCCGAGGAGGTCGCCGCGGCAAGACCAAGCAGCAAAAGGAGAAGCCGGCTAGAGGTCGAGACAAGAAGGAAGATGATGATGATGACGACAAAGAAGATGATGACGAGTCTAGTGAGATAGAGTTTCAGAAAGCCACAAAAGCGATGTGCATTGACGAAGGTGCATCCTTGCACTCTTCTCACTGCCAACTGAAACAGTGGGTACGTGAGGTTAATGCTACAAAACTGGTAGTAGGTGCTGAGAAGCCGTTGAGATGGTCCAGCACGCCTATCATCTTTGACACCGAGGACCACCCTAACCGCACAACTACAGTCGGGTGTTCGCTGTTGTTTGTTTCCCCAACAATATGCAACCTCAAAGTGAAAAAGATGCTAGTTGAAGGTGGGGCCAGTCTCAACTTGATCTCCCTTTATGTGATCAAGAGGTTGTAGATCCCTGAACATGATTTGAAGAAGACTGGCATATTCCAAGGGATAAATCCAGGAAGAAGCCAGCCCAAGGGCAAAATCCCCTGGGCAGAGACATTTGGCAGCGAGCTCAATTACAGAATAGAGAAAATCAACTTTGACGTCGTCAAAATTCCATTACCTTACAATGGAATCCTTGGATGCCCAACACTTGCAAAGTTTATGGCAGCATCCCACTATGCCTACAACACGCTGAAGATGCCGGGGCCGATCAGTGTCCTCACCATTTACTTGATGAGGACATCAATACCATTGTTACACCCACAGCCCCTGCTGCTATACATACTGGACCAATTACTAGAGCTCACGCACGCCAATTAAATTATCAGGTACTTTCGTTTCTTGGTAATGATTCTAATGTTCATGAGAATATGATGCTGCCTAAATTGGATACATTTGTTTTGCTTACAAATGAAGGGCCTAGCTTGGACAAGAAAGAGGAACCTTGGAGCAAGTTCAAGCATGGAGATGATGGCATGCGCAAGGGGAACAAGAACAGAGTTACAAGTGATGATTTCAGGACTTTGAAGCCACCATAATGAGTGCAGGAAGCCTTGGACGAAATATACAAGATGCCACTTCATAAATTTCGTCCAGAGGCTATTATAGGTGCTGCGTCACCTTATTATTGGGCCAGGCCCATGTAATTTCGAAATACTTGAGTATAGGCTGTTTTTAGAGTCCGTATGTGTGGGGAAACAAGAGATAGGGTTGGTTTCGGACCCCTCCTTCAAGGGCCATGAAATCCCCCCCTCTTCCTCCATATATACAGCCCTTAGGGCACCGTTTAGACTTTGGGTTTTGTTTAGATTAAAAGTTCGCCATAGCTGCAACTTCGCGTACTTCGTTTGTGTTCAACGACCAGACCAAGACGCCACAGAACCCCACCTTGATCAATGAAGCTTTCATCTTATATTCGCAATATCCAGATTGCAAATATTAGTTTCTTGCTTGTTCTTCGTTTGCTTGCAGGAGATAGACCCTCGTGGTCAGGTTGATTGTGCTCCGGCGTGGTCAATAACCTCTCGGAGTTGGTTTAGCGATTGCTAAGGCGCGACGTCCTCGCACGTTCGTAGTCGGATCGTCAAAGTCTACTCCACCAAAAACGATAGCTATCATCTCATCGAAAGATCGGGACACCCTCGCCTCTATCAAGTGGTATCAGAGCCAGGTTGCTCGGTGAGATTTTACAGTTTTTCGTAGTTTAGATCGAGTCTGTTCTTCATACCTAGAGTCCACGAAAAAGACAAAAAAAAATTAGGGTTACACTACAGGAATCAGCTTCTTTGCCGTCTGCCATGGCAGACGGCAAAGGCATGAATGGCGGTCGGCAAAGCTCTTTGCCGACTGCTAGCTGTCGGCAAACAGTCCGGCTCAATTCCTGCCGGTAAAGGCCTTCTTTGCCGTCTGCTTCAGAGAAGCGGACGACAAAGGTTTATGCCGTCAGCCGTTTGCGGCCAGCAGACGGCAAAGAGCGTAGACGGCAGTGAGGTGAGGTGGGAGCCGTTAGGGGTTAACGGCGTGCTTTGCCGTCAGCCGGCAGACGGCAAAGAGGCTAAGGTCTTTGCCGTCTGCTGGCGGACGGCAAAGAGCCCAAATAGGAGTCACTGGGAAGCTGCCACGTGGCCTTATTTGCCGTCAGCCGGTAGACTGCAAGAGGCTAAGGTCTTTGCCGTCTGCTGGCGGACGGCAAAGAGCCCAAATAGGAGTCACTGGGAAGCTGCCACGTGGCCTTATTTGCCGTCTGCTAGCTGTCGGCAAAGGAATTTGAATCTTTGCCGTCTGCCAGCAGTCGGCAAAGACCTTAGCCTCTTTGCCGTCTGCCAGCTGACGGCAAAATGCCCAAATAGGTAACCCAGTGTTCCCAGGTTGCACAGGTAGCTGCCACGTGGCCTTCTTTGCCGACTGCTAGCTGTCGGCAAAGCTCTTTGCCGACTGCTAGCAGACGGCAAAGCTCTTGGCAAAGAGCCTATATAACCCCTGTTTTTAATTGAATTCATTCAATTTGACAGAAATTCATAGATATACACAGATAATACATATATACACAACAAGCATATCCAACAATATATTTCCACAAGTCCAACATATATCCATATGACATAAGAAGTTTCCAACAACATATCCATAGTGACATACACATCCAAACAAGTTCCCAAACATGTTTTCATAAACAAAAAGGAAGCACAAGGAGAATATATGAGTCCATCAATGCAAGCCTCCTCATCTCAAGCAAATCTGCAAATTGGGAAAGATGAAAGTTAGAAGAAGAAGAAGAAGAGGAAAAGAAGAAGAAGAAGAAAAGAAGAAGAGGAAAATAAGAAGAAGATTTTATATTCTCTTTCTTTCTCTCCTCCCCCTCTTCTTTATCTTCTTCTTTTCCAACAAATGTAGTTAAAAAAGCCAATTTAGAGCTAAGCTAGGTAAATAGGTCATTTTGGAGATAAGCTAAGTTCAATGTATCATATTGGAGCTAACCTACGTAAACTTGGTCATTTTGGAGCTAAGCTAAGTTAAATGGATCATATTGAAGCTAACCTAGGTAAACTTGGTCATTTTTGAGCTAACCTACGTAAACTTGGTCATTTTGGAGCTAAGCTAAGTTAAATGGATCATATTGAAGCTAACCTAGGTAAACTTGGTCATTTTTGAGCTAACCTACGTAAAAATGTCATTTTTTGCTATGCTAGGTAAAAATGCTAAGTGTGTAGGTCAATTTAGAGCTAACTTAGGTAAATAGGTCATTTTGGAGCTAACGCGGGTAAAATGGATCATATTGTAGCTAACTTAGGTAAACTTGGTCTTTTTGGAGCTAACGTAGGTTAAATGGATCATATTGGAGCTAACATAGGTAAACTTGGTCATTTTGGAGCTAACCTGGCTAATTAGGCCATTTTTGACATTACTAAGCTTATTGTGTCATTTTAGAGGACAACAAGCTAAGTATATGACATTTATGAGGTTAGCAAGGTTATTATGCCATTTACGAATAAAAACAATTAAGAGGAGGAAAAGAAGAAGAAGAAGAAGAAGAATAAGAAAAGAAGAAGAATAAGAAAAGAAGAAGAAAAGAAGAAGAAGACTTGGCACGGGCTTCTTGTTGTGGTGCGACTGAGAGAGAGGAACAAAATATTAGTCAAGGGCTCAAGCTAGCATGAAGATTGAAATTGCTATGTAAATAAGGTCATTTTGGAGCTAAGTAAGGTTATTATGTCATTTTTGAGGAAAAAAAGCTAAGTTTAGGTCATTTTGGAGGTAACCAAGATTATTATGCCCATTTTGACCAAACTATGCTAATTATGTCATTATTGAGCTATCCAAGGTAGTTATGCCTTTTTTTAGCTAACTAAAGCATATTTAGGCATTTTATAGAGCTATCTTAGGTTATTATGTCATTTTAGAGCTAATTATGTCATAAATTAACAAGCTAAGATTATTTTACGTCATTATTGAGCTATCAAAGGTAGTTATGCAATTTTTTAGCTAACTAAAGCATATTATGTCATTTTAGAGCTAATTATGTCATAAATGAACGACACCGACGGAACACAATGTCGGCCACCGTCTCGCACTCGACACCGACGACCATCTCCCCCGGCGGGGCCGGGGCAGCCTCGTACAGCTCCCAGCTAAGTGCTAGCTGTGGAACCTGACCCTCACCGGGCAACGTGACCCACCCAGGGAAGTGTTGCCGGCAAAGCACACCAAGGACCTGGTTTGGCCTGCGGACACCACGGGGGTGTACCCAGCCCCTGCAGTATGTCAAGGCCAATGCATTAGATATTAATTTGAAGAAACATGAAGGCAAAAGGTTAAAAAAGAGTAAATTCACTTACTTCAACCCATTAGGCTGTATCAACCACCTCTGGTCGGGGGTCGTCGGCACGGGCGGGAGCTTTGTACCGCCACGCTGGTAGACCTTCTTGCCCTTGTCAACCATCTCGCCCTCGCTGTAGCTATCATCAGAGAAGGTGTCCTCGCTATCATCAGTAGGGCCACTAGCATCTGGAGTCTCGTGCGAAGAAGACTCCAGGACTGGAGTCTTCTGGGACGAAGACTCTGGGACCGGACTCACGTGGGGCGAAGGAGAGGCGCCCAGAGTCTGGTGGCGCGAAGGATCAGCGACCCCAGTCTGGTGGGGCGAAAGATCCACGACCCGAGTCTGGTGGCGCGAAGGAGAGGCGACCCCAGTCTGGTGGGGCGAAGGATCCGCGACCCGAGTCTGGTGGGCCGAAGAATCGACGACCGGAGGCTCATGGACCGGAGTCCGAGATGGGTCCACGTCAGACGGAGCGGTCCTGTGGTCGGGTGAATCAGCTAGGGGTGGCGGCGAGGAAGGCATAGCAGCCTTCCTACCTCTCCCGCTGCCACGTCCACCTCTAGCAGCCTTCTTCGTCCTCCCCCGACCTCTGCCGGCCGAAGAAGAAGGGCCCGCCGGTGCTGACTGCATACTGTCTAGCAGCGCTCTCTGGAGGGGCCGGGCTGGAATAATGGAAGCACCCCTCCCAGGAGCGCTCGCACGAGGCTCGGAGCGCTCTGGACCCTTGCCCACCATCCTGTCAACACCTGCAATGACAAAAAGTAAACGACATTAGTATAACATAAAAAATTTGAATAACTGACATGAATACTATGTATATAATTTAAGAGTATCATCATCATGAACATAATAAAAAATTGAATACCTGACATTACTAATATTACTCTGAATCGTCTATATATGCTCCGGGATCATTAAATGCATCATCATCATCACTATCAGTGATGAGCTCATCATCATCATTAATAAATGCATCAACATGTGG
This sequence comes from Thinopyrum elongatum, assembly GCA_011799875.1. NCBI lineage: Eukaryota > Viridiplantae > Streptophyta > Magnoliopsida > Poales > Poaceae > Thinopyrum > Thinopyrum elongatum. The sequence goes on along the minus strand of CM022303.1, from coordinate 387,450,025 downwards.
AAGGCCTCCTTTACGTAATTGTTCAAGCATTGAAAGGTCATCTGCAGCAGTAACTTCTTCTTGTTCCGGCTCTTCTTGTTCCGGCTCAGGGGTGAAGTCGGATTCACTATCGCTGTCTGCTTCAATGTTCAGGGGTACAGTTGAGCGGTTCTTGAAATGTTTTTTGGAAAGACGTGTTTCTTGGAAGAATTCTCCTTCGTCATATGTGTCTTGGTCATAATCCTCTTCATTGGGGGGAGGTGGTCTAACACGTGGCGGCACTTCATAAACGACATCCCAACCACTGAGATTTGAATCACTTTGACAGGCCCACGGTAGATAGAAAACTTGGGTTGCCTGTTGAGCCGTAATATAGACATCGGGATCATCCAAATGGGTGCTTTGTTTGATTTCGACTAGCCCTATATGTTCATGAGTCCTTCTAGTATCCTTCGGCTGGAACCAATAACATCTGAAGACTACGACGTTTGGTGGGTTTTCACCATAGAATTGAAGTTCATAAATTGCTTCAACTCTTCCATAATACTCAATACCTCCTTCGCCGATAGCAGAGACACAACAATTTGTAGACTTTCGGTCGGCCATAGATAGCTCTTTGCCATAGGTACGAAAGCGATACCCGTTGATGTCGTATTTGTCAAATGAACGGACCTTATAGTCAAAACCATTAGCTACTTGTCTCAATTCGGCATCCATAATCTCTGAATTAGCCTACAAGTTTAATACGAAAGGATTGTTGCATTAGTCGCAAATTAGCCAAAGAAATGAAATGGTCTAATGGAAATTACCGTTTGTTTGAACCAAGAGATGAAACCGGGATAGGCGCCTCCTTGCTTTGCGAGAAGCTCATACTCTTCGATGGAATCCTTTTGTATCACTGCACCATACGAGAATATGGCGACGTATCGACTGCATCAAATATCCCGGAATAAGAGCAGTTCAAAGGAATTAGAAATTGCGAAACAATGTACGGAGATCTTACTCGATGTACGGCCGCACTTCTGTTAGGTTGTTGAACAGATACAGCGAAATGGTCCGCCATTCTTCAACACCCAACGGTACTGGTTTCCAACCACTGGCTGGTGCGAGATCCCCTTTTAATAGGCTGAGGTTGGATTGACCCTTTTTAGGGTCGTCAGCATTGTACCGAGGCTTCGGATTATGCAAATGACGATTTTTGGCTTCGTAGTGTGCTGTCACGAAGTTTGCCGCCTCCTCAGTGATGAATGCCTCGGCCATCGATGCTTCAATTCTACGTTTGTTTTTACATTTTGCTCGAAGCGTCTTCTGCATTCTCTCAGTTGAGTAGCACCAACGATTTTGCACGGGCCCTCCCAATCTTGCCTCGGTCGGGAGATGCAAAATCAAGTGCTGCATTGGATTAAACATGCTCGGCGGAAAGATTTTCTCTAACTTGCAGATCAACTCCGGTGCCAACTGTTCCATTTCTTCGAGGAGGCCAGGCGATAGTTCTTTCGCACAAAGAACACGGAAGAAATAGCTCAGCTCTGCCAGTACTAGCCATTCATCCTCAGGGATGAAGCCACGCAACATCACCGACATTATCCGCTCAATCCATATGTGCCAATCATGACTTTTTAGACCAAATATTTTCAATTTTTCAAGACTCGCTCCCCTCTTTAGATTTGCTGCATACCCATCGGGGAACATCAACTGCATTTTCACCCACAGAATAATTTCCCTCATAGCTGGCCTTCCAAGATTGAACCATGCCTTTGGCTTCGTGAAGTTCCGCTTTCCTTTCGGATCTTGCGTGTTTTGTAACGGTCTATCACATAGCTCCTCTTGATCGACTCTAGCCTTAGGATTATCCTTTGACTTCCCCTCTATGCCGAACAATGTGCCAAAAATGGCTTCGGCGATGTTCTTTTCGGTGTGCATCACGTCGATGTTGTGTGGGCAAAGGAGGTCTTTGAAGTAAGGCAGATCCCATAAGCATGTCTTGTGAGTCCAGGCGTGTTCCTTATTATACCCCTTGAAATACCCTGGACGCACTGGATCTGGCTCGAGAGCGTTTAACTGATCTAGGGTTTGTTGGCCTGTCAACGCAGGTGGTGCAGAGTGTTTGACAACTCTACCTTTCATGAAGTTCTTCTTGTCTTTCCTGAACTTATGGTGAGGATCCAGAAACGGTCTATGCAAGTCAAAGCAACTATACTTGTGCCCTGCGGTCAGCCAACGAAACTCAAGAGCTCCCTTGCATGTGGGGCACGGGAACCTTCCATGCACACACCAGCCAACGAATAGCGCATACGCCGGCAAGTCATGCGTCGAGTACATGTACCAGGCACGCATTATGAAGTTCTGTTTGCTAAAGGCGTCGTATGTCTTGAACCCATTATCCCAAGCTTCTTGAAATTCGTCCTTAAGCGGCTGCATGTACACATTCATATTCTTCCCCGGATAGTTGGGCCCTGGAATTATCAACGTCAGGAAAATGTTCTTTCTTTGCATAATCTGTCCGGGGGGGAGATTGAGTGGAATGACAAACACGGGCCAACAACTGTATTGGGTTGCCGTCTGACCATACACACTGAACCCATCCGTGCTGACGGCGACTCGAGGATGCCTTGGATCTGCCGTTTTTTCCTTATGTAATGCATCGAAGCGCTTCCACGCTTCACCATCCGATGTGTGCACCATCATCACATTCCCATCTGCATCACGTTCGGTTCTTTTGCCCGTTTTGTGCCATGTCATATGTCTGGCCGTCTCTTTGACCATGAAAAGACGTTGAAGTCTTGGTACGATTGGCAAATACCGAAGAACATTAACGGGTATCTTGGTCTGCGTCTTCTCACCCATACCATTGTCTACCACAACATACCTGGATGACTCGCAAATGGGACAATAGTTCAAGTCCTCATACTGGTGCCTAAATAAGACACATCCTTTCTCACAGGCATGTATCTTCTCATAGGGCATCTTAAGAGCACGGAGGATTTTGTCTGACTGGTACAGGTTTGTAGGTAGCACATGGCCTTTGGGTAGAAATCGTCCGAATACTGTCATCATCGCGTCGTAGCATTCTCTACCCAAGTTGAACTGAGCCTTCAAAGCCATGATTTGTGAGATGGCATCCAGCTGACAAAGCTCAGTGTGCTCGTGGAGAGGACGTTTTGAGGACTCCAACATTTCAGTGAAGGCCTTTGCAGATTCCTCCATCTCCTCGTCCGAGTCCCGAGCATCGTCAAAGTCTTGCACCATGTCTTCCATCCCGGTACCATGCTCGTCGTGCGACGACGAACCACCTCAGGTCTGGCACGTTGGGCAGACTCACCATGAAATGTCCAACCGTGTAACCAGGCATAAAACCAAACTTCTGCAGGTGTTTACTCATTTCAAGCTCGTCCCTCTTATTAAAGTTGTCGCACCGGACACAGGGGCACCAGCTTAATCTCTGGCCATTAGCAAATGCGGCTCTACAAACTCTTTGGTTTTTGTTAACCATTCACCGGTCCAAACTTTCTGACTAGTGTAACCGGTGTACATCCACGCACGATCACTCATATGACTTCCTACTAGACAGACAATAAATATATCCATCATTAACGAACCATATCCATTAGTTAATGGAGTTTGTCAGTTCTCTTACGTCCATGCAACCTACATGCTATAGGTAAAGATAGGTCCTAATCCCACCCGAGTATGTGTAGATTGATTCGTTTTCCCATCTCTGCTCCGGATCCGACGCAAAATTTCGGCAGCACCTCCCCGCTGTTCTCCCTGATACACGTCTCGGCAATAAGCAGAGAGGATGTGTACCCGGAGAACAACAGGGAGGCACTGACGAAATTCTGCATCGGATCTGGGACAAGCATATAGGAAAACGAACCCAATCTACACATACTCGGGCTGTCCATGGATACGTTGGAAATTCGAAAGAATCACGATTATAAATATGCAAATGCATGCATATTTATAGATGAACCCTTTCGAACGAGAGCATAGTGGTTACGCATACTGATGACGGACACCTATAGCTAGCTAGTTTTCATTGGCACGAAGACCGGAATAGAGCAAATGTAGGGGGAGGAGGAGATGTCATTTGTGCTCACCAAGGAAAGCAGGGGCGGAGCTCGTCGAACGCACGGGGAGGTCGTCAAACACCACACCCTTGCAGCGACGAACAACTGCACATTTTAAATTCACCTGATTAACACAAATATATTGATGTTTTGCATAACAAATCGAAAATATCACCTAACTCATAATTCACAAATATAGACCCCGTCGGGTCGGGGTCGGGGCAGGGTCGGGGTGGTGTTAGGGTGTAGGTGTCGATCGGATGTCATGATGTCGTATGTCGGGGTCATCAGGTGTCGATCAGGGTGTCGGGTCGGGTCAGGTGAAATTTCATGAGAGAAGACATAAACATCAGTGAAACATTAACATTGTACAAGTTGAAAACTTGCTACTACGACGAGGTAAGTTCCTTTGCGAAATCTATAGTCTTGAAAGCGATATATAATAGCATCATCATCACCTTTGCAAATATTTCTCGCTCAATAATTATTTGGTCAGTAGCAACAACGATAAGCAGTACTACAGTAGCAAATACTAACATTATAGCAAGCAGATCAAAAAAGTTTCAATCTACAAAAATTTTAACAACAACAGCAAGGCAGTAGCAGTCAGTGTAGCACAATGCACATGCACATATATCCTGTCTGTGAGTGAGTGAGTCTGTCCATTACCAATCCGGCTCTTCAGTGCGGCTGCGGCTGCGGCAGACGGCGTGGCGGACAGGCAGAGTCGCGGAGACCGGGCAAGGGAGGCCGGAGCCCGGAGCAGAGCCGGCGTGCAGCAGTAGAGCCGAGCCCGCAGAGGAGAGCCGGAGAGAGGGAGAGCGGCGAGCGGGCGGCGTCAGTGGCGGAGGCGCGGAGCCGCAGCACCGGAGGGGGCAGCGGCAGTGGAGGAGGGGAGGGGGCGCCGGTGGTGAAGGGGAGGGGCCACGGTGGTGGAGGGGGGAGGGGGGCGGCGATGGAGGGAGGGAGAGGGGGGCGGCGGTGGGGGGTAAGGGAGGGGGGCGGCGGTGGATGGAGGGAGGGAGGGGGGCGTCGGGGAGAGGGAGGGAGGGAGGCGGGGGAGGGGAGGGGGACGGCGGCGGGGTGGAGGAGGGGGGCGGGCGGCGGCGGCGGTGGAGGGAGGGGGCGGCGGCGGCCTGTGCGGGAGGGGGCGGCGGCGGCGGCCTGCGCGGGAGGGGGCGGCGGCGGCGGCGGCCTGTGCGGGAGGGGGCGGCGGCGGCGGCCTGCGCGGGAGGGGCGGCGGCGGCGGCGGCGGCCTGCGCGCGTGCGGGAGGCAGAGGGTGGGGAGGCGGGAGAAAGAGATGGAGGAGGGCGCGCGCGCGGGGGGCCAAATTAACCCCCCGCATTGCCGTCTGTTTTTTTTTCTCTTTGCCGTCTGCTGGCGGACGGCAAAGAATTCTTTGCCGTCTGCCAGCAGACGGTAAAGAGGATGACCGTTAGACGGCCACCGCCGTGAAACTGTGGGCCCCTCTTACCTCTTTGCCGTCTGCTGGCAGACGGCAAAGAAATCTTTGCCGTCTGCTGGCAGACGGCAAAGAAGTGGCCCGTGTGACCTACCCAGTGCAGTACCCCCATGGGGTCCACTTTGGACTTTGCCGTCTGCTGGCGGATGGCAAAGAACTCTTTGCCGTCTGCTGGCGGACGGCAAAGAGCTCGCAGATGGCAAAGACCCTGTTTGCCATCAGCTGGTTCTTTGCCGTCTGCTTTGAGAAGACAGACGGCAAAGAGCCTCTTTGCCATCAGCTGGCAGACGGCAAAGAGCTGGCAGATGGCAAAGACCCAGATTCCAGTAGTGTTAGTTCATCATATCCGAACCAATCTGAGCCTTTGCATAATCTTTTCTGTATTTGCTTTGTTGAATTTGCGGTTGCATCGTTGTGTCAAGTTGCTGGTCTTAGCGTCTAGTCCTTTAGAGTTTCGAGTTCTGTTCACAGGTTGTCACATCGCCGCTACCATATACCACCACCGCACCAACTTCATCGCCGCTGCCATATACCACCACCACATATCCACCGCCAATTCGAGTCCCTATACGCCACCACCTATCCGCCGCCATCACGCCAATCCGAGTCCACCTGCAACATATATCTGCCACAAGTCCGAGTTCCACCAGATTCATCGCCGCCACCAGTCCGAGTTCCACCAGATTCATCTCCGCCACCAGTTCTAGTCCGAGTCCAGTATTTTGTTACTCTGTTTTGGATTTCCAGATCACGCCATACTCCGAGTCGTGACAGAGTAGGACTCCCAAACTTTCGTACTACCCGCAGAAGAAAAATAGTTCCAGTTTCAAAAAAAAAACTAAGTCTGGAAAATTCTGGCTAGGCAGTTTTTAGACCATTTGTAGACTTTTTCGAAAAAAAATTGTTGCGGAGCAAAAAAAAAGAGGAAAAAAAAAGTGCAAACAAAAGAAAAGAAAAAAAAAGAGAAAAAAAAATTCAGAGTGTGCTCCTCCCTTGTTTACGTGCAGCGCCGTGATTTTAATAGTGTTCTAGGCTCGCGTCTCTAGCACGGTCTAGCCTAGGACCAGCACAGTACCGTCGTTGAGCGTTTATTCAACTTTGCATCTCTGAATTGATTATTGCTGACATTTTTGCTACTATATCATAAGCCTTCCTAGCTCCACATACATCTACATCGTTCGTTTGACACCACCTAGCAATCGCTCTGTCCAATCTTTGAGAGTTTTGACTACAACGGTGGCCGATCACCACCTGCTGCTGGGTAAGAACTGGTAAGCATTTGAGATTCGCTTGACGGATTTGTGATACACCACCACCACCACTTCCTAGTAGTCTATAGGATCATATTCTTGTGTGCTCTTCCCTTGTTTATGTGCCGTGCCGTGATTTTGTTAGTGTTCTAGGCTCGCATCTCTAGTACGGTCTAGCCTAGGACCAGCACAGTACCGTCATTGAGCGTTTATTCAACTTTGCATCTCTGAATTGATTATTGCTGACCCTTTTTGCTACCATATCATAAGCCTTCCTAGCTCCACATACATCTACATCGTGCGTTTGACACCACCTGGCAATCGCTCTATCCAAGCTTTGTGAGTTTTGACTACAAAGGTTGCCGATCACCACGTGCTGCTGGGTAAGAACTGGTAAGAATTTGAGTTTAGCTTGACGGATTTGTGACACCACACCACCACCACTTCCTAGTAGTCTGTAGGATCATATTCTTGTGTGTTTCTATTGCTGCTAACCATGGCAGGATCACAAGCCGATGAGACTGATTGGGAGAACATGACGAACAAACAGCTACATGATAAATTTCAGCAAATGATGAGTGGACAGGTGCAAGATGTGCTAAACAGATTTGAAGAGGCCATGGAGAAGATAGATGGAATTGAGAAGACGTTCGAAAAAAAGCTCGATAACAAGTTTAATGAATTGCTCGCGCGTCTTCCACAACCACCGCCGGCTGCCCCTGTCGCACCTCTACAACAACAACAACGTCGCCTTCCAAATCAAGTGGGACGAGCACAGCGCGTTCCCCTTGAGCCTGGTCAAACTTCTGGTGCCGCTGCACCTACTGTTGATGCTTCTATGGCTCCTGCTGCCGCTGAGGAGGACGATTATGCGGGCGATTACGAGGATGAGGTTGATCAAAATCAGAACTACGTGCAACCACCACCACCAGGTCGTCCACATGCAAATAATCGCAATGGTAGGGCTGCATTACCAGCTCAGGTACGAGATCATGACCATCTTCCTAAACTGAAATTGAATATTCCACCATTTGAGGGTAGATATGTTCCTGATATATATCTTACTTGGGAGTTAGAAACTGAACAACGTTTTACATGTTTACAATATCCCGAGGAGAGACGTGTTGCTGCTGCTGTTTGTGCTTTTACTAGTTTTGCATGTGTATGGTGGTCATAACATTGTAGATTATATCCTATTCCAACTACTTGGGCTGCTTTGAAAACTGCTATGCGTACTCGTTGGGTTCCACCATATTATCAACATGAATTACTTCAAAAATTGCAGCGCTTAAGACAAGGAAAAAATTCTATAGAAGAATATTATCAGGAATTACAAACTGGCATGATTAGATGTGGTATTGTTGAGGAGAATGAAGCTATGCTTGCACGTTTTATGGGTGGATTAAATAGAGAGATTCAGACCATTCTAGAGTATAAGGAGTATAATAATATCACTCGTTTATTCCATCTTGCTTGTAAAGCTGAACGTGAAGTGCAGGATCAACAGGCATTGGCGCGGACTAACTTTTCTGCAGGTCGACCTTCATCGTGGACACGGCGTGCATCCTCTACTTCCACACATTCTACTGCACTGACACCTCCATCAGCTGCCACCTCCAGCCGTGATACAAGGAAGCAGGCACAACCACCACTATCTGCCAAGAGCACACCTACCGGGCCTGCACAGAGTTCTTCTTCTTCCATGGCATCAACAGGGCACACAAGTGATATTATTTGTCGTCGTTGTAAGGGAAGAGGTCATTATGCGAGAGAATGCAAATCTCAGCGTGTGATGATTGCTACCGAGGATGGTGGGTATGAGTACGCTAGTGACTATGATGAGGAGATAGACCCTCATGGTCAGGTTGATTGTGCTCCGCCGTGGTCAATAACCTCTCGGAGTTGGTTTAGCGATTGCTAAGGCACGACGTCCTTGCACGTTCGTAGTCGGATCGTCAAAGTCTACTCCACCAAAAACGATAGCTATCATCTCATCGAAAGATCGGGACACCCTCGCCTCTATGGGGAGACCTTGGCTCTCATTACACGTGAAGAACACGGTGGAGATGATTCTGAACAAGAGACGCAATACATGGCTCCTGAAGACGCTGACAGGTATGAATGTTTAGTTGCTCAACGTGTTTTGAGTGTGCAGGTCACACAAGCTGAGAAAAATCAGAGGCATAATTTGTTCCATACAAAGGGAGTTGTGAAGGAACGTTCTGTTCGTGTCATCATAGATGGAGGGAGCTGCAACAACTTGGCTAGCATGGAGATGGTGGAGAAGCTCTCTCTCACCACAAGACCACATCCACATCCTTACTATATCCAATGGTTCAACAACAGCGGCAAGGTTAAGGTAACACGTACTGTTCGTGTGCATTTTAGTATCTCTACGTATGCTGATTTTGTTGATTGTGATGTGGTACCCATGCAAGCATGTTCCTTATTACTTGGTAGACCATGGCAATTTGATAAAAGTTCTGTACACCATGGTAGAAACAATCAGTATACTCTTGTTCATAAGGATAAACATATTACTTTGCTTCCAATGTCTCCTGATTCTATTTTGAAAGATGATATTAATAGAGCTAGTAAGGCAAAACAGGAGCAAAATAAGAGTGAAAATCAGATTGTGGCAAAAGAATTTGAGCAACAAATGAATCCTAATAATAAACCATCTAGTGTTGCTTCTGAAATTAAATTGAAAAGTGCATGTATACTTGCCACAAATCTGATATTGATGAACTAGATTTCAGCAAATCTGTTTGCTATGCTTTTGTGTGCAAAGAGGCATTATTTTCATTCGAGGACATGCCTTCCTCTTTGCCTCCTGCTGTTACTAACATTTTGCAGGAGTTCGCCGACGTCTTTCCACAAGATGTGCCTCCGGGATTACCACCTATTCGAGGGATTGAGCATCAGATTGACTTAATTCCCGGTGTATCGCTACCCAACCGTGCACCATACCGTACTAATCCAGAGGAGACGAAGGAGATTATGCATCAAGTCCAGGAGTTGCTCGACAAAGGTTATATACGCGAATCCCTTAGTCCTTGTGCTGTTCCTATTATTCTAGTGCCGAAAAAGGATGGTACATCGCGTATGTGTGTTGATTGTAGAGACATTAATAATATTACTATTCGTTATCGTCATCCTATTCCTAGACTAGATGATATGCTTGATGAATTGAGTGGCTCTACAATATTCTCCAAAGTTGATTTGCGTAGTGGATACCATCAAATTCGTATGAAATTGGGGGATGAATGGAAAACAACATTTAAAACAAAGTTTGGATTATATGAGTGGTTAGTCATGCCTTTTGGGTTAACTAATGCACCTAGTACTTTCATGAGATTAATGAACGAAGTTTTATGTGCTTTCATTGGACGATTTGTGGTAGTCTATTTTGATGATATACTGATTTATAGCAGATCTTTGGAGGAACATTTGGAACATTTATGTGCTGTTTTTATTGCTTTATGTGATGCACGTTTGTTTGGTAACCTTGGGAAGTGCACCTTTTGCACCGACCGTGTATCTTTTCTTGGCTATGTTGTTACTCCACAGGGAATTGAAGTTGATAAAGCCAAGATTGAAGCTATCGAGAGTTGGCCACAGCCCAAAATGGTCACACAAGTGAGGAGTTTTCTTGGACTCGCTGGTTTCTATAGGCGTTTTGTGAGAGATTTCAGCACCATTGCTGCACCTCTCAATGAGCTTACAAAGAAGGATGTGCCTTTTGTTTGGGGTACCTCACAGGAAGAAGCCTTCACGGTATTGAAAGATAAGTTGACACATGCTCCTTTAGTCCGACTTCCTGATTTTAATAAGACTTTTGAGCTTGAATGTGATGCTAGTGGAATTGGATTAGGAGGTGTTTTATTACAAGATGGCAAACCTGTTGCATACTTTTCTAAAAAATTGAGTGGGCCTAGTCTGAACTATTCTACTTATGATAAAGAATTATATGCTCTTGTCCGGACCTTAGAAACATGGCAACATTATTTATGGCCCAAAGAATTTGTTATACATTTTGATCATGAATCTTTGAAACACATTAAAAGTCAAGCAAAGCTGAACTGTAGACATGCTAAATGGGTTGAATTTATTGAGACTTTCCCTTATGTCATTAAACACAAGAAGGGTAAAGAAAATGTTATTGCTGATGCATTGTCTCGTCGTTATACTATGCTTTCACAACTTGACTTTAAAATATTTGGTTTGGAGACCATCAAAGATCAATATGTGCATGATGCTGAATTTAAGATGTATTGTAGAATTGTAAGGAAGGGAGAACATGGAACAAGTTCGTCGTTAACGATGGATTTGTGTTTCGTGCTAACAAGCTATGCATTCCAGCTAGCTCTGTTCGTCTTTTGTTGTTGCAGGAGGCGCATGGAGGAGGATTAATGGGACACTTTGGCGTGAAGAAGACGGAGGATATACTTGCTACACATTTCTTTTGGCCAAAGATGAGACGGGATGTTGAGCGTTTTGTTGCTCGCTGCACTACATGTCAAAAAGCTAAGTCACGACTCAATCCTCATGGTTTATATATGCCTTTGCCTGTACCTAGTGTTCCTTGGGAGGATATATCTATGGACTTTGTTTTAGGTTTACCTCGAACAAAGAAGGGGAGGGATAGCATATTTGTTGTCGTGGATAGGTTCTCGAAAATGGCACACTTTATACCATGTCATAAAAGCGATGATGCTGTTAATCTTGCTGATTTGTTCTTTCGTGAAATTATTCGCTTGCATGGTGTGCCAAATACTATTGTTTCAGATCGTGATACCAAATTTCTTAGCCACTTTTGGAGATGTTTATGGGCTAAGTTGGGAACTAAACTGCTTTTTAGTACTACTTGTCACCCCCAAACTGATGGACAAACTGAAGTAGTCAATAGAACTTTGTCTACTATGCTTAGGGCTGTTTTGAAGAATAACAAGAAAATGTGGGAAGAATGCTTGCCTCATATTGAATTTGCTTATAATCATTCATTGCATTCTACTACTAAGATGTGCCCTTTTGAAATTGTATATGGTTTCCTACCTCGTGCACCTATTGATTTGTTGCCTCTTCCATCTTCGGAGAAGGTTAATTTTGATGCTAAACAACGTGATGAATTGATCTTAAAAATGCATGAGTTAACTAAGGAGAACATTGAGCGTATGAATGCTAAATATAAACTTGCTGGAGATAAGGGTAGAAAACATGTTGTGTTTGCACCTGGAGATCTTGTTTGGTTACATTTGCGTAAGGATAGATTTCCTGATTTGCGCAAATCAAAGCTAATGCCATGTGCTGATGGTCCTTTTAAGGTGTTAGAGAAAATAAATGATAATGCATATAAACTTGAGCTGCCTGCAGATTTTGGGGTTAGTCCCACTTTTAACATTGCAGATTTGAAGCCTTATTTGGGTGAGGAAGATGAGCTTCCGTCGAGGATGACTTCATTTCAAGAAGGGGAGGATGATGAGGACATCAATACCATTGTTACACCCACAGCCCCTGCTGCTATACATACTGGACCAATTACTAGAGCTCGCGCACGCCAATTAAATTATCAGGTACTTTCGTTTCTTGGTAATGATTCTAATGTTCATGAGAATATGATGCTGCCTAAATTGGATACATTTGTTTTGCTTACAAATGAAGGGCCTATCTTGGACAAGAAAGAGGAACCTTGGAGCAAGTTCAAGCATGGAGATGATGGCATGCGCAAGGGGAACAAGAACGGAGTTACAAGTGATGATTTGAGGACTTTGAAGCCACCATAATAAGTGCAGGAAGCCTTGGACGAAATATACAAGATGCCACTTCATAAATTTCGTCCAGAGGCTATTATAGGTGCTGCGTCACCTTATTATTGGGCCAGGCCCATGTAATTTTGAAATACTTGAGTATAGGCTGTTTTTAGAGTCCGTATGTGTGGGGAAACAAGAGATAGGGTTGGTTTCGGACCCCTCCTTCAAGGGCCAGGAAATCCCCCCCTCTTCCTCCATATATACAGCCCTTAGGGCACCGTTTAGACTTTGGGTTTTGTTTAGATTAAAAGTTCGCCATAGCTGCAACTTCGCGTACTTCGTTTGTGTTCAACGACCAGACCAAGACGTCACAGAACCCCACCTTGATCAATAAAGCTTTCATCTTATATTCGCAATATCCAGATTGCAAATCTTAGTTTCTTGCTTGTTCTTCGTTTGCTTGCAGGAGATAGACCCTCGTGGTCAAGTTGATTGTGCTCCGGCGTGGTCAATAACCTCTCGGAGTTGGTTTAGCGATTGCTAAGGCGCGACGTCCTCGCACGTTCGTAGTCGGATCGTCAAAGTCTACTCCACCAAAAACGATAGCTATCATCTCATCGAAAGATCGGGACACCCTCGCCTCTATCATTACTCTGATAAGAAAGATGCATTGATCTGTGCTGATCAACTCTACCAGGAAGCAGTTGCAGCATCTGCCGCCAAGGTACTTGCTCCTGCTGACCAAGCTCCCGGGGGGATGAAGAGGAAGAAGTCTGGTAAGCGCGCCTCTTCGGAGTGCTGCGCTCCCGTCAAGGATGTGCCAGAGAGCTCTACCGGCAAGAACAAGAAAGAACAAGGCTGCTTCACCAGAAACCAAGAAGGTGTCCACCAAGGAGGACGGCCAGGGTGGAACTTTCACCATAAGTTCCACCATTTAGGACTGTCGGTGTAACAAACCCTGGGTCTGTTGCCCAGACTATGCACAGGCACGGGGACGAGATTGAAGCACCAACCCAAGTCAGAATTCAAGGGACTAAGAGGTTCAAAGGACTAACATGCAGATCAGAGGGGCCAAGATCAAGCCGAAGAAGCAAGGCACCTTCAGGAGAAGGGCCTCCTTTGCCGGGCAGGCGAGCTCGGCAAGGGGCGAGGCCACCCCCGGAAGACGACGTACAAGATGTTCCGGAAGGGCCTGCCGGGGCACACGGAGGCAAAACCACCTTACCAACTACTCCACCACGACCCACGTCGTCAATCAGTGCGGTGTCGAACCGCGGAGTGACTAAGTCGCAGCGATTCACCACATGGCAGCCTCTCCCTACAGGAAACAACTACAGATGACACTCTCCCTACGTGAACTTGGCGAGATAGCCCGGCAAGCCTTGCCGGGCAACCAATGATGTGACGTTGAGCGGTGCATTTAATGCACCCTATCAGCCCGCAGAGTTAGGTATGATAGCACTATTTGCTATCTTATCAATACATAATGACTGTTTTGCCATTGTGGTGACCCCTTAATCTCTAAAAGGAGGCCCATGGCAACCGTAGAGAGGGTTAGAAGGTTGGATAACTCAGACCCCTATACGCGCGTAGCCACTGCCGCCCTGAGGCAACCCTTGCCGGGCAAGTGTACTACGCTCCACCACCACCTTTCCACCATCAATTCACCAAAGCAGGAGTAGGGTTTTACGCCTCACGGCGGCCCGAACCTGGGTAAAAATGCCTGTGTGATCTCTGCCGTGCTGCCACACGCTCGTTTGCTCTTTGTGCAACGCGATGCCCCCCTGCCGAACCAGCAAGGGGCCTCCTGGTCCCATAGGTGGCTGCAGTTTTCTGCAACATCTTTGGTGCGCCAGGTAGGGGGACCGCTTGCGCGAACCTGAAGGCGTGTGTAGCGCGTTACCTTCATCACCATCAGCATCATCGACGATGCCATCGACCATGGCGCCCAAGAAGAAACCCGGTTCTTCGGCTCGTCCTTCCACCTCGAAGGCTTCGCCGCCCGCGGCCTCTAACGCTGCGGGGGGGGGGGCGGAGACACGCGAGGATGCGGACGCTGCTGGGGATGTGGTCGGAGCAGGCGGCGCCGTCACCACTTCCCCCACGGCCGACGCAGGAGCAGGAGACATCGGAGGAGAGCAGCATCAGCAACATCCCGACGGCCACGCTCCACAAGGTCCGTGTGAAGGGGTTACTCCATCTGCGCCCCTTCCGCCTGTTGACGGGCACAACCGCAGCAACAGCGCTCGGGCCGGGCAGAATCGCCACCCTCCGACCGCTCCCACCACGGGTGCGGTCACAGCGCGTGCACCTCCCCCGAGACGGGTCGACCAAGCCGCTGCGCCCGACGGAGCCACTGGCCCTCAAGCGCCTTCGCCGCACCACCCTGCCATCCAGGTGGTCGCCCCGCAGCAGCGGGGGCGCAGTGCTGCCGCCACTGGCACCGTCAGGACCCGAGCGACGGTGTGATCGACTTCATCATCACCCATGCCAAGTACAGCCTCGGAGGCCATGGCGCGGGCTCAGCTGCTGCTGAGGTTTCCGCCAACGGCCGAGCAAATGGACGCATGGCGTGCCACCATCTAAAGTTTGCTCGGTTTCGCCAAAGCTGGGGGCTCACGGCGAGCTGGCCCGCCACGGCCGCCCCAAGCAACAACAACGACTCATGCTGCTGACCGTACAAAAGGGGCCATCCCCATGATGCAGTCCCTGCCACGGCAGCCAGCGCAAGCGCAACAGAATCAAGACCCCGACAACATCTCGATGGCCTCTTCTGACTCTCGAGTGCGTCCAGGTCAACGGCGAGCCCTGGAGGATAGGCGGAGAGGAGACACGCACGCCATTGTCGAGCAACGCCGCGACGACCTCCACCAGACCGATGGGTGCGACGGCCCCGGCGTCGACGAGCCCGCGCTCGGTATTGGCTGGCACCTACCTTTTGAGGTTAGCTGCCCTGCCTTTACCCGTGAGCTGCGTCAAGTCCGTTGGCCGTCCGTTCGCACGTTCAAGCCAGGGATACCTGAGAAGTACGATGGGAGGCTGAACCCGGCAGAGTTCCTGAGCATCTACACCATCGCTGTTCAGGCTGCCGGGTGAAGAGATGAGAAGGTGTTCGCCAACTACTTTCCTTTGGCCCTCAAGTCCAATGTGAGGTCTTGGCTGATGCACCTGCCGGAGAAATCCATTTAGTCATGGGCAGACCTGTGCCATGAGTTCATCGGTGCCTTCACCGGTGGCCACCAAGAGCCGGGCCAACCCAGCGACTTGCAGCTTCTCCAACAAAAGGAAGGAGAGACCCTCCGTAAGTATTTATAGAGATTCAGCAAAGTTCGTAGAAATATCCCAAATATCCATTCGGCAGCCGTGATAGCCGCCTTCCAGTCCAATGTGCGCAACCACCGGATTCATTTCAAGATGAATGTACGGTTGCCCAAGACTGTGAAGGAGCTCTACACGTTGGTGTATAAGTGTGCTCGGATGGAGGAGGGAAGAAAGTTGCCCGGAGAGGAAGATTGCACCAATATTGATTCAGAGGATGAGGATGAATCAACCAGTCAGATGAAGAGCAAGAAGCGCAGTAAGAAGCGAAGGGATAAGGCAGTAATGACTGTTGAAGTATCGGGTACGCCTAGTACCGGCAAGAAGGCCAGAGCTGAGGCCCCTGGCAAGGAAGCTGCCGTGTGCGCTGACTGCCGGGAAGCCGCTGCTGCCGAGAAAGCCGGGAAAGGTGATGGGCCGTATTGCAAGAGTCATCGGACCAAGGGCCATGACCTTCATGAGTGTTATCAGGTTGAGCAGCTTGCCAAAAGACAGAAAGCAGAGTATGAGAAGCGTGACAAGGAAAAGGGTCAGAATTTTGCTGGCGGCAAGGGCCGAGGTGGTGAAGTAAATCACCCCGGCAAACCCTTTCGGAACTAGGGAAAACCCGCCAGAGGTCGAGAGAAGGAAGCCTGTGGTGATGAGAGTGATGGAGGGGATGAAGAGGAAACCAGTGAGCAAGAGTTTCAGAAGGCCACCGACGCCCTGTGCATTGACGGGGGTGCATCTCTGCATACCTCTCACCGCCAACTCAAGCGGTGGGCGCAAGAAGTCAATGCCGTGGAGCCAGCGCCCGAGGCCCGGAAGCCGCTCAAGTGGTCCCGTACGCCCATCATCTTTGACGAGGAGGATCATCCTAGCCGTTCCACTGCGGTAGGGTGTTTGCCATTGTTGGTCTCCCCAACAATCAGCAACCTCAAGGTCACGAAGATGTTGGTGGACGGCAGGGCCGGGTTGAATCTGATTTCCCCAGCAGTTATCAGCAAGCTTCAGATAGCAGAGGAAGAGCTGGATGTTACCGACACGTTTCAAGGAGTTAATCCCGACAGGAGCTGTCCTAAGGGAAAGATCATGTTGCTGGTAACGTTCGGGGGAGAACTGAACTACCGGACTGAGAGGATTGTGTTTGATGTGGTTGATCTCCCCCTGCCATACAATGGGATTCTTGGACGCCTGGCCCTGGCTAAGTTCATGGCAGCATCTCACAATGCCTACAACACCTTGAAGATGCATGGGCCACTGGGAGTCATCACCATCCCATCAGATGAGAAGGATGCAATCATTTGTGTGGACAAGATGTACCGGGATGCAGTCGCAGCAGAGGCAGCGGCAGCAGCAACTCCCGCTAAGGAAAGCAAAGGAAAGAAGAGGGATTGCTGGGACTCCGGCAAAGAGTCCGGGAAGCGTGCCCCACTGAGTGCACGGCACCCGTTGACGACGTGCCAGAGTGTTCCAATGGCAAGAGATCCAAGGTCGATGCACCCCATGTGAAGAAGGTCCCGGCAGGGCTGGCCTGCGTTGATGGTACTTTCACTATCAGCGCCACCCTCTATGACAAATAGGAAAGCGCGCTCGTTGCCTTCCTGCCGGTGAATATCGATGTGTTTGCCTGGCAACCATCTGATATCCCCGGTGTTCCAAGGGAGGTAATCGATCACCACCTTGCTGTCTGCCCCCATGCCCAACCTATCAAGTAGAAAGTCTGGAAGCAGGCCTTGGAGAGGCAGCAAATCATTGCAGAAGAGATCAAGAGACTAGAGGCAACTGGATTGGTCAGAGGAGTACTGCATCCCATGTGGTTGGCAAACCCAGTGGTAGTCTGGAAGGCTAACGGGAAGTGGAGGCTTTGCATAGATTTCACAGATCTCAACAAGGCTTGCCCGAAGGACCCGTTTCCCTTGTCGCGTATCGATCAGATTGTGGATTCCACTTTAGGTTGTGATTTGCTCTCCTTTTTGGATGCGTATTCTGGGTATCACCAGATCTTCATGTCCAAGGAAGATGAAGAGAAGACGTCGTTCATCACTCCATGTGGTACGTACTGTTTTGTCCGCATGCCATTCGGATTAAAGAGTGCCGGGTCCACTTTTGCAAGGACAGTCCAGATTGGTTTTGAGCCACAGTTGCACAAAAAACATAGAAGCCTATATGGATGATATTGTGGTCAAGACCAAGGATAGGGCCACCCTTATTCAAGATTTGGAGGAGACATTTGCTAATCTGCACAAAATCAATTTGAAGCTCAACCCGGAGAAGTGTGTATTTGGTGTTCCCTCTGGCAAGTTGCTTGGGTTCTTTGTATCCCATCGCGGGATCGAAGCCAATCCCGACAAGATCAAGACTATCGAGCAGATCCAAGAACCCAGGAGAGTTAAGGATGTGAGGCGCCTGACAGGATGCGTTGCCGCGCTAAGCAGATTCATCTCCAAGTCTACCGAGCGCGCCCTGCCATTCTTCAAAATTTTGAAGAAGGCAGGACCCATGAAGTGGACCCCGGAAGCAGATGCAGCTTTGCAAGAGTTGAAGGCCTACTTGTCCTCCGTGCCTACCTTGGTCGCTCCCAAACCCCAGGAGCCGTTGCTGCTGTACCTAGCGGCAACCAACCAAGTAGTCAGTGCAGCTTTCGTAGCGCAGCGAGAAGTGGATGAGGCAGAGAGTGAGCAGAGACCGGCAGAGTCAGAGAAGGATCAGGACAGCAATGAGCACGGCAACGAGAGCAACCGCAAGGACGCGGCAAGGAAGAAAGTGGTGCAGCGGCCCAGTGTACTTCGTCAGCTCCTTATTACAGGGGGCTAGATCAAGGTACTCTGGCGTGCAAAAGTTGATTTTTGGTCTCATCATGGCCTCAAGGAAACTGCGCCACTACTTCCAAGCCCATGAGATCACGATTGTCACTCGTTTCCCATTGCAACGGCTACTCCGAAACCCTGAGGCTACTGGCAGAATAGTGGAGTGGTCTTTGGAGTTATCCAGTTTTGGTTTGAAGTTTGAAAGCACGTCAACTATTCAGAGCAGGGCATTGGCAGAGTTTATTGCAGAATGGACACCAACCCCTGATTAGGAAGTGACGGAGACAGCTATCCCCGGCAAGGAATCGGCCCAAGAATGGATTATGTATTTTGATGGTGCTTTTTCCCTACAAGGTGCAGGAGCTGGCGTGCTTCTTGTTGCCCCCTCCGGGGAGCACTTGAGGTACGTCGTCCAAATGCATTTTGCTCGGGAAGAAGCAACCAACAATACAGCAGAATGTGAAGGGCTCCTTGCCGGGCTCAGGATTGCAGCTGAATTGGGAATTAAGAAGCTGATCATTAGAGGAGATTCACAGCTTGTGGTGAGACAAGTTAACAAGGATTACCAAAGTGCATTGATGGAGGCATACGTCGAGGAAGTGAGGAGATTGGAGGAGCACTTTGACGGATTGCAAACAGAGCACATACCCCGTGCGGAAAACAGCATAGCTGATCATCTGTCAAAGTCTACTACGCAGAAGCTCCCTGTGGAACCAGGGACTTTTCTTCTCCATCTCACTCAGCCCTCCGTATCCCCAGCAACAATGGCCCGGAAAAGGAGAAAGTTGGACTCCGGTAAGCCTCTACCGCTAGAGCCGTCCGCTCCTGGCAGAGACCCTGCCGGCAACAACTCCTCGCAGTCTGCTAGAACACACCCTCCAGCCGGGCCCATGGACCACGCGAACGAAGCATGTGCTCCCGCAGCAGAGGAGGTGCCGCTAGTCCTCGTTGCCGAGCCCCAGGCTCCAACTTGGGCAAGGCACATTATCCACTTCCTCCAAACTAGAGAGCTTCCCAGCAACCAAGATGAAGCTGAAAAAGTAGCCCGGAGGGCCAGTATGTATTAGTTTGTCGATGACACTCTGTACAGAAGGAGGCCCAACGGTGTGAAATTAAAGTGTGTCTGCCGGGAAGAAGGAAAGGAACTGCTGGCTGAGATACACAAAGGCATGTGCGGCTCCCACATTGGATCAAGGGCACTAGTTGGGAAAGCATTCCGGCAAGGATTCTATTGGCCCACAGCCCTCCTAGATGCGGTTGAGCTAGTCACCAAATGTGAAGCCTGCCAGTTCCATTCCAAGAAAACCCACTTGCCTGCCCAAGCTCTTCAAACAATCCCTCTATCATGGCCATTTTCGGTCTGGGGGCTCGATATCCTCGGCCCCTTCCCCCGAGCAATCAGGGGCTTTGAATTCTTGTTCATTGGCATCGACAAGTTTACAAAGTGGCTGGAAGTGACTGCCGTGGGAAAGGTGACTGCTCAGTCAGCTATCAAGTTCTTGAAAGATTTGGTGTGTCGTTTTGGAGTTCCGGCAAGGATCTTTACCGACAACGGCACCCAGTTCATGAGCCGCGCCTTCATGCAATATGTTCATGCCCTTGGATGCAAGATCTCATTTGCCTCTGTGGCACACCCCCGGAGCAATGGGCAAGCTGAGAAGGCGAACACTGAAGTGCTGCGTGGACTCAAGACAAGAACCTTTGATACGCTAGAGAAGCATGGCAGGCGGTGGATCGAGGAGCTGCCGGTAGTTCTCTGGTCCCTCAGAACGACACCAAACCGAGCTATCGGGCAGACTCCCTTCTCCCTGGTCTACGGGGTAGAAGCAGTTATCCCCACGGAACTCATTTACGGGTCGCCTCGAGTGCTTGCCTATGATGAAGTAGCGCAAGATCAGCACCGACGTGACGACGCTGTGCTACTCGAGGAGAACCGTCTCCGGGCTGCTACGCGTGTTGCACGCTAACAGCAAGCCCTGCGTCGCTATCATAGCCGCAGGGTTCACGCCCGGTGTTTTGAGGAAGGTGACCTTGTCCTTAGGCGCGTTCAGTCCGCCAAGGGTACAAACAAGTTGTCACCGAAATGGGAAGGCCCTTACCTGGTAGTACGAGTCACCAGACCTGGCGTAGTCCGTCTGGAGACCGGAGATGGCATTCAGTTGCAAAACTCATGGAATATTGAGCGTCTCTCCAAGTTCTACCCGTAAGGCGCGCCCGACAGCCACCCTTTTGTACAGGCCTTGCCTCAGCTGCATGTAACCCCTTGTACAAAGCCAGGGCGATGACCCTGTGCAAGAGAAAATAAAGAAGCGCTGTAGGGGACCCCCGACCAAGATTGCAGGCATGCATGAGCATTCCAAGATCACTGCATAAGCATTTCATGAGCATTTGCATATGCATATAGATAGGATCGCATCCTGCATTCATTCTCATCCGCATGAAGCTGTAGGTTCCTGCCATGAACTTGGCTTTGACAAGGAGTTGAGAAGATTGCCGGCACTGCGATCCCCGGCAAGCCAAACAGATAAGTTCTACCTCCTGTCCATTAGTGTTCTGTAAGTTATAACTTGTGCATAAGAAAACCCCGCCACTCTTTTGAGACTTAGGTGCTCCCATCCCTGACTCGAACGTTGCTTCGGACAGGATGGTCATAGTGGACTTTGGTAAAAAGAAGTTGGCGGGGGGCTGGCCCCTTTGCCTGTTGCCTGGTAGACACAGCTCTCCGGCAGACAGAAAAGGTGCCGGCAGGATAGCCTGCCGGGGAAAACCCGTTTATTTACACTAAAGAGGCATCTCGCCTCTGCATGGACCTACACATGCATGGGTTCCTGGCAAGGTTCATCTTTTTCATTAATATGCTGATACAAGTACAAGCATTACAGAACACAAACATGGACTCGAGAGATTACATTATTTGAATTAAAATTTGGCAATTGCCTACCAATTTAAGAATGAAAAAAGATAGGTGCTCCGTAAACTCCTCTCCCTGTCCCTCTTATCCCAGGTAGTGCGGTGGGAAGAGAAGAGGGTGGGCGACGCACCGGCACAACGCCACCCCGATCCCCGTCAGGAGCTATCGGACACAGCCTGACAAGATCGGGAGTGGCGAGGCTGCGAAGGAGGAAGATGTGCGGAGCGCCCTAGCGGCCCCAGGGTCACCGCTTCCAGGACCGAGCGTGGGGCTCCGGCACAGGCACCGACAGATCAGCCCGGTGCCTTCCCCGGGGAGACGGCGAGCATCCAGGGGGCTTGAGGCGCACCGCTCCCCACCTTGGCGGGCAGGAAGGCACGCCTCTCATCAACATCAGCCCCAAGACCTCCGGGAGGGGCGGTGCTGGGATTACCAATGGTCTCCAGCCCCGCCTCCCGGCCGAGCCTCGAAGGAACCAAGAGGTTCGCCACAGCAAGGACCAGGCTCACTCCCCGAGCGCCAGCACAGGCATTTGGCAACACTAGCCCCAACCAAGAGCCCGGGGGCTGGCCCAAGGCTCTCCTCTTCAGCATAATCAGCAGAGATAGAAAACGGAGGAGAAGAAGAATGCGAGGGTGGGTGACTCCGCCCTCGTCCACCCCTCCTTTTATAGGCGGATCGGGGAGGGAAGCCGCTGCCTCAACAGGCGACCACCATCCTCCTCCGCCAACTCAAGGCGACCGGGCCCTCGCCTTGACGCTCTCCCACGCCATGCGCCTCCGTTACCTACCCCGCGCGATGCATGCATCATACGTGGCTAAGGATAAGGGCGTGGTGGGAAGAGTGAATTGGCAGTTTCTCCCCCGTGCATCAAAGTCATTCACGGGCCATCACTGGAGCGGCCCCACCACCATTGGCCTTACACGACATGTGGAGAAACCGGAAACTGGCCCGGAATCAAGGCTAATGAAGAAGCAAAGAAGACCTTAAGAGACCAGCCTCTCCAGCGACCCCGCCTGAGCACTTATTAGGCCCTACCCCGACGACGCTCGGCAGCGTGTTCGGGGCAGGCCCGGGGGCTTCTGTCGGTGCAACAAACCCTGGGTCTGTTGCCGAGACTGTGCATAGGCATAGGGACGAGATTGAAGCACCAACCCAAGTCAGAATTCAAGGGACTAAGAGGTTCAAAGGACTAACATGAAGATCAGAGGGACCAAGATCAAGCCGAAGAAGCAAGGCACCATCAGGAGAAGGGCCTCCTTTGCCGGGCAGGCGAGCTCGGCAAGGGGCGAGGCCACCCCCGAAAGACGACGTCCAAGACGTCTCGGCAGGGCCTGCCGGGGCAAACGGAGGCAAAACCACCTCACCAACTACTCCACCACGACCCACGTCATCAATCAGTGCGGTGTCGAACCGCGGAGTGACTAAGTGGTAGCCATTCACCAGATGGCAGCCTCTCCCTACAGAAACACCTGCAAATGACACGCGTCCTGCGACGTGTCAAGCGAGCAGGCATGGAGCTGGCCATATAGCTCGGCATGCCTTGCCGGGCAACCAACGATGTGACGTGGAGCGGTGCATTTAATGCGCCCTGTCAGCCCGCAGAGTTAGGTATGATAGCACTGTTTGCTATCTTATCAATACATAATGACTGTTTTGCCATTGTGGTGACCCCTTAATCTATAAAAGGAGGCACATGGCAACCGTAGAGAGGGTTAGAAGGTTGGATAACTCAGACCCCCATACGCACATAGCCACTACCGCCCTGAGGCAACCCTTGCCGGGCAAGTGTACTACGCTCCACCACCACCTTTCCACCATCAATCCACCAAAGCAGGAGTAGGGTTTTACACCTCATGGCGGCCCAAACCTGGGTAAAAATTCCTGTGTGATCTCTGCCGTGCTGCCACACGCTCGTCTGCTCTTTGTGCAACACGACGCCCCCCTGCCGAACCAGCAAAGGGCCTCCTTGTCCCATAGGTGGCCGCTGTTTCCCGCGACAAGGACAAGTAGGAAAGCGCGCTCGTTGCTTTGCTGTGCCCGAACTTCGATGTGTTTGCATGGCAACCATCTGACATCCCCGATGTTCCCAGGGAGGTAATTGAGCACCACCTTGCCGTCTGCCCCCATGTGCAGCCCGTCAAATAGAAGGTGCAA
Source organism: Thinopyrum elongatum (assembly GCA_011799875.1). Taxonomy (NCBI): domain Eukaryota; kingdom Viridiplantae; phylum Streptophyta; class Magnoliopsida; order Poales; family Poaceae; genus Thinopyrum; species Thinopyrum elongatum. The sequence goes on along the minus strand of CM022303.1, from coordinate 387,426,338 downwards.
AAGCAAGTCTTGGAGTGGCAACAATTCATAGCCGAAGAGATCAATAATTTGGAAGCAGCAGGTTTTGTCAGAGGTGTACTCCATCCCACGTGGTTGGCTAATCCAGTTGTTGTGCGCAAGGCGAACCACAAGTGGCGGCTTTGCATTGATTACATAGATATCAATAAAGCTTGCCCAAAGGACCCATTTACCTTGCCGCACATCGACTAGATTGTTAACTCCACTATTGGGTGCGATCTGTTGTCATTCCTTGATGCCTACTCCGGGTATCACCAGATATTCATGTCAAAAGAAGATGAATAGAAGACCGCATTCATCACTCCCTGTGGAACATACTGTTTCATATGTATGCCTTTCAGATTCAAGAGTGCTGGTTCAACATTTGCAAGGGCAGTCCAGATCGGTTTTGAGCCTCAATTGCATAGGAATGTGGAAGCTTATATGGATGACATAGTGGTTAAAACCAAAGATAAGTCAACCCTGATACACGATTTGGAAGAAATGTTTGCTAATCTGCACAAGATCAATCTGAAACTCAATCCTGAGAAGTGTGTATTTGCTATTCCATCCAGCAAGCTTCTCAGTTTCTTTGTTTCTCAACGTGGAATTGAAGCCAATCCGGACAAGGTCAAAGCAATTGAGCAGATTGAGGCACCGAAGCGCATCAAGGATGTGTGCCATCTTGTCGGCTGCATTGCTGCACTTAGCAGGTTCATCTCCAAGTCTGCTGAGCGCGCCCTGCTATTTTTAAAAATATTGAAAAAGGCGGGTCCAATGAAATGGACTCCAGAAGCAGAGGTTGCGATGCGAGACTTGAGGAAGTACCTTTCTTCTACGCCAACACTGGTTGCGCCAGGACCGCAAGAGCCATTGTTGTTATACCTAGCAGCAACGAACCAAGTGGTCGGTGCTGCACTGGTGGAAAAAAGAGAAGCTGAAAGTGAAGAACTAGCAGATGCAAGCCCGACAAGTGACAAACTCGAATCTTCTTCGACAAGTCCTGGTGACGACAAGTCAAGCGCAGAGCAAGCAGACGGATCAGAACGGCAAGCTGTGCAGAAGAAGAAGAAGTTGGTGCAGCACCCAGTTTATTTCATCAGCTCCCTCCTCCAAGGAGCTATTATCGTGTGCAGAAGTTGCTTTTTGGTCTCCTTATGGCCTCAAGGAAGCTGCACCATTACTTCCAAGCACACCAAATCACCATCGTCACTTGCTTTCCAATGCAAAGGATCTTGAGGAATCCAGATGCAACAGGTAGGATTGTTGAGTGGGCGTTGGAACTCTCGAGCTTTGATCTTAAATTTGAAAGCACTTCAACCATCCAAAGCAGAGCCTTGGTGGAGTTTATTCCAGAATGGACGCCAATGCCAAATGAAGAAATTCCAGAGACCTCTCTCCTCGACAAGGAAACAACTAAAGATTGGATTATGTATTCTGATGGAGCTTTCTCGCTGCAAGGCGCCAGTGCTGGGGTGCTGCTTGTCACACCCACCGGAGAGAACCTCAAGTATGTAATTCAATGCATTTCCCCAAGGATAAGGCAACAAACAACACTGCTGAGTACGATGGATTGCTTGCCGGTCTCAGGATCGCGACAGACCTTGGAATCAAGAAGCTTATCATCCGAGGCGACTCGCAGTTAGTTGTGAAGCAAGTCAACAGAGACTACCAGAGTCCATTGATGGAAACATATGTTGATGAAGTGAGGAAATTGGAAGAGCACTTTGACGGATTGCAAATAGAGCACATTCCATGTGTGGAGAACACTATTGCAGATGATCTGTCAAAGCGTGCCGCACTCAAGCTACCTGTGGAACCAGGGACTTTTGTGCTCCATTTAACTCAGCCATCCGTAATACCATCAGCTGGACAGAACAAGAGAACAAAGTTGAACTCCAGCAAGCATTTTCCTGCCGAGCTCCCAGAAGCTGCCGGCAAGGACGTTGCTGGAGACAGCGACAAGCTTGCTGCTGGGCAGCAGGCTCCGGCAGAGAACAAAGTTCTTGCCATCAAGACAAGCGCTCCCGAAGCTAAATATATGACTTTAATCCTTTTTGTCGAGCCGCATGCTGCAACATGGGTGCAGCAGATTGTCAACTTCCTTCAAACAGGAGAACCTTCCGAAGTACAAGAAGAAGCTGAAAGAGTAGCCCGTCAATCAAGTATGTACTAGTTTGTCGGCAATGACCTGTACAGAAAGAGACCAAATGGGGTGAAATTAAAGTGTATTTATCGGGAAGATGGACAGAAGATGTTGGCGGAGATAAACGGAGGGATATGTGGCTCACACATAGGATCAAGAGCACTTGTCGACAAGGCTTCCTGGCAAGGATTCTTTTCGCCCACCGCCTTCCAGGATGCAACTGATCTACTAACCAAGTGTGAAGCATGCCAGTTTCATTTGAAGCAGTTGCATCAGCTAGCCCAAGCTCTTCAAACAATCCCTCTCTCCTAGCCCTTCTCGGTCTAGGGGCTCGACATACTGGGCCCTTTTTCTCGTGCAGTCGGGGGCTTTGAGTACTTGTATGTTGCAATCGAAAAGTTCACAAAGTGGCTAGAAGTAGAGCCGGTGAGGAAGGTAACAACACAGCCAGCCATCAAGTTCTTCAAAGGACTAGTTTGCCAGTTTGGAGTGCCCAGCAGGGTCATCACCGACAACGGCACAAAGTTCACTAGTCACGCATTCATGCAGTACCTTGACAGCCTTGGCAGCAAGATCTATTTTGCATCAGTTGCTCATTCAAGGAGCAACGGCCAGGCCGAGAGTGAAAATGCTGAAGTGTTGCGCGGGCTCAAGACAAGAACTTTTGACAAGCTGCACAAGTGTGGAAGACACTAGATTGATGAGTTGCCGGCGGTTCTTTGGTCAATCAGAACGACACCAAATCAATCCACTAGCCAGACACCATTCTCCCTAGTCTATGGGGCAGAAGCAATACTCCCCACGGAACTCATGTGCGAGTCACCTCGAGTGCTTGCTTATGATGAGCTTAAGCAAGAGCAGCTGTGGCAAGATGACGCCACGCTCCTTGAGGAAGATCGTCTCCAGGCCACTGTACGTGTTGCACGATACCAGCAGGCCTTGCACTGCTATCACAGCCGCAAGATTAATGCCATGAGTCTTGAGGAAGGCGACCTTGTTCTTCGGCGAGTTCAGTCCGCCAAGAATTCCAACAAGTTGACGTCAAAGTGGGAAGGCCCTTACCGGGTGGTACGAGTCACTAGGCCTGGTGCAATTCGCCTAGAGACCAAAGATGGCACTCCAGTGCATAACTCATGGAATATCGAGCATCTTCGCAAGTTCTACCCGTAAGGCGCGGATTGCCTGGATGCCTGGAAACCACCTTTTGTACAAGTTACCGGCAAGGCATGTAATCTCTGTACAAAGCCAGGCGTAGACCCTGTGCATAAGTGAATAAAGCTAAGTGTTTCACAACTCTTGTCAATTCACACATTTCATTATATGTGTCTTTGTGTGATGTTGTGATACATTTGCCTTGTATGGATAATTAACGAACCGTCAAGGTTCCATATCATTATTTTCTCTTCTTTCTTTTTCTGAAAGCACAGAAGGTTGCCTCGCATACATGTTGTCGGGGGGAGTAATGGTATGGACACCGGCAAGGCGACGTTCAAGTTAAATATTCCACGACAAGAAGTACAATAAATGAAAGCTAAGTTGAATTTTTTTTCAAACAAATTCTTTGTTGTAGAGCTACTTTTCTTGTAAGATTTTGGCTTTTGTATGGACAACCTGCACGCGAGGGAAACCTTATGGCAATTAGCTGCACTCTTATTTTGTTTCGAGTCCGCTCAACAATCTAAGCTGCCGTGCTGAGGAACCTTGCCGGAAGCGGCAATTCCAGCAAGCTGCTAAGGATCGGTTCCTCACAGCGCTTGCGGCAAGTATGCGCACCGGCAAGTTTCTGAACAGCATAGGGAATAAAACCATGCAAAACAAAATCGAACAAGGGGAAACGACAGACATTCGTCAAACATGATAAATAGTAGATATTCATTTGGAAGTGCCCGATAACATTGCTTAGCATTTCCCTGCAGGGTTTACATCGAGTGCAATGCAGGGGCAAAAGGAGCGCCTAGGCGAAGCTCGACTCACTCTCGGAAGACAAGATGATGGTGCTGCCGGTGTTTAGCTCGAGTCGGAGCTATCGTCCTCGATCTTGACACTTGGAGAGCCGTTGTGTTCCTCGGTCTCACTGGAGGAGCTGGTGAGACTGCTGCTTTCGCTTTCCGCGCAGCACTCCAGGCGAGCGCTGGAAGCCTCGAAGAACTTCATGAAGAGCGTGTAATATCTAACCAGCCTGAAGTGAAGGAGATACCCCTGCCCCAAACTGCGAGCGCGGACGAAGGACTTCCATCCGTGCGTGAAGTACATGATCCCATTGTGTAACACCCTGGATTTTGCCCATTTTTTTTCCTTTTGATTTTGGTCTGGATTTGCCTTTCTGTGGCTTAGTAGTTTTGCAACCTGGAGGGATCACCCTTGATTCCTCTTCCTAAGTGGCTTGCCAACCTCAAAACCATCCCAAGACCATGTCATTTCCATCTTGGACCAACCCCAATATTCTTTTCCTTGGGAATATTCCTTTTTCCATTAAAGGAATAACCCTATTGTCCTGGGTTGTGAAGCAACCCATATTTCCATCATTCCCAAAATTCCAAAATAATTCTCATAAATTGTTTGGGTCAGATATTCCACAAATATGTCAAACCCTTCCTTGACATGTTCAAAAATATTTCACAAATATTCTTTTTCTGATTTTCCCTAGTTGCCAAGTTGAGAAGCAAGTACCCTTTATATTTGCTTGCTTGGTCTCAAACTTTTTGGGCATTCTTTCCTATCCATATAAATGCCACATGCCAAAATTCAACTTCATTTGGATATTAAATCTCCCTTGGCTAATTTCCAAAGTTTCTGATCAATTGGAAGCTTTGTGAAGCAAGTGCTAGCTAGGAGTATCCAAATGAGTTGAAATTTTGCAAGCATCTTCATATGCTCAAATCATGATTCTCCATCAAGTTTGAACCCCATAAAATCATCTATGTGAGCCTACCATCAAATCTTGGTTTCTGGTTAGATTTTCACATTATGAAGCAACTATATTTTATGTTGCTCCATAATTGCTGAAATTTTACCAGAGCATTCTCCTACCCATATAACTTATCTCCACAAAATTTGGGCTCATTTCATATTCCCAATAATTCCCTAGAATTTTTCTAAGATTCTCGTCAGAGAGGATATCTGTGAAGGAAGTACCATTTTGCCTTGTCCAAATGGCATGAAATTTTTATGGCACTCTCATATGACCAAATCATCATGTTCTACCAAATTTCAGGCCAATGGGCTACTCCATGTGAGTGGCACATCAAGATTGAGTTTCTGGACCAGATTGGTCAGTTGCAAAGCAAATATATTAAATCTCGGTCCATTTCTCTCCAAAATTCACAGGATTGTAGTCCTTCCTATCACAAACCTCCCAGACATCATGCTTGACCCTTGTCACTTCTCCGTTCATCGCAGTGGCATGGTCAAGTTGGCTGCTAGAAGCTTGTTGACCTTGGTTCAGTCACTTCAGACCTCTCCCGAGTCATCCAGCTACATAAGCGATCTCCGGGAAGGAAGAACCTCCCAGGCATGATTTGGCATCAAGTATGGTGTGGCAATGCCGTGGCCACGCGGTAACCACGTGCAGAACACGCCAAACCCGCGCCTTGAGCTCTGTACGCGTCGGGAGCGCGTCTCCAGCGGGTTCTAACTTGTCCGGGAGCGCCGGCGAGCCCTCCACCACACGCGTGGCTCGTCCAGAACCTCCTCCCTTCGTCGCCTAGCTCTTGGCCGCTTCTGCCGACCTCGGTTCGCCGTTGGAACACCGCCACCTCGACGTGCGTCTGGAAGCTCCGGCCGTCGTCGTCTAGCCCTCCCCGAGTCTATTTAAGGCGCCCACGAGCTCCTCCTCCGCACCAGCAACCTCCCAGCCCTCTTCCCCATCTTTTCCTAGCTCACCGGAGCTCCTCTCCTTGCCGTTGCCTGCCATGGCCGCCGCTCGGCCTCAACTCAAATTCGCGGGAACCGAGCCCCCTCTCCTCTTGCTGCCACCATCAAAGCACTCCCCGGACCTCCACCAACCTCTCCAAACCCCCAGGCCCTCCCCTACACCTCTGTGGCCGCAAGCCCTGGTGCCCGACGCCGTCGTCCGCCGTGACAGATGCCCCGCTCTTCTCATCACTCCCCTGCGGCCGCGCCGTGCTCAGCCAGGTGCGGCTTTCCTCCACGAGTCTACCAGTGGCCAGGGCGTCACCGGAGATGACCCATAGCACCGGCGGTCGTCGCCAGAACCCGCCACTGCCTCCCACCATCGCCGTCGCCACAGTCGACCCCCGCCGCTCCCACCACCTCCCCTGGTCGCGGCGCATGGCGGCAGAGCCTCTGAGCTCGCCAGCCAGCCCTCCCGTGTCTCCCTGCCATGGCTATGCTGACAACCCGAGCGGCCGGCACCTCCCCTGCTTTCTGAAGAGGGGAAGGGGGAAAGAGAAGGAGATAAGGTGGGCCCCGCCAGTCAGCGGCCCACCATTTTTTTTGAAAAGAAGGATAGCAGCTGTGGGGTACGGTGGGCCAGCCCAGATGAGCAGCAGCAGCCGTTGCACTTCCGGCCCAGAGCGGCCCAGCTGCACAGTGCGCTTTATCATTTTCTAGGAAAAGAATAGCTAGGGACCCAAGAGTAAATAGTTTATTTATAGAAAGGTCCCTCCTCCTTCAAACAACCATATCTTTTCATCCATAACTCCGATCGAGGTGATTCCAAAGCCCACTTCTTCGTCTCGTCGAGCTCTATTTGTTGGTCTCATTTTCACTATGTGTTGACACAGTGGAAATGACCATTTTGCCCTTGTCCGTAAACAGCCCCATCCGGGAGAGAACTGTTTCCGGCAATCAACTCCGCGGACTCTCCACACTCCTTCCCGATGGTTCCTTCACCCCCAGGAAAGCCACAACTCTCATCTGCATAATCGCATTGCAATGTCATAGTTTAACTATTCACTTTAACAGCAAGAATGAGTTATTTGTGAAATGAATTAGATTATACAATGCTTGAGTAAATTCTTGGATAGGTGACTACCATGTTGAGTACCGGATTGTTAGTGACTAGTAGTTTACCCACTCATTGATGCCATGATGTTGAGATTACCGTCTATGATTATTCTGGATTTCATCTGGCAGTTCGTGGAGATGAGTTAGTAGCAGTGGCTTAAGCATACTGGTTACCGGATTTCTAGCCAGATATCGTTTTGACTTGGATTGCTATGATATCGGAGTGTCAGCCATGACAGAGATTGTTCAAAGATTAGATACTTCATGGTTGAGCAGAGTCACCTGTCCAAACTTATCCGTGCAGCCACATTTGCCGGTATGAGACGGCCTTGAATTGGTCTGATCGCGTGCTCTTTCACTGGTACCGCCCGACAGGGAAGGTTATGCTTGCTCGCTACCCTGGCCCGGTAGGCAGCGATAACCTCGTGAGCCCAGTTGAGTTATATGGTACCAGGTCCCCGTTTGGGACAGTTTGTTAGCCACGACGGTGGCAGGTGTCACGAGGTGACACATGAGCCACCCCGGGTAGGACTTCGGGGGAGGATGATTGCCGGTGGTACGATGGGAGGGTCAGGGGTCAGGTAGGTTTCGTTGGAGCAATGCTGGTCCACCCAAATGGGATCACGAGGTCAGGTGCTTCATGGTGTGGGTAAAGTGCACAACCTCTGTAGAGTGTAAAATCTATTCGAATAGCCGCGTCCACGGTATTGGACAGTCCGTCCAGACCTCTTTAGGTGGTCAACCATAGTAGTGATAATGATGGAAGAACTCGTCGTAAGATCAGAAGTACTCGGTGGATCGTGGGTATTCTGAAGGTTGTGAGGCAACCCGGAAGAGAGTAAGTTGGTCAGACTTATTGTGCAGATGGAATCAAGTATATGATATGTCAGCCATGGGATGGCAATGGGATGAGTGGTCGCATGACCACATGATTGGACTTGGAACAGATTCGGATTGGATCCTAAGATTATTCTGAGTATGGATTGAATATGCTTTACCTTACTGCATTTACTTCAGAAGTTATCTTGCTAGATAACCATGCTTGTTAATTTTGACTGCTATGATGTTGTCTTGCCTTAATGCTGGTGTTTGTTGTGAGCTTGTGAGTACATTCAAAGTACTCACCTGGCGTGTCATGCCAGTTTGCAGGTCATGCCATGATTGCTTGCTTGTCGAGGATTCCGAGTTTGCGAGCTAGGATATGCGTTCTAGCCAGAGTCCCTGCGGAGTGGAGTCCATCACCGCCGTCGCTATTCTGCTGCCGAGAGAGTTACTCCGCTGTTAGTATAGAGCTACCCCGGGCAGGCGTAGTGTCGCCGTGCCGATGTAATCCATGTACCCTTTGTAAACATATCCATTGTAATAAAGAGTTGATTTGTTCTATGCCAACATTGCCGTATTCCAGAGACTAGTCCCTGGGCTGGGATACGGGGCATTCCGGTCTTCTCTGAGCCGGGATTCCACAGGCATTGGTATCAGAGCAGGTGTGGCTATAGGGCGTCCTAGGCCCTAGACCGCGCGAGCGTTAGTAACCGGTAGTATAGGATCCAGTTGGTTTGCTGCACTTGTTTGTTGCATTTGTTTGTGCATAGCAAACATATAGACTAGATATCTTATCACTAACGATGGATCTGGTGAGTGTAGGTGGCATCAGTTTTGATTCCCTACCTATGCTCTCCAGTTTGCATATTTGTTCCTTGGTGTGGTGTCATCTTTGTCCCAGCGGAGTGATGCCAAGGTGCTTGGTGGTGTCGATCCCTTGTTGGATTGATGCACCGGTACCACACCAACTTATTCTCTTCCGACACCCCTATCGTTTCGGTGATAGACAAGTTCTATCCCGGATCGTGCCATTCCACTAGCCGCTTCAGCAACCCTTACTGATCCTTGTTATTAGAAAAGGGCAATGCCTGCAAGCCTTTCTCTGCACCACTATTTCATTCCGCCACCTATTCTTTGGATGTGAACGGTTTTCTTCCGTACGCTTGATTATGATGTGGTCGTAACTTCTGTGTTCCGACCCCTGATCACCAAGTTGGTTCTCACCACCGTATCCTTCCAGATGGAACCGGTGTTAAGCTCGTATTTGGTGTAACCTTGTTTACACCAATTTTCTTCCACAGATGATTCACTTTCGTGCACATCGCCACAGCATGTTAGACCATAATACCGGAGTTCTTGCGTGATTTGTGTGCTTAAGTAGGAATGCATATTATTGCTGTGAATAGCTGTAGAATGTGATATTGCTTGTGTGTGTGATCTTGCTGCTTTGTGTGCTTTTGTTTTAGTCATTTATTTTGCTTCTTTATTTGGGCCCTTGGTGTTACCTTATTTTCCCCTTATGGAAGTTGCTCACCAACCCTGAACCCAAAGAGTCAGTGAAGAGACAACCATTTGGAAGCTCAGCTCAGCAATATGAAATTTTCAGCAGACTGTGTTATATCGGGAATATTGGGCCTGAATACAAATGATATCCTGGCTGGATTGGTTATCAGCATCAAGTATACATCAGTGCAACTTTCACAGCAGTAATGATCGCACCAGCAAGAAGGCAAAGATGTGTTCATGATCAACAGTACATTTCGAGTCAAAGGTATGATTCATATGCAAGGTTTGAGTCTGCTATGAGTACAATTTGAACCCTGCTATGTCTTGAAAGCAAGCCAGAATGTGCTATGAACTTAGTGTTCAGCAAGAAGGATAACCGAATACCCTGTATGCATAATAGTGAGCTGTTTTGGGACGCGAATGAACCCTTGCCCGTCTTTCTTTGGTGACGGCACCACGCCTGTCTTCTGAGCTGTTTCCGGCCGTCCGGGGTGGATGCCGACTTTTATTTCTCTTGTCAGCAACTGGCCCGTGTTCTGAGCTGCTTTTCGGCCGTCTCGGGCAGCTGTTGAATTTCTCTCCGTAGCAGTGACCCTATGCTCTGAGCTGTTCTTCGGCCGCCTTAGGAAGCTGCTACTTTCTTCTTATCGACACCATCTCATGCTCTGAGTTGCTTTTCAGCCGTCTTGAGTAGGGGTTGAGTTACTCCAGTAATGTCCTGGATCTGAGTTGTAAAGACCGTTCTGGTGGATACTGGTTTATTTGCCGGTTTTATTCAAGGGTTCAGACGATCGTTACCCTACAGCTACAACTTGTAAAGTAACATGCCTCCCGGAATATTGCACCTGACAACACCTATGGTCACACGGAGAATCAAGAGCATATTAGGCCAAGTTCTTTCAGCAAAGGATCCAGGAAAAGAGAACCATAATGAAGGAGGAAGATTGGCCATACAGGTATGGTAATGGTACAAATACACCGGACAGTCAGGTTCGATACCAGTCACCATGGATACACACCCACGGGGTCTATTCCATTTGCAAGGACCCCATATCGAGACAACCCGCCCAACCAACCAGATATGCTCAGAATTGTCAGAAGAGGGCAACCAAGCTGGTCAGGTCAGCTGAAAGATTAACTCAGCAGTTCAAATTCAGCAACCATGGTAAAGCATTACACGGCCTACCATCCATATGGAGATACCGACAGACTGAGTAATCAGAAGGATGAACAACAGTCTCGAAGCATGTGTCCTCACAGATGCGAATCAGTTAAAGACTAACCTGCCGTGAACAAGATTCTTCTGCCAGGACCGCTGTTAGTCAAGTCTATGGATAATATCACTGTACACCTTTATGCTGGTCACGACAGGTGACAGTCAAATATTTGCTAGGAGCCTTATACACAAGACAGTGAAGATACCCAAGATGACCCAGCTATCCGTGCGAGAAGTTAGATTCCGCCAAGAGAACGGTATGATTTACACTACTGTTTTAAACCAGGAGGACACACAGCCATTTGAAGTTACCCAATGCAATAAGTAAAAGATTTCATGTCCACCAAGAGAATCTATTCACAACTCAGTGAACGGTCATTCGTATTGGACCTCGTCACGACATGTCCATGAGGAACCACCCTCGGACTTACGAGCAGGGCACATAGTTTGGTGAGGATAATTTATTGCCCCAGACAGGTCAGCAGACACAAAAGGAGTAAAGTCAGAGTAACATATGAGGTAAGATTTGCCAGAAAAAGGGTCCAGTGAAGCAAACCACCCCGAAGCAAGGCAGTCAGTCATCTGAAATTCAGTCGGAACATTATACAAAGGTAAAAAGGAAACCCGAGTTGGAAACGGCGTCCTCAAGTGGAAATATTCATGTTTGATCCCTAAGCAACCAAATCTCAAGGACGAGATTTCTTTAAGGGGGGGGGGGGGTAGGATTGTAACACCCTGGATTTTGCCTTTTTTTTCCTTTTGATTTTGGTCTGGATTTGCCTTTCTATGGCTTAGTAGTTTTGCAACCTGGAGGGATCACCCTTGATTCCTCTTCCTAAGTGGCTTGCCAACCTCAAAACCATCCCAAGACCATGTCATTTCCATCTTGGACCAACCCCAATATTCTTTTCCTTGGGAATATTCCTTTTTCCATTAAAGGAATAACCCTGTTGTCCTGGGTTGTGAAGCAACCCACATTTACATCATTCCCAAAATTCCAAAATAATTCTCATACAATATTTGTGTCAAATATTCGACAAATATGTCAAACCCTTCCTTGACATGTTCAAAAATATTTCACAAATATTCTTTTTATGATTTTTCCCTAGCTGGCAAGTTGAGAAGCAAGTACCCTTTATATTTGCTTGCTTGGTATCAAACTTTTTGGGCATTCTTTCCTATCCATATAAATGCCACATGCCAAAATTCAACTTCATTTGGATATTAAATCTCCATTGGCTAATTTCCAAAGTTTCTGATCAATTGGAAGCTTTGTGAAGCAAGTGCTAGCTAGGAGTATCCAAATGAGTTGAAATTTTGCAAGCATCTTCATATGCTCAAATCATGACTCTCCATCAAGTTTGAACCCTATAAAATCATCTATGTGAGCCTACCATCAAATCTTGGTTTCTGGTCAGATTTTCACATTGTGAAGCAATTATATTTTATATTGCTCCATAATTGCTGAAAATTTACCAGAGCATTCTCCTACCCATATAACTTATCTCCACAAAATTTGGGCTCATTTCATATTCCCAATAATTCCCTAGAATTTTTCTAAGATTCTGGTCAGAGAGGATATCTGTGAAGGAAGTACCATTTTGGCTTGTCCAAATGGCATGAAATTTTTATGGCATTCTCGTATGACCAAATCATCATGTTCTACCAAATTTCAGCCCAATGGGCTACTCCATGTGAGTGGCACATCAAGATTGAGTTTCTGGACCAGATTGGTCAGTTGCAAAGCAACTATATTAAATCTTGATCCATTTCTCTCCAAAATTCACAGGATTGTAGTCCTTCCTATCCCAAACCTCCCAGACATCACCCTTGACCCTTATCACTTCTCTGTTCATCGTAGTGGTGTGGTCAAGTTGGCTGCTAGAAGCTTGCTGACCTAGGTCCAGTCACTTCAAACCTCTCCTGAGCCATCCAGCTGCATAAGCGATCTCCGGGAAGGAAGGAGAACCTCCCAGACATGATTTGGCATCAATTTTGGCATGGCAATGCCGTGGCCACGCGGTGACCACGTGCAGAGCACGCCAAACCCGCGCCCTGTGCTCCGTACGCGTTGGGAGCACGTCTCCAGCGGGTTCTAGCTCGTCCGGGAGCGCCGGCGAACCCTCCACCGCACGTGTGGCTTGTCCAGAACCTCCTCCCATCGTCCCCTAGCTCTTGGCCGCCTCTGCCGACCTTAGTTCACCGTCGGAACACCGCCACCTCGACGTGCGTCTGGAAGCTCCGGCCGTCGTCGTCTAGCCCTCCTCGAGGCTTTTTAAGGCGCCCATGAGCTCCTCCTCTACACCAGCAACCTCCCTGCCCTCTTCCCCATCTCTTCCAAGCTCACCGGAGCTCCTCTCCTCATCGTTGCCTGCCATGGCCGCCGCTCGGCCTCGACTCGAATTCGCGGGAACCAAGCCCCCTCTCCTCTTGCTGCCACCATCAAAGCACTCCCCGGACCTCCACCAACCACTCCAAACCCCCAGGCCCTCCCCTACGTCTCTGTGGCCGCAAGCCCCGGTGTCCGACGCTGTCGTCCGCCGTGAATGATGGCCCGCCCTTCTCATCACTCCCCGGCGGCCGCGTCGTGCTCAGTCAGGTGCGGCTTTCTTCCATGAGTGTGCCGGTGGCCAGGGCGTCGCCGGAGATGACCCATAGCGCCGGCGGCCATTGCCAGAACCCGCCACTGCCACCCACCGTTGTCGTCACCACAGTCGACCCCCGCCGCTCCCACCACCTCCCATGGTCGCGGCACATGGCGGCGGAGCCTCTGATCTCGCCAGCCAGCCCTCCCGTGTCTCCCTCCAGCGGCTACGCCGGCGACCCGAGCGGCTGGTGCCTCCCCTTCTTTTTGTCGAGGGGAAGGAGGAAAGAGAGGGAGATAAGGTGGGCTTGGCCCATCAGCGGCCCACCATTTTTTTGAAAAGAAGGAGAGCAGCAGTGGGGTGGGCCGGCCAAGATGAGCAGCAGCAGCCGTCGTGCTTCCGGCCCAGAGCGGCCTAGCTGCATAGTGCGCTTTATCATTTTCTAGGAAAAAAACAGCCAGGGACCCAAGAGTAAATAGTTTATTTACAGAAAGGTCCCTCCTCCTTCAAACAACCACATCTTTTCATCCGTAACTCCGATCGAGGTGATTCCAAAGCCCACTTCTTCGTCTCGTCGAGCTCTATCTGTTGGTATCATTTTCACTATGTGTTGACATAGTGGAAATGACCATTTTGCCCTTGTTCGTAAACAGCCCCCTCCGGGAGAGAACAGTTTCCGGCAGTCAACTCCGCGGACTCTCCGCACTCCTTCCCGATGGTTCCTTCAACCCCAGGAAAGCCACAACTCTCATCTGCATAATCGCATTGCAATGTCATAGTTTAACTATTCACTTTAATAGCAAGTATGAGTTATTTGTGAAATGAATTAGATTATACAATGCGTGAGTAAATTCTTGGATAGGTGACTACCATGTTGAGTACCGGGTTGTTAGTGACTAGTAGTTTACCCACTCGTTGATGCCATGATGTTGAGATTACCGTCTATGATTATTCTGGATTTCATCCGGCAGTTCATGGAGATGAGTTAGTAGCAGTGCCTTAAGCATACTGGTTACCAGATTTCTAGCCAGATATCGTTTTGACTTGGATTGCTATGATATCGGAGTGTCAGCCATGACAGAGATTGTTCGGAGATTAGATACTTCATGGTTGATCCAGAGTCACCTGTCCGGACTTATCCGTGCAGTCACATTTGCCAGTATGGGACGGCGTTGACTTGGTCTGATCGCGTGCTCTTTCACCGGTACCGCCCGATAGGGAAGGTTATGCGTGCGCGCTACCCTGGCCCGGTAGGTGGCGATAACATTGTGAGCCCAGTTGAGTTATATGGTACCAGGTCCCCATTTGGAACAGTTTGTTAGCCACGACGGTGGCAGGTGTCACGAGGTGACACAGGGGCCACCCAGGGCAGGACTCCGGGGGAGGATGATTGCCGGTGGTACGATGGGAGGGTCACGGGTCAGGCAGGTTTCGTTGGAGCAATGCAGGTCCACCCGAATGGGATAACGAGGTCAGGTGCTTCATGGCGTGGGTAAAGTGCACAACCTGTGCAGAGTGTAAAATCTATTCGAATAGCCGCGTCCACGGTATTGGACAGTCCGTCCAGACGTCTTTAGGTGGTCAACCATAGTAGTGATAATGATGGAAGAACTCGTCGTAAGATCAGAAGTACTCGGTGGATCGTGGGTATTCTGAAGGTTTTGAGGCAACCCGGAAGAGAGTAAGTTGGTCAGACTTATTGTGCAGATGGAATCAGGTATATGATATGTCAGCCATGGGATGGCAATGGAATGAGTGGTCGCATGACCACATGATTGGACTTGGAACAGATTCAGATTGTATTCTAAGATTATTCGGAGTATGGATTGAATATGCTTTACCTTAATGCATTTACTTCAGAAGTTATCTTGCTAGATAACCATGCTTGTTAATTTTGACTGCTATGATGTTGTCTTGCCTTAATGCTGGTGTTTGTTGTGAGCTTGCGAGTACATTCAAAGTACTCACCTGGCGTGTCATGCCAGTTTGCAGGTCATGCCATGATTGCTTGCTTGTCGAGGATTCCGAGTTTGCGAGCTAGGATACACGTTCTAGCCAGAGTCCCTGCGGAGTGGAGTCCATCACCACCGTCGCTGTTCCGCTGCCGAGAGAGTTACTCCATTGTTAGCATAGAGCTACCCCGGGCAGGCGTAGTGTCGCCATGCCGATGTAATCCACGTACCCTTTGTAACCATATCCATTGTAATAAAGAGCTGATTTGTTCTATGCTAACAGTGCCGTATTCCAGAGGACTTGTCCCTGGGCTGGGATACGGGGCTTTCCGGTCTTCTCTGAGCCGGGGTGCCACACATTGGTGGAGGTCTAGAAAACCACCGAGACGGGGCCGTTGCAGCAGCCGTCCACCCACAGCCACAGGCCGCCTAGATGGCTATCTTCCATTGCCCTGGCGAAAGGACGGGAAAGACGCGACCAGCTACATGGCCGATGACGTAGTTCCACGGCAAACTCGTGCACCGTGTCCTCCATATGGCCCTCCACCTGGGTGGAGTGGCTGGGGACGAAATGACGAGCGCTCCGCCGTGGCCGCCTTGGCCCCCGACGCTACGTTTTCTACGAGCATGGACCACAGCCCTTCCTCGGGCATCGGAGCTGGCCTCCGCAGCCGTGGACAGGATTCGGGAGTGGTGCCGAGGAGAAGCCCTCGCAGCAATGGTGGATGCACGACCTCGACCCTTTCCCCTCGCCATAGTGGCGACCGATTCAGGGGAGAAGAAGATAG
Source organism: Thinopyrum elongatum (assembly GCA_011799875.1). Taxonomy (NCBI): domain Eukaryota; kingdom Viridiplantae; phylum Streptophyta; class Magnoliopsida; order Poales; family Poaceae; genus Thinopyrum; species Thinopyrum elongatum. Next base: position 387,410,358 of record CM022303.1, on the reverse strand, counting down.
AGGATGGAGGCGATGGTGGCTGGGAGATTGGTTTAGGAAGAGGTGAATGAGCATCGCTCTCCATGGCCCCCTCTTTATGGGGAAAGCGCGAGGGCTGGCTCTTCACTGTTTTGAGGCGATAGCCCATTTTCGTCCAGTGCCTCACATTCTTTGCCAGGCTCACCACTCCAACGACTGCCCCTCTTCGCCAATCCATTGCCTCGCATAAGAATATGCGTGGCGGATGGGCGTAGTTAAAGAGAAAATTATGGCAGAATTGGTAGTTATGTTCTGCCATGCATGCCTGTGCATTGTTTGCGCCTAGCCCAACAACACCTCGCATGCGTGTGTCGCCCAGGCCTGGGGGCTCCTGTCGGTGTATTAAGAATGGGGTTCTTAATACCCTAGACATATGCATAGGCAGTAGCAGCCTTCCCGATGGCAAGAGCTTGATGGAGGATAATCAAAGACAAATCTAAGTCCATATTAATGAAGAAGCAAAGAAGATCTTAGAAGATAGAGATCAGAAATATTGAAGATACGACTCCAGAGCCTGGCAAGATCCTTGCTGGGAAAACCGCCAAGATCCAAGCCCGGCAAGCTCTGAGTCCGGCAAACCTCCCACTACCTTGCCATCGCTCCACCTCATCGGTCAGGTTGTCACCTGTCGATTAGGTGTCGAGCGGGTAGGTAGTTAGCTAAAACTTGTCTGGTCACGTGGCAGCTCGCCTCTGAAGATACATCTTTAATGACACCCGTCCAAGTGATGTGTCAAAGGAATAGGAGGTAGATGGACGAACGACATACAAGGAGAGACCAGCCTTGCCGGAGAGCGCCATCCACAAGACACCTCACGGTGCATTAAATGCATTTGTCCTAACCCATCAGAGTTAGGTATTTGGCACTATAGCCACTATTTATAGTGTATATTTACCATTTTGCCACTGTGGTGACCCCTTAGTCTATAAAAGGAAGCCCATGGTACCTTAACAAAGGTTGAAACCCTGTCGATTCTACGCGCGTAGCTGCATCTCCCGAGCACCTTGCTGTACGTGCTCTCCGTGTAGCTGGACTCATATACACAATCAATACAGAAAGCAGGAGTAGGGTTTTACGCTTCACAGCGGCCCAAACCTGGGTAAACACCGTGCGCCTTCTGCTGACCCTGCTCTTTGTGCCTGTTGATCCCTCCAGTCGAACCACAAAGGGATCGCCATGATCCCATAGATGGTCGTACGCACGACACCGCCCGCCATTCGTCCCACTTCTGATGCAAGTTGCCTTCTAGATAGATGTCCTTGTTCCAAGCTCTGGGAATTGAGCTGACACTACCGAAAAGAGCACCTCCTTTGATGCGTGGAATGAAGTATTGGCGGAAGAGAGCTACATTGAGGAGGGGAGGTAAATGACCAGCGCCCTCCGCAGACTCATTCTTATGGGGAAGGCTTGGGGCTGGCTCTTTACTATCCGACGTTGATGCGCTTTTGTAGGCGCACTACTGCTGCAGCCATTTCATCCCACCTCTCCCACGTTCCGCATTTAATGCGCGTCATGGCGGCGTGGTTAATGAGAAGATTATGACATTTATCCTCTACCACATGTGCATGTGCACTGTTTGGGCCAAGCCCAATGACGTCTTGCATGCGTGTGTGGCCCAGACCTGGGGCCTCTTGTCGGTGTACTAAAGTTTGGGCCCTTTAGTACCCCTGTCGGTGTGCTAAAGTTTGGGTCCTTTAGTACCCCAGACATGTGCACATGCAGTAGCAGCCTTCCTGATCGCAGGGCTTGACGGAGGGCAGCTGGGAACAAGTACAAGACAAGTTGATAAACCCATGAAGAAGACATCTAAGCAAAGTACAAAAGATCAAGTCTGGAGTTGCCGGCACAATCCTTTCCGGCAAACTAGTGAAGACCCGGCAAGCTTCGTGTCGGCAAGATCCCACTACCTTGCCATTGCTCCGCCTCAGCGGCCAGCTTGTCATTTGTCAAGTAGGTGTCGAGTGGGCCGGTAAATAGGTGAGCTTTGTCTGGGCACGTGTTAGCTCGCCGCCAAAGACACAACTTTAATGACACCTGTCCCAGGAGCGTGTCAAGATAATACAAGGTAGCTGGGTGAACGATACAAAAGGAAAGACGATTCTTGCCGGGGAGCTTCAACAGTGTGACACCTCACGATGCATTTAATGTGTTTGTCCTAACTCGTCAGAGTTAGTTATTTGGCACTGTAGCCACTATTTACATTATTTAAAGACCATTTTGCCACTATGGTGACCCCTTTCTCTACAAAAGGTCGGTCTGAGCTTTGCTCATGTACACGCATAGTTTCACTTCCCGCGCAACCTTGCTGGCAAGTTGCACTCCTTGTACTTGTGCTTATACACTCAATACAATCAAAGCAGGAGTAGGGTTTTACGCTTCACGGTGTCCCGAACCTGGGTAAACCACTGTGTTGATTGCTAGATCTACTCTTTGTGCATGTTGATCTCCCAAGTCGAACCACAAAGGGACCTTTGCAGGTCCCATAGATCGTCGTATGCATGACAACTTTGGCGCGCCAAGCAGGGGGGTCGCTTGCATGAACCTGATTAAGTAGTCAACGCTTCAGCTTCATCATCTTCATCGCCATGGCTCCCAAGAAGAAGGGCGCCATGGTGGCCGGTCCATCTACGTCCAAGCTACTGAAACCAACACAGACAGGTGATGTCGCAGGGTGTGTTAGAGGGGGCGGAGGTGGCGAGCAACTTCCATGATGTTTTGGCGATCCGAGCCAGGCGAGCGGCATCGTCCGTGTCGTGGGAAACCATGGCCACCTATGGGGCCATCAGCCCCTTGTGGTTCGGCAGGGGGGATAAGCACATTGCACAAAGAGAGGAGAACGTAGCACAGCAAGCAGAGATCACATGGGCAGTTTTACCCAGGTTCGGGCTACCGCGAGGCATAAAACCCTACTCCTGCTTTGGTGGATTGATGAGAGGACCGTGGTGGAGACGCATCGCTCTAGCCCGGCAGGGTTGCCTTGCGGCAAGGGCAGCTGCGCGCGTATCAGGGTACAAGGGTCCGAACCCTTTCTATGGTTGCCATGGCCCTCCTTTTATAGATCAAGGGGTCACCACAATGGCAAATCAGTCATTGTGTACTGATTAGATAGCAACTAGTGCTATCATACCTAACTCTACAGTCAAGGCAGAGCGCATTAAATGCGCCGCTTAGTGTCACATCATGCCGTGCCTGGCAAGCCTTGCCGGGCTGTTTGGCCACCTTCTTGTCTGCCTGTTCGACACGTCTCTGAACGGGTGTCATTTGGAGGCGATTTCCTTCGGAAGTGGCTGCCATGTGTCAAAAAACAGCCACTGAACATCAACTCTGCCCGGGATCAGATCCTAAAATGGATGCCAGATTGCAATGCTCACGGTGTTTCGGGTGACTGGCAGTTACCTACGCTCGATGAAGAGCTCGCGTGGTCCTCCAGCCTAGTGGAAAAGGCTACCAGGGTGGAGACCAATATGTACAAGCGCACCTCCAAGGTGGAGGAAGCGTACATCAGGAGGTGGCTCGAGGAAGACAGGTCATTTCGAGCCACTACAAAGGCAAAGGCAGGGAAGGCAGTGGAGGAGAAGGAGGAGGTTGAGGACGAAGGCTCCTCCCACGGCAGAAACAAGGCGCAAGCCTCAGAGGAGGCTACCAGGGATGATCCTGCCGAGAGCGAGCTTGCTGGGGTGGAGCCTTCCGGGATTGAGGCTCTATACACCGCGGCGGCAGAGGCCCAGGAGGAAGAGGTGGTTGATGAGGAGGAGTGGCTCGCGGCAGGCCCTCAAGCCCCCGAGCCGGTCTTGGACCAGCGCCCTCGTAGGCGGGTTGCCAACCGGGGAGCAGTGGTTCCCGACCCTGCACCTGCCGCTAAGAAGGTGAAGAAGATTACCTCCAAGGGCAGCAAGCCGGATTCGGTGCGCCGGCAGTCCTCCCGCCTCGCCGAGGCTAAAACCCCTCCCGCCAAGCAATCAGTGGCTGCGGGAGTTGACTCTAGCTCCTAGTCCGGCTCGAGCTCCTCGCAGAACTCGTCCCCATCGGAGCCCCCTGTGCCTCAGCAAGGCTCAAAGCTGTCAGGAAGTTCCATTCCCCCGCCCGAGAAGAGAGGCCGGGCGTCCTCACCGCCCATCGAGTTCGAGTTGAGCTCCATGCTCATTGATGAAGAGTAAGAGAGAACAATCTCCTTTCCTTGCAGTAGATTCAGTATGCCTGCTTGCTCTTGTTGACTAATCTTTTGCTTGCTGCCTTTGTTAGGGAGGAGGAGGAGGAGGAGACAGAGACTCTCATCCACCGGTTAAAACGGCTCAAGCGTGCGGAGCCGCCGAAGACTATGGAGGACACGGGCCTGGCGGGGAGCAGCACAAATGACCCGACACCAAGCCCCCAGGTCAGCCCCTGGCACGAAAGCACGGGATTGGCCCCTCCCGTGGGGAGTGATGCAGGAGAACTCCCTACCTCCTCGACTAGAGGAGGAGGAGGGATGACCCGGGGCGAGCCCCTTAAAGAGGGGTTTGCCCCGCCCGCCGACCGAGTCGAGGAGCCCCCGACGATGGCTCCCACGGGAGAGCTTTCCCAAGACGACGTCGTGGTTATCGCGGAAGGGGACGGGAATCATGGGCCGACAACTGATGTTGCCGGGGAAACTGAGGCTTCTGCCCGGCAAACTTCTCCGGGTAATTCAATTGCTCTTCTTCCCCTGCTTCTTTATTTTTTACTATCTCGCCCCATGCTTCTAGCTCTCTAATACTTCTGCTTCTTTATTATTGCTTGTTGTCTTCACTAGCAGTCCCTCAGGCCGAAGAGCCTGAACTGCTGGAAGAAGTGGCCAGCATAGGGAGAGACTCCACGGAAACGAAGTAGATCCTCGACGGCGCGCCAGGGGCGGGGGCGACGGTCGAGGAGAAAATCCCCCTCCAAACCATGAATCCCCTCAATTGGTACCTTGGCGGGGGCCTCGCAGCCATCCTCGAGCCAGTTGGTGCTGGTGCTCGCGCAGCCTGGGCTCGGTGCCCCTGGCTCATCAGTGGCGACGAGCACGGAACTTGATGAAGAGCTCCAGCACATTCTGGCGTCGCTGTACCAAGGGGTCGATGAGGCAGACAATTCTGTCGCTGTCGTGATGGACTTATCTTTCTTGGAGTCCATGGCGGCAGGCATTAAGGAGATGCAGGGCCGGCACAGCCAGAAATGGCAGGTGCTCAAGGAGCAGAGCAAGTCCGCCAACAAGGTGGACCAGCAACTGAGGGACAAAGGTAATGAGCTGTGCGACTGGCACGACAAGCAGTTCCAGGTCCTGATGAGGCAGCAGGGGACAATCTCGATGGCGAGGGAGGATGTCATTGCCCGGGAGGCTCGCATGGCAGAGCGCAAGGCGCTTCTGAATGCCAAGGAGCAGGACATCTCTTCTTGGGAGGAGAAGCTCGAGGCCACCCTCCGCGCCAAGGGCGACGATCTGGAAGCCCTTGTGCAGCAGCGCACCAAAGAGCTAGAGGACAAGCACAAGGTTACCCTGGATGCCGTCACTGCTGATTCTGCTGCCCAACTGAAGAAGCTCGCTGATGACCTTGCCGCTGCATCCAATGTCAAGACCGACCTCGACCAACAGGTGGCCAAGCTGACTGAAGAGCTTTCCGGGAGTGCCAAGGAGGTTACGACCCTCAAGGAGGAGGCGTAGAAAGCAGAGATCCTTCTGAAGGATATACAATCACAGCTCTCCTCCAAGAGCCAAGGCCTCGAGACTGCCAACGCTACCATTGAAGATCTGAAGGCCAGGATTGGCACCTTGGAGAGCTCGGTAGAATCCAACGGGGCCCGTGAGCAGCAGCTAACAAAAGACTAGGACACCATGAGGCGTCTATGGAAGGACGCAGAGGACAAGCTGGCGAACCATTCTGAGCAGGTCGACCTCTAGATCAAGAGCTTGATTGACATTGTCGAGCGTCTCACTGCTCAGACTGCAGCGATGGGCATGGAAGGGCCAGTCTTTTTGGCCAGCAGGTAGGAGGTCCCCAGCGTCAAGATAGGGGTCTACTTCAACGAGCTGATCGAAAAGTTGATGGTGCATGAGGAGGGAAGGGTTGGTCGCTTCGCGACTGAATCTCGAAAGCTTGCCCGTAACGCCGTCCTCATGGTTCTGAGCAATATCGCCTGCCACCATCCGGACCTCAACCTTGCTGATGGCTTCAGGAAGCCGCCGGAGGGTGCAGACATTTCTGCTGTCGAGCAGAAGGCTGCCCCCCTCGCCGACAAGGTCCTTTCCGTCCCAGCGTCTTCACGAGGTCGCCAGGCCCAGCACTGAACTATCCTTGCCACCGCGCTATCCTGTAACAAAACATGATGCATGTCCTGCATTTAGACATCATATTATTTATGCTTGCGAGAAACTGATGCTTTTGCTTAATCTTAATTACATGTTTATCCCTTTTGAGTTTACCCATTGGTGTTCATATGATTAATCTTTGTGCACGTTCTGGTTGCTTGCTGGTATCATATTGCCGTGATTGTCGTAAGGCTCGGGGCCTTAACATTCATCTTGGCGAGGTGGCAAGTTTTTCCTTGGTAGTTTCTGACGCAGTCGCCCATTCCGGGAGCAGGCTCGGAACGGAATGAAGGTCCAGACAGAAATCTAGCAAAGGTGCCATCTCGTGAAGGATTTCTTCATACGAACACTTCGGTACCCAAGGGATAAGCCAATGCAAATTCTTAAATTTATAAAGGAGCGACGACTGCATGGACTTAGCTTTTGTCCTTGCTTCCTCCCATTCCTTTCAGCCGCGAGCGCTTGCCATGTTCGCATGCTTCGGGAAGGATGGATGCTGTGCGTGTAGTTCTCTGGCTCCCGGAAGGGGTCGGTAAAAACCATATGTATCTGGCGGGTGGCAGGACGCGGTGCAAGGTACGATCGGTTTCTCTCTCCTCCTCTCCATACTCTTTAAACAATTTGGTGGCGGCTGGAACAGAAGTCACGCAAAAGCAGACGGCCTTGCCGGAGCGCACTTGTCGGGGCGTCAGTCATTGGATTTGCACCAGCACTCCACTCAGGATTTCCCTAAGCAGGGTAAATGCTGAATCGAGTTTTGTACAGTGCTTATCGACATTGACGATGCTAAAAAAACCAGAGTGGCTCGATTGTCGATGAATGAGAGTGGGGGAGAGAGAAACCTTGTACCCCTACAATTTGTTCCTTTCCCCTGGACGGGGCTTGCATGGCAATCTGCTGCCTGAGCCATTGGGGTTGGCTCGCCGCCGTCATTACCGATTCTTACCGCTGCAGCAACCGCAGCGGAGGGAGGCGATGGAGATTTGAACAGGGTGTGGGGGAAGCGATATCGCTCCCCCTCTCCATTCCCATCACCCCCCGCCTTTTCTGGGGCATCATGGATGACGAAGCCTTCGTTGAAGAAGATGATGAAGATGACGCGCTGCGTACGCTTTTCGGGTTCGCGCAAGCGCTTTCCCCTACCTGGCGCGCCAAAGATGTTGTGGGAAACCACGGCCACCTATGGGGCCATTAGCCCCTTGTGGTTCGGTAGGGGGATGAGCACATTGCACAAAGAGTAGAGAACGTAGCACAGCATGGCAGAGATCACACAAGCAGTTTTACCCAGGCTCGGGCCGCCGCGAGGCATAAAACCCTACTCCTGCTTTGCTATATTGATGAGAGGACAGTGGTGGAGACGCAGCGCTCTAGCTCGGCATGGTTGCCTCGACGCGAGGGCAGCTAGGCGCGTATGAGTGTACAAGGGTCCGAATCCTTTCTATGGTTGCCATGGCCCTCCTTTTATAAATCAAGGGGTCACCACAATGGCAAATAAGTCATTGTGTACTAATTAGATAGCAAGCAGTGCTATCATACCTAACTTTGCAGACAAGGCAGAGCGCATTAAATGCATCGCTTAGTGTCACATCATGGCGTGCCCAGCAAGCCTTGCCAGGTTGTTTGGACACCTTCTTGTCTGTCTGTTCGACACGTCTCTGGATGGGTGTCATTTGGAGGCGATTTCCTTTGAAGTGGCTGCCATGTGTCAAAAAACAGCCACTTAGTCCCTTGGGGGCTTGACACCGCACCGATCGATGACTTGCGTCGCTGTGAGGTGGAGCGGTGGAGCCTTGGCGGGGTGGTCCGCCCTTGGCATCCCCGGCAAGCTTGCCGGGGCAGTCTTGAGACTTGTCTTTGGAGTAACCTCGACCTCGACAGGCTCGCCTGCCCGGCAAGGGAGGCTTTCCCTTAGTGGTGTCTTGCTTCCCTTGGCTTGACTTGGTCTTCTTGACCCGCCCTCTGACATCTCAAAGAGCTATCTCTTCAACTTGATCTCGTCTTGGATCTTGAGAGTTGCCGGGCCGGGGGTTTGCTGTCCGTCTACAAGTCAGGGGAAAACATACACCCCTGTTTGTGTACCCCGATAGTCCAGGACGGGGACGACAACAACCTGCACTCCACTAGGTCCAAGGATGGAGCTGTGCTGCCTGCGGGCAGTGTGGCAAAACTCCAAGGAAGGTGCAGTGCCATCCAAGACACCCACGTCGGCGCACAGGACGCGACCATCTTAGGTCACGCATGACGAGTAGCGTCACAGCGTCGACGGATCCAGGCGTCCCCATGGATAATCCCTTGTGCATCATTCTTAGGATGTGTAGGGCCAGCATGCCGGCGGCAGTGGATTATAGTTGCATGATCGGGATGGAGATCCTTCTGCCTCTGTTAGAAGTAAGAACACCTCCCGTTCTTCGCATCGTTCCATGCCATCTACGCTGGCAGAATGTTTGGCATGACTGCAGCTGCTTCTAGACTTTCCTCCTGCTGTGTACAAGATGGAGGAGTGGAGAGCTGCTATTTAGAGCCTACTCAGCTTCACCAACAATGACAAGACTCAGCAAGTGGGGCCTTCGCAGCAGTAGCTCACCACGCCGGTGTGTGCTGCTGGCAAGAGGACTGGAGGCGGTGCAGCCACAATGCAGTCCCCTTCACGACAACCTTAGTGACGGAGTTAGCGTACTGGCACCCATGATGATGTTTCCATTTCGTCTCGGACCCACAAGCTCACCGCGACTAGCGCCAAGTTCTTCAAGAACGGCGCAGGGAAGACGCTTGTACCACCATCGAGCGACGCCGAGGAGTGCACCGTCAATCTGATAGGTGCGCGGGGCCCACTGTAGAAGAGCCTGCAGCAAGGTACCCTGGTGGCCTACCTTACGAGGTGGGCTGCCCAGCGGTTACTCGTGAGCTGCGGCAAGTCCAGTGGCCCAATTCCCAGAACTTCAAACCAGAGGTGCCAGAGAAATACGACAGCAAGACTCACCCGTCATTGTTCCTAAGCATCTACACCATCATGGTGCAGGCTACCAGGGGACATGACAACAAGATACTGGCCAACTACTTCCCGTTGGTGCTCGAGACCAACATTAGGTCATGGTTGATGAACTTTCCGGAGGATTCCATCTCTTCGTGGTCGGATCTATGCCATGAATTTGTTGGTGCTTTTATTGGGGGCCACAAGGTTCCCGGTCAGCCAAGTGATTTTCATCTGATCCCACAAAGAGATGGTGAGTCCCTCTGTAGGTACATTCAGAGATTCAGCCGTGTCCAGCGCAACTTACGTGATGTTCACCCTGCCGCCGTGATTACCACATTTCACACAAATATGCGTAATTGCAAGATATGGGAAGAACTGGCAATGAACAAGGTGAAGGACATCACCGAGCTTTATACTCTGGCCGACAAGTGCGCTCGTGCTAAAGAGGGGAGGAGACTTCCCGAGGAGGATGCTGGCACAGAGGTTGACTCTGAAGATGATGACGCCACTACCACCCCGAAGAAGAAGAGCCGGAAGCGTAGTAGGCAGCACAAGGGCAAAGCAGTGCTAGCTGTTGAGGGCTCTGGCAACTTTGACCCTGCCCAAAAGGGCAAGACTGAGAGCCCCGACAACGAGGTTGCCGGGTGCGCCTCGTGTCAAGCCTTGGTGGCTACCGACAAGAAGGAAGGTTCCGGCAAGCAGTATTTTAAGATTCATCATATCAAGGGCCGAGAAGTAGAAGGCTGAGTATGAGAAGCGAGACAAGGAGAACGCCCAAGATGGTGATGGGGGATCTGGCAAGAAACATCGTGGCCGAGGAGCCTGCTAGGGGCTGCGACAAGAAAGAGGGAGATGATGATGATGAGGATGAAGAGGATGACGACGAGTCAAGTTAATATGAGATCTAGAAGGCCACCGAAGCCATGTGCATTGACGGAGGTACATATTTGCACTCCTCTCACTGCCAACTCAAACAGTGGGTGTGTGAGGTCAATGCAGTAGAGCCAACAGTTGACGCCCAGAAACCACTCAAATGGTCCAACACGCCCATCATTTTTTACGCTGAGGACCATCCTGATCGCACAATTGCGGTCGAGTGCTTGTCGTTGTTGGTTTCACCAACAATACGCAACCTCAAAGTGACAAAAATGCTGGTTGATGGCAGGGCTGGACTGAACTTGATCTCACTAGATGTGATCAAGAGGTTGCAAATTTCCGATGAAGATCTCAACAAAACAGGCACATTTCAAGGGATAAATCTAGGAAGAAGTAAGCCGAAGTGCAAGATCACTCTGCCAGTGACATTTGGCAGTGAGCTGAACTACAGGGCAAAGAAGATCGTCTTCGACGTCGCCAAGATTCTATTGCCATATAATGGGGTGCTTGGCCGCCCGGCACTAGTTATGTTCATGGCAGCATCACACTAAGCCTACAACACATTGAAGATGCCAGGGCCTATGAGTGTCATCACCATCAACTCTGACAAGAAGGATGCGCTCATTTGTGCTAATCAACTCTACCGAGAGGCAGTTCCACCATCTGCCGCCAAGGCACTTGCTCCTACCGGCAATGCTCCCGGGGAAAGAAGACGAAGAAGACCAGCAAGGCCTCTGACAAGGACTCCGGCAAGCGCACCTCTTCGGAGTGCTGCGCTCCCGTTGAGGACATGCCAGAGAGCTCTGCTGGCAAGAGCATGAAATCCAAAGCAGCTCCACAAGCAACCAACAAGGTGTCCGCCAAGGAGGACGGCACGGGAGGAACTCTCACCAGAAGTTCCACCCTTGATGACAAATAGGAAAATGTGCTTGTTGCCTTCCCGCGGGCGAATGTCGATGTGTTTGCGTGGTAATCTGACATCCCCGGTGTTCCCAGGGAGGTAATTGAGCACCACCTTGCTGTCTGCCCTCATGCGTGGCCCGTCAAGAAAAAGGTTTGGAAGAAAGCTTTGGAACAGCAACAGTTTATTGCCAAAGAGATCAAGAAGTTAGAAGCAGAAGGTTTGGTCACAGGAGTGCTCCATCCTACTTGGTTAGCCAATCCAGTTATAGTGCACAAAGCAAATGGGAAATGGAGGCTTTGTATTGTCTACACTGATATCAATAAAGCTTGTCCAAAAGATCCATTTCCCTTGCTATGCATCGACCAGATTGTGGACTCCACTGCCGGTTGTGATTTACTGTCATTTCTTGATGCGTATTCTGGGTATCACTAAATTTTCATGTCCAAGGAGGATGAAGAGAAGACTGCATTCATCACTGCATATGGCATGTATTGCTTTGTACGTATGCATTTCGGATTGAAGATTGCTGGTTCTACTTTTCTAATGGCTGTCCATATTGGTTTTGAGTCGCAGCTGCACAAGAATGTGGAAGCATATATGGATGACATAGTGGAATGGTTTGATACTTTAGTGGAAAAGGCCATCAGAGAAGAACCAGAGCTCGTCCGCCCCACCACTGATGAGGAAGTGGCCCACATCATCAGTAGGGTAGAAGAGGCAGGGCTTGCCAATGAGGCTGGCAGCTTTGGATCTGCAGTAGCCGGCGTCGGTGAAGAAGATGCGCCGGAGGAGATAGTTGCTGAACAAGGCAAAGCTGCCGGGGAGCAAGGCGACGAGGCTACGAGGAACTCCACTAATGAAGATACCCCTGAAGAGTAGATGTATAAGGAGCCCCCTACTCCACCAAAGAAACCATGCGTCCTCTGGAAGGTTGCTTTCGGAGACCCAGTGACACCATCTTCAGGCGATGAGGCTCCGCAAGGGCCTCCACCGATAAGCCTGTTCACGTTGAAGAGGGGCCGGCAAGCACAGATGCCTACAACCACGCGACGACATCTAATGTTGCCGGAGGAGAAGAAGTTCCTCCTCAATAGTCACATGCGGGTGACCATCTTACTCTTGAGTACTTATTTTTCCTTCATTGTATTTTTGTTTTCTTGAACTTGATCTTCAATTTGATTTGTTTTTCTCCTCCATATTCAGATCCTCCCTCAACAGATGACATGAATGTTGATATTGGCATTGAGGGGATCACAAAGGACGCCGCTGCCGAGGCCAACAAGATCGCCACTGATGATATCGCCAGGGCTGCACAAGGAGAGACCGTCAAGAAAGTTGTTGAAGAGGCCGGCAACGGGTCCACAGAGACCACTGATGACATTCCTGGTCATGAGGGCATTAGTTGTCGGCAAGGCTATTATCCGGGATCAACCCTCGACATCTGAAGACCTCCGACAAGAAGATATCTCAAGATTGGCGACAACATGTTTGTCAGCATCCTAGGAATGACAAGCACTAGGGCGCCAGCTGAAGGAGAAAGTTTTGATGATGATGTCATCATTGCTGACGGGCTCAAGATTATTGACGAGCCACGGGCCAGCAGCAGTGGATCTAAAGAAGAGGAGCTCCTCAAGGCTATGAGCAACAACTTCGAACAGCTCCACGCACTTTACCATAGCTGGACAGAAAGCTTGGATTCCAGGGCGCACTCATAGGAGGAGCAGAGGCAGACTTCCAGAAGCGCGTCGAAGAGATGCAGATCTGGTATTTTGAAGCTCTCCAAGAGTTGACCAATGATAGAGGTGATGGTGTCCTGATGTTTCAATGAGATAGCTATCGTTTTCTATGGGATTCGACTTTGACGATCTGACTATGAACGTGCGAAGACGTTGCGCCTTAGCAATCGCTAACTTCCGAGGGGTTATTGACCATGCCGGAGCACGAACAACATGACCACGAGGGTCTATTTCCTGTGAGCAAATGTAGAACAAGCAAGAAACTGAGATTGCATTTTGGATATTGCGAATATAAGAGGAAATTTTTATTGATGAAAGTGGGGTTCTGTGACATCTTGGTCTGGTCGTTGAACACAAAAGAAGTACGCGAAGTTGCAGCTATGGCATACTTTTAATCTAAACAAAACCCAAAGTCTAAACGACACCCTAAGGGTTGTATATATTGAGGAGTAGGGAGAATTTCGTGACCCCTTGTAGGAGGGGTCCGAAACCAACCCTAACTTTGTTTCCACACACATACGGACTCTAAAAACAGCCTATTCTCAAGTATTTCGAAATTACATAGGCGTGGCCCAAAAATAAGGTGGCGCAGCACCTAAAATAAGCAATGGACAAAATTTATGACGGGGCCTCTTGTATATTTCGTCCACGTCCTTGTAGGTCATCACGGAGGTTTCAAAGTGCTCAAATATGCACTAGAAACGCCATTCTGGATCCCTTCGCGCGCGCCTTCATCTCCATGCTTTATCCTGCTCCAGTGTTCATCCCTCTTGTCCATGCTAGGCCCTTCATTAGTAATCAAAACAAATGTATCCAATTTAGGCAGCATTATATTCTCATGAACATTAGAATTGTCACCAAGAAACGAAAGTACCTAGTAATTCAATTGGCGTGTGCGAGCTCTAGTAATTGGTCAAGTACGTATAGCAGCAGGTGCTGTGGGTGTAACAATGGTATTGATGTCCTCATCATCCTCCCCTTCTTGAAATGAAGTCATCCTCGACGGAAGCTCATCTTCTTCACCCAAATAAGGCTTCAAATCTGCAATGTTAAAAGTGGGACTAATCCCAAAATCTGCAGGCAGCTCAAGTTTATATGCATTATCATTTATTTTCTTTAACACCTTAAAAGGACCATCAGCACATGGCATTAGCTTTGATTTGCTTAAATTAGGAAATCTATCTTTACGCAAATGAAACCAAACAAGATCTCCAGGTGCAAACACAACACGTTTTCTACCCTTATCTCCAGCAAGTTTATATTTAGCATTCATATGCTCAATGTTCTCCTAAGTTAACTCATGCATTTTTAAGATCAATTCAGCACGTTGTTTAGCATCAAAATTAACCTTCTCCGAAGATGGAAGAGGCAACAAATCAATAGGCGCACGAGGTAGGAAACCATACACAATTTCAAAAGGGCACATCTTAGTAGTAGAATGCAACGAACGATTATAAGCAAATTCAATATGAGGCAAGCATTCTTCCCACATTTTCTTGTTATTCTTCAAAACAGCCCTAAGCATAGTAGACAAAGTTCTATTGACTACTTCAGTTTGTCCATCAGTTTGGGGGTGACAAGTAGTACTAAAAAGCAGTTTAGTCCCCAACTTAGCCCATAAACATCTCCAAAAGTGGCTAAGAAATTTGGTATCACGATCTGAAACAATAGTATTTGGCACACCATGCAAGCGAATAATTTCACGAAAGAACAAATCAGCAACATTAGCAGCATCATCGCTTTTATGACATGGTATAAAGTGTGCCATTTTCGAGAACCTATCCATGACAACAAATATGCTATCCCTCCCCTTCTTTGTTCGAGGTAAACCCAAAACAAAGTCCATAGATATATCCTCCCATGGAACACTAGGTACAGGCAAAGGCATATATAAACCATGAGGATTGAGTCGTGACGTAGCTTTTTGACATGTAGTGCAGCGAGCAACAAAGCGCTCAACATCCCGTCTCATCTTTGGCCAAAAGAAATGTGTAGCAAGTACATCCTCCGTCTTCTTTACGCCAAAGTGTCCCATTAATCCTCCTCCATGCGCCTCCTGCAACAACAAAAGACGAACGGAGCTAGCTGGAATGCATAGCTTGTTAGCACGAAACATGAATCCATCGTTAACGACGAACTTGTTCCATGTTCTCGCTTCTTTACAATTCTGCAATACATCTTTAAATTTAGCATCATGCACATATTGATCTTTGATGGTCTCCAAACCAAATATTTTAAAGTCAATTTGTGAAATCATAGTATAACAATGAGACAATGCATCAGCAATAACATTTTCTTTACCATTCTTGTGTTTGATGACATAAGGGAAAGTCTCAATGAATTCAACCCATTTAGCATGTCTACGGTTCAGTTTTGCTTGACTTTTAATGTGTTTCAAAGATTCATGATCAGAATGTATAACAAATTCTTTGGGCCATAAATAATGTTGCCATGTTTCTATGGTCCGAACAAGAGAATATAATTCTTTATCATAAGTAGAATAGTTCAGACTAGGCCCACTCAATTTTTCAGAAAAGTATGCAACAGGTTTGACATCTTGTAATAAAACACCTCCTAATCCAATTCCACTAGCATCACATTCAAGCTCAAAAGTCTTATTAAAATCAGGAAGTTGGAGTAAAGGAGCATGTGTCAACTTATCTTTCAATACCACGAAGGCTTCTTCCTGTGCGGTACCCCAAACAAAAGGCACATCCTTCTTTGTAAGCTCATTGAGATGTGCACCAATGGTGCTAAAATCTCTCACAAAATGCCTATAGAAACCAGCGAGTCCAAGAAATCTCCTTACTTGTGTGACCGTTTTGGGCTGCGGCCAACTCTCAATAGCTTCAATCTTGGCTTTATCAACTTCAATTCCCTGTGGAGTAATGACATAGCCAAGAAAAGATACTCGGTCGGTGCAAAATGTGCACTTCTCAAGGTTACCAAACAAACATGCATCACGCAGAGCAATAAAAACAGCACATAAATGTTCCAAATGTTCTTCCAAAGATTTGCTATAAATCAGTATATCATCAAAATAGACTACCACAAATCATCAAATGAAAGCATGTAAAACTTCATTCATTAATCTCATGAAAGTACTAGGTTCATTAGTTAACCCAAAAGGCATGACTAACCACTCATATAAACCAAACTTAGTTTTAAATGTTGTTTTCCATTCATCTCCCAATTTCATACAAATTTGATGGTATCCACTACGCAAATCAACTTTAGAGAATATTGTAGAGCCAGTCAATTCATCAAGCATATCATCTAGCCTAGGAATAGGATGATGATATCGAATAGTAATATTATTAATGCCTCTACAATCAACACACATACACGACGTACCATCCTTTTTTGGCACAAGTATAATAGGAATAGCACAAGGACTAAGAGATTCGCGTATATAACCTTTGTCGAGCAGCTCCTATACTTGACGCATAATCTCCTTTGTCTCCTCTGGATTGGTACGGTATGGCGCACGGTTTGGCAGCGAAGCACCAGGAATTAAGTCGATCTGATACTCAATCCCACGAATAGGTGGTAATCCCGGGGCACGTCTTGTGGAAAGACGTCAGTGAACTCCTGCAAAATGTTAGTGACAGCAGGAGGCAAAGAGGTAGGCACGTCCTCGAATGAAAATAATGCCTCTTTGCACGCAAAAGCATAGCAAACAGATTTGCTGAAATCTAGATCATCAATATTAGATTTGGTGGCAAGTAAACATGCACTTTTCAATTTAATTTCAGAAGCAACACTAGATGCTTTATTATTAGGCTTCATTTTTTGCTCAAATACTTTTGCCACAATTTGATTTTCACTCTTATTTTTCTCCTGTTTTGCTTTATTAGATCTATAAATATCATCTTTCAAAATGGAATCAGGAGTCATAGGAAGCAAAGTAATATGTTTATCCTTATGAACAAGAGTATACTGATTGTTTCTACCATGGTGTATAGAATTTTTATCAAATTGCCATGGTCTACCAAGTAATAAGGAACATGCTTGCATGGGTACCACATCACAATCAACATAATCAGCATATGTAGAGATACTAAAATGCACACGAACAGTATGGGTTACCTTAACCTTGCCGCTGTTGTTGAACCATTGGATGTAGTAAGGATGTGGATGTGGTCTCGTTGTGAGAGATAGCTCCTCGACCATCTCCATGCTAGCCAAGTTGTTGCAGCTCCCTCCATCTATGATGATGCGAACAGAACGTTCCTTCACAACTCCCTTTGTATGGAGCAAATTATGCCTCTGATTTTGCTCAGACTGTGTGACCTGCACACTCAAAACATGTTGAGCAACTAAACTTTCATACCTGTCAGCATCTTCAGCAGCCATGTATTGTGTCTCATGATCAGAATCATCTCCACCGTGTTCTTCACTTGTAATAAGAGCCAAAGTCTCCTCATCATAGTCACTAGCGGACTCATACCCACCATCCTCATAAGCAATCATAACATGTGGAGATTGGCATTCTCTCACATAATGCCCTCTACCCTTACAACGACGACAAACAGTATCATGTGTGTGCCCTATTGATGCCATGGATGAAGAAGAGCTTTATGCAGGCCCGGTAGGTGTGCTCTTGGCAGATAGTGGTGGAAGTGCCTGCTTTCTTGTATCACGGCTGGAGGTGGCAGCTGACGGAGGTGCCGGTGTAGCAGAACATGTGGAAGTAGAAGATGCACGTGGTGTCCATGATGAAGGTCGACCTGCATAAAAATTAGTCCGCGCCAATGCCTATCGATCCTGCACTTCATGTTCAGCTTTGCAAGCAAGATGGAATAAACGAGTGATATTGTTATACTCCTTATACTCTAAAATGCTCTGAATCTCTCTATTTAATCCACCCATAAAATGTGCAAGCATAGCTTCATTATCCTCAACAATACCACATCTAATCATGCCAGTTTGTAATTCTTGATAATACTCCTCTACAGAATTTTTTCCTTGTCTCAAACGCTGTAGTTTTTTATGTAATTCACGTTGATAATATGGTGGAACCCAACGAGTACGCATAGCAGTTTTCAAAGCATTCCAAGTAGTAGGGATATTATCATGATATAATCTACAATGTTTAGACCACCAAACAGAAGCAAAACTAGTGAATTCACGAACAGCAGCAGCAACACGTCTATCCTCAGGATATTGTAAGCAAGTAAAATGTTGTTCAATTTCTAACTCCCCAGTAAGATATACATCAGGAATGTATCTACCCTCAAACGGTGGAATATTCAATTTTAGTTTAGGAATATGGTCATAATGTTGTACCTGAGGTGGTGCTGCAACCGTACCGTTGCAATTATATGCATGAGGTTGACCTGGTGGTGGTGGTGCTGGTGGTGCTGGTGATTGCACGTAGTTCTGATTTTGATCAACCTCATCCTCATAATAGTCCTCCACCCCTGCAATAGCAACAGGAGCTACTGACGCATCAACAGTAGTAGCAGCGGCACTAGAAGTTTGTCTTGGCTCAAGAAGAACACGCTGCGCTCACCCTGCCGGATCGCGGTGTGGAGGTGGTTGTTGATGTTGTTGCAATGGTGTAGCAGATGCGGTTGGTGGCTGTGGTAGACATGCGAGTACCGCATCAAACTTGGCATCCAACTTGGTGTCAATTGTCTTCTCAATGTCATCAATCCTCTCCAGTGCCTTTCCAAAGCTGGCAATCACGTCTTCCACCTGTAGACTCAACATTTGCTGAAATTTATCATGAAGCTCCTTCTTCGTCATGTTCTCCCAGTCAATCTTGTCGGCTTGTGATCCTGCAATGGTTAGCAGTAATAGAAACACACAAGAATATGATCCTACAGACTACTAAAAAATGGTGGTGGTGGCGTGTCACAAATCCGTCACACAAATCTCAAATTCTTACCAGTTCTTACCCAGCAGCAGGTGGTGATCGGCAACCATTGTAGTCAAAACTCTCAAAGCTTGGACAGAGCGATTGTCTGGTGATGTCAAATGCATGATGAAGATGTATGTGGAGCTGGGAAGGCTTATGATATGGTAGGAAAAATGTCAGCAAGAATCAATTCAGAGATGCAAAGTTGAATAAATGCTCAACGACGGTACTGAGCTGGTCCTAGGCTAGACCATGCTAGGGACGCGATCCTAGAACAGTAACAAAATCATGGCGCTGCAAGTAAACAAGGAAGGAGCACGCTCTGAATCACTTTTTCTTCTTTTTTTCTCATTTTTTTCCTCCGCAACAATTTTTTTTCGAAAAAGTCTATAAATGGTCTAAAAACAGCCTAGCCAGAATTTTCCAGACAATTTTTTTTTTAAACTGGAACTATTTTTCTTGTATGGGTAGCACAAAAGTTCGGGAATCTGACTTGTTCATGACTCATAGTATCGCGTGATCTGGAACTCGAAAATAAAGGAACAAATACTGGACTCGGACTGGTGGCGGAGATGAATCTGGTGGAACTCGGACTGCTGATGGTATATGATGGTGGTATATGTGGACTCGGATTGGTGGTGGTATATGGCGATGGTATATGTGGACTCGGATTGGTGGTTGTATATGGCAGCGGCAATTGATGTGGTGGGGGTGGTGGTATATGGTAGTGGCGATGTATATGATGGGGTGGTGGTATGTGACAGTGATGAAGATGGTGCGGCGGGGACGTCACAACCTGTGACCAAAACTCGAAACTCTAAAGGAACTAGACACTAAGACCAGCAACTCGACACGACGATGCAACCGCAAATTCAACAAAGCAAAACTCTAAAAAGATTATGCAAAGGCTCAGATTGGTTCGGATATGATGAACTAACCCTAATTTCTTTTGGCTTTTTCATGGACTATAGGTATGAAGAACAGACTCAATTTAAACTACGAAAAACTATAAAATCTCACTGAGCAACCTGGAAATCTGATACCACTTGATAGAGGCGAAGGTGTCCCAATGTTTCGATGAGATAGCTATCGTTTTCTGTGGGAGTCGACTTTGACGATCCGACTACGAACATGCGAAGACGTCGCACCTTGGCAATCACTAAACCAACTTCTGAGGGGTTATTGAGCACGCCCGAGCACAATCAACCTGACCACGAGGGTCTATTTTCTGCGAGCAAATGAAGAACAAGCAAGAAACTGAGATTGCAATCTGGATATTGAGGATATAAGATGAAAGCTTTATCGATGAAAGTGGGGTTCTGTGACGTCTTGGTCTGGTTGTTGAACACAAACGAAGTATGCGAAGTTGCAACTATGGTGAACTTTTAATCTAAATAAAACCCAAAGTCTAAACGACGCCCTTGTAGGAGGGGTCCGAAACCAACCCTAACTTTGTTTCCCCACACATACGGACTCTAAAAACAGCCTATACTTAAGTATTTTGAAATTACATGGGCCTGGCCGAAAAAAAGGTAGCGCAGCACCTAAAATAAGCAATGGACAAAATTTATGAAGGGGCATCTTGTATATTTCATCCATGTCCTTATAGGTCATCACGGAGGCTTCAAAGTGCTCAAATATGCACTAGAAACACCATTCTGGATCCCTTCACGCGCGCCTTCATCTCCATGCTTGATCCTGCTCTAGTGTTCATCCCTCTTGTCCATGCTAGGCCCTTCATTAGTAATCAACACAAATGTATCCAATTTAGGCAGCATCATATTCTAATGAACATTAGAGTTGTCACCAAGAAATGAAAGTACCTGGTAATTCAATTGGCATGCGCGATCTCTAGTAATTGGTCCAGTATGTATAGCAGCAAGGGCTGTGGATGCAATAATGGTATTGATGTCCTCATCAACCAACCGCCAACAACGCCTGACCAAGGACAGGGTGAAGTTTGGTTTGGAGAAGGCTAACACCGACAAGGTGCAAGAGGAGGCCATGAAAAAGATAGTAGCAAAAGATGCTGAACTAAGAGAGTGCAGTGTTGGGCTTGACTCTCATGAAGAAGACCTTGCCGCTTGCGAGGAAGCAGTTGCCGCCAAGCTCCGCACCAAGGATGAAGAAGTTGAAACTCTTGTCGCGCGATGGACTCAAGAGCTGGAACCAAAGCACTAGGAAGCACTTGAAGCTCAGGGTGCAGGTCATGCCGACAAGTTCAAGGAGGCTGTCAATGCTGCTGAGGCCGTAGAGGCTGCCAAGAACGAGTTGGATGGCAAGGTGAAGAAGTTGGAAGCAAATATTGCTACCAACCACAAGGAAATCTCAATGCTCAAAGCCGATAGGGAGAAGACAACTCACACCTTGGCAGAGCTGCAAACTTCTTTGTCTACCAAGAATCAAGATCTAACGAAGGCCAATGATGCGATTGCTGATCTGAAATTGAAGCTAGAGACGCTGGAGAAGTCCCTTGAGGAGAGCAGAGCTTGAGAGAAGACTCATGCAGCTATCCGCCATGGGCCTGCAGAACGTCAGCTTCTCCACTAATGAAAGGGATGTTGCCAGCGCCAGGCTAACCCTGTCCTTCGAGAGCATTGTTGACGCGCTCAAGGTACTCTACTCTGACCGAGCAACCCATGTGGCCAATGAATTGTCACACCCCTAGAATGATGCTTGTAATTTTGCATCAGTGAGCATTCATGCATGACGTTTAAACTTCTGAATTTGGAATTGAGTGAATTCTCAAAGCCTCAAAATGAAATAAATGGCAAGAACCCTAAAAAATTCATTCAATGAACCCAAAATGTTGTTCATTGATGTCTGGTATTTTTGGCAAGGGCTTTGACCCAAACAAAAAATAATGAACATTTTTAAGGAATAGTTTGGGCATTGAATTTAAATCATTATTGTATTTGAATTTGGAATTATATTCATAATATATAGAATATATTTTCAAATAACCCTGAATTATTTTATGTGCATTTGGCCAGGTCCAAAGTATCTGCATAAAAATATTCAGTGTAGTTTGGTACTGTTTTTAGTTCATGTGAATTTGCAAACAGTGGCAAGTATTAAATAAAAATAGAAAACGGAGAGAAAAAGGAAAGGTGTCGTGGTTTTGTCATGGCAGATGCCCTTGTGAAAGGACTTAGGTGTGGAGCCATCGTAACGTAGGTTAGCTTGAAGGGGTTGAACGGGACAAAGGACACAAAGGATTTACCCAGGTTCGGCCCCTCACAACGAGGTAAAAGCCTACATCCTGCTTCTAGTTGTATTGCTTGAGTTTCGATTACAAGTACGCTTGACCTAGCTCTCGATCAATTGTCTCTTCCCTTAACCCGCCACCGGGTCTCGCCTTTATATACATAGGTCAAGGCCCGGCGGCTTACAGGAGTCCGGGTCAGATCACACAATGTAATCGACCCTGTCTCTAAGTCACCTTGCCTTGTTAGGCAAGCTACCATCGGGCGGCACACACCTTTGGGTCTTGAGTCGCCTCCAGGTCATGGGCCTTTAACAGGCCTACTTATAAGCCACCTTCGATCTTCTCATCTTGTCTTTTTAGGCCTTACTGGGCCTTTAATTATAAGTCGCCAATAATATGACCCGGCCCCTCCTGGGCGGGTCATACCACGGGGTTATATCCCCAACAAAAGGGCAGAAGCTTACCTCGCAGCCCACTAGCAGGCCAGCCTAACTCCACCTTGCCAGTCATCTTCCTTGGCATGCCAGAAGGATAGAGCATGTGTGGTCGCCCCAGGCACCCGCCGTGCCACCTCCTGCTTCCGTCGACCCCAGGACGAGGGGATATGCTTCCCGTTGGGTCCAGATCAAGCCCACCTCCTCGGCTCACCCTCTCCCTCACCTCTCCCTCTTGTTTTTGTGCTCGCCTGAGAGAAGCCAGAGCATGCCATCGCCGCAGCTGTAGCCACCATCATCGCCTCAGCTCTCCGTCATGTCCAGTCGGTCCGTCGATGTCCACATCCTCTTCCCGCTGACGAATGCAAGCCGAGGAGCTCCACGTTGTCATCTTCGAGCTCGTCACCACCGCATCTGCTCGCTAGACTTCACCGTTGATTCACCACCTACTCGACCTCTTCGAGTCCGCTAACCATCCCTATGACCCCGTTGTGAGCTCCCGAGTATTCTCCCTCTCTCGCCGCGCTCAATCCCCTCCCCTAGCCAGCCTAGCCACCAAAGCCGAGAGCTCCATGCCGCCGGACATGACGCCATCGTGGCTACCGCTAGCACAGCTCATGCCCAAGCACCTCAATGCGTTCCTGGAACTCCCAGGAATCTAACGCACTCACTAGAATGTCCTGCAGTGCACCGCAACACTGAAACCGAGCTTCACCGAACTCCGGCCACCGCGCTTCTCATCATTGGCATTGTTTCAGTGCACCCCAGCTAATGCTGCTTGCTCTGTTGGAAGCACGTGAGCCTGCGCGTAGATCCCCTCCGCCACTTGAATGGTCGCTGGAGGAGGATTTCCGATGACCTCCGCCGCATCTGGCCTCGTCAGCGGCCTAAACCCCGGCTAATCGCTGGTTAACACTAACCTAATCACCCCTCTAGGTCGATGACAAGTGGGCCCTGGCCCCTGCTAATATTTAGTTAAGTTTTAACTAAAGTTTAATTAAGCCCTGTGCCACTGACATGTGGGCCCAGCCCTACTAACAGTTTTTTTAGAATTAACTTATTGCTAATTAACTCTGTTAATTAGCTGAGCCACTAACCAGTGGACCCTACTGGTCAAGTTTGACTCAGTTGACCTGCTGACGTTACGGTTGACCTTGCTGACGTAGCAAAGCGTTTCTGGCATTTTAAATAAGTCACGAAATTCTAGAAATTGTCATAAACTTCAAAAATTCATAGAAAAATAACCGTAGATCAGAATGAAATAATTTATATATGAAAAATTATCAGAAAAATGTGAAGTATCCGTCTATCTCATTTTGATGCATGTTAAAGAAACTTATATCTACTGATCTTGTCAAATCAATTAAAGGGCATTTAAATGCTTCTTTTGGAGTTTGAATTTGAATCTTTGATTCAAATGAACTTCAACTAACATGGTAGCACTTTGCACTAGCTCAAACACTAGCATATTGCCATGACATGATCATGCATCATACTATTGCATTGCATTGATTGTGTTCCTCCTCTGCTAGCTGGTGTTGTTCCTTCTTGGTAGCAGACAATTCCAACGTTGTGATCGTTGACACCAATGAAGAGCTATATTATATTTAGAAGTGCCGGGCAAGCAAACCCCCTTGATCAGTCCGATACAATCCCACTCTCTAGCTCCTACCCTTTTTTACTTCAATAGGACAACAATGATTCAACTATTGCATGTTGCGGTAGTTGAACCCTTTCCTCTGCATGACCTGTCTTTGCCACAGTAAATAGTTGAAACCCAGTAGCACGAGTAGGAGTTGTTTGAACCATGATGTGCCTACTCATTCATGCTTCCTTGTTATGCCTACTGTGCTTAGAGTTGTGTCAGGTCGGATTCATCTGGGATGGATTGGGATGGTGGTGAACATGTCCGACGGTTGAGAGCTAAGTGTGTGAACATGATTTGGTAAAGGTAGCGATGAGAGGCCATGTAGGAGTACATGGTGGGTTGTCTCATTGAAATCATCCTCAGGAACTGAGTTCTGTGTTTGTGATCCAAGAACAACTACTACCAGACATTGGGCCCTGAAACATGACCCGACTCGACTTATTAACCCCCGCGTACTCTGTCCAGGAGTTGCAACTAGTTTCTGGTGTTTGTAGGATATGTGTTGGAGGCCTTACGTAGCGCTGACCCTAGGGGTGGGCTATGATGTGGTATAGACACTATCGCATGGTGTACCGAGGCACCTGTTTGGTGGACTTGGGAACCCTGCACACATCATTCGGGGCCGTAGTGGAAACCTCGGTCGGAGTTCCTCGTAGATGGAACTCAAATAGGCGATAAACCTGGACTAGAGTCTTGTGTGGTTAGTCAGGTCGTGGTCTGCACCCACGCCAGCTTTTGCTTGAAGTCCGTCGAGCACATGACGTGTGATGGCGCTAAGTGGTGGACACATGTGTGAACAAGTACACCCCTGCAGGGTTATAAATGATCTATTCGAATAGTCGCGTCTGCAGATATGGACCACTTGGAAAGCTTACATTGTTCATAGATAACTGGAAGTGGATACTTTAAAATGCGCAAGATAAGCGTGAGTGCTATGGATGGCCTTCTCGTAGGGAGATGGTAGCGGATCCATAGTGGTGTCTTGATATGGTGAATATGGGGACTCGTGTGGGCTATCTCACCTCAAAGGAAATGCTGGTAGACCTAGTTCAAGATAGCCACTGAGTCAAAGCTGGCTTGCTGTAGTTATACACCACAAGCCCCTTGTTGATACTGAGGCATATGTAGATAGTTCTGATGTAAGTCTTGTTTGGTACATTTCTACTCATGTTTGCTTAATTTATATTTGAAGAGAAGACATCAGTCTCACTAGTAGTTCCACGTGGGCTTCGACGATTAGCTTGGGAATCCCAGACAGAGGTATGGTTCCTATGGAGGGTCTTGTAGATAGTCAAGCTTCTCAGCCTTTTCTTTTGTAGCTGTCTGTACTCAGATAGGATATGCCTCCACTTGTTGCTTGTATGACTCTGTATGTTGGGTCATTAGACCCATGTTTGTAATATCATGTTATCTATGGCTCCTCGGAGCCCCTTAAAGAAATACTTGAGTCGTAGAGTTTTATTGTGATGCCATGTTGTATTTACACATATCGAGCATATTGTGTGTATGTTATTCAAATGCTTGGTATGTGTGCGATCCGACACCTAGTTGTTTATTCTTGGTAGCCTCTCTTATGAGGAAATGCCTCCTAGTGCTTCCACTGAGCCATGGTAGATTTCTACTACTCCAGAACACATGGATTGACCGACATGTGTCCTTCCTTGCTCATGTGTCTGTCCCTTCATGGAAATGTCACGCGGTGTTTTACTGGAGTCCTTGTAGATTGCTACGACTCGGTTACACTTGCTGCTGACTGACACGTGCATTGCTGGGTCATGTATGCCTATCCCTGTAAGTTTGTGCCACCTTGGGTTTACGACTAGTCATGTCGGCCTAGGTTCTCTGTCATACGGATGCTAGCGACACTAACATATACGTGAGCCAAAAGGCGCAAACCATCCCGACCCAGGTAAAGGCGGCAGCCGTGGGTTATCATGCGTGATGCCGCAAAGTGATATGATGTGTTACGTGCTAGATCGATGTGACTTAGGATCGGGGTCCTAACAGATTTGGTATCAGAGCCTGAGTGCCTTTAGAATTACCAAGCCAAATTGGTCGAAGTTGAGTCTAGAACTGGTTTAGTTATATAAGGGAATTGATTGTGGAACATAAGGCTCTTTTTACGCCTTATCCGTGTGCCCTTCTGACTCTGAGTCACCCCCTTCTTTTGTACGGGGATTAAGAACTAGGCTTCTCATCTTTCTATCAGGATCACGTGTTACTAATCTGTAGACTTATAGGAATGATGGATTCCTGTCTCAGTTCGTTTCTACTACTTCCGTGTGTTCAAAGTTGGTCTCGGAACCTTGATATTGTGATGTTGAGTGGTTATGCTACCATTTTGCAGGATGTCTCAAAATCTTCTCTAAGCATTTACAACCATTATGTTGTCCGAGTTGTCCCAGGTTTCTAAACAATCTAATGCATTTGCAAATCATTTCTCCCCATTCTGATGTCCTTTTGGCCAGACCAGAAACACTAATCGCTGAGTTGAGGTACTCCATTGCCTCGACATATTTGTTGAAGCTATCAGGAAACTAGGATATCTTAGAGAACCACCCAGTAATCTAGCAATACTTTGTATTCCAGTGTGATAATTCTGGCCATCATTTTTGAAAGCATCTCCTGATGTCATTTAGTTAGTAGGTATTCTATTTCTGGGTTCTTGGACCCAAGATTCACTCTACTTACTTCCTGTTGATAGTGTTTGCTCGTTCCTTCAGGATACTAGTAACCTTTGTGATAGTCTTCGAGGTCTGTGGTCTATTGTTCTTCCCATACCATGAGTCAATATGGCAGAAGTTCTTTTGCACCAAAAGATCACAACCAGAGTGCTCTTGATGAGTTCTCCATTTTACATTGTGAATCTGCCAGTCCTTCCTCTTCTGCATGGGTTATTTAGAAGAAATATGTTGAACTTGTTAGACATGCTAATCCATGCATCCACAACCCAGAAAATTGTGTGTTCCTTTGAGTTATCCCTCTTTAGTTGTATTCTGACCTTCATCTATCAGTGATAATCTGGAGTAGTCGTGCATTCATGTTCATCGATGCCTTTTACTCTTGTGGTCTGTCAGGCCATTCTACTCCAGAATGACTAGGAGAAACAAACTCCAGTACCTCATCCATATCGAGGGTTAGGTCAAAGCAGTTGTATTCGGCAAATCAGAATGCCAATCCAGCTTCTTGTGTGTTCTACCCTAGAGTATTACCATCTTTATGTCAAGAAGGTCATGGGAATTGCACCACCTCTTATGAATTCTTGATGCAGTGATACTTCTCCCCATTATTATTCATTCCTCGGTAACCGTGTTGTTGTAACCAGAATGCCGACAAATGAACCGTGATGTGTGAAATCAACACTCCTAGCAACCCCGTTGCTTGGTAGTTAATGGACATTAATCGCATTCTTAGTGTGTTGATTACTGCATTGTCATTCTAAGATTGATCATGCTACCTAGTCCATTTTCCCTGGTGCACTCTTCGATCAATGAGTTAGGATTGTGTCAATCCCTCGCTCTTATCATCTTGCCCTGAAAAGCAAGATTGTTCTCGAGCTTCATAAAATATTGATGGTACGTGATTTTCCGAATATCTTCTTGGAAGTATCACCAGGTTGTCCCCTGATCGTTATGTTGAGTTCGTGATCAAGTTGGTTTTCCCATAAACCAACCCCTTGTCCAAGGATCTATGTTGGATACCCCTGAACTAGTTGGTTAAGATAAACAACAACTTGGAGAGTTGGAAGATAAAAGCTTTGCCTAAATTAGTTCATTTAAAGGGATATTTTTGTGTGTGTGTGTGTGTTGAAGGAAGATGATATTTACATCGATTGATCCTCGTAATAAGTTGTTGGATTTATTGTGTCATCCAATCTTTGATTTGAGTATGGGCTATCGTCGAATCAAATCAGAACCAACGATTTTCATAATCTTGTCTTACTCATGGTTGTTTCCTCAAACACGCATCATTATATCTTTTGGTCTGACCAATGCTATCATTGTGTTCATTTAATTCTGGAATTCCATCTTCATGGGAATTTTGATGAATTGTTGTTGAGCCCATTGACAACATGTTTATCTTCTCCATGGTTCATGTTGAACAATTAAAGCTAGCGTTGGAAACTTGTGGAAGCATTTACTTCATGTCCCATTCATGAAGCATATGTTTGGATGAAAGAAGTGACTTTCTCTAATTCATGTGCATTTGATGCAAGTTGCCATCGTGAATTCGAGAAAGCTTATTTTGCTTCCTCTGGAATCATCCTAAGTTAGTCATGCATGTGCGAAGTATTCTGTGGCTTGAAAGATTAGCTACATTCATTCCATATGTATTCCTAGTACACCAAGCCACTGATTGATTTGTTCAAAGAAAAAAAGTCTAATTTAAGTGCATGATACTTTGATATCCTCGATGATGGTTCCCAACCTGAACTCGGTAGTGTTTTACGGTAAGACTTCTATGTAGTTATGCTTGTCTTGGACAGTGTTTCACGTGTGTCTTGCAAACCAGCTCATGTTTTGGAGTTGCTGTCGTAGTTCATTTCTCAAGAATCTCGCAATGTCATCTCGTCGATTTGTGTTGCAGCCTTTCCCTTTCAGACATGCTGAGTCTAAAGCATCTTATCACCAACCAGATCTGAATCTCAAGAAGATATGATGGTTGGAACATTTGAAAGATTTCGATCTTGGTTTTTCAGTAATCCCGGTGAGTCAATGTAGTGGCCATTTTGCTGAGTCAAGATATCATCCACTTCCCGTGAGGATTTGACTTATTTTGGAAGTTGATCCTTATGGATCCTTTGTGTTTCCGAAGTCCGACCTTTACTTGATGACCATATCGATGCTACTCCGAAGCATGATCGTGGTACCTATAACATCAAGGAGAACATTAGAAGCGGAGTGCTAAATGTCTCTCGGTCGATCATCCAAATTATGTTTCCTTGGCATAGCTAAGGTAAAATCTGAGAAAGTGTTGTCCTCCTTTGCATCTGCATCCTCCATCACTATTCATCATGGTAGTACAAAGTGTTGCCAGGATCTTGGCACAGATGTTGGTAAAACCTTGGTGATTATGGAATTGCTCAAGTTCTTGAGAGCACGCTCAGGCACTAGGTTATATTCTCGGTATCAATTGGAATGTGCCTTCCGTTTGCCAAGTTGTCTTATAACTCTAGTTTCTTCTCCAAGATGAGTATGCAATCTCTTCGAACTCCATCCAACGATCGTTTATGAATTGCCTAAGCTTGGTATGAAGAGTTCTAATGATCCCTGTATCAAAAGTAATTCTTTTTGCCACTTAAGGGAATAATCCTACAAGTCACCTTCTCTAAGGTGCCCCGTTTGGTATGAAGGGCAATTAACTCCTCGCTACCTTGACACCCATTCACCATCTTCTTGAAGTGTGGAATTGTTGAGACCAATTTGAACCTTCGTCATATGTTTCCTTTCCGCCATCTTCGATGGGTGTTCTGTGGCTCGGCTCAAGAGATGTGCTTACGTCTCATTCTGGTACATCGAGCTGCTATACAAACGGTTTTTAACCCCTTTCCACGACGACATTTTAAACCATCTTCTTGCTAGTGTGGGAGATAGGGGGTCCTTCCCACAGGACCCAGAAACCGTCGGGGATAGGCCCTCCTGTCATCCACGCTACGCAAAATGAACTCATGTGAGATAAGGCTAGCCATCGCATACAATTATACAGGCACAATTGTTTTCATTCGTAAGTACATCCCACATAGTGAATCCCAAAGAAACGTTTCCCTTCTTATGAACATCCCACACAGTCAATCCAAGGAATAAGTTTCTGTTAGTATGTGCATCCCACACCGTCGATCCAAGAAGAACGTGTCCATTCATATGTACATCCCACACGATGAATACCAGACAAACTTTTCCATCCGCACGTACGTCACACACAATTTTCCCCATCAAATCGTCTGTGATAGCATTGCCATTGCAGTCGATATTAACAATTTTATCGTTTGCGTTAGTGAATGCAACACGCACGCGTGCATAGAAGAAATTGTGTGGCATAGGCTGTCCATCACACACACTTTTTATATGGAAAACATTTGCGCAGGGTGGCCTAACACAAACAGTTTTCAAGAGGAAGTCGTGTGCGATTGTTCATTGATCCAACACATTTTTTTACTAGAAACTGTGTGGGTTGTGTGAGGTTATCGCCCACGGTGTTGTCTCAATAACCGTTTGCAATAGAAAAACCCAATAAGCAGGCTAATTAGCCTATTATTAATAATCCATTTATTAATCAAATTGACATTTCATATTAAGCACAAAATATATTTCATTTTCGTATTACGGAACCAGGATTTCATAATTGAAATACATCAAAGTATAACATCATATAGCTTCAGCACTCAGTTACACCATATAGGCATATAGCTAGCTACCCCATTACACAACTGCACCAGCACCAAGTTTCACATGCAACATCTATAACCTTTGGAAATTAGCATCATATATAGTAGATAGACAGATGAACCTCATCTGGAAAACTGCTAAAGCGAACGGCGAATATTGAGCCTTCATTGATGTTGAAGGTCTTTGCAACTTTAGGCCAGTGCCTATGGATGATTGACCGTCCATCCTTCGTCCTCTTGAGGAAGACTTCAATATTGTACCATGGGTATTGTATGAATACCTTCCTTGCCTCCTGATCATACACATGGTTTGAGAGGTAATCATCAGTGAACTGCTTTGGAAAGGCCTGAAAACAAAGATATGCATAAATATCTTCTCTAAATTCGGAAATGGCGCAAAGGAATAAAAAAAGACAAGGTATAATAGTTAGTACTATCCTATAGTGCACTGATGTCTTCTTCATTGTGCAGACAAAGATCTTGTTTTTGTCGCTATTTTCTTTACCCTAATAATCTTTCTGAGTTTCTTGACTTGACTGATATTCATGGACAACTCATTTCCCCATATGCGAAATGGGTCGAACAGTGTGTCAAAACTTCAGACAGCAGGACCTACATGTGTAAGACCAAATTGTTAAAAACCTAAACATTAGAATGGTTCCTGCAATTGCACAATAATGTGCTATTAGAAAGGACCATGCATGTGCAAACCTCGATTGTAAACTTCAGTGCTTCCCATTGTTTTCCCTGCAACACATATAAGGTAGTTATTGATTAGGTTAAGTGAGGGTTGACATACTATCAGTAAAATATGTTGATGAAAAATAAACACATTGCAGATTCAGCAAATTAATTCGCGCCACATGGAAAGCCATTTATCCAAACCAAGCATGATTAAGAACTAGGAAAGATAGCAATTGTATATGTTTCTCATGTATTTAGTACAGCCAAATTTGATTTATTCCTCACATGCATAACAATACAAAATTGTACCCACAATAATTGAACATCATATTGCAGAATTGAACCAAACAGTTAACTAAACACCACAAATAAATGAACCAAATATTAACTGAGCACCACATTGCACAATATAACATACTCCTAATAGAAGATCAGGCAGTTAACCAAACCAAGCATGCTTAACAATTTGGAAATATAGCAATTGTATTTCTTTCTCATGTATTTAGTATAGCCAAATTCAACTTATTTCTCACATGGTAGACAATAAAGAAATGCACCCACAATAATTGAAATTCGCATTGCAGAATTGAACCAAGTAGTTAACTAAACACCACAACAAATGAACCAAACATTAACTGAGCACCACATTGCACAATATATAATGTACTAGAAGATCAGACAGTTAACCAAACCAAGCATGCTTCATAACTTGCAAATATGGCAATTGTATTTGTTTTTCATTATTTTTGTACAGCCAAATTCTATTTATTTCTCACATGGAAGACAATACAAAATTGCACCCAAAAGAATTGAACATCACATTGTAGAATTGAACCAAATAGTTAACTGAACACATGATAGAGGCGAAGGTGTCCTGATGTTTCGATGAGATAGCTATCATTTTTTGTGGGAGTCGACTTTGACGATCCGGCTACGAATGTGCGAAGACGTCGCGCCTTAGCAATCGCTAAACCAACTTCCGAGGGGTTATTGACCACGCCGGAGCATGATCAACCTGACCACGAGGGTCTATTTCCTGCGAGCAAACTAAGAACAAGCACGAAATTGAGATTGCAATCTGGATATTGTGAATACAAGAGGAAAGCTTTATTGATGAAAGTGGGGTTCTGTGACATCTTGGTCTGGTCGTTGAATACAAACGAAGTACGCGAAGTTGCAGCTATGGCTAACTTTTAATCTAAACAAAACCCAAAGTCTAAATGGCGCCCTAAGGGCTGTATATATGGACGAAGAGGGGGGAATTTCGTGGCCCTTGGAGGAGGGGTCCGAAACCAACCCTAACTCTTGTTTCCCCACACATACGGACTCTAAAAACAGCCTATACTCAAGTATTTCGAAATTACATGGGCCTGGCCCAATAATAAGACGACGCAGCACCTATAATAGCCTCTTGACGAAATTTAGGAAGTGGCATCTTGTATATTTTGTCCAAGCCTTCATGCACTCATTATGGTGGCTTCAAAGTCCTGAAATCATCATCTAAAACTCCATTCTTGTTCCCCTTGCCCATGCCATCATCTCCATGCTTGAAGTTGCTCGAATGTTCATCCTTCTTGTCCAAGCTAGGCCCTTCATTTGTAAGCAAGACAAATGTATCCAATTTAGGCAGGATCATATTATGATGAACACTAGAATCATTACCAAGAAACAAAAGTACCTGGTAATTTAATTGGCGTGCGCGAGCTCTAGTAATTGGTCCAGTATGTATAGCAGCAGGGGTTGTGGGTGTAACAATGGTATTGATGTCCTCATCATCCTCCCCTTCTTGAAATGAAGTCGTCCTTGATGGAAGCTCATCTTCCTCACCCAAATAAGGCTTCAAATCTGCATTGTTAAAAGTGGGACTAACCCCAAAATCTGCAGGCCGCTCAAGTTTATATGCATTATCATTTATTTTCTCTAACACCTTAAAAGGACCATTAGCACGTGGCATTAGCTTTGATTTGAGCAAATCAGGAAATCTATCCTTATGCAAATGTAACCAAACAAGATCTCCAGGTGCAAACACAACATGTTTTCTACCCTTATCTCCAGCAAGTTTATATGTAGCATTCATACGCTCAATGTTCTCCTTAGTTAACTCATGCATTTTTAAGATCAATTCAGCACATTGTTTAGCATCAAAATTATCCTTCTCCGTAGATGGAAGAGGCCACAAATCAATAGGTGCACGAGGTAGGAAACCATACACAATTTCAAAAGGGCACATCTTAGTAGTAGAATGCAACGAACGATTATAAGTAAATTCAATATGAGGCAAGCATTCTTTGCACATTTTCTTATTATTCTTCAAAACAGCCCTAAGCATAGTAGACAATGTTCTATTGACTACTTCAGTTTGTCCATCAGTTTGGGGGTGTCAAGTAGTACTAAAAGCAGTTTAGTCCCCAAGTTAGCCCATAAACATCTCCAAAAGTGGCTAAGAAATTTTGTATCATGATCGGAAACAATTGTATTTAGCACACCATCCAAGCGAATAAGTTCACGAAAGATCAAATCAGCAACATTAGCAGCATCATCGCTTTTATGACATGGTATGAAGTGTGCCATTTTCGAAATTCTATCCACGACAACAAATATGCTATCCCTCCCCTTCTTTGTTTGAGGTAATCCTAAAACAAAATCCATAGATATATCCTCCCATGGAACACTAGGTACAGGCAAAGGCATATATAAAACATGAGGATTAAGTCATGATCAGCTTTTTGACATGTAGTGCAGTGAGCAACAAAACGCTCAACATCCCGTCTCATCTTTGGCCAAAAGAAATGTGTAGCAAGTACGTCCTCCGTCTTCTTTACACCAAAATGTCCCATTAATTCTCCTCCATGCGCCTCCCGCAACAACAAAAGACAAACAGAGCTAGCTGGAATGCATAGCTTGTTAGCATAAAACACAAATCCATCATTAACGACGAACTTGTTCCATGTTCTCCCTTGTTTATAATTCTGCAATACATCTTTAAGTTCAGCATCATGGACATATTGATCTTTGATGGTCTCCAAACCAAATATTTTAAAGTGAAGTTGTGAAAGCATAGTATAGCGACGAGACACTGCATTAGCAATAACATTTTCTTTACCCTTCTTGTGTTTTATGACATAAGGAAAAGTCTCAATGAATTCAACCCATTTAGCATGTCTATGGTTCAGTTCTGCTTGACTTTTAATATGTTTCAAAGATTCATGATCAGAATGTATAACAAATTCTTTGGGCCATAAATAATGTTGCCATGTTTCTAAAGTCCGAACAAGAGCATATAATTCCTTATCATAAGTAGAATAGTTCAGACTAGGCCCACTCAATTTTTCAGAGAAATATGCAACAGGTTTACCATCTTGTAATAACACACCTTGTCGGTAAAACAAACCCTGGGTCTGTTGCCCAGACCGTGCACAGGCCTAAAAAAGCTAAGTTGCAACATCCAAGACCAGATCAAGCTAGGACAGATGACTCTTTGAGGAATCAAAGGGCAGGGCAAGAAGACCAAGACACTGCTAAGGAAAAACCTCCCTTGCCAGGCAGGTGAGCCTGGCGAGGACGAGGTGGCCCCGAAGACAAGCCTCAAGACCGCCCCGGCAGGCCTGCCGGGCACTACCAAAGCAAACTACCCCGCCAAGGCTTCACCGCTCCACCACACAGCGACGCAAGTCATCGATCGGTGCGGTGTCAAGCCCCCAAGTGACTAAGTGGCAGTCATTCGACACATGGCAGCCACTTCCAGAGGAAACCACCTCCAAATGACACCCGTCTAGAGACGTATCAAGCAGATAGGCTAAAAGGTGGCCGAGCGGCCCGACAAGGCTTGCCGGGCAGGCTACGATGTGACACTGAGCGACGCATTCATGCGCTCTGCTCTGCCTGCAGAGTTAGGTATGATAGCACTGTTTGTTATCTAATCAGTACACAATGACTGATTTGCCACTGTGGTAACCCCCTGATCTATAAAAGGAGGGCCATGGCAACCAGAGAAAGGGTTCGGAACCTTGTTCACTCGTACGCGCGTAGCTGCTCTCGCCCCGAGGCAACCCTGCCGGGCAAGAGCGCTGCGTTTCCACCTCAATCCACCATCAATCCACCAAAGCAGGAGTAGGGTTTTACGCCTCGCGGCGGCCCGAACCTGGGAAAAACTGCCCGTGTGATCTCTGGTGTGCTATGCTACGGTCCTCCGCTCTTTGTGCAATGCGCTCAGCCCCTCTGCCGAACCAAAAGGGCCGATGGCCCCATAGGTGGCCGTGATTTCCCACGACATCTTTGGCATGCCAGGTAGGGGGCAGCGCTTGCGTGAACTCGAGAAGCGTACGCAGCGCGTCGTCTTCATCGACGGCTCCATCGTTCATGGCGACTAAGAAGAAGCCCGGTGTTGCAGCCCACCCGTCCACTTCGAAGGCCCCGCTGCACGCGGCCACCGATGCCGCGGAGGCCATGAGGACGCATGGGGACACGAACGCTATGGGCGATGTGGCCGACGCGGGGGATCACAGCGAGCAGGCCCGCCACGGCCTCCCAATGCGATGACAACGGCCCGCTAGCCGGCCATGCTGAGGGGGGCACCCCCACAGTGCAGTCCCCTCCGCGGCAGCTTGCGCAAGGGCCATGACTAGAGCCTTGTGATCAAGAACCCGACGACGTCTCGATGGCTTTATCCGGCCCTCAAGCGCGGCGGGACCAGCGGCAAGCCCAGGAAGACAGGCGAGGGGAAGGCACACGCATCACCGTCGAGCAATGCCACGACAACAGCCGCCAGTCTGATCGGCGCAACGGCGCCGACGTCGACGAGCCTGCACTCGGTGAGGGTGGGTGCCTACCTTTCGAGGTTCGGTGCCCCTCCTTCACTCGCGAGCTACGGCAAGTCCGTTGGCCATCTTCCCGCACATTCAAACCGGAGATACCAGAGAAGTACGATGGAAGATTGAACCCGACAGAGTTCCTGAGCATCTACACCATCGCTGTACAGGCTGCCGGGGGAAGAGACGACAAGGTGTTCGCCAACTACTTCCCTTTGGCACTCAAGCCAAACGTGAGGTCTTGGCTGATGCACCTACCGGAGAACTCCATTTCAACTTGGGATGACCCGTGCCATGAGTTTGTTGGCGCCTTCATGGGCGGCCATCAAGAACCAGGGCGGCCCAGCGATCTGCAACTCCTCCCGCAGAAGGAAAGGGAGACCCTGCGGAAATACATGCATATTCAGTCGAGTGCACATGAACATCCCAGACATCCACCCGGCAGCCGTGATAGTTGCATTCCAGTCCAACATGCGCAACCGCCAGATACGTCCCAAAATGAACGTGCGGCTGCCCCGGACTGTGAATGAGTTATACACACTGGTGGATAAGTGTGCTCGCATAGAGGAGGGAAGGCGACTTCCCGGCGAAGAGGACGGCGTCGACATCGATTCAGACGATGACGCCACCAGCCAGAAGAAGAACAAGAAACACAATAAGAAGCGCAAGGAGAAGGTTGTGATGGCAGTCGAAGGATCAAGTACACCTAGTACCGGCAAGATGGCTGAAGCACCCGGCAAGGAGGTTGCTGCATGCACTGACTACTGGGCGGCTGCGGCTACCGACAAGGCCGGGAAGGGTGAGGGGTCGTATTGCAAGATCCATAGGACCAAGGGCCGCGACCTTCAGGAGTGCCATTAGGTTGAGCAGCTCGTCAGGAAGCTGAGGGCTGAGTACGAGAAGCGTGATAAGGAGAAAATCAGGATGGTACTGGTGGGAAGGACCATGGTAGCAGAGTAAATCACCCCGGCCAGGCTCTTCAGGATCAAGGGAAACCCGCCAGAGGCCGTGAGAAGAAGGATTGCGGTGATGAGACCGATGAGGGAGATGAAGAGGAAACCAGCGAGTAGGAGTTCTAGAAAGTCACTGACGCCTTGTGCGTTGACGGGGGTGCATCTCTGCACTCCTCTCACCGGCAACTTAAACAGTGGGCGGGTGAAGTCAACGCCATGGAGCCAGCGGCAGATTCTCGGAAGCCGCTCAAATGGTTCCGCATGCCCATCATCTTTGACAAAGAGGATCACCCTGATCCACCACTGCGGTAGGGTGCTTGCCGTTGTTGGTCTCACCAACAATACACAACCTCAAAGTCACAAAGATGTTGGTTGACGGTGGGGCTGGGTTGAATCTGAGATCTCCAAAGGTCCTCAGCAAACTTCAGATAGTAGATGAGGAGCTCAAGGTTACTGGTACATTCCAAGGAATCAACCCTGGTAGAAGTCGTCCTAAAGGAAAGATCACGCTGCCGGTGACGTTCGGGGGGAAGATAAACTACCGGACTGAGAAGATCGTGTTTGACGTGGTTGACCTCCCCTTGCCGTACAATGGAATCCTTGGTTGCCTAGCTCTGGCCAAGTTCATGGCGGCATCCCACTATGCCTAGAACACCTTGAAGATGCCAGGGCTGATAGGAGTCATTTCCTTTCCATCAGATAAGAAGGACGCAGTCATATGTGTGGACAAGATGTATCGGGAAGCAGTCGCGGCAGAGGCCGCGGAAGCCAGTGTTCCCGCCAAGGAGAGTAAGAAAATGAAGAGAGCTAGCAAGGATGCCAGCAAGGAATCCGGGAAGCGTGCCTCTCCGGAGTGTGTTGCGCCTGTCGATTACTTGCTGGAGAGTTCCAATAGCAAGAGATCCAAAGCTGCTGCGCCTGCTGTGAAGAAGGCCCCGCTAGGGCTGGCTGGCAGTGATGGTACCTTCACTATCAGTGCCACCCTCGATGACAATAGAAAGCGCGCTTGTTACCTTCCTACGGGTGAATGTTAATGTGTTTGCCTGGCAACCATCTGACATCCCCGGTGATCCCAGGGAGGTAATCGAGCACCACCTTGCTATCTGCCCACATGCCCGGCCCGTCAAGTAGAAGGTTCGGAAGCTAGCTTTGGAGCGGCAACAGTTTATTGCCGATGAGATCAAGAAACTTGAAGCAGCTGGTTTGGTCAGGGGAGTATTGCACCCCACGTGGTTGGCAAATCCAGTGGTGGTGCGCAAGGCGAATGGGAAATGGAGGCTTTGCATAGATTTTACGGATCTGAACAAGGCATGCCCGAAGGACCCGTTTCCCTTGCCGCGCATCGACCAGATTGTGGATTCCACTTCCGGGTGCGACCTACTTTCCTTTCTGGATGCCTACTTCGGATACCACTAGATCTTCATGTCCATGGAAGACGAGGTGGAAACAACGTTCATAACCCCGTGTGGCACGTACTGCTTTGTACAGATGCCCTTCGGGCTAAAGAGCGCCGGATCCACCTTTGCCAGAGCAGTATAGATTGGCTTTGAGTCCTAGTTACACAGAAACATCGAGGCTTACATAGATGATATTGTGGTCAAGACCAAGGACAGATCAACCCTCATCCAGGATTGGGAAGAAACCTTTGCCAATTTGCGTAAGATCAACTTGAAGTTGAACCAAGAGAAGTGTGTGTTTGGAGTCCCCTCCTATAAGCTACTTGGCTTCTTTGTGTCTCATCGAGGGATAGAGGCCAACCCCGACAAGATCAAGGCTATTGAGCAGATTCAAGCACCAAAGATAGTCAAGGACGTGAGGCGTTTGACAGGGTGCGTGGCTGCACTGAGCAGGTTCATTTCCAAGTCTGCTGAGCGCGCCCTGCCGTTTTTCAAAATCTTGAAGAATGCAGGGCCCGTGGAGTGGACCCCGGAGGCAGATGCTGCACTGCAAGATTTGAAGACCTATCTTTCCTCTATGCCCACCTTGGTCGCTCCCAAACCGCAAGAGCCGTTGCTGCTATACTTGGCGGCAACCAATCAAGTGGTTAGTGCAGCACTGGTGGCGCAACGGGAAGTGGATGACATGGCAACTACAACCACTGTTACCTCTGGAGAAGAAAGTGGACCTATCCCGACAAGGCTAGAGTAAGTCCAAAGCAAGAAAGGCAGAGCAGCGGAAGCAGTTCCCTGGTCACGGCAAAGAAGAAAGTGGTGCAGCGCCTAGCATACTTCGTCAGCTCCCTGTTGCAGGGGGCTAGGTCGAGATACTCTGGCATGCAAAAGTTGATTTTTGGCCACATCATGGCCTCAAGGAAACTGCGCCACTACTTCCAAGCCCACGAGATCACAGTTGTCACCCGTTTCCCCTTGCAACGCATACTCCGGAACCCTGGGGCCACCGGAAGGATTGTGGAATGGGCTTTGGAGTTGTCTAGCTTTGGTTTGAAGTTTGAAAGCACGTCAACCATTCAGAGCAGAGCACTAGCAGAATTCATTGCAGAGTGGACACCAACTCCTGATGAAGAGGTATTGGAGACAGTTATTCCCGGCAAGGAAGCGCCCCAAGATTGGATCATGTATTTCGATGGTGCCTTCTCCCTACGAGGTCCAGGGGCTGGCGTGCTTCTTGTTGCTCCCACTGGGGAGCACCTTAAGTACGTCGTCCAGATGCACTTTCCCCGGGAGAAGGCTGCCAACAATACTGCACAGTATGAAGGGCTCCTTGTCAGCCTCAGAATTGCAACAGAACTGGGAATCAAGAAGCTGATCATCCACGGAGATTCACAGCTTGTGGTGAGACAAGTCAACAAGGATTACCAAAGTCCATTGCTGGAGGCATACGTCGAGGAAGTGAGGAAGTTAGAGGAGCGCTTTGACAGATTGCAAACAGAACACGTACCCCGTACGGAAAACAGCACGCTGATCATCTGTCGAAGTGCGCTGTGCAAAAGCTCCATGTGGAACCAGGGACTTTTGTTCTCCATCTAACTCAACCCTCCGTATCTCCGGCAATAATGGCCAGAAAGAGGAGGAAACTAGACTTCGGCAAGCCTCACCCGGCAGGGCCTCCCAAGGCCCCCGGCAGAGAGCTTGGCGGGAACAACTCCCCTTCAATCAGCGAGCTGCACCATCCCGCTAGACCACTGGTCCCTGCGGTCGAGAAGTGCGCTCCTGCAAATGAGGAGGTGCCGTTGGTCCTTGTTGCCGAGCCTCTGGCTCCAACTTGGGCACGGCACATAGTCCATTTCCTCCAAACTGGAGAACTCCTCGAAGAGCAAGAAGAAGCTGAAAGAGTAGCCCGGAGGGCCAGTATGTATCAGTTTGTCGATGACACATTGTACAGAAGGAGGCCCAACGGTGTGAAATTGAAGTGCATTTGCCAGGAGGATGGAAGGGAACTGTTGGCAGAGATACACAAAGGTATGTGCGGCTCACACATTGGATCAAGGACCGTGGTTGGAGAAGCCTTCCGGCAAGGATTTTACTGGCCACGGCCCTCCAAGATGTAGTTGAGCTCATCACCAAATGTGAAGCCTGCCAGTTCCACTCCAAGAACATTCATCAGCCTGCCCAAGCTCTTCAGACGATCCCTTTATCATGGCCCTTCTCGGTCTGGGGGCTTGATATCTTGGGCCCCTTCCCCCGTGCTACTGGGGGCTTTGAGTTCTTGTTCGTTGCTATCGATAAGTTCACAAAGTGGCCAGAGGTGGAGCCCGTGAGAAAGGTGACCGCTCAGTCAGCTATCAAGTTCTTGAAAGGATTGGTGTGCCGCTTCGGAGTCCCTGCCCGGATCATCACTGACAATGGCACCCAATTCATGAGCCGCGCCTTCATGCAATATGTTCATGCCCTCGGAAGCAAGATCTCATTTGCCTCTGTCGCCCATCCCAGAAGCAACGAACAAGCTGAGAGGGCGAACGCTGAAGTGTTGCGGGGCCTTAAGACAAGAACTTTTGATAGACTGCAGAAGTGTGGCAGGCGATGGATCGACGAGCTGCTAGTGGTTCTTTGGTCCCTCAAAACGACACCAAATCGAGCTACCGGGCACACTCCCTTCTCCCTAGTCTATGGGGCAGAAGCAATTATCCCCACGGAACTCATATTCGGGTCTCCTCGAGTGCTTGCCTACGATGAAGTAGCGCAGGAATTGCACCGGCGTGACGACGCTGTGCTACTTGAGGAGAACCGTCTCTGGGCCGCTACGCGTGCTACATGCTACCAGCAAGCCCTGCGCTGCTATCACAGCCGCAGGGTTCGTGCCCGGGGTTTTGAGGAAGGCGACCTTGTCCTTAGGCATGTTCAGTCCGCCAAGGGTACAAACAAGTTGACGCCGAAGTGGGAAGGCCCTTACCGGGTAGTACGAGTCACCAGACCTGGCGCAGTCCGTCTGGAGACCGGAGATGGCATTCAATTGCAAAACTCATAGAATATTGAGCATCTCCGTAAGTTCTACCCATAAGGCACGGCTGTCGGGCCCTTCCCGGTAGCCACCCTTTTGTACAGGCCTTGCCGCTGTTGCATGTAACCCCTTGTACAAAGCCAGGCATAGACCCTGAGCAACAAAAATAAATGAAGCGCTGGGGGGCCCCAACACTTGCATGCATGCATAAGCATATCATGAGCATAGCATGATCATGTAGATAAGGTCGCATGAGGCATTGCTTTCATCTGCATTAAGTTGTAGGGTTCTTGCCGTGGACTTGGTCCCAAGGGAGAAGAAATGAAGACAAGCCTATGTGACGACCCCTGGCAAGCCAAACCGATAAGTTCTCTTCTTATCCTTACGCATTCTGTAAGCAGAAACTTGTGCATATGAAAACCTCGCCACCTTCAAAACTTAGGTGCTCCCATCCTTTGAATCGAACGTTGCTTCGGTCAGGATGGTCGCGGTGGCTTTTGATAGAGAAGGCTTGGCGGGGGGCTGGTCCATCTTTACGATTTGTGCCTGGCAGGCTTAGCTCCATGCCAACAATTCGAGGGTACCGGCAGGATAGCTTGCCGGAGCAAACTTGTTTACTTGAACGTATAGAGGCATTTCACCTCTGCATGAGTATGACACATGCACAAGTGCCCAACAAAGCTTGTCCTTTTCATTAATATGCAGATGAACAAGTACAGATCTTACAGAACACTAACAAGGATAAAGAAGATTACATTATTTAGACTAAAGATTGGCAAATGCCTACATGTTTTAGATTGAAAAAAGATAAGTGCCCCGTGATGCTCTTTCTTGCCCTCCTCCTCCTAGGCACTATGGCGGAAGGTGAAGAAGGCAAAAGGAGCGCCTGGGCAGAAGCCCAGCCTGACCCTGTCAGGCCCCTTGTCAAGGGGCCTCACAGGGGCGGGAGGGCGCGGGCGAAGGTGATGGTGAAGAGAGCGGCGGAGACGACCCGCCAGCCACCACCACCAGGGCCCGTGAGGAAGCGTGCTGGGGCCCAGCTGGAAGGTTGCTGGAGGAGCCCGGAGCACCACCCCCACCTCTGCATCCAACTCCTCGGGGAATCTCCTTGCCGGGGACGGGATGCAGGTGCAGATAGTGGTGCTGCCGCCTGATGGTGATGGTGCGGCTGACGATCAGTCGGAGTCAGAGTCGTCGTCCTCCCCATTGGCGTCGTCGTCATCGCCGGCACTGTCCTCCTCGTTGCTGTCGCTCGAGGAGGAGCTTTCGTCGTCGGTCGAGCTCTCCGCGCAGCACCCTAAGCGAGCACCCGAGCACCCAAAGACCTTGACGAAGAGCAGATCAGCCTCCATTAGTTTGAAATGGAGGATGTGCCCCTCCGACAAGCTATGGGCGTGTGCAAAGGTCTTCCAGCCGCGTCGGAAGAGCATGACATTAGGGGTGGGGAAATCCACATCCACCCGCATGCCGCCGTTCCCGCAACCCCTCATGTGCAGCTTTAATGAGCGCGGTTGTTCAAGCTCCATCGCCGTTACAAATGGAGTGGGGAGACGAAGGTGGCCGTGCAAAGGCTTGTACAGTCTGATAATGAACTCCAGGGGTTGATCTCCAACATGGCCTTCCATCTGGGGAGGGGCGGCCGGCGGGGATGCAACCAGAGCACCGGCCCGTCCTCCTCGGCCCCGGGCGCCATGACGACCTCGACCTCGCCCCCTCCCACCTCCCACCTCCTCTCGCAGTGGGCTCCGGCCCCACATTTTCGAAGGGAGGAGGGAGGCACTGTCGAGCAGAAGTTCTTGTCGCCGTCACTGGAGCAGCGCCGCGTCCTCGACCTCTCACCGTGGCGGGGAAGATCTACTGCAGGAACGGAAGGAGAAGGGTGTGTGGGGAAACACCTTACCCCATGTTCCCCTTCTTATAGGCGTACGGGGCAGGGGGCTGGGTTCCTCCATGAAGGTGGCCACCCCGCTCGGCCAGTCCAGCTCCTCCTCGCCACTAACAGCTCGAGAAATCAAGGCCGACCCCCCTGCACCAATCTACGACGCCTGGCTTTCTGCCACGGCGCTCATTCCCGCGCCCTCCGCATCCGCCACCAACCCTGCGCAGTGCATGCGATACAAGTGGCGGAGGCACTCGAGGCGGGAAGGATAATGGGGTGATGGTTACAGCCCCGTGAACGTGGGACGTGGGTACACCATAGATCGTGGCCCATTAACTCCCCAACCACAATTGGCGTTACGCGACATGCGAAAGAACCAGAAACTGACTTGGGCTCAGGTTAATGAAGAAGCAAAGAAGATCTCAAAGGATGAAGCAACTGCTACCCTCTTGCCTGTGCATTGGAAAGGGCCTACCCCGATGATGCCCGGTAGTGCATTCGGGCCAGGCCCGGGGGCTCCCGTCGGTACAACAAACCCTGGGTCTGTTGCCCAGACCGTGCACAGGCCTAAAAAAGCTAAGTTGCAACATCCAAGACCAGATCAAGCTAGGAGAGATGGCTCTTTGAGGAATCAAAGGGTAGGGCAAGAAGACCAAGACAGTGCTAAGTAAAAACCTCCCTTGCAGGGCAGGCGAGCCTGGCAATGATGAGGTGGCCCCGAAGACAAGCCTCAAGACCGCCCCGGCAGGCCTGCCGGGCACTACCAAAGCAAACTACCCTGCCAAGGCTTCACCGCTCCACCTCACAGCGATGCAAGTCATCGATCGGTGTTGTGTCAAGCCCCCAAGTGACTAAGTGGCAGTCATTCAACACATGGCAGCCACTTCCAGAGGAAACCACCTCCAAATGACACCCGTCCAGAGACGTGTCAAGCAGACAGGCGAAAAGGTGGCCGAGCGGCCCGGCAAGGCTTGCCGGGCAGGCTACGATGTGACACTGAGCGGTGCATTTAATGCTCTCTACTCTGCCTGTAGAGTTAGGTACGATAGCACTATTTGCTATCTAATCAGTACACAATGTCTAAGTTGCCACTGTGGTAACCCCTTGATCTATAAAAGGAGGGCCATGGAAACTAGAGAAAGGGTTCGGAATCTTGTTCACTCGTACG
Organism: Thinopyrum elongatum; assembly: GCA_011799875.1. Lineage (NCBI taxonomy): Eukaryota > Viridiplantae > Streptophyta > Magnoliopsida > Poales > Poaceae > Thinopyrum > Thinopyrum elongatum. The sequence continues at coordinate 387,366,115 of CM022303.1, read as the reverse complement.
CGCGTAGTTGCTCTCGCCCCGAGGCAAACCTGCCGGGTAAGAGCGCTGCATTTCCACCTCAATCCACCAAAGCAGGAGTAGGGTTTTACGCCTCGCGGTGGCCCGAACCTGAGTAAAACTGCCCATGTGATCTCTGTCGTGTTGCGCTACGGTCCTCTGCTCTTTGTGCAATGCGCTCAGCCCCCTACCGAACCAAAAGGGGCCGATGGCCCCATAGGTGGCCGTGATTTCCCACGACACACCTCTTAATCCAATTCCACTAGCATCACATTCAAGCTCAAAAGTCTTATTAAACTCAGGAAGTTGGAGTAAAGGAGCATGTGTCAATTTATCTTTCAATACCGTCAAGGCTTCTTCCTGTGTGGTACCCCAAACAAAAGGCACATCCTTCTTTGTAAGCTCATTGAGATGTGCAGCAATGGTGCTAAAATCTCTCACAAAACGCCTATAGAAACCAGCGAGTCCAAGAAAACTCCTCACTTGTGTGACCGTTTTGGGTTGCGACCAACTCTCAATAGCTTCAATCTTGGCTTTATCAACTTCAATTCCCTGTGCAGTAACAACATAGCCAAGAAAAGATACTCGGTCGGCGCAAAAGGTGCACTTCCCAAGGTTACCACACAAATGTGCATCACGTAGAGCAATAAAAACAGCACGTATATGTTCCAAATGTTCCTCCAAAGATCTGCTATAAATCAGTATAGCATCAAAATAGACTACCACAAATCGTCCAATGAAAGCACGTAAAACTTCATTCATTAATCTCATGAAAGTACTAGGTGCATTAGTTAACCCAAAAGGCATGACTAACCATTCTTATAAACCAAACTTAATTTTAAATGCTATTTTCCATTAATCTCCTAATTTCATACGAATTTGATGGTATCCACTATGCAAATCAACTTTGGAGAATATTGTAAAGCCACTCAATTCATCAAGCATATCATCTAGCCTAGGAATAGGATGACGATAATGAATAGTAATATTATTAATGCCTCTACAATCAACACACATACGCGACGTACCATCCTTTTTGGCTCTAGTATAATAGGAACAGCATAAGGACTAAGGGATTCGCGTATATAACCTTTATCGAGCAGCTCCTGTACTTGACGCATAATCTCATTCATCTCCTCTGGATTGGTACGGTATGGTGAACGGTTGGGTAGCGATGCATCGGGAATTAATTCAATTTGATGCTCAATCCTGGTGGCACGTCTTGTGGAAAGACGTCAGCGAACTCCTGCAAAATGTTAGTGATAGCAGGAGGCAAAGAGGAAGGCACATCCTCGAATGAAAATAATGCCTCTTTGCACACAAAAGTATAGCAAATAGGTTTGCTAAAATCTAGATCATCAATATCAGATTTGGTGGCAAGTAAACATGCACTTTTCAATTTAATTTCAGAAGCAACACTAGATGGTTTATTATTAGGCTTCATTTGTTTCTCAAATTCTTTTGCCACAATCTGATTTTCACTCTTATTTTTCTCCTGTTTTGCTTTATTAGCTCTATTAATATAATCTTTCAAAATGGAATCAGGAGTCATAGGAAGCAAAGTAATATGTTTATCCTTATGAACACGAGTATACTGATTGTTTCTACCATGGTGTACAGAATTTTTATCAAATTGCCATGGTCTACCAAGTAATAAGGAACATGCTTGCATGGGTACCACATCACAATCAACATAATCAGCATATGTAGAGATACTAAAATGCACACGAACAGTATGTGTTACCTTAACCTTACCGCTGTTGTTGAACCATTGGATGTAGTAAGGATGTGGATGTGGTCTTGTGGTGAGAGATAGCTTCTCCACCATCTCAATGCTAGCCAAGTTGTTGCAGCTCCCTCCATCTATGATGACGCGAATAGAACGTTCCTTCACAACTCCCTTTGTATGGAACAAATTATGCCTCTGATTTTGCTCAGTTTGTGTGACCTGCACACTCAAAACAGGTTGAGCAACAAAACTTTCATACCTGTCAGCATCTTCAGCAGCCATGTATTGCGTCTCATGATCAGAATCATCTCCACCGTGTTCTTCACTTGTAATAAGAGCCAAAGTCTCCTCATCATACTCACTAGCGGACTCATACCCACCATCCTCAATAGCAATCATAACATGCGGAGATTGGCATTCTCTCGCATAATGACCTCTACCCTTACAACGACGACAAATAATATCATGTGTGTGCCCTGTTGATGCCATGGATGAAGAAGAGCTCTGTGGAGGCCCGGTAGGTGTTCTCTTGGCAGATAGTTGTGGTAGTGCCTGCTTTCTTGTATCACGGCTGGAGGTGGCAGATGACGGAGGTGCCGGTGTAGCAGAACATGTGGCATTCACCGGTACATCGAGGTGCTATACAAACGTTTTTTAACCCCTTTCCGCGACGGCGTTTGGAACCGTCGCCAAGTGAGTGACTGCGATAGGGGGGTCCTTCCCACACGACCCATAAACCGTCGGGGATAGGCCCTCCGGTCACACACGCTCGGCAAAAAGAGGTCGTGTGCAACGGGCGAGCGATCAAACACGGTTATACGTACAGTTGTGCTAAAAAAATACAATTATACAGGCCAAATCATTTCCGGTCGTAAGTACATCCCACAAAGTAAATGCCGGCTAAACATTTTCGTTCGTATGTACATTCCACACAGTCAATCCAAGGAATACGTTTTCGTTAGTATGTACATCCCACGCAGTTAATCCAAGAAGTACATTTTCGTTCGTATATACATCCCACACAGTCACTCCAAGGAAAATGTTTTCGTTCGCAGTTGCATCACACACAATTTTCCCCATTAAATCATTTGTGACAGCATTGCCATTGCACACGATATTAACAATTTTATCATTTGCGTTATTGAATGCATCACACACGGTGCGTAGAAGAAACTATGTGGCAAAGGTTGTCCATCACACACACTTTTTGTAGCGCCCAAGATGCGATTCTATCCCAATCACGTGATGAATTCATGATTGGGGAACAACCACATTTTGAGCGCATAGCAAGGTGGATATCATTACAACATACCATGTACTGAATAGATGAGAATACCATATAAAGGCTTACACTCACCACAAGCTACAACATGAATACATCAATACATAGAAACCACCATACAAAAGAGCAGGATCCGACCACAGATGAAATCAAACGAAAAAGAAGAACGACATCCACCCTACTAATCCCAGGCTCCCGACCCGGAACCTATCCCTTGATCGAAGAAGCAGACGCAGAAGAACTCCAAAACAAGCAAGCATCGCTCTCACATCAGATCATCGCATTACCTGTACCTGCAACTGTTGTTGTAGTAATCTGTGAGCCAGGAGGACTCAGCAATCCCATTACCATGGGTATCAAGATTAGAAAACTTAATGGGTATGGAATGGATAAGTGGTGAGGTTGCAGCAAGCACTAAGCATTGTATGATGGCTGACTTACGAGTACAAGAGTAAGAAGAGAAACAACGCATAACGGTCGCAAACTAGTAATGATCAATAAGTGATCCTGAAATACTTATGAATCAAACATAACCCCACCATGTTCTCTTCTCAAACTCACTCGAAAAGAGACGGTCACAGTTACGCACGCGGTTGGTGTATTTTAAATTCAGATCTGGTGTCAAGTTCTCTACAACCGGAGGTTATAAATATCCAATCTGCATATTTCGAATTCGCTACTGTTCTGCCCTATACACAATTTTAGAGTTGTTAAACATGCATAGCAAGTGCATCATGTTAATCTAGACATTTTTCTAAGCAAGTTACATATATAATTTATTTAATTCAGAGCTAGGGTTATTTAGTTATGAAAAAAAACCATTTTAGTATGTCATTTTAGCAATTTTAATGCAACCAACAATTTAAATGTTCTCAACATGCATGAGGATGGCATTTCAAGTTATATGCAATTTTATGAAAAAGTTGACATGAAGGATGATAAGAGCATTTGTCGCCATGGCGGAAAGAATTGGGTGCCACGGCGGCGAATCCGAAAATGTTACCACGGCAACATTCCGATGATCCGGCAACTCGATTAAGATGCCGGTGCAAAGGAACAAGTGTGGGTGCGCGAAACGGGCAAGAGTGACGGGGAGTGATCCCGGATACCGGGTGTCCCGCATGTTGATGACATGGCAAATGAGGAACATGCAACAATTCCTACACGTTGCAAACATAGGTTGCATCTCATTCAACACATGCATTTGTCCACGGGTCATCATCTCGACGGTTATACCTTCGAAGTGTGCATTTACGAAGTGGATCGAGTTCGTAGTTGAAGTAGTGGTTCACGAGTTGTAGAGGAAGTAGGCGTTTATGTACGGGAAGCAGTAGTGGTACACGGTCATCAAGGAACTTGGTGAATCCACGGTCTTGGGGTGACGGTAGTCATACACGACAACCATAGTTGAACTTGAGGGGTCATCGATGTCGTGGTACTTGGCGCGACACCCTATAGTCATACTTGTTCGAGAAGGAACTTGATGCAACACCGTGGAACTTGGCACATTCAAAGGGTACTTGACGGGTGCCAACGAGGATCACGGATGTATGGATGCAAGTGGTGCCGAGGTGGAATTTGGCAGTGAGCATGTGAGGCCTCGGGGCTGCATCTTGCGTTCATGGCGGCCTTGGTCTTGATGATCCAAAGTGTCCCTTTTATGGTAGCGGCAAGGTGGAGGCGACAGAGATGGTGCTGTGCGGACGCGGGCACAGGATGGGTGATGGGGTGGCGAGGCGACAAGAGGGGCGAGGAGGGGGATCCTGGTCACGACAAGAGAAGGCAGCGGGGCGACGTCCTTGTCGGACGGAGCTGGTGCAGGAGAACCATGGCGAGGCCGAAGCTGGGGTCTTGGGCAGGAGGTGCCCACGGCTGGAGCAGAGGAGGTGGTCGACGTCGTGCACGAGGCGAGGTCGAGGACGGTGGTGGGTTGAGGGTGTTGCGCCGGGGTTGGGGACGACGGCAAGTCACTGTCCAGGGGCGTCGATGGGGCACGATAGTCGATGGAGCTGTTGTGGGGGCTCCCGCCGATGGTGACTTGGCTGCGGCGCACGATGGAGATGCTCGCCGGACGGAGCAGCTGCAGGGCCGTCGCGCGGGCCACGGGGACGACGCCACGACCACGGTTGGTGTGGCGGTGGAGGCCATGGACGAAGGGGAGGTCCGGCGAGGACTGGGCACCAGCGAACGAAGGCAGCGCTTAGCAGCTGGCAGAGATGGCGAGGAGCTTGGGGGTGCGACACGCGGTAGTGAAGCAGAAGAGGTCGCTGGCGGTTTACCGCAGGGGACGCGGGGAGGCAGCGCTTCTGTTGCCAATCGGGACAAAGAAGGGAGGTCGAGCGGGTGAGGGGATCGGGCACGATGCGGATGTGTGTGCAGTGGCAGCGCTGAAGGAGGGATCGAGGGAGAGAAGTGGGATCGGGGAGGCTGGCTAGGGTTATAGGGTTGGAGGGGTGCGGCTGGGCCTTGGGCCGCGATGACTAGCTGCAGTGGCCTGGTAGCAAAGAGAAGGACCTCCTTCTCTAATAAAGCAGAACAAAGAAAGGAAAGAGTAGAGGTGAGGAGCAATGCTTGGGCAAGAGGGTATTCTTCTCAGACTCACAAAAAAAGAGCTTGTTACGAGAAAATAGAAGTGGGCACGATTGCAAGAATTAAATTCAAACTCATGTGAATTTAATTCAAATGGGTTCGAACTAGGTCTAGGTTTAGAAGTGACCAAAAATGTTGAGATTTTAAGAGAAGCCTCAATAGATGGAGAAAGAATTATGGAGAAAGTTTGAAGAACAAACTTGAAACAAAAAGGCATGAGAATTAAATTGCAAGTGGGTTGCAGTTAATTCCAAACTAATGGATTATTTATTATAGCTCCCTAAATATTGAGAGGATATCTTATTAAGAGAAATCACCGTGTGAATTCCCTCGATTTAAATGGATCAAAGATCCATACAATTTTTTTTAAGAAGCATTTGGGTTGGCAAAATTTAATGGCATGAAGACATGATGCAATGCAACAAGCAAATAAACCACATGACGATAACGAAAAACATGGAAGGCGTCTAGAGCATTGGTCTCGGGCTGTTACAACTCTCCTCCACTTACAAGAGATCTCGCCCCGAGATCTAAGGATGACAAAAGGAAGAGGAAGAGAAGAGGTAAAACTAAGTTGCTTCTTCGACAAACGAGCGAAAGCACGAACCTTGAGAGGTTAACAACTGGAAAGAAAGAATACAACGGAGATGAACACGATTGCAAATAGTCCGTTGGACAAGAGGAACAAGGAATACGACGAGAACCAAGAGCTTAAGGGACAAGATAGACTTTGAAACCACTCCGGTCAAAACGAGATGAGAAAGAAAGAATTCGGGCAGCACTCCGGTTGAAAATGGAAGCAATAGAACATGAACTTGACAAGATGGAAAGATAATTGACGAGAGCAACAACACAATACCTCCAGAACAAATGAAGAATGAAATGAAAAGAATGGAGAAGAGAAAACCAACATCTTCTACCACGAATGAAATTGAAACAACATCCTTACGAGGAAGGCTTGAACGGAGAATCAACAATCAAATGATATGCTGGTCGTGGGCTTATGGAAACATCTCAAAACATGAGGTGAAATTCTGCCACTAATGGAAACAATTGCTTGCTTGAGAAGAACAAGAGCTGAGAAGCTTCCTTCGCCGAGAGAATAGGAGAAACTTGGACTATCGATAGGCACCACAATAAGCAACATTCCTTAGGGAAGGCTTTAGGTGAAATATTACCCAAGATAATCTCCAACAAAGAAATTATGATGGGTTGAGACAACTCATGAGCGAAGAGAAAACGAGGGTTTTAAAAATATCTCACTCCTGACAAGTTGTGAATCATGAAACACGAACGGAGATTGTCAAGAATGACATGACACCACCTCAAAAGATAAGATAAAAAGAATTGCACTTTGGAATGCAAGATGAAGAATATTGGAGCTCCTCCACAATAATCTTGACGAACGATTCGAGAATTAATTAAATCCAAAACAAACCACCTTGAAGAAGCTCTCGAAGAACTCCGAATAGATAACAAGATGATTGAAATGAAAGGAAAGTTGAAAGAACAAAATGAAGGCTTGCAGTGATTTAGATGGAGCTTCGGGACGATATAATTGAGAGAGCTTGGAACTCTGAAAAGAAAAGATGAACAACTTATAACCGAGAAATTGATACCATGACGAACTCCGGAAGAAGGAATTAATCACTTGGATGGATAAGAATTATGTTATGCGTATCCTTCACCAATTTAAATTGATGACAAGCAACGGATTTGGCGTACTCCTTATTCTCATTGAAAAAGGATTGAAGAGAGATATTGCTCAAACTTGGGAAGGTCCTCAACGAACCACCGGTAGGATTGAAACAACGAATAAGTTGATATGAGAACATAGGAAGAGGAATCTTGAACAAACCACCGTAAGAATTAAAAAGATCGAACGGAGAAAAGTAACGCAACACCGGGAAGAATTAGAAAATGAAATTTAGATACAAGAGAATGAAGAGATCATGAGCTGACTAGAGAATACTCGAACGATGTACTGGAACAATTGGGGAACGAGAGCTGAACGTTGAGAACGAATAAATCTTCGGAAAAGATGGCCTTCGGATGATCCAGAAAGGAAAGCAACTCTTGAAATGTGTCGAATGGAGAATTCTCACAATCGAAAACAATTATGAGAGGATGGCATCAAGCTTGAACTACACATCTTTGGAAGAACGGGTAAGGATTTAAGAGGAACTCTTCTTTAGTCTTCAAAATCCGAGAATGACAACGAGAAACACCACCATGAATTGTTGAGGCACTCCGGAATGAAGAATAGAAAGGTTGAACCAACGATGAAAAGAATTTGAAAGCAACCTTGGACAAGGCATATGACTGATGACAATTCATTCTTATGTCAAACTTTGAAAAGAATTTGAGAATAGCTCTGGAAAAAAATAGAAGAGTCAAGTAAGATCCTGGGAAAAGACCTGTGGGTTAGGGCCCACTCAAAAGAAAACACCGTTGGACGATTTTTAAAGAGAGATTGCACCGGTTGAATTAAATGGCTTGAATGAGGTAACAACCTCGAAATAGCTTGAATTGATGCAGAGTGGAAACACAAATCTTCAGAGATATCTTCAGCACTCCGGAACAATTGAATAGCAAGCGGGGAATGATTATGAGGTGCACCAGCATGGGAAAGCATTTGAAACTATGAAAGGGACATGATGAGCACTGAAAGCTTGAATTTAGTCCACCGGAGAAGAGAAGAGAATGAAGAATGATAAGCTTGAAGCTCCTGAGCATCTTCACGAGAAATCACTAGGTTAGAACATTGAAGGAAAAGAATGAATAGACTTTACATCCATAAAATGGATACTTGATTAAGAAATCTGAGTCCTTGAAGAAAAGGGTGGGATGGTGGGAAAAACAAAGGCAACTTGGGACGGATGAAACGAATGAATCCTCAGGCTTCTCAACGGCGCCAGTATGGAATAACTTGAAGAGAAGTGCATTGGTTGAAAAAGAATTGACATGACAATCTCGATGATCAAGAGGGATTAGCACCCCATAGAAATATGAGAATGCCATTTACGAAAGGTATGGATCAACATTTGACATCGAAGCAACTCGAATACCACAACTCAAAACAAAACAAAGATTTGGCTTGTAGAATAAGCCGAAAACAAATACATAACCCCTCATGCACTTGTTGGATGGATATCCTAGGCAACTACTTGAATTCCCACCTAAGAACTCCCGAAACTTTCTGGTTATGCAATCTGGCGTTGGGGATACAGGAAGGCACAAATGTCTCACACAACTAACAAATCCTACACTCCAACTGTATCCATCCGTCAACACATAACCAAGAAACCTTGGAAATCGTGTACCTCAGACCTTCGAAAAACATCTGATATACTAGCTGTGGCAATACATCTGATCGCTCTCCCTAGTACTGGGTGGTGCCAAACTACTCTCACCACAAAGAGTATAGAAGTGTTTTCGATGTCGGTGTCCTCTGGTATTCCGGAACTGAAACGATAACAACTGTGACGAAAACACCTTGGAGCTCAACTCCCCGGGACACTGCCACAACCCCTAAATGACAGGAGGCACCAAGAACAAAATTCCCGTCACAATGATATCAGACCGATTCCACAATACCCACGTGATCCTAAAAAAAATTTGAGTGAGAAAGGAGAGTGATTGAAACAAAAAACACCTACGTCATGATTCCTCACCAGAGCGACGAAGGGGATAAGGAGTAAAAAGAATTCCTACTCTCCGATATAACTAGACTCAAAATAGTTTTTTTTCTAGACTCGACAACGTTAACGGTTCGATCAATCAAGGGGGCTCCTGCGGTCCGTAATACTATGATACCAACTTGTAGCGCCCAAGATGCGATTCTATCCCAATCACGTGATGAATTCATGATTGGGGCACAACCGCATTTCGAGCGCATAGCAAGGTGGATATCATTACAACATACCATGTACTGAATAGATGAGAATACTAGATAAAGGCTTACACTCGCCACAGGCTACAGCATGAATACATCAATACATCAATACATAGAAACCATCATACAAAAGAGTAGGATCCGACTAAAGATGAAATGAAACAAAAAAGAAGAACGACATCCACCCTACTAATCCCAGGTTCCTGACCTGGAACCTATCCCTTGACCGAAGAAGCAGAAGCAGAAGAACTCCAAAACAAGCAAGCATTGCTCTCACATTAGATCATCGCATTACCTGTACCTGCAACTGTTGTTGTAGTAATCTATGAGCCACGAGGACTCAGCAATCCCATTACCATGGGTATCAAGACTAGCAAAGCTTAATGGGTATGGAATGGATAAGTGGTGAGGTTGCAGCAAGCACTAAGCATTGTATGATGGCTAACTTATGAGTACAAGAGTAAGAAGAGAAACTACGCATAATGGTCACAAACTAGTAATGATCAATAAGTGATCCTGAACTACTTATGAATCAAACATAACATCACCGTGTTCTCTTCTCGAACTCACTCGAAAAGAGACGGTCACGGTTACGCACGCGGTTGGTGTATTTTAAATTTGGATCTGGTGTCAAGTTCTCTACAACCGGAGGTTATAAATATCCAATCTGCCACATAACCGCGGGCACGGCTTCGCGTAAGATTTAACCCTGCAGGGGTGTTCCAACCTGGCCCATCACAAGCCTACACAAGCTGCGGTGGAAATACCGCAACCTCAAGAAAACCCGATCAACCTCGAGTCAGCCCGAAGTATCCTCGGAATCCCGGTGCACAAGACATTTCGACAATGGTAACACAAGTCCAGCAAGACCTCCCGACATGTCGACACCCTGATAGGAGCCGTGTGTATCTCATTCTCAGGACACAACCGGATGAGCAGTCCGTACAACTAAAACCTGTCCAAGAGTTCCCCGTGGTGGCGCTGCAAGGGGCTCTAGTTTGGGACCAGCACCGTCTGCACTGGCCCCCCTGTATTATGTAGAATAAAGAATCCTTGGGTTCATGACGCCCTATGCAAATTAATTATTTAATTCAATGTTATTATCTTGGCAAATGTTAAAACCAAGGTTGGGCCTTGCTGGAAGTGGTTATTCAAAGCGAACTGTCAAGAGGGTCCCATTCCCCATAAGCGTGTTAGGAACGATAATCAAGGATCATAATACCAGCATTACGAAAACTAGGGCGGCATGAGTGGAAGAAAACACCAGGCAAAAGGCCGAGCCTTCCACCCATAACCAAGTATATAGATGCATTAATTAAATAATAGATATTGTGATATCCCATGATATCCATGTCCCAACATGGAACAACCTGCAACTGCACCTGCAACAAGCAACGCTACAAGAGGGGCTGAGCAAAGCGGTAACATAGCCAATCAATGGTTTGCTGGGATGGTGGAAAGGTTAGAGGCTTTTCATGGGAATTCGGGAGGCTTGATAAACAAGTGGTAGGTGGTGCGACATAGCGATAGCATCGAAACAACTAGCAAGCAAAGATAGTAGTGATATCCATGGTAAAGGTCATCTTGCCTGAAAATCCGGCTAGGAAGAAGACCGAAACCATGAAGAAGACGAACGGGAGTAGTCGAACGAATCCTCACAATCGCAACGAAACCAGAACTATCGAGATGAAGCACAACCGGAAAGAAGCAAACAACATAGTAAACAAACAAGCATAAACATGGCATGATGCGCAATCAAGTATGATGCATGTCCGGTTTAATGATTCATGGCATGGCAAAGTGCAACAAACAATACTACAAATTAAGTGGAGCTTGCATATTGATGAAACACCACATTCGAGTTATTTAGTTCTCTCCCGTTTATGAACAAGACAAGATTAAATGTTGGTTAACATGGCAAGAGGTGAAGCATATGTAAACTACACATTTAGGCATTTTAAATGAGGCCGGAAACAACAAACAACAATTCCAGAAAACCCCCATGTGCATATTTCGAATTTGCTACTGTTCTGCCCTATACACAATTTTAGAGTTGTTAAACATGACCATGTTGACCACACCACGCCGAGAGCACCAACGTGGTGGATGATGGCGAGGCCCAGGAAGGGAATGACCGAAGTCGGCGAAGCCACAGCAATGGATGCCCACGCTGAGGGAAGTACGAGGGCTGACTGGTCGGCTGCGGGGTGAGGCTGACGTCGCCGAAAAATAATAGGAGGTGCGGGTGGGTAGAGGGATGGCATGGCCAGCGGTGGGAGTATGGTGGGCCGGTGAGGCCTGCACGACAGCATAGCCGGCCACGGGAGGAGGGAGCAGGCAGTCCTGCCGGCGCTGGTTTGGGCGGCTGGAGTAGGAAGATCAGAGATTGAAGAAGCACGACAGCTGTTGGATGGACATCCAACAGTTACTGCTCTGTGTTGACTAAGTTGACAACGCCTTGCCTACACGTTAATTTTTTTTAGGACAGCGTCATCGTCAACCTAGTAGGCCCACAAGTCAGCCTCCAAATCTATGGAAAATAGCATACAACCCATTTGCCATTATTTTTAATAATTTACTGCCCATTTGCTAATTCTTAAGGATATTTTGAAGCCCATATTCATTTTATTAGTATTACAGACCATATTCTGGCCACTGCTTAAAAATTCAATGAAATTTTGCATATTTCGGTGGGGTCTGAACTATTTTAATCACGAAATTTTGAGTCGCGTTAAAAATAATTTTAAAAAAATTATATCAAAATACAACACAAAGAAATTTTCTCCGCAAAAAAATTAATGAAATTTAAAATCTTGAAATCCAGATAAATGAATTTTGAATCTAATTGCTGGTTGGCTTTGGTTTTAAAATTTACAGCCCATTTCTTACTACTTATAGCCCATTTTCTGGGGAAGCCGAATACATCCCTCCTCGTCTTGAAAGATTTGCAGCCCAGCAAGGCTGAGAAAAGCAAGTAGGCCTCGGTTGGGTATTTTCCAAAAAAAAAGAACTGGGCTAGCCATTTTCAGAAACAAAAAAGATATCAACTGGGCTCGTCATGTGCTTAAATAAAAGCCTGGGCTAGATGGGCCACAGCCGCCACACAGCATGCAATTGATACCTTCGTCTCTAAAACTAAAAAACAACTTGGTGAGCTGTTGGGTCCCTGGTGTTAGCCGCTCATTGTGTAATTTTCTCGTTTATTGACTACATTGACAATGGCGTGGGACCTAGATGTCAAACCATTAGGAGGAAGTATTTTTTTTGGCTTGTAATAACGAGGTACCTACTTGCGTAATGCCATGACCCTGGTGGGTCCCTACTGTCAGCCTCTCCATGTACAGTCATCTCCTGATTCCTCTCGGTTGTTGACCATGTTGAAAACACCAGATGATGGCGGGCGCACCACGAGAGAACCAAGGCGGAGAACGACGGCGAGGCCTTGGACAGGAATGAACAGGAGCCGTGGAAGATGCGCCAGTGTAGTGGTAGGCGGAGGGGAGTACGAGGGCAACAACATATAACATAAGCTTACAAACGGTACAAAAGCCCCAAAGATTAATTGTTCATCAAATTTAGACAAAACCCAGATTGAACATGGCAATAACATCTAACCCAACCATTGTTTTTGGCAGTCACAAACAAATGGATCGGTCTGATCCATAAAATCAACATCCTGTGCCAAAAAAATTACTGCAACATGACCACAAGCTGTTGTAAATAGAAGCGGAGCACGTTCAAAAGCCCATTTGTCCACCTGAAACTTCTTTTTTTGCTGTTCAACATATCCGTCCGTGAGAATTTCTTATTGAAAAACTTAAGCCTCATGGATAATAGTAACCTCGCATTCAACAGGAAGAATGTGACAAAGCTTCTGTTTCCCTGGTTGGGTGAATATCCTTCCATCGTTATTGTCCTCAAATGAATGTCATGAGAACTGAGAAAATCCCGGTGCTTATTACGCCATCGATTGGTTATATGTTTTTCTTCATGTGTTAGTGCCTAAGTAGACATGAATATTGAAAAAAGTTAAGGTCTAAAAAAAGAGTATGTCGAAAGAGCGACAGCTGAACGGTTAATTCTAGTATAATATATACGGGCTTTCAATGAGCATTGAAATCATCATCTATATATACTTATTCTCTAGACATGGAAAGCATCGCAGCAAGCCAATAATTGTGTTCAGATCATAACTAAACATTCGGATATATAAGATCTTGAAAGAATCCAGCACCATTGATAGGCTATCTATGGACGAACTCTTCTTTGAGCATATAACATAATATTAGTACCCAAAGTGTACTCCAAGATGATATAAAACTTATGCGCACAAATGAAAAATGCAGCTTATGATTACAAATGTGTGGATGACAATATACGGTACCAGAATAAGTGTGGAGCCAAAGACCAACTTGTGATAATTAAACGGATCATGAATTACAACCAATGTCTCTAGTTTAGGCGCAGAGACGACAGTTATTTGCGAAGGTATATAACAATAATGAAAGAGCAACCTTTGAAGTGAAGGGGCATCTTCGATGATGAGCTGTTGTCCTTCAAAACAAATTCCAATTCTTTTAAGGTGAGGCAACTTTATTTGGAGACAACTGATACGGATTTCTATTCCCAAAACAATCAGCAAGTGCTCCAAGGCAGGGCAACTGGAGTGGATGATGCTGTGTAGTGAGGCCTCCGATAGATAAATCACCACAAGCGAAAGTTTTTTTAGCAGTGGGAGTAGAAGCATTTGTAATAGATCATCTGGTAGATGGCACCGGGCGAAGGTGGCGGTGTGGAGAGAGGAGGAAAACCACGAGATGGACAACAGTGGTGTGGGCACAAATTCTTGGTGTTCGGTTCATTGTATGTAACCTTCGTGGTAATAGTAGAACTCAAACTGCTGGAGTTTTTCGAATTCAGGGGATGTCAGCTAGGTGTCCACCGTGCATGGTATGGACATCAGGTAGCGTGTTGGGATGTAGAGGCGTTGAACGGAGCCCTGGTGGGAGGAGATGATGGCTCTGAGGAGTTCAAAATCATGAACGACAGATAGCTGACGACAGTTGAGATCAAGGGGTGTGGCATGCCATAGAGGGTGCCACTGAGTTGAGAGGACTTGGGTGCGGCAACAATCCTTGGTGGGGAGAAGCGAGATGATCTCCCCAAGGATGGCATCCGGGAGATCGCTGATGTGGTCCACCCGAGATTCTACGGGTTCCTCGGATCCGAGGGGTGGGGGCTCGCCGCTTCTCCCCACGCTGCCTGGTGCGGGATCTACAACCGGCATTGCCGCTGGCGGGAGCCTCGTCTTCTTGGCGCTGGGGCCAGCCGACTCCATTTTCCTTGTGGGCGTCGCGTCGAGCTCATGGGTTTGAGTAGAGCAGCCAGAGGCGAGCCTAGTGGCAGTGCGAGTGCGGAAGAAGGAGGGCTGGGGTTTTCTGTAGGAGTGAGGAAGAAGGGGAACATGCATTTTCTGTACGAGCGAGGAAGAAGGGGAACAGGCGTTTTCTGTACGAGTGAGGAAGAAGGTGAGCGCGGGTTTTCTGTACGAGTGAGGAAGAAGGACAACACGGGGAATTGGGGGGGGCGACGGAAGGGTGAGAGTCCAGCGGGATGCAGGGTTTTTTCGAGAGTGCCCCAATTCAAGAAATATGGGCTTTTCCTCGAAAAAAACTAATGGCTTTAAGATGGATTGGCTTTTGTATCAGCCTGGTCGGTTGCCGTCGTGTTTCTCATCCTGGACGGTCTTAACACTAGAGGCAACCCATAAGAGACACTCTCCAGCTCTCCCAGCTTATTGCCCATTCGAAAGAAATAAAGAGACGCCCTCCAGCTTATCGCTCCTCATCGGTAACCTTTTTCAACTTTAAAAAAAATTATGGCTCCTTCTCGGGCCCACTTCCCATCCACCAAATTAGAGGATGCGGTACTGCATGCAGACACTCACACTGGTCGTATCGCGGCAAAATAAGGTGTCAACATTCACGTTAAACTAAGCTTCAGAAGATACGGTATGCATACTAACATTCACAAGCACAAAAGTTCACCATGTTTATGCATCTCAATTATTCACCATACTATAACCAAAACAAAGCTGTGATAAGGTGCAAAAATAAAGAAAAATGATTGATGCTTCTCTGAGCAAAGGGCCTCCCTCCACACGCATTAATTTCCTGGGCATGCTTGTTTATTCTCAATGTTGCAAGCACTTTGAGCATGTTGGCAAGTCCACAGCTAGCTGCTTGTTTGCTCCTCCACTACTCGCCGGCCAGGCCGTATTTGACTCGGGACTCTTTTATCTTGCAGTGACGTTGCGGCTGCACTACTTGTTTGCTCCTCCACACATGACAGGCTCATTCGACACTGAAATCAGCAAGTCAACATATGAATAAGCTTATTTCAACTTTTGCTCATCATTGTACCTAGTTACGAATGTAGGAATACCTGGAGCACCATGAGGTTAGCTGACAGCAGGTAGATGCAGCCATATAATTTTGTGCAGTTCTACAAAAATTGAGGTTTGTGTCCCTTCCCCTTCTTATGAGAATTCTTTTTGAAGTTGGTACAATGTGACGGCTTGTTCTTTGTATCAAACTTTCCTTTCCCCTGAGATTTGTTCCTATTGTTTTTGGGCTTGTTGGGCTGGAAGTTCTTCTCGTGTACCATGTGGGCACTAGAAGCTACCTCGGCGACTCGAGCATGTGTGTCTTTTGCTCTCGCCTTCTCTTCAAAATCAAGAGTGCTAATGAGATCCAAAATGGAAAACTCATGTCTCTTGTGTTTCAGAGAAGTGGCAAAATTGTTCCACGAAGGTGGAAGCTTGGCAATGATGGTCCCAGCAAAAAAAATTTACGCAACACACATTTAAAGTACTCAAGTTCCTTAGCGAGTGACTGTATATCATGAGCCTGCTGAACAACCGAGCGCTCATCAGTCATCTTGTAGTCACAGAATTGCTCCATGACGTACAACTCGCTGCCAGTGTCCGAGGCCCCAAACGTGGCCTCAAGCACAGCCCACATGTCTTTGCTGCTGTCAAACAACATATATGAATCCACAATGGAATAGTCAAGAACACTCAGAAGGGTGCCTTTGAAGAGGGTATCCATGTTCTCAAAAGCTTTCTGCTGTGCAGGATTAAGATCGCCCTCAGGCTTGCCCTTAGTGGCATCATAGCAGTACATGCTCTGAAACCAGTAAACTGCTCTCGTGCGCCACCTTTTATATTGCTCCCCCTTAAAGGTAGGCGGCTTCAAAAGCACAGCAAAACCACTCGGACTATATTGCCTATAATCAGGTTTTTGGATTGGATTGTTGAATATATGAAATTACTATGAGATTTAATCCGAATAAACAATCAATAGATTATGACGACAATTGCAAAGATCAAAGTGTAGCTAAAGTAGAACCATTGTGATTGATGTCGTCACTCACGTCGTTGATGGAGAGGTTGCCGAGGTCGGGGGAGAAGGTTGTCGTTGAGGAAGTCGTTGCTAGCAGCAGTCGCGCGAGTGTGCTCCCTGAAAACCTGATCGCCCCTCTCGCATACATGATCACAAAAGGCGGGGTTTCGGAGGACTGCTATCCCTTCTCACGGTGCAGGCCGGAAGGAGGGATGGAGAAGACTTGCGTGGCGGCACTGTGATCTGGAATGGTGCGAAACCATATGATACAGCGGCAACTAGGGTAGAGCCTGTCAGGTCGGTCGTGCAAGTAAACCCCATGTCCAAGTCAATGATAGCCCCACTATCCAAACGAATCAGAAACGGGTGAGTAATTAAGGTGTCCATTAAGTATTAATTAATGACTGGATTTGTGCCATTTTTATTCTTATCAGTGACGTTTTCCTATGTGACCACAGGAAATCTAGACGTGCTCATTCTCAATTGCATTGTCAACCCAACACTCCCTCACTTTCTTTCCTTTTTTGAACAAGAGCCCAGTCAGGCCCGCCCCAACCCCACTTTATTTCCCTTTTCAACCAAGAGACCGGCTCGTTATCCAGTCTCTGTAGTACCTTTTTTCCTCTATTAGTAAAAATGTAGGTGGTGATCCAGTGTTCGACAAGCCGACGCAGGAAGCTATAGTGGCGAAGACAATGGGGAGCAGCAGGGGCCTGGCCCCCCTAACATATGAGATTTACACCTAATTAGCCGATGAACAGCTTGGAGGCTAGACGTGGGTCCCAGCTTGGAGGCGTGTACTATATAGTGTACCCCATCTCTATCCTTCTCTTGGAGCGTGTCAAGTACTGCTTCCCATGTGTCCTAAGGCATCACATGATTTTATTAACAAAATTGAACTTTGAACGCGCTATGCACATACCCACGTACTAGTAGTAGGTTGATAGAGAAGAGAAGAGATGTAGACAAAACTCGATCAATAACCGCGCTACCGCATTAGGTCGCACTTTGTATGACTCACATGTGGTCGCAGACCCTACATTAAGTGGACAACTAGATATTTTTTTGAAAAGGAGGATAACCCCCGGCCTCTGCATCAGGACGATGCATGAAGTGGACAACTAGATTTGTCAAATTATCATGTTAGCTGCCGTTCGTGCGCAAATGCACTCCACCATGGGTGTACCCACGCGTGTGCGGGAGGGGATGAGTGGGTGATACGTCTCCAACGTATCTACAATTTTTTATTATTCCATGATGTTATATTATCATTCTTGGATGTTTTACAATCATTTTATATCATTTTTTGGTACTACCTTATTGACATAGTGCCAAGTGCCAGTTGCTATTTTTTGCATGTTTTTTACATCGCAGGAAATCAATACCAAACGGAGTCCAAACGCAGCGAAACTCTTTGTGGATTTTTTTTGGACCAGAGGACATCCAGTGGGCCAGAGAAGCGCCTGGGGGGGTGCTCCGAGGGGGGCACAACCCACCAGGGCACGCCTGGAGGCCCAGGCGTGCCCTGGTGGGTTGTGCCCACCTCGGTGCCCCAAACCGCCTCTTTGCTCTATAAATACCCCAATATTCCAGAAACCCTAGGGGAGTCGACGAAAATCAATTCCAGACACCGCAGAGTCCAGAACCACTAGATCCAATCTAGACACCATCATGGAGGGGTTCACCACTTCCATTGGTGCCTCTCCGATGATGCGTGAGTAGTTCTTTGTAGACCTATGGGTCCGTAGTTAGTAGCTAGATGGCTTCCTCTCTTTCTTTTGATTCTCAATACAATGGTCTCTTGGAGATCCATATGATGTAACTCTTTTTGCGGTGTGTTTGTTGGGATCCGATGAACATTGAGTTTATGATCAGATATATCTTTTTATTCATGAAAGTTATTTGAGTCTTCTTTGATCTCTTATATGCATGATTGCTTATAGCCTCGTATTTCTTCTCCGATATTTGGGTTTTGTTTGGCCAACTTGATCTATTTATCTTGCAATGGGAAGAGGTGCTTTATAGTGGGTTCGATCTTACGGTGCTTGATCCCAGTGACAGAAGGGGAACCGACACGTATGTATCGTTGCTACTAAGGATAAAACAATGGGGTCTATTTCTACATAAATAGATCTTGTCTACATCATGTCATCGTTCTTATTGCATTACTCTGTTTCTCCATGAACTTAATACACTAGATGCATGTTGGATAGCGGTCGATGTGTGGAGTAATAGTAGTAGATGCAAGCAGGAGTCGGTCTACTAATCTTGGACGTGATGCCTATATAATGATCATTGCCTGGATATTGTCATGATTATTTGAAGTTTTATCAATTGCCCAATAGTAATTTGTTCACCCACCGTTTGCTATTTTTCTCGAGAGAAGCCACTAGTGAAACCTACGGCCCCCGGGTCTCTTTTCCAATATATTTGCTTTCAAGATCTGTTTTGCTATTCGCTCTTTTCTTTATTTGCAACTTTTATCTTCAGATCTATTAAACCAAAAATACAAAAATACCTTGCTGCACTTTATTTTATTTGGCATTCGATCTATCAATATTTACTACTCTCTCACGCCCGTTTGCCAATTTATGGCGCCGTTGGCCGAAAGGGATTGACAACCCCTTTTACACGTCGGGTTGCGAGTATTTGTTATTTGTGTGCAGGTGCTGTTTACGTAGTGTTGCTTGGTTCTCCTACTGGTTTGATAACCTTGTTTTCATCACTGAGGGAAATACCTACCGCCGCTGTGCTGCATCATCCCTTCCTCTTTGGCGAAATAACGACGTAGCTTCAAGCCGCATCAAAAGGAATTTCTGGCGCCGTTGCCGGGGAGGATCTTCAACATATACCAGGTTCCTAATCACAAATCTCGTATCCTTGCAATTAACATTATTTGCCATTTGCCTCTCGTTTTCATCTCCCCCACTTCACCAAAATTTGCCGTTTTATTCGCCTTCTTTTTCGTTCGCCTTTTTCTCATTAGATCTCATGTTTGCTTGTGTTGCCATGTGCCTTCTATTTGCTCGCATCTTTGCTTGCTAAAAAGCTATTGTTATGGATCCTCATCCACTTGCTAATCTTTTCAAAATATCCAATTATGATGAACCAATTGCTAGTGAATTGAGTTCACTAGATTATCTTTATGAAGTTTTGCTTGAGATTTATGAATCTGAAAATTGTGATGAAGTGTTAAACGAAGGAATTTATAAAGTGGTTCATGATAGCTCCTTGAATGAAAAGCATGATTGCAATGATGTTATTATAAATTCTATTAATGTTAGTTGTGCTAATAATATGCAAAACCACAAGCTTGGGGATGCTAATTTTGATATGTCCACTACTTACTGCAATGATCATAATTGGGGTGATTCTTCTTATGATCTTGAAAATTTATTTAAGCCTCATGATGAATATGTTATTGATAATAATGTTTGCAATAATATTGAAAGTGGGTTTGGAAGAGTATCAACTTTAGGAAAAACTAATCCCACATATTTGGAGAGTGTTCAATCTTATGAAATTTTTGATAAAAGTGGGCTTGGAGAGGTCATGACTTTATTTGATGATAATCCCACTATTTTGGAAGAGTGTCAACTTTGCATGCATGTGGATCATTTAGAGAGTATGTTATGTGATAGCTATATTGTTGAGTTTGAATATGATCCCACATGTAATTATTATGAGAGAGGGAAATATGGTTGTAGAAATTTTCATGTTACTAAATTACCTCTCTTCATGTTGAGATTGCTATTCTTTTCTTCCATGCATATGCTGAATCTTGCTTGTCTTGCTAATTTGTTTTCCTATAAAATTCCTATGCATTAGAAATATGTTAGACTTAAATATGTTTGTCACATATTTTATGATGCTCTCATTGTGTTTTCATTATTATCTTTCATATGAGCATCATCAAAATTATCAATGCCTAGCTAGGGGCATAAAACGTTAGCGCTTGTTGGGAGGCAACCCAATGAATAAAATTTATTTTCATCTTTTTCTTTCTGTTCTTGAGTGTTTGCACAATTATGCTACTGTTATGATTGTGTTTTTTGTGTTTTAATTAGTGTTTGTGCCAAGTAAAGCCTTTAAGATAGCTTTGGTGATAGTTGATTTGATCTTGTTGGAAAACAGAAACTTTTGCATCCAGTAAAACAATTTTGAAAATTCACAGAGGCGACGAAAAATTCTGACTTTTTTACACAAGATTTATATACAAATTTTCTCTGTTTTCCTAATTTTTTAGAATTTTTGGAGTTACAGAAGTATTCGTAATATCCATATTGCTACAGACTGTTCTGTTTTTGACAGATTCTGTTTTCTTTGCGTTGTGTGCTTGTTTTGATGATTCTATGGTTTTCTTTGAAGATTTTTTGCCATAGAAAAGTTGGAATATAGTAGATATAATACAAAAATAAAATATGAATTGGTTTTCTACATTACTTATAGTAGTGATTTGTTTTCTTATACTAACGGATCTCACGAAGGTTTTGTTGAGTTTTGTGTGATTGAAGTTTTCAAGTTTTGGGTTATCTTATGATGGATGAAGGAATAAGGAGTAAGAAGAGCCTATGCTTGGGGATGCCCATGGCATCCCAAGCTATTATCCAAAGAGAAGCAAGCAACTAAGCTTGGGGATGCCCCAAGTGGCATCCCCTCTTTCTTCTAACGACCATCGGTATTTTACTCGAAGCTATATTTTTATTCGTCACATACTAAGAGTTTTGCTTGGAGTGTCTTTTATGATATGAGTCTTTGCTTGTTTTGCTTTGTGTTCTAAGTTATGAATCCTTGCTGGACACACCTATTTGAGAGAGCCAAAATTATGCCATGACTTGTTAGAATTTCTCTCTATGCTTAACTTGAATTTTTATGAGCTATGGATTTGCTATAGTGCTTCACTTATATCTTTTTGAGCACGGTGTGCTTTGTTATTTTTGAAGAAATGCTCTCATGCTTCACTTAGATTTATTTGGGAGTTAGTAAATTTTTTAAGAAATTCTCTCTTGCATTACTTAAATTAATTGGAGAGAAAGAAGTATTATGCTCATGATCTTCACTTATATTTGTTTGAGCTTATCAAAAGCAACACATGAAAATTAGTTCCAAGTGATAGATATCCAAGAAGGATATAATAAAAACTTTCATGAAGATCATTGGACAAAATAAACTTGATTCCTTGTAATAGGTTTGAGATATGATGATGTGATATGTGAGTTATGTTGATGTGTAATTGTGCTTTAGTAAGAATATTGGTGTTAAGGTTTGTGATTCCCTATGCAAGCACGAAAGTCAATAGTTATGCAATGAAATTATATCCTACTTGTGGTGCATTATTTGGTGTTAATTATGCTTAATGCTCGCTCATGAGATTATTCGTTTTTTGGTTGGTCGCTTCTCAATCTTTTGCTAGCCTTCATTTTGCACTAAGTATGATCACTACTTGTGCATCCAAAACCCTTTAAACCAGTTTTGCCACATGAGTCCACTATATCTACCTATATGCGGTATTCTTTTGCCGTTCTAAGCAAATTTTTATGTGCCATCTCTAATTTTCAAAATAAACTTCTCTTTTGTGTGTTCGTACCGCTCGCGAGGCGGTGAGGGGTGGCTAATATTTTTCATGCTAGATGTGTTATTCTCACGATGAGTGTTTATTCACTTGTCATTGCACGAGAGTAAGGCAAAGGTATTAGGGATGCCCAGTCCCGAAATGAAAAATGAATTTACTTTATGTTGTCAAATAATAAATTCCTTGGAAAGTGTTGGTATGGAGGGCACCCGTGGATACGGCTAGCCATGGAAAATGAAAGAAATGGTGGAAAAAGGAATAAACTTTATTTTCTGTTTGGGAACCGCCTATGATATATCTAGCATGGAAAGTGTTGGGAACTCTAAGTCGTTTTCGTTGGTGGGAAAAGCACACCTCCCAAAATGTTTTTATCTCTAAGTTTTTCGCTTTGAGCTCTGGCACCTCTACAAATCCCTACTTCCCTCTGCGAAGGGCCTTTCTTTACTTTATGCAATTTTTATTTTTAATTTGTGTCTCCATCTTCTCTTATAAAGCACCAACTAGGAGGCACTATGATCGTACTTGAGCATTTGGTGTAGTTAATATGCGAGTGTGTTTCATGAATGGATCAATGGTTGAGCCTGATGGGCTAGGGATAACTTATTTTAGCGTTGATATTTTAAAAGACATATTTGCTTGTTGATTTGCTTGAGTATTTAAGTCATCAAGTCAAAACTAGACTATTGCTTTGAATCATATAAAAGTCCAAATGTCCATGCTATAAAGGAAAGAATATGAGATGACATGTTAGGCAGCATTACACATCAAAAATTCTGCTTTTATCATTTACCTACTCGAGGACGAGCAGGAATTAAGCTTGGGGATGCTGATACGTCTCCAACGTATCTATATTTTTTGATTGTTCCATGCTGTTATATTATCATTCTTGGATGTTTTACAATCATTTTATATCATTTTTTGGTACTAAGCTATTGACATAGTGCCAGTTGCTGTTTTTTGCTTGTTTTTTACATCGCAGGTAATCAATACCAAACGGAGTCAAAACGCAGCGAAACTTTTTGTGGATTTTTTTTGGACCAGAAGACATCCAGTGGGCCGGAGAAGCGCCTGGGGAGTGCTCCGAGGGGAGCATAACCCACTAGGGCGCGCCTGGAGGCCCAGGCGCGCCCTGGTGGGTTGTGCCCACCTCGGGTGCCCCCCGAACCTCTTCTTTGCTCTATAAATACCCCAATATTATAGAAACCCTAGGGGAGTCGACGAAAATCAATTCCAGCCGCCGCAGAGTCCAGAACCACCAGATCCAATCTAGACACCATCATGGAGGGGTTCACCACTTCCATTGGTGCCTCTCCGATGATGCGTGAGTAGTTCTTTGTAGTCCCACGGGTCTGTAGTTAGTAGCTAGATGGCTTCCTCTCTTTCTTTTGATTCTCAATACAATGGTCTCTTGGAGATCCATATGATGTAACTCTTTTTGCGGTGTGTTTGTTGGGATCCGATGAACTTTGAGTTTATGATCATATCTATCTTTTTATCCATGAAAGTTATTTGAGTCTTCTTTGATCACTTATATGCATGATTGCTTATAGCCTCGTATTTCTTCTCCAATATTTGGGTTTTGTTTGGCCAACTTGATCTATTTATCCTACAATGGGAAGAGGTGCTTTGTAGTGGGTTCGATCTTACGGTGCTTGATCCTAGTGACAGAAGGGGAACCGACACGTATGTATCGTTGCTACTAAGGATAAAACGATGGGGTCTATTTCTACATAAATAGATCTTGTCTACATCATGTCATCATTCTTATTGCATTACTCTGTTTCTCCATGAACTTAATACACTAGATGCATGCTGGATAGCGATCGATGTGTGGAGTAATAGTAGTAGATGCAAGCAGGAGTCGGTCTACTAATCTTGGACGTGATGCCTATATAATGATCATTGCCTGGATATCGTCATGATTATTTGAAGTTTTATCAATTGCCCAACAGTAATTTGTTCACCCACCGTTTGCTATTTTTCTCAGGAGAAGCCACTAGTGAAACCTACGGCCCCCGGGTCTCTTTTCCAATATATTTGCTTTCAAGATCTGTTTTGCTATTCGTTCTTTTCTTTATTTGCAACTTTTATTTTCAGATCTATTAAACCAAAAATACAAAAATACCTTGCTGCACTTTATTTTATTTGGCGTTCGATCTATCAATATTTACTACTCTCTCACGTCCGTTTGCCAATTTCTGGCACCGTTGCCCGAAAAGGATTGACAACCCCTTTTACACGTCGGGTTGCGAGTATTTGTTATTTGTGTGCAGGTGCTGTTTACGTAGTGTTGCTTGGTTCTCCTACTGGTTCGATAACCTTGGTTTCATCACTAAAGGAAATACCTACCGCCACTGTGCTGCATCATCCCTTCCTCTTTGGGGAAATACCGACGTAGCTTCAAGCCGCATCAGTGCGTGCGTGCACCTCTTCTCTTCTCTTCGCCTCTCTCTCTCTCTCGTCTAGTACATTTTAGTGACATCGGAAGTCTTATAGCCTACTGACTAGGCTTTATTAGACTAGCTCTAAAGTTACTCTCCACTGTGAGTAGTCTAATGTCGGGCGTGCAACGGGCGGCGCCCTCGACCAGCGCGCCGCTTCAATGGCGAACGCAGTGAGAGGTCGCGTCGCCCTGACTTGCCATCAATGTGGAGTGGCGGGCTCAGCTAGCACCGGGCGGGAAGTGCGCGCGGGAGGGGGGAGTTGTTTTTGGTGGGCCAGGAAGGTGAGAAGCCAGCTTGGGATCGGTCCGGACGGGGAAATATCAGGTGCCCCCATCCTTTTGGTGCTCCCATACTCCAACTGCTAGTAGTACTGTAGTACAATAGTGTGGGCTACGTAGAGGGCGTCGTAAGCAAGCTTCTCGTCATTCTGCGAGTTGATAGGACACATCAAAGTAGTAGTTTTTTTAAACGTACATTAAAGTAGTAGTGTAGTCGTCTCCAAAGAGGGCCGACCATGTCCATGGCTACCATCCCATCCCGTGCTCCGTCTTTGAGTACGTGCACGATTCACGTGCCATTGAAGAAACAAATTGCGTACGTGCCATTGAAGAAAAAAAAAACACACCAGCGCGTCATGATCGAACTTTGGTTTGTTCACGCGTGGTTCCCGACCCTCCACTAAGTGAACAACCACTACACGCGTTAAATTATCATGTGAACTGCCTCTTCATCCAGAAATGAGCTCCACCATGTACCCAAGCTTGTGAGTTAGGGAAAGAGGCAAAGAGTACGTGCATCCGTGCGTGGAACTCTTCTCTTCGTGCACGTACTCTTTTTTTTGCAGGTGAGTCGTGCATGTACTCGGCCTACGTTGGTGACCGTTGGTGAGTCTCACTTATCTCTACTTCTCTACATGTACATCTACATCTGCATCTATGTCTACACTACATCTACATCTACATCTACTATAGCACAGCAAGTTTTAAACATGAGACCAGCCATTTTCTTGCATGAGAGCAAGATTAACCGGCTGCTATCTCTATTTTTGTGCCACCTCACTTTTAGCCAACCTAGAAGCACATTCATATAATAGTTGCTGACCCTATACACTATGTAGTTAATGCTTGAACCCACTTTCTTCTCTCACAAAGTGCATTGGAGCCTGTGTTGTAGTTGGCTAAAAGTTTGCAGCCCACTCCTCTTCTCTCTCCTCTCCTCTCTTCACCACATCATCATAAACCTGAGGTGGCAACCCTTAGCCCGTTTAGGCCCTTCCTAGTGCTCCAAGGTGTACAGGTGCTAAGGACGCCACATAGTCAAAAGAGTGATGTGGCAAAGCAATTAAAGAGGAGAGAGAGCATTATGGTGATACCAGGAAGAAACGGTGCTAAGCACGTGAACCTATGTGAAATGACTACCAACCAATACATGAAGGAGTTTAATTATTAAACAATTTCATGAGGGAAGCTTAGCTATAAAAGCTAAGCACCTATGCATCGGGGAAACTAGTTGCTAAGATTTTTAATGCACTTAGCACCTCATCTAAGCACCTATGTCACCCTGTTATACTTGCTCTGAAACGACATGGATGTTGGATGTCCCACGTGTCGACAAAAGGACGAAGAACGATTTCCGACGACTGAGAAGAACCAAGGAACCGTGCGGTGGAGCATCTGCACTCGGCCCCTCCCAATGCTCATTAAATGAAGGATGCTTAGCTACAACAACTTAAAGCACCGGTGCATTGGAGGCTTTAGTTGGTAAACTTTTTAATGTGCTTAGCATATCATGTTAGCACCGGTGCATTGGAGGCTTTAGTTGCTAAACTTTCTAGTAATACTATAGAATCAACCAAATCTTTCTACACATTTAGACCGGAGGAGTAGGAAACATGGCAAGCCTTGTGTAGTTACATCATACGTACATGCCCGCCGCACGCTATCACCTTATTTCTTTGCCTCCGTGCGACACCTAGATCTAGTAATCCACCAGCCCTTATCGCTTCTTGCTCCTCGTCTCTCTCAAAGTGCGTCCAGCAGGTGATTTTCCCGTCGATTGAGGTCGGTTCGCTCACACTTGCTCCCACATGTTAGAGATATGCCAATAGCATTCTAAATCTAAAAAGAATAGTGATATGACAATAGGAAGCTATTTGACCGGCGGACCAAGCGTGATAGGTGTGCCGTTAGTGGGTCCAGTTTCTTGCAAGGTGACTTGTTCAAATTTGGCACTTTTTCGGGCTTATTGTGTGCATTCTCTAGACATTTATTAGCCCAGCTACAGCTACGTGGGTGTGATGAGAGGGACGTGTATTGCCGTTCGATCGCGATGCATCCTACGGTGCACACGCGCGATCCGCATGCCTGGGGTTTCGGCCAATTACAATGCAACCCAGTCGGGTGAGCACACACAGTTTCCAAAGGCGATGGAAATGAAGCGTGTGCGATAGTAAATGACCAAGATTGTAGGGGAATCCGAATTTCCTACGTCGTTTGTCTAAAAACCCACCGCACTGTACGGATGTCCGGCCACTCCGCCCCAGAGCACACTGCTAAGGATAAGGAAGCGATGGCGTCCCACCAAGGTGAGTTCATCGCCTCCCGCGGCCGCACACCCACGTGAGCGGACCAAGAAGCTTTACATGTATTGGTGAGTTTTATTTATCTTAATTCTTGCAAGCAGAGATTTAATGCACCTTGAAATATTAACATGTGATGGGAATTAATAAAAATGTGAGTGATAAAACAAAAAAACTGAAATTTTGGTAACTAGTATTTATAGTCTTACAACCCGCCTACATCATTCCTTTTGTACTTTCTCTAAACGCTCACCATCTAGTACTTCATTGGTTGGTTTCAATTTTTGAATTGAACCCATACACTTGATGTTGTGTGGCTACCATCCAATATTCGCTTGTACTTATGGTTGCTTCGTCCGAGTAACTTTACTCTTGGAATATTGGAGTACGAGCGCATTCAACGAAGAGTGAAATGATGGTTGCTTCGCCCGAGTAACTTTTACTAGTACTCCGGGAAAGTGGAGCTCAGTGATTTGACTGCTCATTAGTCATCATTACTGCGGCGCAACGAGCGGGGTGAATCTCGCCAGCGGTACATGGCACGTTGACTCCGATTCTGGATGTCTCACATGTGGGCGAAAGGAAGTTTGAATGATTTGTGGCATTGCCATCAAGCTTCCGAGATAGGTTTATATCTACACATAATTTTCCAGCATAATGAAATTGTTCTGTAATGCTATGAAGCTTTCAACTTTGGTTTCATGTGTCCTCTTGCCTCCAAATTTGTCTCGTTACAACATTCCATCAAATACAAAGGAAACTAACATGTATGCTAATGCATCTAAAAAAAGCGTCAATATTTACATCACAACTGAATACAAAGTTGTGAGAATGTGTACAAATAAAGAAAAATAAAAAAGTTGAAGGTTGATGTGTGTAGGTATGGTTCCATTTCCCACCGTTCATTTGTTGGCAGCTAGTTTCACGCAGCTCTGTGGAAGTGAACAAGACATGTTAGCCAAGAAAGGATTCTATGGATGACATGGACCATCTGATCATTTTGTGCAGTTCCACTAAAATCGAGTTGAGTATCCCTGTTTGCAAAGATATTGAACAAGTGTGATTACATTAATATTGGCACCAGTAGTAGTTGATGAAACATACACACACAAGTAGAAGCCGGTCACCTTTGCAATCTCTCATAAAACTAACCACTTGTTGGAGAAGATTAGGCTCAGAGTTGGATGGGGAGGATAGCAAAACCAATCTCCCTTTGTGCAGACGCACTGAAATGTAGAGACATTGCCTGTGTGACATTTTAGTAGAACTGCACAAGACACTCTTAGGAAAAAAGTGATTTGTGCAGTTCACCAAAAGGTCGCAATAGCAACGAGGTGTGATGGATAGCCCTGTTTGCAAAAGAGGTAGAAAGGAAACAATTACTGGCCAGTAACAGTTGATGACACATATGACGACAAAAAAGAAGCATATTCCTTGTCCTAAGGGAAGATAACAGCACAGTTGTTTATCTAAAACGGTGTGAGGACGAGATTGCAATATGGAAAGTACGTCGGACGAGCTATGTTTTGGGCAAAGAACTAGGGAAGATCCACTTGCAGGATTTTCCACATGCAGCAACGTGGGAAGATGGGCAGTGGAGCAAGGACGGAGGTGAGGAAGTTGTACCTGGGGGTCGTCGGGATGTAACTAGGAGGGCGGTGGTGGCCAGGATCTGCCCATACGGCGGCAGCGAGCGAGCAGCGAAGGCCCTACCACACCTGAGCTTGGTTAGAGAGAACGGCGGATGCCGCAGATCGGGACGTGCTGCCTCGACGCCGTCGAACGGAGAAACGATGCACATCCTCCCTTTCCACCGGCGGATGGGATGTGGCTGGATTAGTGACCAACGGTGAGAGAGAGAGGCCACCGCCACCTTGTGTTAGATAGTGTGACGATATACAAACCCCGGCAGGTAGGCTCCATTATATATAGTGGAGCGGATTTCTTTTTTATCGATAACAATCATTTTATATTCTGTACATGCCATTGAGGAATATAAGTTTATTTAAAACTAACGCTTCAAGTCGAACTTTGTTCCGTGTACGCGTGGTACACGACGCTCCTTCAAGTAAACAACCCCTACACGCATCAAATTATCACGTGGGCTGCCTTTTCGTACAGAAATGAGCTCCACCGTGTACCCGCGCGGGTGTGGCCGGGAACGACACATGAGTACGGGCGTCGTGCGTGCACCTCTTCTCTACGTGCAGCTACATACATGGGTGTGTGTGAGCGAGATGGTTTGTGCGAAACAGAGGCAATGTGTCGATGATATCTCAAACAAAAAAATGTAACATATGCAATGTGTGTGAAACAGAGGCCTGGATATATCATATATAGAGGGAGCGATCCATCAAAAGAGAGTGGAGGGATCATCGGCGTGAGATATCAATAGAATCCAAAAGAGGGATTGATAGAGGCGAGGGTGTCCCGATCTTTCGATGAGATGATAGCTATCGTTTTTGGTGGAGTAGACTTTGACGATCCGACTACGAACGTGCGAGGACGTTGCGCCTTAGCAATCGCTAAACCAACTCCGAGAGGTTATTGACCACGCTGGAGCACAATCAACCTGACCACGAGGGTCTATCTCCTGCAAGCAAACGAAGAACAAGCAAGAAACTAAGATTGGCAATCTGGATATTGCGAATATAAGATGAAAGCTTTATTGATCAAGGTGGGGTTCTGTGACGTCTTGGTCTGGTCGTTGAACACAAATGAAGTACGCGAAGTTGCAGCTATGGCGAACTTTTAATCTAAACAAAACCCCAAAGTCTAAACGGTGCCCTAAGGGCTGTATATATGGAGGAAGAGGGGGGGATTTCGTGGCCCTTGAAGGAGGGGTCCGAAACCAACCCCCTCTCTTGTTTCCCCACACATACGGACTCTAAAAATAGCCTATACTCAAGTATTTCGAAATTACATGGGCCTGGCCCAATAATAAGGTGACGCAACACCTATAATAGCCTCTGGACGAAATTTATGAAGTGGCATCTTGTATATTTCGTCCAAGGCTTCCTGCACTCATTATGGTGGCTTCAAAGTCCTGAAATCATCACTTGTAACTCCGTTCTTGTTCCCCTTGCGCATGCCATCACCTCCATGCTTGAACTTGCTGCAAGGTTCCTCTTTCTTGTCCAAGCTAGGCCCTTCATTTGTAAGCAAAACAAATGTATCCAATTTAGGCAGCATCATATTCTCATGAACATTAGAATCATTACCAAGAAACGAAAGTACCTGATAATTTAATTGGCGTGCGCGAGCTCTAGTAATTGGTCTAGTATGTATAGCAGCAGGGGTTGTGGGTGTAACAATGGTATTGATGTCCTCATCATCCTCCCCTTCTTGAAATGAAGTCGTCCTCGACGGAAGCTCATCTTCCTCACCCAAATAAGGCTTCAAATCTGCAATGTTAAAAGTGGGACTAACCCCAAAATCTGCAGGCAGCTCAAGTTTATATGCATTATCATTTATTTTCTCTAACACCTTAAAAGGACCATCAGCACGTGGCATTAGCTTTGATTTGCGCAAATCAGGAAATCTATCCTTACGCAAATGTAACCAAACAAGATCTCCAGGTGCAAACACAATATGTTTTCTACCCTTATCTCCAGCAAGTTTATATTTAGCATTCATACGCTCAATGTTCTCCTTAGTTAACTCATGCATTTTTAAGATCAATTCAGCACGTTGTTTAGCATCAAAATTAACCTTCTCCGAAGATGGAAGAGGCAACAAATCAATAGGTGCACGAGGTAGGAAACCATATACAATTTCAAAAGGGCACATCTTAGTAGTAGAATGCAACGAACGATTATAAGCAAATTCAATATCAGGCAAGCATTCTTCCCACATTTTCTTGTTATTCTTCAAAACAGCCCTAAGCATAGTAGACAAAGTTCTATTGACTACTTCAGTTTGTCCATCAGTTTGGGGGTGACAAGTAGTAATAAAAAGCAGTTTAGTCCCCAACTTAGCCCATAAACATCTCCAAAAGTGGCTAAGAAATTTGGTATCATGATCTGAAACAATAGTATTTGGCACACCATGCAAGCGAATAATTTCACGAAAGAACAAATCAGCAACATTAGCAGCATCATCGCTTTTGTGACATGGTATAAAGTGTGCCATTTTCGAGAACCTATCCACGACAACAAATATGCTATCCCTCCCCTTCTTTGTTCGAGGTAAACCCAAAACAAAGTCCATAGATATATCCTCCCATGGAACACTAGGTACAGGCAAAGGCATATATAAACCATGAGGATTGAGTCGTGACTTAGCTTTTTGACATGTAGTGCAGCGAGCAACAAAGCGCTCAACATCCCGTCTCATCTTTGGCCAAAAGAAATGTGTAGCAAGTACATCCTCCGTCTTCTTTACGCCAAAGTGTCCCATTAATCCTCCTCCATGCGCCTCCTGCAACAACAAAAGACGAACGGAGCTAGCTGGAATGCATAGCTTGTTAGCACGAAACACAAATCCATCATTAACGACGAACTTGTTCCATGTTCTCCCTTCTTTACAATTCTGCAATACATCTTTAAATTCAGCATCATGCACATATTGATCTTTGATGGTCTCCAAACCAAATATTTTAAAGTCAAGTTGTGAAAGCATAGTATAACGACGAGACAATGCATCAGCAATAACATTTTCTTTACCCTTCTTGTGTTTAATGACTTAAGGGAAAGTCTCAATGAATTCAACCCATTTAGCATGTCTACGGTTCAGTTTGGCTTGACTTTTAATATGTTTCAAAGATTCATGATCAGAATGAATAACAAATTCTTTGGGCCATAAATAATGTTGCCATGTTTCCAAAGTCCGAACAAGAGCATATAATTCCTTATCATAAGTAGAGTAATTCAGACTAGGCCCACTCAATTTTTTAGAAAAGTATGCAACAGGTTTGCCATCTTGTAGTAACACACCTCCTAATCCAATTCCACTAGCATCACATTCAAGCTCAAAAGTCTTATTAAAATCAGGAAGTTGGAGTAAAGGAGCATGTGTTAACTTATCTTTCAACACCGTGAAGGCTTCTTCCTGTGCGTTACCCCAAACAAAAGGCACATCCTTCTTTGTAAGCTCGTTGAGAGGTGCAGCAATGGTACTGAAATCTCTCACAAAACGCCTATAGAAACCAGCGAGGCCAAGGAAACTCCTCACTTGTGTGACCATTTTGGGCTGCGGCCAACTCTCAATAGCTTCAATCTTGGCTTTATCAACTTCAATTCCCTGTGGAGTAACAACATAGCCAAGAAAAGATACTCGGTCGGTGCAAAAGGTGCACTTCCCAAGGTTACCAAACAAACGTGCATCACGTAGAGCAATAAAAACAGCACGTAAATGTTCCAAATGTTCCTCCAAAGATCTACTATAAATCAATATATCATCAAAGTAAACTACCACAAATCGTCCAATGAAAGCACATAAAACTTCGTTCATTAATCTCATGAAAGTACTAGGTGCATTAGTTAACCCAAAAGGCATGACTAACCACTCATATAAACCGAACTTAGTTTGAAATGCTGTTTTCCATTCATCTCCCAATTTCATATGAATTTGATGGTATCCACTACGCAAATCAACTTTGGAGAATATTGTAGAGCCACTCAATTCATCAAGCATATCATCTAGCCTAGGAATAGGATGACGATAACGAATAGTAATATTATTAATGCCTCTACAATCAACACACATACGCGACGTACCATCCTTTTTTGGCACTAGTATAATAGGAACAGCACAAGGACTAAGAGATTCGCGTATATAACCTTTGTCGAGCAGCTCCTATACTTGACGCATAATCTCCTTCGTCTCCTCTGGATTGGTACGGTATGGCGCACGGTTTGGCAACGAAGCACCGGGAATTAAGTCAATCTGATGCTCAATCCCGCGAATAGGTGGTAATCCCGGAGGCACATCTTGTGGAAAGACGTCGGCGAACTCCTGCAAAATGTTAGTAACAGCAGGAGGCAAAGAGGAAGGCATGTCCTCGAATTAAAATAATGCCTCTTTGCACACAAAAGCATAGCAAACAGATTTGCTGAAATCTAGATCATCAATATCAGATTTGGTGGCAAGTAAACATGCACTTTTCAATTTAATTTCAGAAGCAACACTAGATGGTTTATTATTAGGATTCATTTGTTGCTCAAATTCTTTTGCCACAATCTGATTTTCACTCTTATTTTGCTCCTGTTTTGCCTTACTAGCTCTATTAATATCATCTTTCAAAATAGAATCAGGAGTCATAGGAAGCAAAGTAATATGTTTATCCTTATGAACAAGAGTATACTGATTGTTTCTACCATGGTGTACATAATTTTTATCAAATTGCCATGGTCTACCAAGTAATAAGGAACATGCTTGCATGGGTACCACATCACAATCAATAAAATCAGCATACATAGAGATACTAAAATGCACACGAACAGTACGTGTTACCTTAACCTTGCCGCTGTTGTTGAACCATTGGATATAGTAAGGATGTGGATGTGGTCTTGTGGTGAGAGAGAGCTTCTCCACCAACTCCATGCTAGCCAAGTTGTTGCAGCTCCCTCCATCTATGATGACGCGAACAGAACGTTCCTTCACAACTCCCTTTGTATGGAACAAATTATGCCTCTGATTTTGCTCAGCTTGTGTGACCTGCACACTCAAAACACGTTGAACAACTAAACATTCATACCTGTCAGCGTCTTCAGGAGCCATGTATTGCGTCTCTTGTGCAGAATCATCTCCACCGTGTTCTTCACGTGTAATGAGAGCCAAAGTCTCCTCATCATAGTCACTAGCGGACTCATACCCACCATCCTCGGTAGCAATCATCACACGCTGAGATTTGCATTCTCTCGCATAATGACCTCTTCCCTTACAACGATGACAAATAATATCACTTGTGTGCCTTGTTGATGCCATGGAAGAAGAAGAACTCTGTGCAGGCCCGGTAGGTGTGCTCTTGGCAGATAGTGGTGGTTGTGCCTGCTTCCTTGTATCACGGCTGGAGGTGGCAGCTGATGGAGGTGTCGGTGCAGTAGAATGTGTGGAAGTAGAGGATGCACGCGGTGTCCATGATGAAGATCGACCTACAGAAAAATTAGTTCGCGCCAATGCCTGTCGATCCTGCACTTCATGTTCAACTTTACAAGCAAGATGGAATAAACGAGTGATATTATTATACTCCTTATACTCTAGAATAGTCTGAATCTCTCTATTTAATCCACCCATGAAACGTGCAAGCATAGCTTCATTCTCCTCAACAATACCACATCTAATCATGCCAGTTTGTAATTCCTGATAATATTCTTCTACAGAATTTTTTCCTTGTCTTAAGCGCTGCAATTTTTGAAGTAATTCACGTTGATAATATGGTGGAACCCAACGAGTACGCATACCAGTTTTCAAAGTAGCCCAAGTAGTTGGAATAGGATATAATCTACAATGTTCAGACCACCATACACATGCAAAACTAGTAAAAGCACAAACAGCAGCAGCAACACGTCTCTCCTCGGGATATTGTAAACATGTAAAACGTTGTTCAGTTTCTAACTCCCAAGTAAGATATATATCAGGAACATATCTACCCTCAAATGGTGGAATATTCAATTTCAGTTTAGGAAGATGGTCATGATCTCGTACCTGAGCTGGTAATGCAGCCCTACCATTGCGATTATTGGCATGTGGACGACCTAGTGCTGGTACGTAGTTCTGATTTTGATCAACCTCATCCTCGTAATCGTCCTCCTCAGCGGTAGCAGGAGCCATAGAAGCATCAACAGTAGGTGCAGCGGCACCAGAAGTTTGACCAGGCTCAAGGGGAACGCGCTGTGCTCGTCCCACTTGATTTGGAAGGCGACGTTGTTGTTGTTGTAGAGGTGCGACAGGTGCAGCCGGCGGTGGTTGTGGAAGACGCGCGAGTAATTCATTAAACTTGTTATCGAGCTTTGTTTCGAACGTCTTCTCAATTCCATCTATCTTCTCCATGGCCTCTTCAAATCTGTTTAGCACATCTTGCACCTGTCCACTAATCATTTGCTGAAATTTATCATGTACCTGTTTGTTCGTCATGTTCTCCCAATCAGTCTCATCGGCTTGTGATCCTGCCATGGTTAGCAGCAATAGAAACACACAAGAATATGATCCTACAGACTACTAGGAAGTGGTGGTGGTGGTGTATCACAAATCCGTCAAGCGAATCTCAAATGCTTGCCAGTTCTTACCGAGCAGCAGGTGGTGATCGGCCACCGTTGTAGTCAAAACTCTCAAAGATTGGACAGAACGATTGCCAGGTGGTGTCAAACGCACGACGTAGATGTATGTGGAGCTGGGAAGGCTTATGATATGGTAGCAAAAATGTCAGCAATAATCAATTCAGAGATGCAAAGTTGAATAAACGCTCAACGACGGTACTGTGCTGGTCCTAGGCTAGACCGTACTAGTGACGCGAGCCTAGAACACTAACAAAATCACGGCGCGGCACATAAACAAGGGAAGAGCACACTCTAAATTTATTTATTTTTGTTTTTTTTTGCGCTTCTTTTTTTTTTGCAAAAAAATCACTATAATGGCGAGTGTCTCAAAACTCTTCCCAAGTCAAACTATCAGGGATTGGCATGAAAATTTTTTTGACAATTTTTTTTTCCGGAAATCAGGGCAGCGACAACGAAAAAGTGCGACAAAAAATCACTATGATGGCGAGTGTCTCAAAAACGCTCCCTGGGACCTAAAAATAGGATAGGGAAAAATTATTTTTGACTGCCGAAATTTTGGCCTAAAAACTGCCCGGGGGTCTCCAGACTTTTTTTTTTCGAATCCTACTCAGGCAAGGAAACACGAATCGGAAAATAGATGGGTCTCGAAAACAAACCTAATATGAAAAGAACTCGGATTGGTGGTGGATATATGGTGGTAGAATATGGCAGCGGTGATGGTATATGGCAGCGGTGGTAGGATATGGCAGCGGTGGTGGTATATGGCAGCGGTGGTGGTATATGGTGCGGCGGCGGCGTGACAAACTTTGACAGAACTCGAAACTCTAAAGGACTAGACGCTAAGACCAGCAACTAGACACGACGATGCAACCGCAAAATCAACAAAGCAAAAACCCTAAAAAGATTATGCAAAGGCTCAGATTGGTTCGGATATGATGAACTAACCCTAATTTTTTTTGGCTTTTTCGTGGACTGTAGGTATGAAGAACATACTCGATCTAAACTACGAAAAACTGTAAAATCTCACCGAGCAACCTGAAAATCTGATACCACTTGATAGAGGCGAGGGTGTCCCGATCTTTCGATGAGATGATAGCTATCGTTTTTGGTGGAGTAGACTTTGACGATCCGACTACGAACGTGCGAGGATGTCGTGCCTTAGCAATCGCTAAACCAACTCCGAGAGGTTATTGACCACGCCGGAGCACGATCAACCTAACCACGAGGGTCTATTTCCTGCAAGCAAACGAAGAACAAGCAAGAAACTAAGATTGGCAATCTGGATATTGTGAATATAAGATGAAAGCTTTATTGATCAAGGTGGGGTTCTGTGACGTCTTGGTCTGGTCGTTGAACACAAACGAAGTACGCGAAGTTGCAGCTATGGCCAACTTTTAATCTAA
Organism: Thinopyrum elongatum; assembly: GCA_011799875.1. Lineage (NCBI taxonomy): Eukaryota > Viridiplantae > Streptophyta > Magnoliopsida > Poales > Poaceae > Thinopyrum > Thinopyrum elongatum. The sequence goes on along the minus strand of CM022303.1, from coordinate 387,329,004 downwards.
ACAAAACCCCAAAGTCTAAACGGTGCCCTAAGGGCTGTATATATGGCGGAAGAGGGGGGGATTTCGTGGCCCTTGAAGGAGGGGTTCGAAACCAACCCTATCTCTTGTTTCCCCACACATACGGACTCTAAAAACAACCTATACTCAAGTATTTCGAAATTACATGCGCCTGGCACAATAATAAGGTGACGCAGCACCTATAATAGCCTCTGGACAAAATTTATGAAGTGGCATCTTGTATATTTCGTCCAAGGCTTCCTGCACTCATTATGGTGGCTTCAAAGTCCTGAAATCATCACTTGTAACTCCGTTCTTGTTCCCCTTGCGCATGCCATCATCTCCATGCTTGAACTTGCTCCAAGGTTCCTCTTTCTTGTCCAAGCTAGGCCCTTCATTTGTAAGCAAAACAAATGTATCCAATTTAGGCAGCATCATATTCTCATGAACATCAGAATCATTACCAAGAAACAAAAGTACCTGATAATTTAATTGGCGTGCGCGAGCTCTAGTAATTGGTCCAGTATGTATAGCAGCAGGGGCTGTGGGTGTAACAATGGTATTGATGTCCTCATCAGGGATGAACTGTGTGGGTGCGTGATCGATAAAGAGTGCCATCGAGATTGTGTTTGCCCACTTCAAAAATATAGGGCGACTAGCCTGCTGTGATGTGAGAGGGGAGAGGTGCAGTTTGTCTCTATGGCATGGATGCCTACCTACAATGTTCGACTATCAGTGTGTGTGTGTGTGGGGGGGGGGGGGGCAGAGACCTAACTATGGAGAGGTAGATCGACTGTTATATATGTGGATAAGGAGAGAGACCTAGCTATGTATTGAGGGAGATCGATCGGCATCCATGCATATGTGTAGCAGAGGAATAAGGTTGGGAGAGAGACCAAGCTAGAGTGTCGAAGGGTTGGTGGTGGAGTTGCTTCTCACAAATGGTGGGACAGGCCTGCTAGACAAACAGAGGGTACGACTGCAATATCAATAAGAGAGGGGATGCCTGCCTATCTGTGCACGTGTGTGTGAGAGACAGGTCGGGAGGCATGCAAGGATGATGAGGGGGTACGATATGGTTGTGGTAAGCAGACGTAACTACATAAGAAGATCAATCATCGTGTGTCAGAGAAATGGAGATACATAACTAGTGAGGTACGTCGATTGGTGCATGGGGAAAAAGACTTATAGTCGACCTAGCTACATGTAGGGAGATCAGTAGGTATACATGCATGCATGTGTTAGAAGCAAATAAGGTCCAGAGATACGGATAGGCAGAGAGAGGGATGCGGCTAGGAGGTGGTGCGAGAGGCCTACTATATCGAGGGGGGAGGAGTGTGCGAGTATGAGATCGATGAAAAGAGGGGCGGGAGTGTGCACGTGCATGGAACCGTAATAGACAGAGGGGGCATGGATGGTGAGAAGAGAAGAGGGAAAGCGTGTGTTTGTGGTAGGCATGCTTGGCTAGAGAGGTATATCGACCGGTGTGTGCCGGAAAGAAGGAGCCGGGGGGCCTACACGCACTGTGGGTTGACGACCTAAATAGAAATAACGAATGTGCGTGATGGAGGGGGACGCTGAGGGAGGGTGAGAGGGGGGCGGGCGTGTGCATGCACGAGAGAAAGTTAGCGCTAGCTAGAAAGAGAAGAGGATTGTGGGTGTAAAAGACGAACAAAGATCATAATTCATTATAAAAAGTGGATTTGGTTATTTGAAGAAGAGATCATAGTGTTTTAAACTGACGCATGCATGAATATAATGGTGATACCCATGGTATGGTTATGAACATGTTATACTACATATAATATACATAACATTTATTTGAATTTGTGATAATGTGTGGCTTTTGCAGCTCAGGGCTAAATACTTGTCATAATTTAGGGGGCGGGGCACTATACTTTGTGTGATAAACACAGTGTACATATGAAACATGGTTTAGATTATGAAGATCTAGCTAGTACTTCAAATGTACTATTATTTGAAATTGACATCAAGTGTATTCAAAAATTTGAATTTGAGTTCACATAGTACACATAGTTCATATGTAACTCTATAGTAATCATGTGGTGTGTTGTTAAGATAATGTACAAATGATGGTTTAACTTGGCAACAATCATGATTGTAGATTCTTATTCAAATAGAGAAACGATTTCAAATTTAGTTTGAATTGCAGCGGTAGTATATACATTTGGAATGCACTAAAATGTTCGTATGAGTAGGTTGCATGCATTATACAGCTAGCGAAAAAATTTAATTGGACATAACATGAATTCATAGTTTTGAATAGCATTTGTACAGTAAAACGGGACAAGACTCTCTTTTTGTGTGGTGCAAATAGTTTTATTTTTGTTTTTTCATTGAGGGAAGTGCGAATTGATTTGGTACGTTCATTATTACACGTTAGGCTTGTCCCGAAATTTCAACCCATGCCTTGTTATCCTGAAAATTCAGATATCGCTTTGTCTCTTTGTGCTCCGAAAACTCGCGCCTTGCCATCCCAAAATTACAACGTGCGCGAAAACTCCCTCCAGCTGCCAAATCCCGACACGCGAAATCCCCGTTCTAACCCTGAGCCAAAAGGCCGCTAGTTCAAATTGGTGGGGGTACTTTTGTAAAACACCCTACATTTTGGACAAGCGCGTCCCTAAGTCATGGTTCCCCCCTCCCATCACCTACTTTTCGGCATTCAAAAACCCAAGCTGCCATAACCTCTCTGCTCCAGCCAGAAAACCCCACCCTCCGCCGCACGCCACCCCACCGCTGCCCAGCAGGAGCCTCTTCCCCGACGACGTCGTCCACCGCAATAGCTCGACGTCCCTCATCCACCACCCCGGATGAGGATCCGCCGTCGATCTCATCGTCCCGCCGGTTCAGCCGCCCCGTCCTCCACCTCCAAGGAGCTGCTCCGACGATCGCTTCGTCTATCATGACTGTTCCATCCCCACAGAGCCGCCTTAACCTACTCCACCGGAACCGCAGCATCCTCACCGACTCCTCGGACAAAGCCGAGGCCTACTCGCCGCCATGATACGTCTCCAACATATCAATAATTTTTGCTGGTTCCATGTTGTTATGTTATCATTCTTGGATGTTTTACAATCATTTTATAGCAACTTTATATCATTTTTTGGGACTAACCTATTGACATAGTGCCCAGTGCCAGTTGCTGTTTTTTGCTTGTTTTTTTACTTTGAAGAATATCAGTACCAAATGGAGTCCAAATGCAGCGAAAATTTTTGGATATTTTTTTTGGACCAGAAGACACAACATGGGCCATAGAAGTGCCAGAGGGGAGGCCCGAGGTGGGCACAACCCACCTGGGCGCGCCCAGGGGGGTTGTGCCCCCTCGGTGGCCTCCCGCACCGCCTCTTCGCCCTATAAATCCCCAAATATTCCAGAAATCATAGGGGAGTCGACGAAAAACAATTTCAGCCGCCGCAAGTTCCAGAGCCATGAGATCCAATCTAGACACCATCACAGAGGGCTTCATCATCCTCATTGGTGCCTCTCCGATGATGCGTGAGTAGTTCATCATAGACGTACGGGTCCGTAGGAAGTAGCTAGATGGCTTTCTCTCCCTCTTTTGATTCTCAATACAATGGTCAATTGGCGATCTATTTGATGTAACTCTTTTTGCGGTGTGTTTGTTGGGATCCGATGAACTTTGAGTTTATGATCAGATCTATATCCATGAATATTATTTGAGTCTTCTTTTTATCTCTTATATGCATGATTATTTATAGCCTCGTATTTCTTCTTCGAATCTTTGGTTTAGTTAGGCCAACTAGATCTATTTTTCTTGCCGTGGGAAGAGGTGCTTTGTGATGGATTCGATCGTGCGGTATTCTTTCCCAGTGACAGAAGGGGCAGCAAGACACGCATGCATCGTTGCTATCAAGGATAACAAGATGGGGGCTATTCCTACATGAATAGATCTTGTCTACATAATGTCATCGTTCTTATTGCATTACTCCGTTTCTCCATGAACTTAATACACTAGATGCATGCTGGATAGCGGTCGATGTGTAAAGTAATAGTAGTAGATGAAGGCAGGAATCTGTCTACTAATCTTGGACGTGATGCCTATACATTGATCATTGCCTTGGATATCGTCATAATTATTCGATCTTCTATCAATTGCCCAACTGTAATTTGTTTACCCACCGCATGCTATTTTCTTGAGAGAAGCCACTAGTGAAATCTACGGCCCCCGGGTCTAGTCTTTATCACATTTGCTTTGAGATCTATTTTTATTCACCTTTATTTTCAGATCTATTATTCCAAAAACCCAAAAATACCTTGCTGCACTTTTTTGTTATTAATTTTATTTCACGCTTTATCGAGATCTATTTATCCAATCTACACAAATTTTATCCCGTCAACTTGACAATTTCTCGCGCCGTTACCCGTAGAGGGATTGACAACCCCTCATAAGCTTCGGGTTGCAAGTATTTGTTCTTTGTGTGCAGGTACCATTTACATAGTGTTGCTTGGTTCTCCTAATGGATTGATACTTTGGTTTCATAACTGAGGGAAATACTTACCGTAGTTGTGCTGCATCATCCCTTCCTCTTTGGGGAAATAAAGACATAGTTCAAGCGACATCAAAAGGAATTTCTGGCGCCGTTGCCGGGGAGACATCATCAACATCTATCTGGTTCCTAATCGCAAATATCATCTCCTTGCAATTTACATTATTTTCCATTTTCCTCTCGTTTTCATCTCCCCGACTTCACAAAAATTTGCCTTTTTATTCGCCCTTTTTTTTCGTTCGCCTTTTTTCGTCAGATCTGTTTTTGTTTGCAATCTTGTTTGCGTAGTCACGATGACTCAAGAAAACACCAAGTTGTGTGATTTTTCCAATACCAATAACAATGATTTTATTATCACTCCAATTGCTCCTCCCGCCACTAGTGCGGAATCTTGTGATATTAATGCCGCTTTGTTGAATCTTGTTATGAAAGATCAGTTTTCCGGTAATCCTAATAAGGATGCCGCGTCCCATCTAAACACATTCATAGAATTATGCAATATGCAAAAGAAAAAATATGTGGACAATGATATTGTGGATTTGAAATTATCTCCTTTCTCTTTGAGGGATCATGCAAAATTTTGGTTTTCTTCTTTGCCTCGCAATAGTATCAATTTTTGGAATAAGTGCAAAGATGCTTTTATTACTAAGTATTTTCCTCCCGTGAAAATTATTTCCCTCAGAACTCAAATCATGAATTTTAAGCAACTTGAGCATGAACATGTTGCACAATCTTGGGAAAGAATGAAGTGGATGCTAAGAAATTGTCCTACTCATGGTTTAAATCTTTGGATGATCATACAAAATTTTTATGCGGGATTGAATTTTGTTTCTAGAAATCTTTTAGATTCCGCCATGGGTGGTACTTTTATGGAAATTATTTTGGATGAAGCTACTAAATTGCTTGATAATATTATGGCAAATTATTTACAATGGCATACTGAAAGAGCACCTACTAGTAAAAAAGTTAATTCAGTTGAAGAAATTAGTACGTTAAGTGAAAAAGTTGATGCTCTTATGAAATTGGTTGCTAATAAAAGTGCTCGTATTAATCTTAATGATGTGCCTTTTTCTACTTTGATTGAGGAAAATAGTGATCCCGTAGATGTGAATTTTGTCTCGCAATTTTTTTAATAACAATGCTTATAAAGGTAATTTTAATCCTAGGCCTTTTCCTGGAAGTTCCTCTAATAATTATGGTAATTCTTCTTACAATAATAATAGGAACACCTCTGATCTTGAGAATAATATTAAAGAATTCATCAATGCTCAAAAAATTTCCAATACTACGATAGAAGAAAAGTTGAATAAGATTGATGATATGTCTAGAAGCATTGATAGAATTTCTCACGATGTAGAAAATCTCAAGTTGAAAATTTTTGTACCCAAGGTTGATGAATCAATTAAAGCTTTATATGTTTCTATGGATGAAAGTAAGAAAAGAACCGCTATGCTTAGAGCTAAAAGAGAATTTTTAGAAAGAGCATTTTCTAGTGATTGCTTTCATAAAAATGATGAAGATCTTAAAGTGATTGGTGTTTCTTCTATTGATTCCTTGTTTAGTAAAATTAAAATTGATTATAAAGGGACTGAAGAAGAGTTAACTTTAGTTAGAAGGCATCCCAATAATTCAGAGGGTGAAAATCTTGATGAAAAAATTGATAAAAGTGGGTTTGGAGAGGTCAAAATTTTAACTAGTGATGTACCCTTTCTTTTGGATTACAGATACTTTAATTATGATAATTGCTCTTTGCTTGAAGTATTTCTTTGTTGCAATCTATGATAAATTCACCCCATGCTTATGTACAAAATAAAGCTTTTACTAAACATATCGTAGATGCCATGATGAAAGCTTTGGAAGAAAAATTGGAACTAGAGATTTCAATTCCTAGAAAAATACATGATGAATGGGAACCTACTATCAAAGTCAAGATTAAAAATTATGATTGTTTTGCTTTGTGTGATTTGGGTGCTAGTGTTTCCACAATTCTGAAATCTCTATGTGATGTGCTTGGTCTTACCGATATTGAAGAATGTTCACTTGGCAGATTCTACTATTAAAAAGACTTTGGGAAGAATTAATGATATTCTTATTCTTGCAAATAGGAATTATGTGCCCATAGATTTTATTTTTCTTAATATTGATTGCAATCCGTCTTGTCCAATTATACTTGGTAGACCTTTTTACGCATTATTAGTGTCGTGATTGATATGGAAGAAGGCAATATTAAATTTCAATTTCCACTAAGAAAGGGTATGGAACACTTCCCTAGAACAAGAATTAAGTCACCATATGAATCAATCATGAGGGCATCCTATGGATCTAAAACTAAAGATGACAATACTTGAATCTATGCATTATGCCTAGCTAGGGGCATAAAACGATAGCGCTTGTTGGGAGGCAGCTCAATGAATAAAATTTATTTTTGCCTTTTTCTTTTTGTTCTTGAGTGTTTGCACAATTATGACTCTGTTATGATTGTGTTTTTTATGTTTTAATTAGTGTTTGTGCCAAGTAAAGCCTTTGGGATAGCTTTGGTGATAGTTGATTTGATCCTGTTGAAAAACAAAAACTTTTGCATACAGTAACATAATTGTTTAAGTTCACAGAAGCGTCAAAAAATTCTGATTTTTTACACGAGATTGATATACAAATTGCCTCTGTTGTCCTACTTTTTCAGAATTTTTGGAGTTAGAGAAGTATGAGAACAATTCACATCTTTACAGACTATTCTGTTTTTGATAGATTCTGTTTTCTTTGCATTGTGTGCTTATTTCGATGAATCTATGGATTGTATCGGGGGGTACAAGCCATGGTAAAGTTAGAATACAGTAGATATAATGCAATAACAAAATTTGAATGGTTTTGCTATAGTACTTAAAGTAATGATTGGTTTTCTTATACTAACGGATCTCACGAAGGTTTTGTTAAGTTTTGTGTGATTGAAGTTTTCATGTTTTGGGTGAGATCACGATGGATGAAGGAATAAGGAGTAAAAAGAGCCTAAGCTTGGGATGCCCCATGGCACCCCAAGTTAATATTCAAGGAGAACCAAGCAACTAAGCTTAGGGATGCCCCTGAAGGCATCCCCTCTTTCTTCTAACGACCATCAGTATTTTACTTGGAGCTATATTTTTATTTGTCACATATCATGAGTTTTGCTTGGAGCGTCTTGTATTATATGATTCTTTGCTTGTTTTGTTTACTATTTTGTCACAAGTATCCTTGCTGGACACACCTATTTGAGAGAGCCAAAATTATGCTATGATTTGTTAGAATTGCTCTATATGCTTCACTTAAATTTTTTGAGCTATGGAATTGCTCTAGTGCTTCACTTATATCTTTTTGAGCACGGTGTGCTTTAATATTTTTGAAGAAATGCTCTCAGTCTTCACCTAGATTATTTTGAGAGTTAGTAAAATTTTGAATAAATTCTATCATGCTTCACTTATATTATTTTGAGAGACGAAAAATTTTATGCTCATGTTCTTCACTTAGATTTGTTTGAGCTTGTCAAAAGCAATTGCAATAAATGAAACTAGTCCCAAAGTGATAGATATTCAAGAGGGATATAATAAAAACTTTCATGAAGATCATTGGACAAAATAAACTTGATTCTTTGTAATAGTTTTGAGATATGATGATAGTGATATGTGAGTCATGTTGGTGAGTAATTATGCTTTACTAAGAATATTGGTGTTAAGGTTTGTGATTCCCTATGCAAGCACGAAAGTCAATAGTTGTGCAATGAAATTACATCCTACTTGTGGTGCATTATTCGGTGTTAGTTATGCTTAATGCTCGCTTATGTGATTTTTCGTTTCTTGGTTGGTTGCTTCTCAATCTTTTTGCTAGCCTCCACTTGTACTAAGTAGAAATACTACTTGTGCATCCAACATCTTTAAACCCAGTTTTGCCATATGAGTCCACCATACCTACCTATATGCGGTATTTCCATGCCGTTCTAAGCAAATTTGTATGTGCCATCTCTAATTTTCAAAATAAATTTCCTTTTTGTGTTCTTGTACCACTCATGAAGCGGCATAGGGTGGCCAATATTTTCCATGCTAGATGTGTTATTCTCAAGATGAGTGTTCATTCACTTGTCATTGCACGAGAGTGTGGTAGTAATAGGGATGCCCAGTCCCGAAATGAAAAAGAAATTTACTTTATGTTGTCAAATAATAAATTCCTTGGAAAGTGTTAGTATGGACAGTACCCGTGGATACGGCTAGCCGTGGAATGTGAAAGAATGGTGGAAAAAGGAATAAACTTTATTTTCTGTTTGGGAACCGCCTATGATATATCTAGCATGGAAAGTGTTGGGAATTACTCGGTTGTTTTCGATGACGGGAAAAGTATGCCTCTCAAAAATTTGTATCACTCAATTTAAGCTTTGAGCTCTGGCACCTCTACAAATCCCTACTTCCCTCTGCGAAGGGCCTATCTATTTAATTTATGCAATTTTTATTTTTATTTGAGTGTCCATCTTCTCTTATAAAGGACCAACTAAGGGGCACTACGATCATACTTGAGCATTGGATGTAGCTAATATGCGAGTGTGTTTCATGAATGGATCAATGATTGAGCATGATGGGCTAGGGATAACTCTCTTTAGTGTTGATATTTTGAAAGACATGGTTGCTTGTTGATATGCTTGAGTATTGAAATCTTCATGTCGAAACTAGACTATTGCTTTGAACCATATAAAAGTCCAAATGTCCATGCTACAAAGGAAAAGAATATGTGATGAACATGTTAGGCAACATTCCACATAAAAAAAATTTGTTTTTATAATTTACCTACTCGAGGACGAGTAGTGTCGGTACAACAAACCCTGGGTCTGTTGACCAGACCATGCATAGGCCCAAGATCAATATTGCAACATCCAAGACAAGGCCAAGATGAAGAGAGAGGATCTTTGAGGAATCAAAGGGCAAATTAAGAAGACCAAGTCAATCCAAGGAGTAAGACACCGCTAAGGAAAAACCTCCCTTGCTGGGTAGGAGAGCCTGGCGAGGTCAAGGTTGCCCCGAAAGCAAGCCTCAAGACCGCCCTGGCAGGCTTGCCGGGTCCTACGAAGGCAAAACACCCCGCCAAGGCTTCACCGCCCCACCTCACAGCGACGCAAGTCATCGATCGGTGTGGTGTCAAGCCCCAAAGTGACTAAGTGGCTGCCTTTTGCCACATGGCAGCCATTTCCTACAGGAATCACCTCCAAATGACACCCGTCCAGTGACGTGTCATGCAGACAGGAGAGAACGTGGCCAAACAACCCGGCAAGGGGTGCCGGGCAGGCCATGATGTGACACTAAGCGGTGCATTTAATGCGTACTGCTCTACCTGTAGAGTAGATATGATAGCACTGTTCGCAATCTAATCAGTACACAATGACTGATTTGCCACTGTGGTGACCCCTTGATCTATAAAAGGAGGCCCATGGCAACCATAGAAAGGATTTGGACCCTTGTACACTCATACGCGCGTAGCTGCTCTCGGCCCGAGGCAACCCTGCCGGGCAAGAGCGCTGCATTTCCACCACCATCTGCCATCAATCCACCAAAGTAGGAGTAGGGTTTTACGCCTCGCGGCGGCCCGAACCTGGGTAAATTTGCCCGTGTGATCTCTGCCGCGCTGTGCTGCGCTCCTCCGCTCTTTGTGCAACATGCTCTATCCCCCTGCCGAACCAAAAGGGGCCCGTGGCCCCATAGGTGGCCGTGGTTTCCCACGACAAGTAGGAATTAAGCTTGGGGATGCTGATACGTCTCCAACGTATCTATAATTTTTGCTTTTTCCATGCTGTTATATTACCATTCTTGGATATTTTACAATCATTTTATAGCAACTCTATATCATTTTTTGGGACTAACCTATTGACATAGTGCCCAGTGCCAGTTGCTGTTTTTTGCTTGTTTTTTACTTCGAAGAATATCAGTACCAAACGTAGTCCAAATGCAGTGAAACTTTTTGGAGAATTTTTTTGGACCAGAAGACACAACATGGGCCAAAGAAGTACCAGAGGGGAGGCCCGAGGCGGACACAACCCACCTGGCTGCGCCCAGGAGCCTAGGCATGCCCAAGGGGATTGTGCCCCCCTCAGTGGCCTCCCGCACAACCTCTTCGCCCTATAAATCCCCAAATATTCCAGAAACCCTAGGGGAGTTGATGAAAAACAATGCCAGCCACCGCAAGTTCCAGAACCAAGAGATCCAATCTAGACACCATCACGGAGGGGTTCATCATCCTCATTGGTGCCTCTTCGCTGATGCGTGAGTAGTTCATCATAGACCTACGAGTCCATAGGCAGTAGTTAGATGGCTTCCTCTCTCTCTTTCGATTCTCAATACAATGGTCTCTTCAAGATCTATCTGATGTATCTCTTTTTGCCGTGTGTTTGTTGGGATCCAATGAACTTTGAGTTTATGATCAGATCTATATCCATGAATATTATTTGAGTCTTCTTTTGATCTCTTATATGCATGATTATTTATAGCCTCGTATTTCTTCTTCGAATCTTTGGTTTAGTTAGGCCAACTTGATCGGTTTTTCTTGCCATGGGAAGAGGTGCTTTGTGATGGGTTCAATCGTGCGGTGTTCTTTCCCAGTGACAGAAGGGGTAGCAAGACACGCATGCATCATTGCTATTAAGGATAACAAGATGGGGGCCATTCCTACATGACTAGATCTCGTCTACATCATTTCATCGTTCTTATTGCATTACTCCGTTTCTCCATGAACTTAGTACACTAGATGCATGCTGGAGAGCGGTCGATGTGTGGAGTAATAGTAGTAGATGCAGGCAGGAAACGGTCTACTAATCTTGGACGTGATGCCTATATATTGATCATTGCCTTGGATATCGTCATAATTATTCGATCTTCTATCAATTGCCAAACAGTAATTTGTTTACCCACCGTGTGCTATTTTCTTGAGAGAAGCCACTAGTGAAATCTACGGCCCCTGGGTTTATTCATTATTATATTTGCTTTGAGATCTATTTTTATTGCCTTTTATTTTCAGATATTTTATTCCAAAAACCCAAAAATACCTTGCTGCAGTTTTTTGTTACTAATTTTATTTCGCGTTTTATCGAGATCTATTTATCCAATCTACACAAGTTTTATCCCGTCAACTTGACAATTTCTGGCGCCGTTAACCGTAGAGGGATTGACAACCCCTCGTAAGCGTTGGGTTGCAAGTATTTGTTCTTTGTGTGCAGGTACCATTTACATAGTGTTGCTTGGTTCTCCTACTGGATTCATACCTTGGTTTCATAACTGATGGAAATATCTACCGTAGCTGTGCTGCATCATCCCTTCCTCTTTGGGGAAATACCGACGTAGTTCAAGCGACATCATGCCACCAAAGAGGTCGTACACTCATCGCATCGCACCTTCTCCTTAACTTGACCTCCCGGCGCCGCCAATGGTCGATCCCGCTCCCTCATGGCGCGGCTACCTCGTAGTCGGTGCCACCAGCGACATCTCCACGGCGGCTCTCCCCCAATGCCAGGCTCCCTCGGCGGCGGTGTCCATACCAGCCGAAGCTGCTGCTGCTGCTCTGGCTCTCGCTCGCTCGCGCTGCTGCTGCTCTGGCTCTCTCTCGCTTGCGCTGCTGCTGCTCTGCTCTTCCTCTCTCGCTCGTGCTACTGCTCTGCTCTTGCTCTCGCCCGCGCTGCTGATGCTGGTACACCGCCTGCTGCAGCTACACGAGTTGCTGCTCAGGCTCTAGTTCACGCTGCTGCTTCGGCTACTATCTGCTAGTGTCTTCCCTGTCGATCGCCCGCTGATTTAGATCACTGTTTCTCTACTACTAGTGCTTGAGCGGCCTAAACTACATGTGAAGTGCTTCTTTGCTACCAGTGCATTCAGTTTCGACAGTTAAGTTCAGAGTCAACAGTTTTTACCTCATTTGTTGGAGTCAGGTGTTTTTTGGTGATGTAAATTTTACATCTACCACTTTTTGGTAATGTATTTTACAACATCTATTGAAGATGCTATTAGAATCCCACTTGAGATTAACGATGTATGTCTTGTACTGCTTCAGCTTCGACGTATTACAGCTCGCCGGAGCTGCTCCAACGACGGAACCATCCATCACAACAGAGCAGTACCCTGGACGCCGTCTACAGACGCCTCAGATCTTCCTCCACACCTCCGACAGCCACCTCTACCGCAACTTCTTCAGTGACCAACCCAATGACGTTGAGGTCGCTACGGCTATGCCAAAGAGGTTGTACACTTGTCGCATCACTTATTACTCTACATTCATGTCGATCCATTAGGGCTATTTTGGTTCAAAAGAAATAGTGAAGGAAAAACATAGCAATAGGAAATTTTCCTATGGTACTCCACCATTCAATTATTCATGCATTTGGTTGAAAGGAATGGAGCAAAACATCCACCTGGACCTACTTTTCAAAATCCTATGCATTAAAACAAGACTAAATGCATTAGTGACAGAATAACATTGTAACTGTACACATTTTCACATGGTTTCACTTTAATTTGGCCATGTTTCTTTGCATTCCTCTGTTCTTCCAACTCTTGTGAACCTGTCGTGGTTCAACACGATCACCTATGGGGCTATCAGCCCCTTCGTGGTTCGGCAGGGGGGAAGGGCGCGTTGCACAAAGAGCGGAGACCGTAGAACAACATGACAATGGTGACGCGGGTGGTTTTTACCCAGGTTCGGGCCGCCGCGAGGCGTAAAACCCTACTCCTGCTTTGGTGGATTGGGTGGAAGGCCGTGACAGATGCGTAGCGCTCAAGCCCAGCAAGGTCGCCTCAGGGAGAGCAGCTACGCGTGTATGAGTGTACAAGGGTTCGAATCCTTTCTAAGGTTGCCTCGGCCCTCCTTTTATAGGTCAAGGGGTTACCACAATGGTAAAATAGTCATTATCCAGTGATTAGATAGCCACAGTGCTATCATACCTAACTCTGCAGATAGGACAAGGTGCATTAAATGCACCGCTTAGTGTCATGTCGAGGATGCAGCCCGGCAAGCCTTGCCATGCCATCCAGCCACCTTCTCGTCTGCCTGCATGACACGCCCCTGGACGGGTGTCATTTAGGTGTGATGCCCCTCAGAAATGGCTACCATGTGCCAAATGACAGCCGCTTAACCACTTGGGGGCTCGACATCGCATCAATAAGTGACTTGCATCACTGTGAGGTGGAGCGATGGAGCCTTGGCGGGATAGCAGGTCGCCAGCACCTCGGCAACCCTTGCCGGGGAGGTCTTGGGACTTGCCCTTGGGGTGGCCTCGACCTGACTAGGCTTGCCTGCCCGGCAAGGGAGGTTTTCCCCTTAGTGATATCTTGCTATTTTGGCTTGTCTTGATCTTCTTTATCCGCCCTTTGATTCCTCAAAGAGCTATTTCTATCTGGCTTGGTCTTGGTGAAGCTTGCTTCCTTGCTGCCGTGCCTGTGTACGGTCCGGGCAACACACGCAAAGGTTTGTTGCACCAACAGGAGTCCCCGGGCCTGGTCCAAACGTGCTGCTGAGCACCGTTGGAGTAGGCCCTATCAGGTACATAGGCAGGGGTCTTGTGCTGATATGCTTCTCTTCCTTGATATTTTCCTTGCTTCTTCATCAATCTGTGCTTGAGTCAGTTTCCGGTTTTTTTCGCGTGCCGTGCAATGCCAAATGCGGTGGGGGCCATCCTGCAACTACCATTTTACTCTTCCCACTACGCCCGTCCCGTCCGCCACGTACGCCACATGCACCGCATGGGGTTGGTGACAGATGTGCATGGTGTAGGGGAGAGCGCTATGGCAGGGACCCGGATCTTTCGGATTGGTGCAGAGGGGCGGCCGATGGGCTCGGCCACAATCCTTAGTTTGGACGGGTCAGATTAGGAGGAGCCCTTGGGAGTGAGTGAAAGACCAGCCCCTGGCCCCGGCTCGCCTATAAAAGGGAGCACTAAGGGGAGCAAAGGCATACACTCATGTACTTCTTCCTTGCTTCCTCCTTCATTATGCTGAAGGGAAGAGACTGGGGTCAGGCCCCGGGTCTCAGCTTGAGAGCGATGACTCCGAAGGCTAGTGCCGTTGCTCGGGGAGTGAGTCTGGTCCGGGGCCGCGGGAGGCTCAGCGACCGTAGTAGGGGTGGTCGAAGCCCGTGGTGGCGTGCCTGCGAACGCAATGCCGATCCCGGCGTGGAGGATGCTATGCCTCTTCATAGCGACGGAGTGCTTGCCCCTTCCACGCGAGCTCGCCGCCCGGGGGAGACGTGTCGCCTCTGACGCTAGCTGTCGGAACTTGTCGACCCGTCGGTGGAGCCCTCAGGGCTTCTGGTGCTCACCTGTAGGATCGTCCTCAGGATCTTTAGTAAACCCAGCACTGCTCTCTTCGGTGAGGCCAGGGGTGACGCTGAAGATGGCGGTGCCCTCCTGCCCGCCAAGGTGGGGAACGGTGCCCCCCGTGTGCCTTGGGCGCCGCCGCCGTCTTCGGCCGCTTCTTCGGGGGAGGTGACAGGCCAAGGGCCCGGCGCCTCCCTAGAGCGACAGTGATGAGGAAAAAATGGACGAAAAGGGACTAGCCCCCTGTCGAATCCTCTTCATCAAAGGCCACTACAACCACCTTGACCGAAGCAACGTTCGAATCAAAGGATGGGAGCACCCATGCTTCGAAGGCGACGGGGTTTCTATATGCACAAGTTTTGCTTCTTACAGAACATGTATGGATAAGAAGAAACTTATCTGTTTGGCTTGTCAGGGTCCGATATGTAGGCTTGTTTCCATTTCTTCTTTTCGGGACCGAGTCTGCGGCAAGAGCCCTGTAGTTTAGTGCAGAAGAAAACAAAGCTACATATGACCTTATCTACATGATCATGCCATGCTCATGTTATGCTATGCAAGCATGCAAGTTTTTGGAGCCCCCATCGCTTCGTTTATTTATCTGCTACTCAGGGTCTGCGCCTGGCTTTGTACAAAGGGTTACATGCAACATCGGCAAGGCTTGTACAAAAGGATGGCTATCGGGTAGGGCCCGACAGCCGCGCCTTACGGGTAGAACTTACGGAGATGCTCGATATTCCACGAGTTTTGCAATTGAATGCCATCTCTAGTCTCCAAACGGACTGCTCCAGGTCTGCTGACTCATACCACCTGGTAAGGGCCTTCCCACTTTGGCGTCAACTTGTTTGCACCCTTGGCGGACTGAATGTGCCTAAGGACAAGGTCGCCTTCCTCAAGACTCCGGGGGTGAACCCTGCGGCTGAGATAGCGGCGCAGGGCTTGCTGATAGCATGCAGCACGCGTAACAGCCCGGAGACGGTTCTCCTCGACAAGCACGACATCGTCATGCCAGTGCTACTCTTGCTCTACTTCATCGTAGGCAAATACTCGAGGTGACCCGTATATGAGTTCCATGGGGATCACTGCTTCTGCCCCATAGATTAGGGAGAAGGGAGTCTGGCCGGTAGCTCGATTTGGTGTCGTACGGAGAGACCAAAGAACCACCGGCAGCTCATCGATCTAGCGCCTTCCGCACTTTCGCAGCTTATCAAATGTTCTTGTCTTGAGTCCTCATAGCACTTCAGCATTTGCCCTCTGCTTGTCCATTGGATCTGGGATGAGCAATAGAGGCGAATGAAACCTTGCTTCCGAGGGCTTGAACGTATTGCATGAAGGCGCGACTCATGAACTGGGTGCCGTTGTCAGTGATGACCCTGGCGGGTACTCCGAAGCGGCACACTAGTCCTTATAGAAAATTGATAGCTGACTGTGCGGTTAGCTTCCTCACGGGCTCCACCTCCCGCCACTTTGAGAACTTGTCGATGGCGACGTACAAGAACTCAAAGCCCCCGGTAGCATGGGGTAAGGGGCCCAAGATGTTGAGCCCCCAGACCGAAAAGGGCCATTAAAAAGGGATCGTCTGGAGAGCTTGAGCAGGTTGATGGATATTCTTGGAGTGGAACTGGCAGGCTTCACATCTGGTGACTAGCTGGATTGCATCTTGGAGGGCCATCGGCCAGTTGAAACCTTGCCGGAAAGCTTTTCCATCCAAGGCCCTTGATCCAATATGAGAGCCGCACATGCCTCCGTGTATCTCTGCCAACAGTTCCTTCCCCTCTTCCCGGCAAATGCACTTCAATTTCACACCATTGGGCCTCCTTCTGTATAGTGCGTCATCGACGAACTGATACATACTGGCCCTCCGGGCTACTCTTTTAGCTTCTTCTTGCTCTTCGGGAAGTTCTCCTGTCTGGAGGTAATAGACTATGTGTCATGCCCAAGTTGGACCTCAAGGCTCGACAACAAGGATCAGCGGCACATCCTCATTCGTGGGAGTGCATGCCTCAACCGCAAGGACTGGTAGTTTGGCGAGAGGGTGCTGCTCGCCAAGTGAAGTGGAGTTGTTCCCGCCAACCTCTCTGCCGGGGGCTTCAGGAAGCTCTGCCAGGAGAGGCTTGCCAAAGTCCAGTTTCCTTCTCTTTTCTAGCCATTGTTGCCAGGGATACAAAGGGTTGAGTCAGGTGAAGAACAAAAGTCCCTAGTTCCACAGGAAGATTTTGCGCAGCGCACTTTGACAGATGATTAGTAATGCTATTTTTCGCACGGGGTACGTGCTCTGTTTGCAATCCGTCAAAGCACTCCTCCAGCTTTCTCACTTCCTCCACGTATGCCTCCATCAATGGACTATGATAATCCATGTTCACTTGCCTCACCACGAGCTGTGAGTCTCCTCGTATGATCAACTTCTTAATTCCCAACTCTGTCGTGATTCTGAGCCTGGCAAGGAGTCCTTCATACTCTGCAGTGTTGTTAGTTGCCTTCTCCCGGGGGAAATGCATCTGGATCACATACTTTAGGTGCTCTCAAGTGGGTGCGATGAGGAGCACGCCAGCTCCTGCACCTTGTAGTGAGAAGGCACCGTCAAAGTACATGATCCATTCTTGGGGTGCTTCCTTGCCGGGGATAACCGTTTCTAGTGCCTCTTCGTCTGGGGTAGGCATCCACTCCGCAATAAACTCTGCTAGTGCTCTGCTCTGAATGGTTGATGTGCTCTTGAATTTCAAATGAAAGCTTGATAACTCCAAAGCCCATTCCACTATTCTGCCAGTGGCCTCTGGATTCCTCAGTATGCGTTGCAAAGGGAATCGGGTGAAAACTATGATCTCGTGGGCTTGGAAGTAGTGGTGCAGTTTCCTTGAGGCCATGATGAGGCCAAAGATCAACTTCTACATGCCAGAGTACCTTGATCTAGCCCCCTACAACAGGGAGCTGACAAAGTAAACTAGCCATTGCACCACGTTCTTCCTTGTCATGCTTCTCGTACTCAGCTTTCTGCTTCTTGACGACTTGCTCAACTAGATGACACTCTTGGAGATCATGGCCTTTGGTTCAATGGATCTTGCAATACGGCCCGTCAGCCTTCCTAGCCTTCTCGGCTGCTGCAGCCTCCCGGCAGTTGGCGCACACGGCAACCTCCTTGCCGGGGGCTTTGGTCTTTGCCTTCTTGCCGGTACTAGGGGTGCCTGACCACTCGACCGCCAGCATTGCTTTCTCCTTGCACTTCTTTTTGCGTTTCTTATTCTTCTTCTTCTGGTTGGCAGTATCATCGTCATCTTCCGAGTCAACGTCGACGCCATCCTCTTCCCCGGGGAGACGCCTCCCGTCCTTCGTACGGGCACACTTATCCGCCAAGGTATAAAGCTCGTTCACAGTCTTGGGCAACCGGACATTCATCTTGGAACGTATCCTGTGGTTGCGTACATTGGACTGGAACACGGCAATCACAGCTGCTGGGTGGATATCTAGAATGTTCCTGTGCACCTGGCTGAACCTCTGCATGTACTTCTGCAAACTCGCCCCTTCCTTTTATGGAAGGTGCTGCAAATCGCTGGGCCGCCCTGGTTCTTGATGGCCGCCCGTGAAGGCACCAACAAACTTGTGGCACAGATCAGCCCAAGTTGAGATGGAGTTCTCTGGCAAGTGCATCAGCCACAACCTCACATTTGGCTTGAGCGCCAAAGGGAAGTAGTTGGTGAATACCTTTTCATCTCTTCCTCCGGCGGCTTGAACAGCGATGGTGTAGATGCTCAAGAACTCTGCCGGGTTCAGTCTTCCATCATATTTTTCTTGTATCTCTGGCTTGAATGTATAGGCAGATGGCCAACGGACTTGCCGCAGCTCGCGCGTGAAGGTAGGACAGCCAACCTCGAAAGGAAGGTATCCGTCTCCACCGGGCGCAGGCTCGTCGACGTCGGGGCCATTGCGCCTGTCAGATTGGCGGTGGGTTTCGCTGAGCTGTTCTATGGTGACGCGCTCGTCTTCCCTCCGCTTGTCCTCCAGGACCTGCCACTGATCTCGGCGGGCTCGAGGATCAGATGAAGCCATCGACACTTTGTCGTGTTCTTGGTTGCACAGCTCTGGCTGCGGCCCCTGCGCTGGCTGTCGTGGCAGGGACTGCACCGTAAGGTTGTCCCCTTCAGCACATCCAGTGGCTCGGGCTGCTGTCGCTGCCTGTGGATGCCATGGCGAGCCCGCTCGTTGTGACCCCCTTGCCTCAGCGAAACCAATCAAACTTTGAATGGTGGCTCTCCATTCATCCATTTGGTCGGCCGCTGGTGGGAATCTCAACAGGAGCTGGGCTCGCGCCATGGCTTTCGAAGCTGTACTTGGCTTGGATGATGATGCAGATCACGACGTCGCCCGACTCCTAACGGTACCGGTAGTGGCGGCGTCGCGAACCAGTCGCGAGGGCGGCGTTACGACGAGAAGGAAGTGCTTGGGGGTTGAGGACCCCGTTCGGCGCTTCGTCTTGATTGCCTTGCCCTAGGGAAGGCATGTGCCTCGTAGCTGCACCCGCAGCAGGGGCAGCTAGGAGGTCGCGACTCACGCCGGAGCGGGCGCGATCGCTGCGGCTGTGTTCTCTAGTGAGGTGGAGAGGAGGAGATTGGACATTCTCCCCTCCTGCATCTTATGGAGCATGGCCGCTAGGGTACTATTGATGCTGTCCTCCTCTGGCGCCTCCCACACCCACCTCAGCCGCGGGGGGAAAGATGATGGCGCCGCCTGCGCTGGTCATGTTCCCTGCGGCGTCTGCGTCCCCCGACGCCATCGCAGCCCCCATGAGATCAGTGGCTACATGCGAGGGGGCCTTCGAGGTGGAAGGATGGGCAGCTGCGCTGGACTTTCTCTTAGGCGCCATGGATGATGACGCCATCGTCGAAGAAGATGGTGATGAAGATCGACACGCTGTTTACGTCCTCAGGTTCGCACAAGCGCTCCCCCCTACCTGGCGCGCCAGATATGTCGTGGTTCAACACGATCAACTATGGGGCCATCGGCCCCTTCGTGGTTCGGCAGGGGGGATGGGTGCGTTGCCCAAAGTGCGGAGACCATAGAACAGCACATCAATGGTGACGCGGGTGGTTTTTATTCAGGTTGGGGCCACCGCGAGGCGTAAAACCCTACTCCTGCTTTGGTGGATTTGGTGGAAGACCGTGACAAACGCGCAGTGCTAAAGCCTAGCAAGGTCGCCTTAGGGAGAGCAGCTACGCGTGTATGAGTGTACAAGGGTCCGAATCCTTTCTAAGGTTGCCCCGGCCCTCCTTTTATAGGTTAAGGGGTTACCACAATGGTAAAATAGTCATTATCCAGTGATTAGATAGCCACAGTGCTATCATACCTAACTCTGCAGACAGGACAAGGTGCATTAAATGCACCGCTTAGTGTCACGTCGTGGATGCAGCCCGGCAAGCCTTGCCATGCCATCCAGCCACCTTCTCGTCTGCCTGCATGACATGCCCCTGGACAGGTGTCATTTAGGTGTGATCCTCCTCAGAAATGGCTCCCACGTGCCAAATGACAGCCGCTTAACCACTTGGGGGCTCGACACCGCACCGATAAGTGACTTGCGTCACTGTGAGGTGGAGCGGTGGAGCCTTGGCGGGATAGCAGGTCGCCAGCACCCTGGCAATCCTTGCCGGGGAGGTCTTGGGACTTGCCCTTGGGGTGGCCTCGACCTGACCAGGCTCGCCTGCCTGGCAAGGGAGGTTTTTCCCTTAGTGATATCTTGTTGTTTTGGCTTGTCTTGGTCTTCTTGATCCGCCCTTTGATTCCTCAAAGAGCTATTTCTCTCTAGCTTGGTCTTGGTGAAGCTTGGTTCCTTGCTGTCGTGCCTGTGTACGGTCCGGGCAACACACACAAAGGTTTGTTGCACCGACAGAACCAAACACCCAAGTTGACCGAAATCATGTGTTTACAGATGCTCTATTTCTCACGTACATTCCTATCCTATTCCGGTGTTTTTCCTATCCCTGCATTTTTAGAATCCTTCAAGTCAAAGGAGCCCTCACAGAATTACTTCAGTTATAGATAGGTGTCGAAGAAAATTTTGTGTGGTTTGTCCTGCTCCTGCCGCGACATCATCCACCTCACCTGAGCTGCTCCATCGATAGAAGCATCCACCCTACTAGACATCACGACACCTGGCCATCTTTTGCTGCCTCAGATCTCCTTCCCTGCTGCCGGCATACACCGCAACTGCATCACCATCATCGACTCAGCAAATGAACCTAAGGAGTACATGGGTCCGCAACAGAGGTCGCACTCTTTTGTTTATGCTTATGTTATGCATTGCTTAATATTACCTGCTACTTTATCATCCTGTTCACCTCTTAGACTCCAAGTTAGGTCTAAATTAATGTTCAATCGTGAGTTTTAAAATACTCGTGGGGCACATATCGAAGTGGCAATGAATAGTATCTTTGTCTATTATCTGGTTCACCTAGGGTATGTCTATGTTGTTCATCTTGGGTGGGAAAAAAAGAGTATGTTCATCTTGGGTGGGAAACAAACAGTAAAGCAATCATCATCTGTCTTTTTATTAAATTAAAGCTATCATCAGCCTGCTATCATTGTTTTTGGATCTATCCACTGGTTGTTACCATCACTCTAGATTCCTGCATGCTCTCCTTACATAATCTCACTATATTTTTTTCGTATGCATGTCAGGTATTGTACACAGTCATGCTGAACATGTAGAGAAAAAGAGAAGAGTTTTGCGCGGCAATACAATGTCATGCAGACATCGCTCCATCTTGGGTGCAATGGCAAACCCTCCCCCCTCCTCCAGATTGTAATCCAGAGGAAGATATTTGTTCAGAGGCGGATTCAGACGGAGCTGACCACTCCTATTTACCCCCCGAGGTGTTTGCTCTAACTTCGTATGATGATGTTGGTCATATCATGCATACGTTGCCTTGCAATGCTTACTTTCGACATCATATATGTCATCTGCTTAGTTTAGACATGTTCTGTAATGACACCTATTTAGTTTCTATATCATATATGTGAACTATGCAATCTCATCTTTTGTAGCCAGCCATAATATATGTGAAACATGCAATGCCATCCTGTTTAGCGAGGCATCATATATTTGAATTATATCTTGCCATTCCTTTTCTTCATTACATTTCCATTTGTCGACAATGTTTGTACATTTAACTACTCTTCCTGTGAATCAGCCATTTGAGTGGGTGATGGAAAAATCTGGAGTGAAAACAAGGTCTTCATAGCAGACAGTGCTACATGTCAAAGTAGATCTCTTGCTTGGTCCAGATAGCTCCTCAGAGATGGATTCAGAGATAGATGACTTGTCCTATTCCCTCACCGAGGTGTATGCTCTAACTTGGCACGGTTACACTCCTCATATCGTGCATATGGTGTCTTGCATTGCATAGTTTAGACATCATATACACAATATTCAACACCATGTTCTTAGTTCAGACATCATATATGCGATACTGATTACTTAGATAACATGTATGCGAATTATGTCATGCGAACCTTTTTACTAAAGACATCATATAATTATCTCATGCCATCCTGTTTAGTTAGTCATCATATGTTTGAATTATGTCATGCTATGCTATCTAGTTTAGATAGACATCATATATGTGAAATTATGTCATGCTATCCTTTTTAGTTAAACAATATATATGTGAACTATTTCATGCCCTCTTTTTTCCACACTATCTATTGCATCTATCTCTCATACAAGGTCTGTACATTCAACTAATTTTCTTGTTTATCAGCCATTTGAATTGGAGGGGGTGATGGCAGTATCTAGTGGAGTAAAAACACGGTCTTCAAATAAAACAGTGCTACCTCTTGGTGGAGATAGCACCCCGGTTGTACATGCACAACAACCAGCCCTACCACACATAACCCAGACTCTCGCAGATTGTACCCCTACTCCGATGGATAGAGAACCGGCTTCACCCAATCTAACGCCAACCCCAGCAGATAGTAATCCAGTTCCAGTTGACACAACACCATCTCCAACACAGAGCTCCCAAACAACAGTAGTTAGTAAGGAAGCTCCAGTGCCCAAAGCGCCAGGACTACCACGGAGAACCCCAAGTCCACCAATTAGTACACCTATTCCTGTGGACGAAGCACAACCAGCCATTCATAGTTTAGCATCTATCACATTTGATGTTGTTAAATCCTATGTGCGTATCTTCCCATCATGGAAATATTATACTGAAGATGAAGGAAAAAGCCAGTTGCATGTGTTCGTCCATGAATTATGTGTAAGTAATGTTATTCATGGCAATTACTTTGCTTTGTCCCATACATTCTACATCCATGCTGGTTATAATACAGGAAATGTTCCCATTTTTCTCTATAGAGAAGGACCGATTTGGAAACTCAGGATGAGGTTACCTGTGCTAATACCTCTGCTATCTTTAAGAATGCTTTGTGGCAGTATCGGAATTACCTAAAGAAAACGTACTTCACTGGCAAGGAAACTCATCAAATTCCCTTACTTTCTCCTAAGACACATTTACGGGACGATGACTGGGAACGCCTTGTTCTGTACTGGTCCCAAGGCAATAATGTGGTAAGGTCTACGAGATCATTTTTTTTGAAGTACTATATGCATGCGTCTTACTATACTCTGTTCATGTAGAACAAGTGCTTAAACCTGAAGAACAACTGTTCTCATTTAAGATTCCATTGCTATGGTGCATACTGCTTTGCTCTTGTATCACAGTATTTACTCATACAAACTTATTTTTAAATTGAAGGATCCAATCGAAACTCCAATGGCACAACAGGTATGTTTAAACATGTTTCTTTAACTAGTTCGCTCTTCTAAATTGCTCTGTTGATTTTAATTTCAATTGTGTATAGAGTTGACTTCTCATATCATGCACATTAGTAGCATCACAACAGAGCCAATAGTGTTGTTGTACATGTATACCCGTGGTACCCATCTGAAATCTGGTTGTGCCGTGTAGTTTCCCACACTTGTATTCTTTCAATGCTGCTTAGTCTTGAACTGATATGATTTGAACTGTGTCTCTATTTTGATTTGGCTAGACAATGCAGTGACCACAGAACATAGATATATGTTTGTTTGATGCTTTTATTATGTACTACTTAGCAATAGAAGACTTGGTAGTTTAATCCTGTCCACCTTACTACTGAACTGGTTCACCAAAATGAGTTTCACATACTACATGGTAAACCTGTTATGTGTCTGCTTGTTTCTTCTTTTAGAATGCTGACAGAATATTGGGGAAGAGTACCTTATTAAGCAATGGTAAAGGAAGTAATGCAGATAAGGTTCAGGATAGTGAGACATCCTTGTTGGTCTCCAACAAAGCTGATAAAACAGCTAAGGAAAACTATCTTGAAGACAGTGAGACAACCCCAAAGTCCGGTCTTGATGTAGTGTTCGAGTTACTGGCCACTACCTCTGGCACAAGCTCTTCGAACTCACTATCTGAATCAGTTCGGTTTCTTGAGTCTCAACTACAAGCTGAAAGACATCGATCAGCTATGCTGTGACAACAAGCCGAAGGACTGAGGAAGTCCCTGGAGAATGCAGATGCATACTTTCTGGTGCAACAACAAGCGTTGGAGGATTTTAGCGCCAAACAGGAGAAAGCTAATAAGATTGCTAAGCTTATTGCCAGCATGGTGGATACCCAGGATAACATTTCTTGAGCTCTTCTGAAGTTGTTTCATTTATGGACTTGTTTTGCTACAGCGTTTATTTGCACTGGTGGCCAATTTAGATGCCCAGTGTATGTAATATGCTGCTTTGTTCCCTATATTTGCACTGGTGGCGAGCTTTGATGCCCAGTGGATGTAATATGTGTAATAGCCGTAATAGCCTAGCGTAAGTTGCTTACTTATTTATTTCCTTATTGTCTTGTTTATTTGTTTTGTTGTAGTCACTGCAGTTCTTTTCCGCAGTTTGCTAGTGGCCAGTATAAAATATTTTTTAAAACTAGGCCACAATAACCATGGGCAACATACAGACCATTGTAACCATGGTCCCACTATGCTGTAATGACCATGGGCCGTAGGATCCATGGGCCTTCTACGGGCCGTAGAATCAATGGGCCTTCTACGGGCCATAGAATCAATGGGCCTTCTATGGGCCCTATGATTGATTGGCCAAACATGGGCCGTACTTATTCGTGAACCATTAACGGACCGCTATATGGGACGCAAACGGGCTAGAATCATCAGTTTATGGCACGAGCATAACGGGCCGTTAATAGGCCGATATGTATAACAGGCTTAATTCTATCAACAGGCATAACGGGTCATTATTGGACCATATTTGATGACACTATGAAACGGCCCAACGGATTAACGGGCCACAAACGGGCCGACTGTAACCACGGGCTAAATTTGGCCCACAAGCGGAAAAGGCCAGTAACGGACCGTAAGTAATCGAACACTAGAAATGAGCCCAAGAATAAATGGGCCCTTAGAAGGCCGAAAGATAACATGGGTTGTAAACGGCCCAATGGAATAATGGGCCGTTAGTGGGTATAAAGCGATATACAGTTCATTTTGGGCCAGTTTCACCACGGGCCTTTATTGGGCCTAGAGTTAGAAAGGGCCTCATATGGGCCGAAAGACGTCATGGGCCATACATGGGCCAGAAGATACAACGGGCTAGAATCATATTGGACGGCCTAGATGATGCTACTGGGCCTAATTCGGATAGGCCATAACGGGCCGTGAGTTAGCGGGCTGTAAATGAGCTATATGCGAACAGGCCGAGCGTGCCTGTTAGGTCGGTCGTGCGAGTAAACCCCACGTCAAAGTCAATAATAGCCCCTCTATCCAAAAGAATCGGAAACGGGTGAGTAATTAAGGTGTCCATTAAGTATTAATTAATGACTGGATTTGTGCCATTTTTGTTCTTGTCAGTGACCTTTTCCTATGTGACCACAGGAAATCTAGACGTGCTCATCCTCAGTTGTATTGTCAACCCAACACTCCCTCACTTTCTTTCTTTTTCGGCCAAGAACCCGGTCAGGCCCGCCCCAACCCCACTTTATTTCCCTTTTCAACCAAGAGATCGGTTCGTTATCTAGTCTCTGTAGTACCTTTTTTTCCTCTATTAGTAAAAATGTAGGTGGTGTTCCAGTGTTTGACAAGCCGACGCAGCAAGCTACAGTGGCAGAGACAGTGGGGAGCAGCAGGGGCCCTGCCCCCTAACATCTGAGATTTACACCTAATTAGCCGTAACAGCTTGGAGGCTGGACATGGGTCCCAGCTTGGAGGCATATACTATGTAGTGTACCCCATCTCTATCCTTCTCTTGGAGCATGTCAAGTACTGCTTCCCATGTATCGGGGTACACAGACAGGGGTGTATGTTTCCCCCTGACTGGTGCACGGACATGCGCGTCTCCAGCACGGCAACAACAAAGCAAGCTCCACCAAGCTTCACGAAGGCCAAGCAGGAGACATAGCTCTTTAAGGAATCAATGGGCAGATCAAGAAGACCAAGAGAAGCCAAGACAGCAAGATATCACCAAGGAAAAAACCTCACTTGCCGGGCAGGGGAGCCTGGTCAGGTCGAGATCACCCCAAGAGCAAGTCCCAAGACCTCCCCGGCAAGGGTTGCCGGTATGTTGGCGACCTGTTATCTCGCCAAGGCTCCACCGCTCCACGTCACAGTGACGCAAGTCGCTTATCGGTGCGGTGTCGAGCCCTCAAGTGAATAAGTGGCAGTCATTCGGCACGTGGCAGCAATTCCTGAGGAAGAGCACCCCTAAATGACACCCGTCCATGGGCGTGTCATGCGGACAGGCGAGAAGATGGTTGAATGGCATGGCAAGGCTTGCCGGGCAGCATCCTCGACGTGACACTAAGTGGTGCATTTAATGCACCTTGTCCTGTCTGTAGAGTTAGGTATGATAGCACTGTGGCTATCTAATCACTGGCTAATGACTGTTTTGCCACTGTGGTAACCCCTTTACCTATAAAAGTAGGCCGAGGCAACCTTAGAAAGGATTCGGACCCTTGTACACTCATACGCGCGTAGCTGCACTCCCCGAGGCGACCTTGCCGGGCTTCAGCACTGTGTGTTCATCACGGTCTTCCACTCAATCCACCAAAGCAGGAGTAGGGTTTTACGCCTCGCGGCGGCCCGAACCTGGGTAAAAACCACCCGCGTCACCATTGTCGTGTTGTTCTATGACCTCCGCTCTTTGTGCAATGTGCCCTTCCCCCTTGCCGAACCACAAAGGGGCCAATGGCTGCATAGGTGATCGTGTCGAACCACGACATCTTTGGTGCGCCAGGTACGGGGAAGGCACGTGCGCGAACCTGAGGTCGAGATCGGCACGTCAATCTTCATCATCGTTGCCTCCATCAGTGACATCATCATCCATGACACAGCAGCACGGGGAGGGAGCGACATCGCTCCTTTGTCCATCCCGCCCAATCCCAATCACCTGTCTCTGCTGCGGTCTCAAGCGGCGGCAGAAGCGAGGGATGGCGACGACACGGCAACCCCGAGCGGCTCGGGCAACATGGCTACCGTGCGGGCCTGTTCGAGAAAAAGGATGAAGGGGTAAGGTGCACGGTTTCCCACCTGCACCACTTTCACTTGTCGACGATCGAGCCACACTGGGTTTTTAGCATCATCAACGTCGATAAGCCCGTGTGAAACTCGGTCCAGCATTTACCCTGCTAAGGGAAAATGCTGAGTAGAGCGCCTGTGCAAATCCGTTGATTGACGCCAAGGCAAGCATGCTCCGGCAAGGCTGTCCGCGCTAGCGTGACCTTTGTGCCAACTGCCGTAAGATTGTTGAAAGTGTAAAGGGGAGGGGAGCGAAACCGGCCCTGCCTTGTGCCAAGCATTATTGACCGCGAAAGGTTTGTGGTCCCCTCGGGCCCTTGCTGGGGGTCCATAAATGTCTCGTGGAGCGTCATCCCCTCCCGGTACGTATGGATGCAACGAACAACCGCAACCAGGAAGGGAGGGAGGCGTAAACAAAAAGCTAAGTTGACATACACATTAGCTCTTTCTCCAGAGTTTACATTCACTTATCCCTCGGACAACCAATGTTTTTCATATGGTCAAGTCTTTCATGTGATGGCACCCTGTCGGATCTGTCTGCGCCCTCGCTCTATTTCGAGCCTGCTCACGGAACGGGTGGCTGCATCAAGGACTCCTAAGGGAAAAACCTGCCGGGGCATGTCTTCGCCAGCTGAATGCTAAGGACCCGTTCCTCGCAGCAATCACGGCAGTATGCTACCAGCGGCAGCCAAAGTACATAAGAAGAAACTAGCCATACGAACATTCATGGATAAAACGCGAGGGGGATAGCATGCATTCGAAATTAGTTAAAAACACCAGTTCAGCACAAGCAAAAGTGGTACTGGATCTAAACACGAAACATGAATAATGTTTTGGTACAGGACAATGCAGCGATGCAAATGGTTCAGGGCGCTTGGCAGCCTTATGGAGCCATGGGAACGGAGAGCACCTTGTCAGTGAAAGGGGCAGCTTTCTCCTCGGCGGCAGACATGTCAGCGCCTGCGGTAACTTCCTGAAGCTATCGGCGAGGTTGAGATCCGGGTGGCGGTAGGCAATGTTGCTCAATACCATGAAGAGGGCGTTACGGGCAAGCCTCCAGGACTCGCTTGCAAAGTGAGCGGCTCTTCCCTCCTCATGGACCTTCAGCCCTCCGATCAGTCCATCTAAGAACAGTGCCAACTTGATGCTTGGGGCCTCATTCCCACCAACTGAGAAGACTGGGCCCTCCATGCCAATCGTTGCGAGCTGGGCACTGAGGCGCTCGGCAATGTCGACCAGGTTCTTGATCCAAAGATCGTGCTGCTCGACCTGGTTCGCCAATTTGTCCTCTGCGTCCTTCTGGAGGATCTTCATATTTTCCAAGTCCCTTGTCAGTTGCTTCTCATGAACCCCGGCAAACTCAAGCTTGCTCTCCAAAGTGCCGATCCTCCCCTTCATGTCGGTAATGGTGCCATTGGCGTCATCAAGGGCCTAGCCCTTAGAGGAGAGTTGCGATTGCACCTCTCTCAGGAGAATCCCTGCCTTCTGCACCTCCTCTTTAAGGGCCACAACTTCCTTGGCACTCCCGGAAAGCTCCTCTGTCAATTTGGCCACTTGTTGATCAAGATCAACTTTAGCAGTGGATGCAGCGGCAAGTTCATCGGTGACCTTTTTCAGCTGGGTAGTGGAATCAATGGTGAGTGCATCCAGGGCCGCCTTGTGCTTGTCCTCCAGCTCCCTGGTACGTTGCTGGACAAGGGCCTCCAGTTCTCCGTCCTTGCCGCGGAGAGTGGCCTCGAGGTTCTCTTCTCGGGAGGAAACATCCTTCTCCCTAGCATCCAGGAGCTCTATAAGTTCCGCCAAGCGGGCTTCCTGGGCGGCGACGTCCTCCTTTGGCATGGTGATTGTCTCCTATTGCTACATAAGGACTTGGAATTGCTTGACATGCCACTTGCGTAGCTCGCTACCCTTGTCCCTCAGCTTCTGATCCACGCTGTTGGCGGAGTTGCGCTGCTCCTTGAGTGCCTGTCACTTCTGGCCGTACCGGTTTTGCATCTCCTTGATGCCTCCCGCCATGGACTCCAGGAAGGACATGTCCATGACTGCGCTGATAGAGTCATCAGCTTCTTTAACTCACTGGGACAGTGGCGCTATGATGCACTGGATCTCCTCGTCAAGATCTACGCCCACAGCTGCGGACGAGCCGGGGGCTCCAAGCCCAGGTTGGGCGAGAACCAACGCCAGGCTGCTCGAAGATGGTTGCGGGGTTGCGACCGAAGTGCCAAATTGGGGAGGGGGCTCATGGTCTGGAGGGGAACCTTCTCTTCGACCACCACCCCCAGTCCTAGCATGCTACCAGGGGCTCCCCCTGGGACTTCTCGAATTTCCCTGGCAATGTGTCCTTGGCCTTCTGTTGCAGCGATCTTGGTCGCCTCTTCAGCAGCATCCTTGCCGATCTGGTCACATCTTGCAGCAGCTCTGGTTCCTCGGTTGTCAGGACTGTAAACGAGATTAGCAAGCCATGGCAAGGAGAGAATATGCGTTAGAAGGACAGGGAGTGGAAGGAAGATAATAAGAACAGCAGAAAACAGAAGGACAAGCGAATTACCCGGAGTTGTTTGCCGCAGAAGGCCTTTGGTTTCCCTGGCAGTATTAGTTGCCGGGGTATGACCACCGCCCTCTCCCTCAGTTACCATGGCATCGGCTTGGGTCGATCCTTCCATGGAGGCCCTTGCCGGGGACCTCTCAGCTCGGGTTTCAGGAAGGGTGGGCCCCTCACGGAGAACCTCATCCAAGGGAACCTCTCCTTCCTCCTTAGCTGGAGATGGGGGGCGTTCCTCCATGCCACTCTTCGAGGGGGAGACCTGTTGTGCGCCTCCATGCCGAGGGCTGAGCTGGGGGCTTGGCGCCGGATTGCTCGTGCTACTCCCCGGCAAGCCCGTGCCCTCCGAAGGCCCCGACGGCTTCGTCTGCTTGAGCCGCTTGGACCGATGGATGAGGTTTTCCTCCTCCTCTTCCTTGTCGAAGGTAGCAAAACAAAATGAAGTCAGCAAACCAACAAATATGCAAGACTCGAATGAGAACGGAGAGTATTTTTCTTACTCCGAGTCCATGAGCATGGAGCCCAGCTCGAACTCCATGGGTGGTGGAGGCGCTCTACCTCTCTTCAGTACCGGGGGAACAGTACTCCCCAGTAACTTCAAGTCTTGCTTGGGCGGAGGGATCTCCGGTGAAGATGACCTGCTCGAAGAGCTCGAATCTGATTTGGAGCTGGAGACGACTCCCGTGACTGCCCATCACTTGGCGGGAGGGGTCTTTGCCTTGGGAAGGCGAGAAGAATGCCGGCGCTCCATGTCCGGCTTATCGCTTTTGGAGGCGATCTTCTTCACCTTCCTGGTGGCAGGCGCAGGGGCAGGAGCCACTGGTCCCCGGCTAGCCACTCGCCTATGAGGGCGCAGGTCCAGGTCTGGCTCGGGGGCTTGTGGGCCCGCTGAGAGCTAATCCTCTTTGGGCTGCTCCGCCGCCTTGGCTTCGTCCTCTTCCTGATTTTCTGCTGTCAGGCATACAAGGCTTCAATCGTGGAAGGCTTAGCCCCGGCAGGGTCTCCCCCGGCAACCTCCTCCATGGCGTGCGCCTCGCTCCTGCCGTGGGAGGATCCCTCACCCTCGACCTCGCCTTCCTCTTCCTCCTCCACCCTTCTGGGCCTTGCCTTCCCGGCGGCCCAGGTCGCTTTGTCCTCCTCGATCTGCCTCCTGATGAACTCCGCCTCCACCTTGGAGGTGCGCTTGAACATATTACCCTCCACTTTGATGGCTCTTTCCTCTAGGCCGGAGAACCACTTGACCTCCGCGTCGGTATCGGGCAGTTGCCAATCGCCCGCAACCCCGTAGACGTTGTAGTCGGGCATCCACTTCAGGATCTGATCCCAGGCGGAGTTGACGTTCAGCAAACGACCCTTGCCGTCAATTTGAATGGCCCCAGGCTACCGAACAGTTGTTCGCACAGCTAGCTGTGGCCGTAAACTACCAAATTGTTGGTAAGGCCTGGGTACAGCCGCATCCTGTCTCCGGCGTCTCTGTACCACCAGGCAAACCTATCCCTTTTCTGCAGCGGCGCAATGCGGCGCCAGAGGAAATCGGCTCCCACCTGCTCGATGGTTAACCCAGCAGCTTTGAGGCGAGCGATCCTGTTCAGCACCGGGTGAAGCCTTTCGTCAGTGAGGCCCAATTCCCTCTAGTCATTGCCGCGCACGATGCACTCTGTCCTTGCCTGGCAATACTCTGGAGCTTCCTCATCCTAGATCCAGCACCAGTCCGCCCTCCATTCCTCCCATCTGCCGCGCTACTGACCAGGAAGATAATCCCAAATCTCCTTCCTCTCCCGGGGGATCCAACTTATGTTTCCCGAGCGATGAGCCTTGTTCTCCACCTGCGGAACGAAAAAGTGCCTAAACAGGTCTACGTTGGGGGCGACCCCGACAAATTTTTTGCACAGATGAGCGAAGATCGCCATGCACGTCATTGCATTCGGCGTGAAGTCCAGTACATGGAATCCATACACCACCATCATCGCTTCAAAGAAATCTGAGAAAGGGGGATAGAGGCCGCAGAAGAAATACGCGCAGAAAAATTTATAAGAATCCGGCGGATCCTCTTTCCCCTCCGGCAGAACCTTGGGCGCGCCATGCCCCTGTGGGACTTCCCTTCCCCACATGTATCCATATCTTGCAACCAGAGCATCGCTATCTATGCCCGACGGGAAGAAAACCACATCTCCCCGTCGCTTCTTGTCCAGCTCCGCCGCCCTCTTCTTGTTCCCCTCTATGACCGTCTCCTTCACGGCGGCCGCCTGCTTCCCCCTTGCGGCAGTAGCTTTCTTTCCCATCCTCAGGAGCCATGAAAGGGATGGAAGGTTGGGTGAGGCGTCGGAGGTGAATGTGGGCGCGCGAGCGGTGGTTTGGCTTGAGGAGGAAGATGGTGGAGAACGGGTGTGAATGAGCCGCGCCCCTTCATGTTTCTCCTTTTTATGCAGGACGAACGTGGGGGAAGGGGCTAATCTTCACTGCTTTCCCTCGGAATTTTACCATTTTACATTAACTGCTATAGTCCCATGACCCCATGACCTGCGGTAATTACGCGGAGTGGACATTGGTTTGACTAGTCATCACAACTGCTGTACGCGCAGCACTCATTTGATGCGTGTCCGTGCACTATTTAGGGCCTAACCCAACATGCTCGGCAACACATATGGATCAGGCCCGGGGGCTTCTGTTGGGGTAGATAGACAGGGGTGTATGTTTCCCCCTGACTAGTGCACGGACATGCGCGTCTCCGGCATGGCAACAGCAAAGCAAGCTCCACCAAGATTCACCAAGGCCAAGCAGGAGAGATAGCTCTTTGAGGAATCAATGGGCGGATCAAGAAGACCAATACAAGCCAAGATAGCAAGATATCACCAAGGAAAAAACCTCCCTTGCCAGGCAGGCAAGCCTGGTCAAGACGAGGTCACCCCAAGAGCAAGTCCCAAGACCTCCCCGGCAAGGGTTGCCGGTGTGCTGGCGGACTGTTATCCCGCCAAGGCTCCATCGCTCCACCTCATAGTGACGGAAGCCGCTTATCGGTGCGGTGTCGAGCCGTCAAGTGAATTAGTGGTAGTCATTCAGCACGTGGCAGCCATTCCTGAGGAAGATCACCCCTAAATGACACCCGTCCATGAGCGTGTCACGCGGATAGGCAAGAAGATGGTTGAATGGCACGGCAAGGCTTGCCGGGCAGCATCCTCGACGTGACACTAAGTGGTGCATTTAATGTTTAATGCACCTTGTCCTGTCTGCAGAGTTAGGTATGATAGCACTGTGGCTATCTAATCACGGGATAATGACTAGTTTGCCACTGTGGTAACCCCTTTACATATAAAAGGAGGGCCGAGGCAACCTTAGAAAGGATTTGGACCCTTGTACACTCATATGCGCGTAGCTGCTCTCCCCGAGGCAACCTTGTTGAGCTTGAGCACTGCGCGTTCGTCATGATCTTCAAATCAATCCACCAAAGCAGGAGTAGGGTTTTATGCCTCGCGATGGCCCGAACCTGGTTAAATACCACCCACGTCACCATTGCCGTGCTGTTCTACGACCTCCGCTCTTTGTGCAATGTGCCCTTCCCCCTTGCCAAAACACAAAGGGACCAATGGCCCCATAGGTGATCGTGTCGAACCACGACACCATGTGTCCCAAAGTATTACATGATTTTATTAACAAATTGACTTTGCATGTGCTATGCATGTACCCACATACTAGTAGTAGGTAGATAGAGAAGAGAAGAGATGTAGATAAAACTCGATCAATAACCGCGCCACCGCGTTTAGGTCACACTTTGTATGACTCACATGTGGTCGCATACCCTACATTAAGTGGCCAACTAGATTTTTTGTTTGAAAAGGAGGATAACCCCCAGCCTCTGCATCAGGACGATGCATGAAGTGGACAACTAGATCTGTCAAATTATCATTTTAGCTGCCGCTTCGTGCAAATGAGCTCCACCGTGGGTGTACCCACGCGTGTGCGGGAGGGGATGAGTGCGTGCGTGCACCTCTTCTCTTGTCATTCTCTCTCTCTCTCTCTCTCTCTCTCTCTCTCTCTCTCTCTCTCGTCTAGTACATTTTAGTGACATCGCAGGTCTTATAGCCTGCTGACTAGGCCTTATTAGACTGGCTCTAAAGTTACTCTCCACGATGAGTAGTCTAATGCCAGGCGTGCAGCGGGCGGCGCCCTCGGCCGGCGCGCCTCTTCCATGGCGAATGCAGTGAGAGGTCGCGTCACCCTGACTTGCCATCAATGTGGAGCGATGGGCTCAGCTAGCATCGGGCGGGAAGCGTGCGCGGGAGTGTTGGAGATAAGCCCTAGAGGCAATCATGTATGATGATATTTCCTATGTGTTTATAAATAAAAATAGTCCTTGGACATTATCAATGATGTGTATCAGCAAGTACGTGACTTGTTTGTGGGACTATGCATTGTATGATGACTGTCCTAAAAGGTCCCTAGTCGAAAGGGCTGTGTGGACGCGCAGCCGACTAGACTGGCATATGACATGGTCGATGGCTTGGTCTCACTAGCCATGGAGCATTGGATGCTAACCGGATAATATGGACTCGGAAGGGTCTGGTCGGATTCGACATAGTCGGATCCGAGTTGAGATAAGGTCTGAGTCGGACAGACCCAACTATGAGACGCAGCGATATGTCATTTGTGAGTCTCTAGTACAACATACGTTCTATGTCCTAAGACCTAAGCTGGCGCATGTACTCGGGATGGTGACAGACCTGCTTTGGGCCGACCAAATGCTACTCCGTGACTGGGTAGTTACAAAGGTAGGTTTCGGGCTTGTCCATACCCATGCTGCGAGACATGGTTGAGAAAAATGGGATTTGCCCCTCCGATCAGGGGAGATATACTCTGGGCCCCTCATGTGATCCGACCAGGATAAGCATGGCCATGCGACAAGGATTATGAGATAATTCGGTTTGTGGTTGGCATCACTGGAATGAGAAAGAGGTTGGGCTAGCACAAGGATGACAGACTTGCCTTGACACTGGTACAGCGAGGTGCTATACACATGGTTTTTAACCCCTTTCCGCGATGGCATTTTGAACCGTCGCCAAGTGAGTGACTGCGATAGAGGGTTCCTTCCCACACGACCCAGAAACCGTCGGGAATATGGAGCCATCATCCAGAGGCCTTGCAAAATGTAATCGTATGCAATGCATCACACACTAAATTCTTTCGCACATGTGGGATCGGTGATTAAACGTTTCTAATGACGCAGTGAAACCAAACGGTGTGTCGTAATGAACCATTTGGGAAACAGTATGTAAGGCACACGGGCCAACATATGAACTGTGTGCGATATGTGCCCCATCGCACAAGAGTTTTTTGCGGAACCCGTCTGCCATGCAAGACTCCATCGCACACGTTTCCCAACAATTATCGTGTGCGATAATGTTCAATCACAAATGGTTCAGGAGCCCCTTCACACATATACAAGTGCTGTAGACCGTTTGTGATTTGTTGTGTATCACTGACGGTTGCAGCAAGAGTGACATGTTCTTTTCGTTTGGGATCCCACTTCCTGAAAAATTTACGACTGGGATTGTATTTTACATTGGGCATGGTTTACTCGAGCTCTCGTGTGCGATAACGTGATATCACAAATGGTTCTGGAGCCCCTACGCATATGATGAGGACATCAATACCATTGTTACACCAACAACCCCTGTTGTTATACATACTGGACCAATTACTAGAGCTCGCTTACGCCAATTGAATTACCAGGTACTTTCGTTTCTTAGTGACAATTCTAATGTTCATGAGAATATGATGCTGCCTAAATTAGATACATTTGTGTTGATTACTAATGAAGGGCCTAGCATGGACAAGAGGAATGAACACTGGAGCAGGATCAAGCATGGAGATGAAGGCGCGCGCAAAAGGATCCAGAATGGCGTTTCTAGTGCATATTTGAGCACTTTGAAGCCTCCGTGATGAACTACAAGGACATGGACAAAATATACAAGATGCCAAATATACAAGAAGCCCCTTCATAAATTTCGTCCATAGCTTATTTCAGGTGATGTGCCACCTTATTTTTGGGCCAGGCCCATGTAATTTCGAAATACAACTTTCTAGGCTGTATTTGGAGTCCGTATGTGTGGGGAAACAAAGTTAGGGTTGGTTTCGGACCCCTCCTACAAGGTGCCACGAAATTCACCCCTACTCGTCCATATATACAGCCCTTAGGGCGACATGTAGACTTTTTGTTTTGTTTAGATTGAAAGTTCGCCATAGCTGCAACTTCGCGTACTTCGTTTGTGTTCAACGACCAGACAAAGACGTCACAGAACCCCACCTTGATCAATAAAGCTTTCATCTTATATTCACAATATCCAGATTGCAATCTTAATTTCTTGCTTGTTCTTTGTTTGCTTGCAGGAAATAGACACTCGTGGTCAGGTTGATCGTGCTCCGGCATGGTCAATAACCTCTCAGAGTTGGTTTAGTGATTGCTAAGGCACGACATCATCGCACATTCGTAGTGGGATCGTCAAAGTCTACTCCACCAAAAACGATAGCCACCATCTCATCGAAAGACGAGACACCGTGGCCTCTATCAAGTGGTATCAGATTTCCAGGTTGCTCGGTGAGATTTCCCAGTTTTTTGTAGTTTAGATCCAGTCTGTTCTTCATACCTATAGTCCACGAAAAAGCCAAAAAAAATAGGGTTAGTTCATCATATCCGA
Organism: Thinopyrum elongatum; assembly: GCA_011799875.1. Classification (NCBI taxonomy): domain Eukaryota; kingdom Viridiplantae; phylum Streptophyta; class Magnoliopsida; order Poales; family Poaceae; genus Thinopyrum; species Thinopyrum elongatum. The sequence goes on along the minus strand of CM022303.1, from coordinate 387,292,383 downwards.
ACCAATCTGAGCCTTTGCATAATCTTTTTAGAGTTTTGCTTTGTTGAATTTATGCTTGCATCGTCATGTTGAGTTGCTGGTCTTAGCGTCTAGTCCTTTAGAGTTTCGAGTTCTATTCACAGGTTGTCACGTTGCCGCTTCCATATATCACCACCGCATCATCATCATCACCGCTGCCATATATCACCACCGCATCATCATCATCGCCGCTGCCATATACCACCACCGCACCAACTTCATCGCCGCTGCCATATACCACCACCACATATTCACCGCCAATCCGAGTCCATATACCACCACCACATATCCGCCGCCATCACGCCAATCCGAGTCCACCTACAACATATATCTGCCACCAGTCCGAGTTCCACCAGATTCATCTTTGCCACCAGTCCGAGTTCCACCAGATTCATCTCCGCCACCAGTCCTAGTCCGAGTCGAGTATTTGTTACTCTGTTTTAGATTTCCAGATCATGTCATAATATGTGTCGTGACAGAGCAGGAATCCCCAACTTCCGTGCTACCCGTAGTAGAAAAATAGTTCTAGTTTCAACAAAAAGAGGAAAAAAGTGCAAAATTCTGGACCGGCAGTTTTTAGGCCATTTGTAGACTTTTTCGAAAAAAAATTGTTGCGGAGCAAAAAAAAGAGGAAAAAAAGTGCAAAAAAAAGAGAAAAAAAATAAAAAAATTCAGAGTGTGCTCCTCCCTTGTTTACGTGCAGCGCCGTGATTTTGTTAGTGTTCTAGGCTTGCGTCTCTAGCACGGTCTAGCCTAGGACCAGCACAGTACCGTCGTTGAACGTTTATTCAACTTTGCATCTCTGAATTGATTATTGCTGACATTTTTGCAACCACATCATAAGCCTTCCCAACTCCACATACATCTACATCGTGTGTTTGACACCACCTGGCAAACGCTCTGTCGGTGTACAAAAGTAGGGGCCTTTTTGTACCCCTTTACTTGTGCACAGGCAGTCGTAGCCACACCTGCGGCCATGCTCGGCGGGGCAGAGGAAGGAAAGGTACGAGACTGCCAAGGCAGCACTCAAGCCAGAGGCATGAAGAGCAAAGGGGCAGGATGGACTTCTCCCCCCCGGGGGAACACCCTTGCCGGGGGGGCTACGTAGCCCCGGCAAGAGCCTTGCCAGGACGGCCTGCCCCACACTAGCAAGGACGCCACCCATGAGCCCGAGAGTTCTGACACCATCAACAACGCCGAAACCAAGACTCAGGGGCGCCTGCGTGGTGGCATGCAGATCTTTGTGAAGACCATAGGCCTGCGAGTCTAGATAAGGACCAGAAGACGAAGACCCCCGGCAAGATCCTTGCCGGGGATGGCCACAAGACCCCCGAAAAGATCCTTGCCGGGGACGGCCACAAGACCCCCGGCAAGATACTTGCCGGGGACAGCCACAAGACCCCCGCCAAGATCCTTGCCGGGGACGGAGGCGAGACCCCGGTAAGACCCTTGCCGGGAGCATCGCGGGGCCGCGGCCAGGCCCGCACCTGCCAACATTTCGCTGCCCCACGGCCATTCTGATGCGACGACCGGCCCGCCAACTAGGCAAGCACCTGCGTGGCAGCATGCAGCTTCTAAGCCAACTAGCCAAGCACCTACGTGGTGGCAGGCGGATCTTCGTGAAGGCCCTATCACCGCACCAGCACAGCAGCCAGCCAGCCAGCATGGCGCTGCATGCCTCGTCAGCTTGGACGCGCATCGAAGCAAGGCGAGGCGGCGACGGACAGGACGGGCTCTGTTGTCGTCCCCGATAAAGCAAGAGGGCACGTAGACAGCGCATTAAATGCATTTGTCCTATGATGTCAGGCAATAAACTTGTACACTGTAGATACTTTCCACCTCCTGTGTGCCACTGTGGCGACCCCTTTGACATATAAAAGGAGGCCCGAGGCGTACTGTGGAAGGATTCGGACTTTTTGGACTGGACACGCATAGTAGCTAGTCCAAGAGCAGAAGAACACAAGATAAACACAGACAAGCAGGACTAGGGTTTTACGCTTCTCAGCGGCCCGAACCTGGGTAAAAATCCATCGTTTTGATCGTTAGATCTGCTCTTTGCACACTCCTTATCCCTGCCGAACCGTAAAGGGGTCCACACGATCCCATAGGTGTCGTTTCAACCGACATCTTTAGCGCGCCAGGTAGGGGGCGTTAGGTTGTGCAAACCTGATCTAGCAGTCAGCGCGTTATTTTCCTGGATCACCATGGCTCCCAAGAAGAAGGCGATCGCGGTGATTGGTTCGTCTAGAGCCGGTCCGCCCGAGCCAGCGCGGACGGGCGGCGGTGCAGTCACGGATGGCGGCAAAGGGGCGGATCACGAGCATCCACGACATTCTGGCAACCGAAGCCAGGCAAGCGGCGTCGTTCGCGTCCACGACGATGAGCCGCACGCCGCTGGGTCCAAGGATGAACCCGTGCTACCTCTGGGCGGCCCGGTGACCTCCAAGGCACCCCGGCCGGTGCCCGCGCCATGGCCTTCCCAGGTCATGCGCGAGGAACAGCGCCACGATGTTGGAGACCACGGGCGTTCCCACAGAAAGAGCCCTCAGCGTCATCCTCGAGATGCGCAGGGCCAGCATGCATGCCATGATACTGGTGGAAATGGCGCGCAGCCGCGGAACCGTGAGGGGGCTCCTTCCAACATGGTTGGAAGTCCGAGCACCTCCTGTTCCTCGCGCTTGTCGCTGCCCCCCATGCGAGCAGAGGCACTAGCACGAGCGTCGTTGCTCCTCGACTTTCCTCCTACTGCGGAGAAGCAGGAGGAGTGGAGGGCTGCTATCCACAGCCTTATTGGCCATGCCAATAAGGATGGGTATCAGGAGGCAGGCCCTTCGCGGCGTCGGTCCATCGAGCCGGCGCGTGTCGATGGCGGAAAGGCCAGAGGCGCCGCAACCATGGTGCACTCCCCTCCACCACGCCAGCAACGGTCGCCAGCTCGGCAAGTCGATGCCCGTGATGATGGATCCATGGCATCGTCAATCCCACGAACTCATCATGACCAACGTCAAGTTCTTCGGGAACGATGCAAGGAGGATGCTCGAACTACCATCGAGCGGCGACGAGATGCACGCCAGCAATCTGATAGGCGTGCAGGGCCCACTACGTACAGGACTGCGCCGGGGGATACTGGTGACCTGCCTTATGAGGTAGGTTGTCTAGCCTTTACCCATGAGCTGCGGCGGTTCCAGTGGCCCACTACCCGCACGTTCAAACCAGAGGTCCCGGAGAAGTACGACGGCAAAGCTCATCCGTCCGAGTTCCTGAGCATTTACACTATCACCATGCAAGCTGCCGGAGCTCAGGATGGCAAGGTGCTTGCTAACTACTTCCCGTTGGTGCTCAAGCCCAACGTCAGGTCGTGGTTGATGCACCTGCCAGTAGATTCCATCTCCTCTTGGTCGGACCTGTGCCATGAGTTCGTTGGTGCCTTCACTAGAGGCCATACGGCTCCTAGCCAGGCAAGTGATTTACATCTCATCCCATAGAAGGATAGCGAATCCTTGCGCAAATACATACAAAGATTCAGCCGTGTGCAGTACAACATCCCGGATGTTCATCCTGCTGCTGTCGTCAGCGCATTCCATCAGAACATGTGCAACCGCAAGATGCGTGAGGAGCTGGTGATGAACAAGGTCACGGATGTTGCTGAGCTTTATGTTCTAGCCGACAGATGTGCTCGAGCTGAAGAGGGAAGGAACTACCCTAGCGAAGATGCCAGTGTGGGAAGTGACTCTGAAGATGAGGATGTCGTCACCCCGGCAAAGAAGGGCCGACGACGCAACAGGAAGCACAAGGGCAAGACCGTGCTTGCTGTCGAGGAATCCGGCAACCCCGGCACCACCAAGAAGGCCAAGGCTGATGACCCCGGCAAGGAGGTTGCCGGGTGCTCTTCCTGCCAGGACTTGGCGGCCGCCGACAAGCCGGAGGGCTCCGACAAGATATACTGCAAGATCCACCGCACCAAAGGCCATGACCTCCTGAACTGCCGGCAGGTCGAGCAGCTTGTGGAGAGACAGAAAGCTGAGTATGAAAGACGAGACAAAGAGAAGGGCCAGGATGGTGCTGACAGGCCCGACAAGAAGCGCGGTGGCCAAGGAGGGTGCCGTGGCAAAGATAAGCAACAAGAGAGGCCTGCTCGAGGCCGCGACAAGAAAGAGGGAGATGATGACCATGAAGAGGACGACGATTCCAGCTAGCACGAGTTCCAAAAAGCCACAGAAGCCATGTGCGTCGATGGTGGCGCCTCGTTGCATTCTTCTCACCGCCAACTTAAACAGTGGGCGCGCGAGATCAATGCGACAGAGCCATCGATCAATGCCCAGAAGCCACTGAGATGGTCCAACACGCCTATCATTTTTTACGCCGAGGATCACCCTGACCGCACAACTGCGGTCGGGTGCTTGCCGTTGTTGGTCTCACCAACAATTCGCAACCTCAAGGTGACGAAAATGTTAGTGGACGGTGGGGCCGGCCTGAACTTGATCTCGCCCAAGGTGATCAAGAGGTTGCAAATCCATGATGGAGATCTTGAAGAGACGGGCACGTTTCAAGGGATCAATCCAGGGAGAAGCCAGCCCAAGGGAAAGATTACACTATCAGTCACATTTGGTGGTCAGCTGAACTACATGACAGAAAAGATCGTCTTTGATGTTGCCAAGATCCCGTTACCATATAACGGGATCCTTGGCCGTCCAGCATTGGCTAAGTTTATGGCAGCATCACACTACGCTTACAACACGCTGAAGATGCCCGGCCCGATGTGCATCATCACTTTCAACTCTGACAAGAAAGACGCGCTTGTAACACCCCATGTATTAAGCTACAGTAATCCCCTTTTTGATTATGCCATGTCATCATGATTAACAGTGCCTAATCATCATTTGCATCATATTGCATTCAGCTCCGAACTCAAAATTCAAATTTGGAATTAAAGTGAAAATAAAAGTTGTTCAAATTTGAAAACTAAATTGTTCATATTATTGTAAATAATCCAGAGACACTTCTAAAATTATATTCAACATATACTTAATAAATTATGTGACTCTAACAACCACAAAACAGGGTTGGTTAATACCTATTTATTTAAATAAAATCCAACAGAAAACATTTGGACTCAAAACCATTTTATTGCAGTGGCATTCAATGCACTGAGATTTAAGGGCTAGGTCTCATATTTTGCAAAAAACCATTTAGTGGCCTAAACATTTTTGTAAACAAAAAAGAAAAAGAAAAAGACTGAAGAAATCAAAATAAAAAGAAAAGCCCCCTCCCTCCCGGACCAACTGGGTCGTGGCCCAGCTGGACCACTAGGCCGGCCCACCCACTCCCCCCATATACCCCCCCCCCCCCCCCCCCGAACCCTAGTCCACCCCCACTCCCACCCCTCGTTCCCCACTTCCCCCTACCCCGATCTAGGAGGGATGGGGCGCGGCCCCGCGCACCCGACGCCGGCGCCCCTCCCCACCACCGCCATCGCCCCGTCGTCGCCGGATCGCCCCCGCAGCCCCCTCGATCCACTGCTCCTCCTCCTCCCAGCGCTGGATCTGGTCGCCCCGGGCGTCCCGACGCCGTCGCCGACGGCCACGACGCCCCGGCGCGACCCCGCCGGCCGGCCGCCACCCGATGCACGCCGCCTCGCCCTCTCCCTCGCCGGCCTCCCGACGCACGCTTGCTTGTCGGGTGAGCAGCCCCCCTTCTCCCACGCGCGCCCGGCCGCGCGCTCCCCGCGCCGCCTCGCCGCGCTCGCTCGCTCGGCCGCGCCTAAGAGCGCGCGCGCTTGCCCGCCCGCTCTCGCTCTGTTCCGCCTCCGCCACTGCTGCCGCCTCGCCGGCTGGCAAGCACACCATCCGATCGGTCGCACACCAACCACCCCCACCCCCCCCCCCCCCCCCCCACCCCCCCCCCCCCCCACCCGCGGCCAACTCCTGCGCCCCGTCGGCCGTCGCCCGGGGTCGCCCCGTCAGGCGCCTGGCGCCAGCGCCCGCGCGCCCGTGCCCGTTTTGCCCCCCCAGGCCACTGACGTAGGGGCCCCGCCCCTCTGGCCCTATGACGAACGGGGCCCAGCCCCTAAAAACGTTTAAAAAAAGAGAAAAAAAGGAAATGTAATGAAAATAGATAATGAAAATAAATAAATATTAATTAATTAACTTAATTAATTCTGTTTAATTAAACTAATTATCTAGTTAACCTAATTAATCTGTAATTAGTTTAATTAAGCCCTAATTAGCCTAACGTGACACTGACAGGTGGGACCCACTGGTCCTGACGTCACAGTGACGTCATGCCGATGTCACCCTGCTACTGTTTCGGATAATGTTGTTTTAATTAATTAAATAAATTCCAGAGATTAATAAAAACTTCAGAAAATCATATAAAATAATCCGTAGCTCAGATCGAAAAACTTTGTACATAAAAGTTGCAGGGGCGGGGGCAAAGGTCTTCCACCCACGGCGGAAGTACATGACGTGAGGGGCGGGGAAGTCGACATCGACCCACATGCCGCCGTTCCCGCAGCCCCTCATATGCAACCTCAAGGCCTGTGGCGGGTCAAGCTCCATTACCCGAGAAAACGAGGTGGGGAGGCGGAGGTGACCGCACACTGGTTTGTACAGCCTGATGAAGAACTCGCGGGGCTGGTCTCCGACATGGCCTTCCATCGGAGGGGGAGCCATTGGCGGAAGCGCGGCTAGTGTGCCGCCCCGTCCTCCTATCCCCCGAGCGCCACGGCGGCCTCGGCCTCGCCCCCTCCCTCTTCCTCTCACGGCGGGCTCCGCCGCCATGAGCTCCGGAGGAGGGGGGACACGCTGTCTAGCAGAAGCCCTCGTCACCGCCATTGGAGTGCCGGTGTGCCCTCTCACCATGACGAGTGGAGGAAAGGGACCAAGCAGGAAGAAGATGAATGCAGAAGAACGCCGTCCCTCTTCCCTTTTTTATAGAGGGGCGGGGCCGGGGCTCGGCCACCCCACTCGACCAATCCGACCGCCAGAGGCGCAGGGAATCAAGACCGACCCGCTGCTCCAATCAGCAACGCCCGGCTTCCCGCCTCGGCGTTAAGGCCCGTGCCCTCCGTATCTGCCACCTACCCTCCATGAGGCATGGAGGACACGTGGCGGGCGAGCCGAAATTGGGGAGACGAGTGGGACGACCGTTTCCCACCCCGTGATCGTGGGGCGTGGGTGCCATCATGGCCACGACCCGAGTCCACTTTGTAAATGAGCAGCGCCCCTGCGGCTTCCTCTTTTTTATGGGGAAGGTGCGGGCCGCCTCTTTACTGTTCACCGCGAGGTGACACAGGCGTGCTGCGACCGTTCCACGCATGACCCCCACATCACGCACTCAATGCGGATCATGGGGAAGCGCAACTAGCGAAGAAGTTACCGCGGTTAAAACTCTGCCACGTGTGCCCGCGCACCGTTCTGGGACTGGCCCAACAACGCTTCACGCTTATGTGTGGCCTAGGCCCGGGGGCTCCTGTCGGTGTACAAAAGTAGGGGCCTTTTTGTACCCCTTTACTTGTGCACGGGCAGTCGTAGCCACACCTGCGGCCATGCTCGGCGGGGCAGAGGAAGGAAAGGTACGAGACTGCCAAGGCAACACTCAAGCCAGAGGCATGAAGAGCAAAGGGGCAGGATGGACTTCTCCCCCCCGGGGGAACACCCTTGCCGGGGGGGGGGGGCGGGCTACGTAGCCCCGGCAAGAGCCTTGCCGGGACGGCCTACCCCACACTAGCAAGGCCGCCACCCATGAGCCCGAGAGTTCTCACACCATCGACAACGCCGAAACCAAGACTCAGGGGCGCCTGCGTGGTGGCATGCAGATCTTTGTGAAGACCAAAGGCCTGTGAGTCTAGATAAGGACCAGAAGATGGAGACCCCCCCGCAAGATCCTTGCTGGGGATGGCCACAAGACCCCCGGCAAGATCCTTGCCGGGGATGGCCACAAGACCCACGGCAAGATCCTTGCCGGGGATAGCCACAAGACCCCCGGCAAGATCCTTGCCGGGGACGGAGGCGAGACCCCGGCAAGACCCTTGCCGGGAGCATCAGCGGGACCGCGGCCAGGCCCGCACCTGCCAATGTTTCGCTGCCCCATGGCCGTTCCGATGCGATGACCAGCCCGCCAACTAGGCGAGCACCTGTGTGGCAGCCTGCAGCTTCTAAGCCAACTAGCCAAGCACCTGCGTGGTGGCAGGTGGATCTTCGTGAAGGCCCTGTCACCGCACCAGCACAGCAGCCAGCCAGCCAGCATGGCGCTGCATGCCTCGTCAGCTTGGACGCGCGTCGAAGCAAGGCGAGGCGACGACGGACGGGACATGCTCTGTTGCCGTCCCTGATAAAGCAAGAGGGCACGTAGGCAGCGCATTAAATGCGTTTGTCCTATGATGTCAGGCGATAAACTTGCACACTATAGATACTTTCCACCTCCTGTGTGCCACTGTGGCGACCCCTTTGACATATAAAAGGAGGCCCGAGGCGTACTGTGGAAGGATTCGGACTTTTTGGACTGGACACGCATAGTAGCTAGTCCAAGAGCAGAAGAACACAAGATAAATACAGACAAGCAGGACTAGGGTTTTACGCTTCTCAGCGGCCCGAACCTGGGTAAAAATCCATCGTGTTGATCGTTAGATCTGCTCTTTGCGCACTCCTCATCCCTGCCGAACCGTAAAGGGGTCCATGCGATCCCATAGGTGTCGTTTCCACCGACACGCTCTATCCAAGCTTTGAGAGTTTTGACTACAAAGGTTGCCGATCACGACCTGCTGCTGGGTAAGAACTGGTAAGAATTTGTGATTTGCTTGACGGATTTGTGACACCACACCACCACCACTTTCTAGTAGTCTGTAGGATCAGATTCTTGTGTGTTTTTATTGCTGCTAACCATGGAAGGATCACAAGCCGACGAGATTGACTAGGAAAACATGACGAAGAAGGAGCTTCATGATAAATTTCAGTAAATGTTGAGTCAATAGGTGGAAGACGTGATGGCCAGCTTTGGAAAGGCACTTGAGAGGATGGATGACATTGAGAAGACAATTGACAACAAGTTGGATGCCAAGTTCAATGCAGTTCTTGCATGTCTACCACAGCCACCACCCGCATCTGCTGCACCATTGCAACAACATCAACAACCACCTCCATGACGCGATTCAGCAGGGCGATAGCAACATGTTCCTTTTGAGCTAGGACAAACTTCTAGTGCCGCTGCTACTGCTGTTGATGCTTCGGTAGCTCCTGCTGCTACTGCAGAGGTGGAGGACTATTATGAGGATGAGGTTGATCAAAATCAGAACTATGTGCAACCACCAGCACCAGGTCATCCTCATGCTTATAATCGCAACAGTAGGGCTGTAGCACCACCTCAGGTACGAGATTATGACCATATTCCTAAACTCAAATTGAATATTCCACCATTTGAGGGTAGATACATTCCTGATGTATGTCTTATTTGGGAGTTAGAAACTGAAAACGTTTTACATGCTTACAATATCCTGAGGATAGACGTGTTGCTGCTGCTGTTTGTGAATTCACTAGTTTTGCTTTCTTTTGGTGGTCTGAACATTGTAGATTATATCATGCTAATATTCCTACTACTTGGGCTGTGTTGAAAACTGCTTTGTATACTCGTTGGGTTCCACCATATTATAAACGTGAATTACTTCAGAAATTGCAGCGTTTAAGACAAGGAAAAAATTCTGTAGAGGAATATTATTAGGAATTGCAAACTGGCATGATTAGATGTGGTATTGTTGAGGATAATGAAGCTATGCTTGCATGTTTTATGGGTGGTTTAAATAAAGAGATTCAGACCATTTTAGAATATGAGGAGTATAACAATATCACTCATTTATTCCATCTTGCTTGCAAAGCTGAACGTGAAGTGCAGGATCGACAGGCATTGGCGCAGACTAACTTTTCTGTAGGTCGACCGTCATCATGGACACCGCGTGCATCTTCTACTTCCACATGTTCTGCTACACTGGCACCTCCGTCAGCTGGCACCTCCAGTCGTGATACAAGAAAGCAGGCACAACCACCACTATCTGCCAAGAGCACACCTGCTGGGCCTGCACAGAGCTCTTCTTCATCCGTGGCATCAACAGGGCACACACATGATATTATTTGTCGTCGTTGTAGCGGTCGAGGTCATTATGCGAGAGCATGCCAATCACTGCGTGTTATGATTGCTACTGAGGATGGTGGGTATGAGTCCGCTAGTGACTATGATGAGGAGGCTTTGGCTCTTATTACAAGTGAAGAACACGGTGGAGATGATTCTAATCATGAGACGCAGTACATGGCTCCTGAAGCTGCTGACAGGTATGAAAGTTTAGTTGCTCAACGTTTTTTGAGTGTGCAGGTCACACAAGCTGAGAAAAATCAGAGGTATAATTTGTTCCATACAAAGGGAGTTGTGAAGGAACGTTCTGTTCGCGTCATCATAGACGGAGGGAGCTGCAACAACTTGGCTAGCATGGAGATGGTGGAGAAGCTATCTCTCACCACAAGACCACATCCACATCCTTACTACATCCAATGGTTCAACAACAGCGGCAAGGTTAAGGTAACACGTACTGTTCGTGTGCATTTTAGTATCTCTACATATGCTGATTATGTTGATTGTGATGTGGTACCCATGCAAGCATGTTCCTTATTACTTTGTAGACCATGGCAATTTGATAAAAATTCTGTACACCATGGTGAAACAATCAGTATACTCTTGTTCATAAGGATAAACATATTACTTTGCTTCTTATGACTCCTGATTCCATTTTGAAAGATGATATTACTAGAGCTAATAAAGCAAAACAGGAGAAAAATAAGAGTGAAAATCAGATTGTGGCAAAAGAATTCGAGCAACAAATGAAGCCCAATAAAAAACCATCTAGTGTTGCTTCTGAAATTAAATTGAAAAGTGCATGTTTACTTGCCTCCAAATCTGATCTTGATGATACAGATTTCACCAAATCTGTTTGCTATGCTTTTGTGCGCAAAGAGGCATTATTTTCATTCGAGGACGTGCCTTCCTCTTTGCCTCCTGCTGTCACTAACATTTTGCAGGAGTTCGCTGACGTCTTTCCACAAGACGTGACACCTGGATTACAACCTATTCGAGGGATTGAGTATCAAATTGACTTAATTCCCGGTGCATCGCTACCCAACCGTGCACCATACCGTACCAATCCAGAGGAGACGAAGGAGATTATGCGTCAAGTACAGGAGCTGCTCGACAAAGGTTATAAACATGAATCCCTTAGTCCTTGTGTTGTTCCTATTATTCTAGTGCCGAAAAAGGATGGTACATCGCGTATGTGTGTTGATTGTAGAGGCATTAATAATATCACTATTCGTTATCATCATCCTATTCCTAGGCTAGATGATATGCTTGATGAATTGAGTGGCTCTACAATATTCTCCAAAGTTGATTTGCGTAGTGGATACCATCAAATTCGTATGAAATTGGGAGATGAATGGAAAACTGCATTTAAAACTAACTTTGGATTATATGAGTGGTTAGTCATGCCTTTCGGGTTAACTAATGCACCTAGTACTTTCATGAGATTAATGAACGAAGTTTTACGTGCTTTCATTGGACGATTTGTGGTAGTTTACTTTGATGATATACAGATTTATAGCAGATCTTTGGAGGAACATTTGGAACATTTACGTGATGTTTTTATTGCTTTATGTGATGGACGTTTGTTTGGTAACCTTGGGAAGTGCACCTTTCGCACCGACTGAGTATCTTTTCTTGGCTATGTTGTTACTCCACAGGGAATTGATGTTGATAAAGCCAAGATTGAAGCTATTGAGAGTTGGCCGCAGCCCAAAACGGTCACACAAGTGAGGAGTTTCCTTGGCCTCGCTGGTTTCTATAGGCTTTTTGTGAGAGATTTCAGCACCATTGCTGCACCTCTCAATGAGGTTACAAAGAAGGATGTGCTTTTTGTTTGGGGTACTGCACAGGAAGAAGCCTTCACGGTATTGAACGACAAGTTGACACATGCTCCTTTACTCCAACTTCCTGATTTTAATAAGACTTTTGAGCTTGAATGTGATGCTAGTGGAATTGGATTAGGAGGTGTGTTACTACAAGATGGTAAACCTGTTGCATACTTTTCTGAAAAATTGAGTGGGCCTAGTCCGAACTATACTAGTTATGATAAAGAATTATATGCTCTTGTTCGGACTTTAGAAACATGACAACATTATTTATGGCCCAAAGAATTTGTTATTCATTCTGATCATGAATCTTTGAAACATATTAAAAGTCAAGCAAAACTGAACCGTAGACATGCTAAATGGGTTGAATTCATTGAGACTTTCCCTTATGTCATTAAACACAAGAAGGGTAAAGAAAATGTTATTGCTGATGCATTGTCTCATCGTTATACTACGTTTTCCCAACTTGACTTTAAAATATTTGGTTTGGACCATCAAAGATCAATATGTGCATGATCCTGAATTTAAAGATGTATTGCAGAATTGTAAAGAAGGGAGAACATGGAACAAGTTCGTCATTAACGATGGATTTGTGTTTCGTGCTAACAAGCTATGCATTCCAGCTAGCTCTGTTCATCTTTTGTTGTTGCAGGAGGCGCATGGAGGAGGATTAATGGAACACTTTGGCGTGAAGAAGATAGAGGATATACTTGCTACAAATTTCTTTTGGCCAAAGATGTGACGGGATGTTGAGCGTTTTGTTGCTCGCTGCACTACATGTCAAAAAGCTAAGTCACGACTCAATCCTCATGGTTATATATGCCTTTGCCTGTACCTAGTGTTCCATGGGAGGATATATCTATGGACTTTGATTTAGGTTTACCTCGAACATAGAAGGGGAGGGATAGGGTATTTGTTGTCATGGATAGATTTTCAAAAATGGCACACTTTATACCATGTCATAAAAGCGATGATGCTGCTAATGTTGCTGATTTGTTCTTTCGTGAAATTATTCGCTTGCATGGTGTGCCAAATACAATTGTTTCAGATCGTGATACTAAGTTTCTTAGCCACTTTTGGAGATGTTTATGGGCTAAGTTGGGGACTAAACTGCTTTTAGTACTACATGTCATCCCCAAACTGATCGACAAACTGAAGTAGTCAATAGAACATTGTCTACTATGCTTAGGGCTGTTTTGAAAAATAATAAGAAAATGTGGGAAGAATGCTTGCCTCATATTGAATTTGCTTATAATCGTTCACTTCATTCTACTACTAAGATGTGTCCTTTTGAGATTGTGTATGGTTTTCTACCTCGTGCACCTATTGATTTGTTGCCTCTTCCATCTTCGGAGAAGGTTAATTTTGATGCTAAACAATGTGCTAAATTGATCTTAAAAATGCATGAGTTAACTAAGGAGAACATTGAGTGTATGAATGCTAAATATAAAATTGCTGGAGATAAGGGTAGAAAACATGTTGTGTTTGCACCTGGAGATCATGTTTGGTTACATTTGTGTAAGGATAGATTTCCTGATTTGCGCAAATCAAAGCTAATGCCACGTGCTAATGGTCCTTTTAAGGTGTTAGAGAAAATAAATGATAATGCATATAAACTTGAGCTGCCTGCAGATTTTGGGGTTAGTCCCACTTTTAACATTGCAGATTTGAAGCCTTATTTGGGTGAGGAGGATGAGCTTCCATCGAGGACGACTTCATTTCAAGAAGGGGAGGATGATGAGGACATCAATACCATTTGTCGGTGTACTAAGTATTGGGCCACTAGTACCCCGTACTTGTGCACGGGCAGTTGTAGCCATCCTCGCAGCAAGGCTTGCTGGGGAACAGTTCGAGGTTGATTCAAGCCACCAAAGAAATCATCAAGTCAGAGATCTGAGGATCAGCAGATAAGAAGAGTTGGAATCCGAACGCCAGCTTCACCGGCAAGATCTTGCCGGGGTGGCCTACGGAGCCCGGCAAGGATTGGCGCCCAGCAAGGCTTGGCGCCCGGCAAGGCTTGGCGTCCGACAAGGCTTGGCGCCCGGCAAGGCTTGGTGCCCGGCAAGTTTCGGCGCCCGGCAAGGTTTTGTTGCTGTGCCACTGCTCTAGCACAGCGACAAACCCAACATTCTGGGTCCTTCTTTGGACGCGTGGCGACGCGCCAATGGAAAAGAGCTTAAGCGGTGCTGATGGGATGGCCCCTTTTTCCATCCCCAAGAAATTGAGGACACCTAAACGGACACCTCATGGTGCATTAAATGCGTTTGTCCTAATCCGTCAGGGGTTAGGTATGATACCCTGTAGCTACTTTACACCTCAATGTATGTACATTTTGCCACTGTGGTGACCCCTTGGAGCGTATAAAAGGAGGCCCAAGGCAACTGCTACAGAGGAGGAGGACTTCTGGCCCATTTTGCATGCGTAGCTGCTCTTTGAACATACTGTTCACAGCGAGCACTCCTGAAGGCTGGGCTCAAGAACATTAATAAGAACACAAAGCAGGAGTAGGGTTTTACGCTGATCAGCGGCCCGAACTTGGGTAAAATCTTCCCGCATCGATCGTTGGTTCTGCTCTTTGCGTATACCTCTCCCCCCGCCGAATCGTAAAGGGGTCTCTCGGGATCCCATAGGTGTCGTACCCCGAAACCATTATTACACCCACAGCCCCTGCTGCTATACATACTAGACCAATTACTAGAGCTCGCGCACGCACGCCAATTGAATTACCAGGTACTTTCGTTTCTTAGTGACAATTCTAATGTTCATGAGAATATGATGCTGCCTAAATTAGATACATTTGTGTTGATTACTAATGAAGGGCCTAGCATGGACAAGAGGGATGAACACTGGAGCAGGATCAAGCATGGAGATAAAGGCGCGCGCGAAAGGATTCAGAATGGCGTTTCTAGTGCATATTTGAGCACTTTGAAGCCTCCGTGATGAACTACAAGGACATGGATGAAATATACAAGATGTCCCTTCATAAATTTCGCCCATAGCTTATTTTAGGTGCTGCGCCACCTTATTTTTGGGCCAGGCCCATGTAATTTTGAAATACAACTTCCTAGGCTGTTTTAAGAGTCCGTATGTGTGGAGAAACAAAGTTAGGGTTGGTTTCGGACCCCTCCTACAAGGGGCCACGAAATTCCCCCTACTCCTCCATATATACAGCCCTTTGGGCGAGGTGTAGACTTTGGGTTTTGTTTAGATTGAAACTTCACCATAGCTGCAACTTCGCGTACTTCGTTTGTGTTCAACGACCAGACAAAGACGTCACAGAACCCCACCTTGATCAATAAAGCTTTCATCTTATATTCGCAATATCCAGATTGCAATCTTAGTTTCTTGCTTGTTCTTCATTTGCTTGTAGGAAATAGACCCTCGTGGTCAGGTTGATCATGCTCCGGCATGGTCAATAACCTCTCGGAGTTGGTTTAGCGATTGCTAAGGCGTGACATCATTGCACCTTCGTAGTCGGATCGTCAAAGTCTACTCCACCAAAAATGATAGCCACCATCTCATCGAAAGATGGGACACCTTGGCCTCTATCACACACGTAGTAGTGCTGCAAATCATTTGCGATCTACTGTGTATCACCGACTGTTCCGCTACGATTGACGTATGCTTTCTGATGTGGATCGCACATACTCATTTATTTGAACCATGTGCGGAGCAATTGCCAGGTTAAAAGAAAAATATCCCATTTGAATCGGCATGCAAAAAGCAAATTCGCCACAATATTCAATTGAACAAATAGTATCCACAGGAAGAACGTTCATCAGATATTGCAACAATTGCAATTGAACATATGGTAGCTAAATTCCAATGATTTGTCGACACATATATGCATTACATAATTAATCATAGTGTACAAAATACGAAGACCTCATCAGATGGAAAACAATGGATCCATGCGTATATGTTTAGCGGCTGACTCTTACTCAATGTTTCAGGAGAAGGCATGCTGAAATCTTCACTATCACCAGTGGGATTGATGTAGTGATTCAAGAAGAAGTCGCTGATAAATCTCCGAAGCATTAGCAATTCACCAGCGGGGAGCGGTTCAGGGGTCCTCGGTTCTAAGATGAGCTGCAGTATTTTTAAGATCAGAATGTGCCATATGAGTGGAGTAGAAGATATTAATTAAGATAGACTTACCGGTACTAATTCGCGAGCATCTTCACAACTATCAGCAGATTTAAAGATGGAGATCATGTGTCTGCAAACATAGTATCCACAAAGGTTGGTCCCTACTTGTTGCTGAGGACACTGAAATTTTTTGTACAGAATTAGTCATGTATTTCTCCTATTAGGAACAACCTAACCGGTGTTAGATGTATTTTTTTTCTTTGAACAGAAATAGAAAGAGGTTTATTTAGAAGCTTGAACATTTGACTAGCGTAAGAAAAGGTATTTGAAGACTGTTGGATAAATTTTCCGAAAATAACGGATTTTAGTGTGTTGCCAGAGAAACGATCTCGTGTAGCTGAGGTAGTTCCCTCTTGAACAGGTTCCCTGGTTTAGTTTTCCACAATGCGAGCACACTGCAAATGAAGATGAATTTTGACAACATCAATTATTGTACCAGATATGAATGCAAATTAATTTCAACATCATAGAATTCAATACCTATCCATGAATTGCTGAAGATGTGTCAGATCCTGAGCGTTTGTTGACTCTCTGAGAGAATCCATGTAGTAAACTGTGTTCTTGTTTGGAACAATGAATACCAATATCTAGTGATTGCTACATATTAAGAAAGCCATGAACTTACGAATTATGTCAAAATCTAAAAGACAATCAGTGTATGCGTGGTTGTTTACTTGACTTACCATTCATGATATGGCCAGAGAAATGATTCTGCATGGGACGTGTTTTCGAAGATACGGACGACCGTGTTAATGGCCCAGTCCCATAGGTCCTTACCATCTATTGTTGTGCCATTTGCTAATGCAGGATCTATGAAATACACACTCTCCCTTTTTCTCCTCTGCGCGTTCAATCCCCTGAGAGGAATAAAATACAGTTTGCTATTTATCATTTACAACCTTGTATGGAGAAGTTGATCAGAGTTTGTTAAGTACTTACAAAATCAGGCATCTAACAATAGTGGCATCGAGCTCGTTGAAGTTGAAGAAGAGATGTAAGTCCTCGAAACCCACACTAATGGAACCAGCATCGTGTCACAAATGATCTCTGTTGTAGTGGACTAGCAGAACATGATGACCTGCTGACATTTGATCCATGCAATATTTATGTAACATGCGGCAACTGGAGCTGCACTCATCAAAGTATTCACCAGCAAGAAATGGCTGGCCATGGATGTAATTGCGTGCTTCAAGTACGTCTGCTTTATTCTTAGCAAGCTACAAAGCTATTTCTTCATCATCCATGCCGTCAGAAATAATATTACTCGTCGATTCAAACAACTTGCTGTTAATTTGGTTCTGGGCGATGAATGCTTTAAGTAAGAGGCAATCGTTCTTTTTCCTCTTCGCTCTCCTGGCGTGCTTCCTCACGGGTGCAGCCTTTTTGGCCACTTCCTTCTTGGTACTTGAAGCAGTTTTGGTAGAACATCTGGTTAGCTAAAAGGTAGACTGCCGAGCAGACGGTGAAGCTTCGACGGACTACTTAGCAGACGGTTTAGCTATGCCGGACCGCTGAGCTGGCGGTGCTGCTGTGACGGACTGATGGGCTGTAGGAGCAGAAGCATTGGACTACTAACCATGCGTCAAAGCTATGTCAGGTTTCTGCGCAGGTGGTGCCAACTTGTCGGTGTGCCAAGGAGGCAGTGCCAACACTTCGGTTTGCTGCGCAGGAAGTGCTAACGCATTGGTATGCTGATCACGTGGCTGCGGACCGACGGACTGATGAACAGTCGGTTCTGGACCTACAGACTGCTTAGCAGGCAGTTTCGAAGCATCAGACTACTTAGCAGTCCATTCCACCAGGTTGGTCTGCTGAGCATGTGCTGCAGCTGGGTCTCCCCCCGCTGCTTCAGTGGCCGGCATCTGAACCGGTGGTGCATCTTCAGCAGGTGTAGGCCTTGCCACTGGCTGCACTGGGGCGGACGATGACATGGCCTGTACGGCACAATGTCAGGCCGGCTGATCACAGGTTGATGCATCAGCCGTTGGATTACGAGTATTAGGTTCTTTGGGGGAAGCACGCGAGAGCTGCTATGGCAAGGAGAGCGTCATCGGTTGAGAGGTGACATTGGTTGCTCTTAGCGGGGCTTCAGGGATCTCATCCATGAACTCTATTTCCTTTTGTGGCCACTGGATGTGATGTAACAGTGTTTCTCCCAAGGTCCTTTGCTCATCAAAGTCTCCTAGGACATTCTTCAGGGTAAATTCATTGAATCCAGGATTTTCTTCAGTCACGTAGCACTTCACACAGCCCGCCTTCAATGGCACATTGTCCAACAAGAGGCCCTCTTCCAAGAAGTGTGGGCAAACCTAGGCTGTTGCACATTTTAATGTACCTTCATAATGTGTAAGCACGCCCTTCAGTCTGTCTTTCATTCCAGATAGATCAGATATGGCATCATCATGAGCAGCTGCAGTCTCAGTGTCGCTGGGGTCAGCTGATGCACAGCTACTCTTGTGCGGTGTTGTCGCGCAATAACCAGCATCCTCCATGCCCGCCTCCCCTCCCATCTACTGGCTATCTGTCAGTGTTAGAGTCTTCTGCATCATCATTGACTCCTCAATATCCTTTCGAATAGCCAGATACATGTCCTTCCTCAACCTTTCATAAAATTTATTCTGCTTCATTTCACTCCTCGCTTTTTTCATGCTGAGCCTCTCTTCTTTGCTGAGTGTGAAAGCCCTCTTGTGCGGGACATTAACACCTATACCCCTTGCACGGCCAAGGGGCTCTCTTGTTTCCAAAGCATCAGACAGAGTGTCACATGGCCCTGAGTTCCTGTAGAACCTTCCAGGGAATTTGGAAGCCTTTAACATCACGCAATATAGTTCTTCGTCATGTGAGTTTTCAAAGTAATAAGTTGCGTCATCACGCCTCCTTGCATGTGCCCGCAAGTAGTCTCTAGCGCGTTCGCCCCTGATTTCACTAAAGGCCGGTTTCCCACCCGCCGCTACTGCTTCTTTGTCCTCCTGGTCCCATATTGGTTTCATGCCGTAGTATCCTGTCATACCCATACTGTGGGGGTGTGTGTTCCTCTTCTGAAGTTCCGATTGCTTAGCACTCTTCTCAGCAAAGTCTGTAGTTGCCCTGACCCTTTTGAATTCTGCCCAGTCTACCTTTGTAATTTGGGGGTATGCGGGGATTGGGTCCTTGCCTTCACTCAAGTACTTCTTGTACATCATGTGCTTCCAGTTTCTCCAAGCATCCCTAGCCTTCTTCAGTGCAGCGTGTTCCACCTGCGTTCTCCACTGCTCTGGAACATTGAAGTGATCCATGATCTCCCGGACTATCCTTTTCCATGTTTCTGTGTCAGCCTTCTGAAACCCCGGCAGATTAATGTTGAGCCTTGCCCTGCCAACAAATCCACGCACACTCCTAAACCTCGTGCGTGCTTTATCTGGTTTAGTTGGAGCCCAAGACTTCAAATCGATCTCGGTTACTTCATATACACCTTTAGGCTGATGTGTGGGCTTCCTTGGAGCATTCCTCTGTGTCCTGACCGGAAGGGTAATTGCTGCAGCTCTATCCCATTCAAGATTACTTGATCCCTCACCATCTGCTGAAGACCTAGGGTTGTCGGAATCAGATGAAGATACATCGCCTGAAGCATGAGTGTTGTCACTGCTACTCGGCATCTACAGAGAACACATGTGAAACTCAGGAAAGGAGGATAAGCATAAAACTAACAACTTGGTATCAAGCTGTCTAAACATGTCATGCAATAATTTAGAAAATGTACGGCTTATTTGTTAAAGTTTGTGTGACTCGGGCGCCCGCGATCTGCAAATCGGCAGTAACTTATTGGAACAAATACAACTTATATGTACTACTTAGGAAGGTAGATAATGAACATATATATGCTCTCCATTATTTTATAGCCAATTTGGGAACATACGGAATGAAATAGGAAGAGGGATTGCAAGGAAATATGGCTCACCGTGATGGAGAGCAGTAACTAACAGGTTTCTTAATGCAAACCCGGCAGGACCACAGGAGAGGCGAGGGTTACAGGATCGATATGCTCGAGGGTGGCTGGCGAGCAAATGAAGACGGCGAGGCACGGGCAGCCGCATGTTGGGATTGGCAGTGGAGGTAAGGTTTAAACCAAAGAGCGGGCACACGGCGGGGGTGAGCACGTCGGCGCCGGAGAGGGTTCTGCTGTGGATCTGGGGGAGGGGGAGCTGGCGATGGAGATTGGGTGGACTAGTTGAGTGAAACGCGGGCGGGCAGTGGGGGGGTGTTGGCGGCCTAGGTGAAAAGGGTGAAAAAATATCCCTGGTCGCCGTGCGGAAAGGCCTAAACAAACGGTTGCTTCTAAGCGCTCATGTGCACAAAGAGAATAATTTCATTTGAAATGAAGACGTACTAATTTTGAAATGAAGACGTGAGTTCATCGTTTCACCTCTAAATTTTTCCCACATTAAGCAATCACCATTATACCACGGGTTTGATTTGCTGGCGCATTTCAGGTCTCGTGTGATATATTTAAGACATTTTTTGGCATTTACCGTGCATTTTGGCATATAAATCAAATCCTAGTCAGACTGCATTTGCTGTCGAAAGGGATGAGGATTGCCGTTCAATCTGGGAGCATCCAACGGTGCAGACATACGATCCGTGGGGTTTGGGTTCTGGCCAATCAGAACGCATGACTCAAATTGCGCGCGCAGCAAGGGGGGGGGGCATCGGCCACAGTTTGGTAGGTACACGGCCTTCTTGAGTGAACCGTGTACTATTTGAAAACATTTACATGAACTAACAGCATATTTTTGTTTGAATGAAAACAAGAGTTCATCGTTTCGCCTCCAAATTGTTTTTGACGGTAAGAAATCACCATTGTACCCTATGGTTCGATTTTCTGGTGCATTTGAGGTATCGTTTGCTATATTTGAGTCGTTTGCTATAGTCGCAACTACACGTGGGTGCTAGCTAGCAAGATCATTTGTGCGTCGCTTTGGGAGTTTTCATTCATTGTTCGAGAAACAGGGAAAAAATTCAAACATTTCGGCCGCAGGGTGCGGCCAGAGGCGTAGGCCTTGTTGGTATTCTAATTACAGGAAATGCATATAGAGTCCGGAAATAACGAAAATCGGTGTGTCACCGTGGCGTGCTCTCAGGATCCCATGGAAAAAATTTGGTAAAGTTTGGCACAAGTTTTGATGCTCACACCTTCCAAATCGGAGCATCTCACAAGAAGGATCATAGTTTCCAAAAGGAGACGCGACACTTCGGACTCCAATCGTCAGTGACTACATCATTCCACCTCAAAAAATTTCACGGTAAACAATCACGTATATACCCTAGGTTTGATTTTCTGGCCCATTTTAGGTCTCGTCTGCTATATTTAAGTCATTTTTTGCACTTACCTTGCATTTAGTGCATATAAATTCAAAACCGTTCTACAACTACATCTGGGTGTTAGTTAGCAAAGAAGGTGTACAAATCATTTGTGTCTCACTTTGCAACTTTTCATCCATTGTCCGAGAAACGAGGAGAAGTTTCAAACATTTCGGCCGCGAGGTGCGGCCACCGGCGTAGGCCTAGTTGGTATTTTAATTACAGGGAATTCAGATGGAGTCCAGACATCATCAAAATCGGTGTGTGCCCGTGGCGTGCTCTCACGACCCCGAGGAAAAAAATTGATAAAGTTTGGCACAAGTTTTGATGATCGCTCCTTCCAAACCGGAGCATCTCACATGACGGACCATAGTTTCAAATTCCAGTGGCCGGTGACTTCATCGTTTGGCCTCATAAAAATTTCCACGGTACGCAATCACCATTATACCATGGGTTTGATTTTCTAACGCATTTCAGGTATCGTTTATTATATTTAAGACATTTTTTGAATTTAACATGCAATTTGTGGATATAAATAAAATATCAACCGGAACTGCATGTGATGTCGAAAGGGATGAGGATTGCCGTTCGATTAAGGAGAATCCAACGGTGCAGACATACGATCCGTGGGGTTTGGGTTCTGGCCAATCAGAACGCACGACTCAGAACGCGCGCGTGGCAGGGGGGCATCGGCCATGGTTTAGTAGGCACTCGGCTTTCGTGAGTGAACCGTGTGCTATTTGAAAACATTTACATGAACTAACAGCATATTTTCGTTTGAATGAAAACATGAGTTCATCGTTTTGCCTTCAAAAAATTTTCCATGTTAAGAAATCATGATTGTACCCTATGGTTCGATTTTCTGGTGCATTTGAGATCTCGTTTGCTATATTTGAGTCATTTTTTGAATACACACACACACACACATATATATATATAGTCACAACTACATGTGGGTGTTAGCAAGATCATTTGTGTCTTGCTTTGTGAGTTTTCATTCATTGTCCGAGAAACGGGAAAAAACTTCAAACAGTTCGGCCACAGGCGTAGGACTTGTTGGTTTTTTAATTACAGGAAATGCATATAGAGTCCGGAAATAACGAAAATCATTGTGTCACTGTGGCGTGCTCTCACGATCGCATGGAAAAATTTTGGTAAAGTTTGGCACAAGTTTTGGTGCTCGCACCTTCCATACCGGAGGATCTCACAAGAAGGATCATAGTTTCCAAAAGGAGACACGGCACTTTGGACTCCAAATCGTCAGTGACTACATCGTTCCGCCTCAAAAAAAAATCATGGTAAACAATCACGGATATACCCTTGGTTTGATTTTTTGGCCCATTTCAGGTCTCGTCTGCTATGTTTAAGTCATTTTTTGCACTTACCTTGCATTTAGTGCATATAAAGTCAAAACCCTACTACAACTACATGTTGGTGTTTTAGTTAGGCTATACTTAGGCTATTCATAGTGGAGAGTATCATATACTAGTATCATGCATTTGATACTAGTGTATGATACTACCTTTAATTATAGTGCATAGTATAATAGAGTAGTATCATAGATGATCATATTCATTGCCATGCATGACACAAATTAACATCGCATTTAACATGATATGGTATCTACCTATATGTTACTCTAACCCTCTCTACCTTCTTTAATTCTTTGCCACATTAGCATACTTGCTATTTCCGAGTGCATGATACCGGCTATGATACCACCATTATGGCCAGCCTTATAGTGGGGAGTATCATATACTAGTATCATGCATATGATACTAGTGTATGATACTATGTACCTTCATAGTGCATAGTATCATAGATGACCGTATTTATGGCCATGCATGACACAAAGTAGTATAGCATTTATTATGTTACGGTATCTACCTATGTTACTCTAACCCACTCTCCCTTCTTTAATTCCTTGCCACATCATCATATTTTCTATTCTCGAGTGCATGATACCGGCTATGATACCCCCACTATGGCCAGCCTTAGCAAAGAAGGTGTACAAATCATTTGTGCGTCGCTTTGCGAGTTTTCATCTGTTTGTCCGAGAAGCGGGGAGAAGTTTCAAACATTTCGGCCGCGAGGTGCGGCCACTGGCGTAGGCCTAGTTGGTATTTTAATTACAGGAAATTCAGATGGAGTCCGGACATCATCAAAATCGATGTGTGCCCGTGGAGTGCTCTCATGACCCTATGCAAAAATTTTGGTAAAGTTTGGCACAAGTTTTGATGATCGCTCCTTCCAAACCGGAGCATCTCACATGAAGGATCATGGTTTCCGAAAGGAGACATGTCAATTCAAACTCCAGTGGCCGGTGACTTCATCGTTTGGCCTCATAAAAATTTCCAGAGTACGCAATCACCATTATACCACGGGTTTGATTTTCTGGCGCATTTTAGGTACCGTTAGCTATATTTAAGACATTTTTGAGTTTAACGTGCATTTTATGCATAAAAATAAAATTACAACCGGAACTGCATTTGCTGTCGAAAGGGATAAGGATTGTCGTTTCATCTGGGAGCATCCAACGGTGCAGACGTACGATCCGTGGGGTTTCGGTTCTGTCCAATCAGAAAGCATGACTCAGATCGCGCGCGGGGTTTGGTCGACACACGGCTTTCATGAACGAACCATGTGCTATTTGCAAACCAGATTGCATATCTTTTATTCACACATACTGGAGTGAGATCAATTGAGTGTGCTACCTCTATGATATAATAATAATAATAATAATAAACAGTTCATATTCATTGCCTGAGCTGACAGCATATCAAGGTCAACATATTAACGGTTCTTGCATCAATAGAAAACCGAGCATAACTCACAAATTCAGTACACGCGACAGTTCTAAATTGAACAAATTAAGTTGCGGGGTAGGCATAAAGACTAGTCTTACGGCTTAATTCCCATGTACATGGGGGAACTGGGATCATTACGTTGACCCCGATTGAACTTGGGTTTTCTGATGATTTTACGCTTCTCTGTTAGATGGGTGTGTGATCCCTTGGCTGGCAACTCAGCAAATTCGTTGTACTCGTCCTCATCGGCAACATCCTCGGCACCCAGTACCCTCCTCTTCCCATGCATCACTACATGGTAGTTCTTATGCAAGGGGTCTTCCGCATAGAAAATCTAGGTAGCACCGCTGGCAAGAATGAATGGGTCCGCGTGATATGCCATCGTTGTCCTGTTAACATAGGTCTTCCTATAATCATCAACCTTTACATGACCAAGAGGGATCCATGTGCACCTGAATAATGCCACCTTAACTTTCACATAGTTAAGCTCCCAAATCTCTTTGATGGTTCCATAGTATACCCTTTTATCAGCTTCATCTACAGCCATGCATTCTATTCGAACAGAGCTGTTCTGATATGAGGTCTTCTCATCAAGTTCCTCAGTGTAGAACGTGTATCCATTTATGTCATATGCTTGGTACGTCAACACCGTAGGTGATTACTTTTGTGCCAACCACGTAGCAATGTCATCGATGGATCCTTGGGCCAAATGATTCTTTAGCCATTCGGCATAGTTCTTAGTGTGCTCCTTCATCTCCACATCTGATGAAGGCACCATTGGTAAGAAGCTTTGGCGTATCTCTGCCAAGTGTTCTTCGGCATAAGCGCTGAGAACTGGGCTGTTAAGCAGTACCGTCAAATGGGCTTTCTCTGCCAATTCTATGGGTGCAGCCATTTGCGTGCCAGCAAGGACCGGCTTACCTTTCAGCCTTCCCTCATGGCAAGGGAGGGGCAAACCTATATGTCTTTGTTTCATGTATTCAGTGCAAAACTCAACCACCTCCTTCGTGGTATAACCTTGTAGGATGCTTGCCTCTGGATGGTTTCGGTTCTGACAATAGCGCTTCAGTATTCCCATGAACTGCTCGAAGGGATACATGTTTCAAAGAAACATAGGACCACAGTACTTTATCTCATCGACAAGGTGCACAGTGAGATGGACCATGACATCAAAGAATGACGGTGGGAAAAACATCTCTAGGTTGGACAATATTCTTGCAATATCCTCTTGCATATGATCCAACTCTTCAGGATCTACAACTTTCTGCCATAGGTGCTTGAAGAAATCACAGAGCTTAATGAGTGTGTTTCTTATATCTTTGTCCATCAGATTCCTGATGGCCACCGGGAGGATTTGTGTCAACATTACGTGGCAATCATGTGACTTCATGTGTCCCAACTTCATTTTACCTGAGCTCATATCCACGAGACTTCTGATGTTTGCAGAGTAGGAAGAGGGTGTCTTAACTGACAACAAATAGGTGAAGAACTGTGTTGATTCTTTTGTACTGAAATTGTAACTCTGGCGAGCTTGGATGAATTTGTCATCATCTTCTGCTTCACTCTTGCATTTTGATTGATCAGCAAGCATATCGAGCCATGCACCGTCACCATCCTTTGTTTTACCTTTAATCTTGAGCAGAGTACCAAGGATCCTTTCACATACGTTCTTCTCTACGTGCATGATATCGATGCAGTGACGTACATGTAGAATCTCCCAGTAAGGTAATTTCCAGAACACTGATTTCTTATTAAACACTTGACCCTTGGGTGTTTGTTTCACCGTCAAAGCTTGCTTCTTGCCAAGCACAACATTAATTTGTTTAGCCATGTTGTGGACCACCTCCCCATCATAGGGTCTTGGGCCCACATCTACCTCTGTCATACCATCAAATTCAGCTTTCATCTTTCGGTATGGGTGATTTCTCTGTAAGAACCTACGATGACGCAGATACATGGTTTTGCGCGAGTTGGGAAGAAATCTGCTAGCTGTCCTATCCATGCATGTGACACACCCTACATCTCCCTTTGTTTTCTGCCCCGATGTGTCACCTAATGCCGGCATATCTTGAATGGTGTGCACCAGCATCGCATGTAGATTGAAAATCTCCTTTTTGTAAGCATCATAACATTTTACAGCAGGCGCATCTATCCACACTGTCAGCAGTTCTTCTACCAATAGCAGAAAGTAAATGTCGATGTCATTTCCAGGTTGCTTCGGGCCTTGGATAATCATTGACATCATAATGTATTTTTTCTTCATACACAACCAAGGAGCTAGGTTATATATGCACAAAAGCACCGGCCATGTGCTATGATTGGTGCTCATATCGCCAAAAGGATTCATCCCGTCAGTACACTCCCCGAGCCTTATACTTCTAGGATCCTTGGCAAAGTCTTGAAACTTGTTGTCGATTAATTCCCACTGAGCCCCATCTTTCGGGTGCCTCATATATTTATCTGCAGTTCGCTCATCATGATGCCACCGCAACCTCTTTGCCTCTTTAGGGTTTGCAAACAAACTCCTCAACCTTGGAATTAAAGGCAAGTACCAAACAACCTTGAACGGGATTCCTGTCTTGATCTCGTCGTCCAATTTGTACTTGTCCTTTCCTCTCCTGCGCTTGTATTGTGCATGCTTGCATATGGGGCATGCACGCAAATCTTTGTACTCACCACGGTACAATATACAATCATTCACACAAGCGTGTATCTTCTGTACTTCAAGTTCCAATGGGCAAACAATTTTCTTTCCTTCGTTCGTGCTTCTGGGGAGCACATTATCTTCTGGAAGAATTTCTTTGAAAAGACCTAACATCTCTGTGAAGCCCTTGTTTGATAGACCGTTTGCTGCTTTAAATCTGAGAAGCGCTAGGGTGGCACTCAACTTGGAATATATCTTTTTGCAACCTGGATACAATTCTTTCTTGGAGTCCTCATCAATGGTTGGCAGATCCTTGTACCCAATCATATCCTTTTTGGGCCCTTGAAATCTGCAATCATAGCAGCAAAATCTGGCATATCAAGATCGTCGTCATCTGCATCGACCGCTTGGTTTTCCAGTGGGCGTTTCAGCTTTCCGGTGTTCCATTGGTAGCTTGACGCCTCTGCCCCGATGTTAGATTCAACATCCATGTGACACTGATCAGGGTTTGGCATCTCGCAGCCCTGGGTATATTCATCCATGACCTGGTCTTCACCGTGTCTGGTCCAACGTGTATATCCATCCATGAATCCCCGAGAGAGTAAGTGCCACTGGACTTTTCCAAGTTCACGTGACTCTGTATTGTCACAATGAGTACATGGACACATGATGTAATCCGCATCACCAGTTCTCCTCTTTGTACTTTCAGCCAAATTCATGAACTCTGTCACGCCACTGATAAAATCTATGGTTCTTCGATTCTTCATCCATTGAGATCGTTCCAGCTGCACCACATGAATGGTAATTAAAAACAAAACAACAACATTAATACACGGATTAACTGATGACCAAAGATGCGTGCATAAATCACAAGGTTTTATTTTCATACTTACTAAGGGCGCTCCATATTGTTATCCAGACATGCAATGACAAAAATTAATGGCCAGTCAATTTACACGCAGAGTACTACAACACTACCCTTAGGAATTTAATACCTTAATTAAGCCACTCACGAAAAGAATACCTTAATTAATTAGCCACGCGGCGACCTCCACCCAGCAGATAGAGAAGCGCGATGCGGCGGCACGTCGAGACAGCAGGGTCGAGGAGCAAAGCTTAGTGCGGCTACCGCTTGAAGTTCGACCTCCACAATCCCGCCATCGGCCACGATGGATGTGCTCCAATCACGCCGCCGCCGACCTCGATGGTTGAGCTCCTCCTATCTCCTGCCACAGACCAAGGATTGACCTCCTATGACGCCGCCACCGCCCACCGACCGAGGATTGACCTCTTCTCCGGTAGCCGCTGCCTAGGCCACCGCCGCCATCTTTATCTGCAGGGTGGCTGTTTTATTTTTTTATGGATATCAGCAGAGCGGCTATTTACATGGTATCACTGTAACTCAATTATATGTACAGGGTAGTACATCACATACGGTTATGTAACGGCAACTGTGTCTCACCTATGTTGTATTCTCACACCGTTTGGTGCGGAAATCGTGTGGGAAGTTGTAATACCTAACACAAACGACATGTATAAACTGTGTGCCGTATACAACATATAGTGCCATAAGTAGTTCCCGGCCGTTAGCTTATCCCCACAGTTTCCCCATTTCCCCCAAATCCCTAGATAGCCTGCAAATTCACTTGCGTGGCGCTCACATTGGGGGAATGCGGACGAGTGGTGCTGATGGTTTCAGTTCGGATGCTCCTGCTTGTATCGCCACTCTCGGCAGCGCCTCCACGACGACGGTCGCTGCCGAGCACTTGCCTAAGGTCATCAGAAGGCAGGTGTACTACGGATCCCAATCGTCCTGACAGGTTCCAATCTATCCCGATCTTTTTTAGCATGTCCAAAGTAGCTCCTTGCTGAATCTGTCCTGAATGACCTCCCCCCCACCAGGAAAGCGATCTGCCACCGGATCTGGAGCATGACTCCAGACTCCCACAACACGAGTTTGACTCTGAGTTTTGCGCCACCGAGAAGTACCAAAAGCTGAGTTGTGTGCACGGGCACACTCCTGCTCAACGTGTATGCACAGAGGGATTCGACATTGCCAGGCAGTTTCTCAGTTGCCCCTTAGAGGTTAGTGCTAAGTTCATCATTTTACTTGAGTTAATGCCACCGCTCATCCTGAATACTATTTAACATTGGCAGGGATATGAGGCTTGTGCCTTTGTTAACTGGCTGGATGAAGAATGGCATGGCAGGGCTCGGAGTGTTATCACCAAGCTCGGAGAAGATAACGTAAAGCTGAAGAAGAAACTGGCTGATCTGGAATGTACAATTAGTACATTGAAGCAAGAAAGAATCAATCACAGGCAACAGATGAAAGCAAGAGACAAGGAACTAGCATGTGTAGTTGTGGTTGTCGCATTAGCCATGTTCTATGCGCTATTTGCAATGATGATTAGGGGTTTTGTTTGACAATATTGCTAAAGCACATCTAGATGTTCTCTAAGTAATGCACATCTAGGTCCTATGCCATTGATGTTATGCGAAGATTCGTGCAGATATTTTCCTTTGTCGTTTTTTCTTTTCCATTGTAGTTTGATTATTACTGGCTTCATCAATAAGAAGAGCTCAATGTATTGCTTGCCAACTATCCTACTCCGTTTGTACCGGTACCGGTGCATAATCCCAAAACTTGTTCCTTGTTTTTGTCCTGAAAAAATAAATCAGCCAATAGGAGTCCTGCGGCTAGTATGCACTCAATGACTTCAGACTACTTAGCATAACATGCATGCAATGGTCAATTCTCTGCACGCAATAGTATTGATTACCAAATAGTAATCATCAAGTTATCTCGTTATCTCCCACCGAGGTCGCCGGTACGGAGGGAGTAGAAGTACTATGAAAAATGCTTGTTTCATAGTTGGACGCTCCAACGCGTGTGCGTAATTAATTATCACATTGAGAACTGCGCAACCCCGGGAATTTGGAGCGACTAGGTACAAATAATTGCGGTTGATTATATCAACGATTAGATAATACGTCAACCCCCACTTCAATTGGCATTTCCTCTTCTCTGCATACTCCGCTTAAGTGTCCAGCATCTTCATCGTCCACGGCAGGCCACGCTACACACTTGCACACACTGTGCAATCTCTCTTTCTCGCGGTTTTTATACGACCACAGCCATGTCGAGCGACAGCGAGGACGACAGTTCGGCCAGCAGTCTGGCGCCCGATGATAGGTCAACATCAGAATCATCCCGCTCGTCTTCCATGAGTCCGGCGTTGAGCCCAGACCTTGATTATATCCGGATCATGGAAGGGACGCCACCTCCAGAGTCGTCAGACGACAACCAGACGGACAAGGAGCCGTCGGAGGACGAAGAAGAGGACGACGATGATGATGAGGAATGGTCGAACGAGGAGGAGGAGGACGATGACAGCAACGACGATGACGACGACGGCGGTGATGAAAAGCCAAAAGTCAGCGGCAAGAAGCGTCCTCGCCAAGACGATGTCGCGGGGCCATCCAACAACAACAAGAAGAAGGACTAAATTAAGCAGACTGTATATATCTTTGTTTTCGTTCGCTCACATTAATTTGTTATCTCTGTTTATCCTGTCAATCTCATCACAGACGGTTAGTAATACGTATTCGACAGAGATCTTCTACATTATCGCCCACAGGTTGGTTTATTGAACTGTGTGCCCTGACAAGCACACAATTCAAAAAAAGACCGTATGGGCTATCTATAATGATCGCACACAATTCTGATTACCGACCTGTTTGCCGGGTATCACACACATCTTGTTACACCAAATTGTTTGTGTTCACCTCGATCATCGCAAATGGTTCATCGGAGCGAACTGTATGCCATATATCGCACACACCTTGATCTAGCTGCCCGTTTCTGTTGTTCTGTCTCATCGCAAACAGTTCGTATGGATCAACCGTATGCCCCGCATCGCACATGCAACTAAAATCGGAACTGTGTTTGATGTATCATTCATGGCAAACGTTTTGCATCTTTTTTTACGGTTTTTTTACATCACCGTTTGCGACTAATGCATCGCACATAGTTTCGTCAAAGGGTCTCTGATCGTAGTGTTGCGTTAGTAGCATCCTGCAGTAGTGTGAGCCCGACAACATATATCATGTGGCAAAGGGAACAGAAGTGTGACATGTTGTACAGGTTCGCCTAACCAGCTTCATCGGACACTTGGAGTCAGCATGCTTTGCTAGAGGCTACTGCCGACTAGCCAAGTCGGATGTGATCTGACTCGCGACCAAGTGAACGAGAACCTAAGGGGTCGCGCGCTTAAGGGAAGGAACCTGTGAGGCCCGGTCTGACTCCATGAGTCAGAGTGAGTCAGAGTGATCCTACTCGGACTTGGATCCAGGACGAACAGATTTTGGGCTTTAGGGTCCGTTCGAGGCCCAAGTGTTGAGCCCGCGACGGACGCCTATATAAAGTGGTGGTGCGGCACACTCATGAGGTTTGCATGTGTTGCGAATAGCCACCTCCACTCGCCGCCGACTGTGTGATCGGACCTAGCAGTCCGCCACACGGTGTTCCTCCTGCACGCGTGAATACCGTTAGAGGCGGTGCACCTGCGCCGCTCCGGCGAACCTGTATTTGGGATCCGACGATCGGCTGTTCGAGGGAGATCGAACGAGGAGGAGATGATCCATGCGGATGCACTGCCCCAACTCTTCTTCCGCTGCACGACACTGCGCGTCTAGTGGTAATGATATGTGATCCATCACCCATAGCATGTTCTTGGTTGTTCTGCGCATAGGAAAACTTTAATTAGCAGTCGACGCACCCTACCGTAGACCCTAACAGGGAGGGGGAGGGGTTTTTGGTGGGCCAGGAAGGTGAGAAGCCAGCTTGGGATCGGTCTGGACGGGGAAATGTCAGGTGCCCCCATCCTTTCGGTGCTCCCATACACCAACTGCTAGTAGTACTGTAGTACAATAGTGTGGGCTACATAGAGGGCATAGTAAGCAAGCTTCTCATCATTCTGCGAGTTGACAGGACACAGCGAAGTAGTAGTTTTTTAAATGTACATTAAAGTAGTAGTGTAGTCATCTCCAAAGAGGGCCAACCATGTCCATGGCTACCATCCCATCCCGTGCTCCGTCATTGAGTACGGGCACGATTCATGTGCCATTGAAGAAACAAATTGCATACGTGCCCTTGAAGATTTTTTTTTAAAACACGCCAGCACGTGATGGTCGAACTTTGATTCGTACATGCGTGGTTCCCGACCATCCACTAAGTGAACAACTACTACACGCGTCAAATTATCATGTGAGCTGCCTCTTCATCCAGAAATGAGCTCCACTGTGTACCCAAGCGTGTGTGTTAGGGAAAGAGGCAAAAAGTACGTGCGTCCGTGCGTGGAATTCTTCTCTTCGTGCACGTACTCCTTTTTTATGTTGGTGACCGTTGGTGAGTCTCACTTATCTCTACTTCTCTACATGTACATCTACATCTGCATCTATGTCTACACTACATCTACATCTACATCTACATCTACATCTACATCTACTATAGCACAGCAAGTTTTAAACATGAGACCAGCCATTTTCTTGCATGAGAGCAAGATTAATTGGCTACTAGCTCTATTTTTGTGCCACCTCACTTATAGCCAACCTAGAAGCACATTCATATAATAGTTGCTGACCCTATACACTATGTAGTTAATGCTTGACCCCACTTTCTTCTCTCACAAAGTGCATTGGAGCCTGTGCTGCAGCTGGCTAAAAGTTTACAGCCAACTCCTCTTCTCTCTCCTCTCCTCTCTTCTCCACATCATCATAAATCGGAGGTGGCAATCCTTAGCTTGCTTAGGACCTTCCCAGTGCTCCAAGGTGTACAGGTGCTAAGGATGCCACATAGGAAAAAGAGTGATGTGGCAAAGCAATTAAAGAGGAGAGAGAGAGAGCATTATGGTGACCCCAGGAAGAAACGGTGCTAAGCACGTGAACCTATGTAAAATGACTACCAACCAATACATGAAGGAGTTTAATTATTAAAAAAAATCATGAGGGAAGCTTAGCTACAAAAGCTAACACCTACGCATCGGGAAACTAGTTGCTAAGATTTTTAATGCACTTATCACCTCATCTAAGCACCTATGTCACCCTGTTATACTTGCTCTAACACGACCTGGATGGTGGATGTCCCACATGTCGGCAAAAGGAGGAAGAACGATTTCCGACGACCGAGAAGGACCAAGTAACCGCGCGGTGGAGCGTCTGCACTCGGCCCCTCCCAATGCTCATTAAATGAAAGATGCTTAGCTACAACAACTTAAAGCACTGGTGCATTGGAGGCTTTAGTTGCTAAACTTTTTAATGCGCTTAGCATCTCATGTTAGCACCGGTGCATTCGAGGCTTTAGTTGCTAATTTTTTTAGTAATACTATAGAATCAACCAAATCCTCTACACATTTAGATCGGAGTAGGAAACATGGCAAGCCTTATGTAGTTACATCATACGTACATGCCCACCGCATGCAATCACCATATTTCTCGGCCTCCGTGCTACACCTAGCTCTAGTAATCCACCAGGACGTATCACTTCTCGCTCCTCGTCTCTCTCAAAGTGCGTCCAGTAGGCGATTTTCCCGTCGATTGAGGTCGGTTCGCTCACACTCGCTCCCACATGTTAGAGATATGCCAATAGCATTCTAAATATAAAAAGAATAGTGATATGACAATAGGAAGAGCTTTGACCGGTAGACCAAGCGCATAAGCGTGCCATGAGTGGGTCCAGTTTCTCGTAAGGTGACTTGTTCAAATTTGGCACTTTACCAGGCTCATTGTGTGCATTCTCTAGACATTTATTAGCCCAGCTACAGCTACACGGGTGTGATGAGAGGGACGTGGATTGCCGTTCGATTGTGGTGCATCCTATGATGCACATGCACGATCCACGTGCCTGGGGTTCCGGCCAATTACAACGCAACCTAGTCGGGTGAGCGCACACAATTTCCAGAGGCGACGGAAATGAAGCGTGTGCGATAGTAAATGACCAAGATTGTAGGGGAATCCGAATTTCCTGTGTCATTTTTCTAAAAAACCACCGCACTGTACGCTTGTCCGACTACTCCGCCCCAGAGCACACTGCTAAGGATAAGGAAGCGATGGCGTCCCGCCACGCTGAGTTCATCACCGCCCGCGGCCGCACACCCATGTGAGCGGACCAAGAAACTTTACATGTATTGGTGAGTTTTATTTATCTTAATTCTTGCAAGCAGAGATTTAATGCACCTTGAAATCTGAACATGTGATGGGAATTAATAAAAATGTGACATATAAAACAGAAAAACTAAAATTTGGTAACTAGTATTTATAGTCTTACATCCCGCCTACGTCACTCCTATTGTACTTGCTCTAAACACTCACCATCTAGTACTTCATTGGTTGGTTTCAATTTTTGAATTGAACCCATATACTTGATGTTGTGTGGTTACCGTCCAATATTCGCTTGTACTTATGGTTGCTTCATCCGAGAAACTTTACTTTTGGAATATTGGAGTACGAGCGCATTCAACGAACAGTGAAGTGATGGTTGCTTCGCCCGAGCAACTTTTACTAGTACTACGGGAAAGGTGGGGCTCTATGATTTGACTGCTCATTAGTCATCATTACTGCGGTGCAACGAGCGGGGTGAATCTCGCTAGCGGTACATGGCATGTGGACCCTGATTCTGGATGTCCCACATGTGGGCAAAAGGAAGTTTGAATGATTTGTGGCATTGCTATCAAGCTTCCAGGATATGTTTATATGTACACATAATTTTCCAGCATAATGAAATTGTGTTGTAATGCTATGAAGCTTTCAACTTTGGTTTCATGTGTCCTCTTGCCTCCAAAGTTGTCTCGTTACAATATTCCATCAAATACAAAGGAAATTAACGTGCATGCTAATGCATCTAAAAAAGCGTCAATATTTACATCACAACTGAGTACAAAGTTGTGAGAATGTGTAGAAATAAAGAAAAATAAAAAATTGAAGGATGATGTTCGTAGGCATGGTTCCATTTCCTATCATTCATTGGTTGGCAGCTAGTTTCATGCAGATCTGCGGAAGTGAACAATACATGTTAGCCAAGAAAGGATTCTATTGAGGACATAGACCGTCCGATCATTTTGTGCAGTTCCCCTAAAATCGAGCTGAGCATCCCTGTTTGCAAAGATATTGAACAAGTGTGATTACATGAATACTGGCACCAGTAGTAGTTTATGAAACATACACACACAAGTAGAAGCCGGTCACCTTTGCAATCTCTCATAAAACTAACCACTTGTTGGAGAAGATTAGGCTTAGAGTTGGATGGGGACGATAGCAAAACGAATCTCCCTTTGTTCAGTCGCACTGAAATGTAGAGACGTTGCCCATGTGACATTTTAGTAGAACTGCACAAGACACTCTTAAGAAAAAAGTGATTTCTGTAGTTCACCAAAAGGTCACAATAGCAACGAGGTGAGATGGATAGCCTTATTTGCAAAAGAGGTAGAAAGGAAACAATTACTGGCCAATAACAGTTGATGACACATACAATGACAAAAAAGAAGCATATTCCTTGTCATAAGGGAAGATAACAGCACAGTTGTTTATCTAAAACAGTGTGAGGACGAGATTGCAATA
The DNA here is from genome assembly GCA_011799875.1 of Thinopyrum elongatum. Lineage (NCBI taxonomy): Eukaryota > Viridiplantae > Streptophyta > Magnoliopsida > Poales > Poaceae > Thinopyrum > Thinopyrum elongatum. Next base: position 387,256,870 of record CM022303.1, on the reverse strand, counting down.
TGGAAAGTACGTCAGACGAGCTATGTTTTGGGCAAAGAACTAGGGTAGATCCACATGCAGGATTTTCCACATGCAGCGATGTGGGAAGATGGGCAGTGGAGCAAGGCGGCCGGGGAGGAAGCTATACCTGGGGGTCATCGGGATGTAACTAGGAGGGTGGTGGCGGCCGGGATCTGCCCATACGGCGGCAGCGAGCAAGCTGTGAAGGCCCTACCGCATTGGAGCTTGGTTAGAGAGAGCGGCGGGTGCCGCAGATTGGGACATGCTGCCTCGATGCCGTCGAACAGAGAAATGATGCACATCATCCCTTTTCGTCGGTGGATGGGATGCGGATGGTTCAGTGACAAACAGTGAGAGAGAGAGGCCATCGCCCCCTTGTGTGAGATAGTGTGACAAGAGACAAACCCCGGTAGGCAGGCTCCATTGTATATGGTGGAGCGGACTACTTTTTTATCGATAACAATCATTTTATATTCTGTACGTGCCATTGAGGAATATAACTTTATTTAAAACTAACACGTCAAGTCAAACTTTGTTCCGTGTACGCGTGGTACATGACCTTCCTTCAAGTAAACAACCGCTACACGCGTCAAATTATCACGTGGGCTGCCTTTCCGTACTGAAATGAGCTCCACCCTGTACCCGCGCGGGTGTGGCCGGGAACGAGACATGAGTACGTGCATCGTGCGTGCACCTCTTCTCTACGTGTAGGTACGTATGTGGGTGTGTGTGAGAGAGATGGTTTGTGCGAAACAGAGGCAAATGTGTCGATGATATCTCAAACAAAAAAATGTAACATATGCAACATGTGTGAAACAGAGGCCTGGATATATCATATATAGAGGGAGCGATCCACGAGAAGAGAGTGGAGGGATCATCGGTGTGAGATATTGATAGAATCGAAAAGAGGGATGAAGTGTGTGGGTGCGCGATCGATAAAGAGTGCCATCGAATTTGTGTTTGCCCACTTAAAAGATACAGGGCGGCTGGCCTACTGGAATGTGAGAGGGGAGATGTGCAGTTTATCTCTATGGCATGGATACCTACCTACAACGTTCGACTATTGGCGTGTGGGGGGGGGGGGGCAGAGACCTAACTATAGAGAGGTAGATCGACTGGTATATGTGTGGAGAAGGAGAGAGAGCTAGAGTGTCGGAGGGTTGGTGGTGGAGTTACTTCTCACAAATGGTGGGACAGGCCTGCTAGACAAACGGAGGGTACGACTGCAATATCAATAAGAGAGGGGATGTGATAGAGGCGAAGGTGTCCTAATGTTTCAATGAGATAGCTATCGTTTTCGGTGGGAGTCAACTTTGACGATCCGACTACGAACGTGTGAAGATGTCGCACCTTAGCAATCGCTAAACCAACTTCCGAGGGGTTATTGACCATGCGGGAGCACGATCAACCTGACCACGAGGGTCTATTTCCTGCGAGCAAATGAAGAACAAGCAAGAAACTGAGATTGCAATCTGGATATTGCGAATATAAGAGGAAACCTTTATTGATGAAAGTGGGGTTCTGTGACGTCTTGGTCTGGTCGTTGAACACAAATGAAGTATGCGAAGTTGCAGCTCTGGCAAACTTTTAATCTAAACAAAACCCTAAGGGCTGTACATATGGAGGAGTAGGCGGAAATTTTGTGACCCCTTCTAGGAGGGGTCCGAAACCAACCCTAACATTGTTTTCCCACACATACGGACTATAAAAACATCCTATACTTAAGTATTTCGAAATTACATGGGCCTGGCCCAAAAATAAGGTGGCACAACACCTAAAATAAGCTATGGACAAAATTTATGAAGGGGCATCTTGTATATTTTGTCCATGTCCTTGTAGGTCATCACGGAGGCTTCAAAGTGCTCAAATATGCACTAGAAACGCCATTCTGGATCCCTTTGCGCGTGCCTTCATCTCCATGCTTGATCCTGCTCCAGTGTTCATCCCTCTTGTCCATGCTAGGCCCTTCATTAGCAATCAACACAAAATGTATCCAATTTAGGCAGCATCATATTCTCATGAACATTAGAATTGTCACCAAGAAACGAAGGTACCTGGTAATTCAATTGGCGTGCGCGAGCTCTAGTAATTGGTCCACTATGTATAGCTGCAGGGGCTGTGGGTGTAACAATGGTATTGATGTCCTCGTCATCCTCCCCCTCTTGAAATGAAATCGTCCTCGACGAAAGCTCATCTTCCTCACCCAAATAAGGCTTCAAATCTGCAACGTTAAAAGTGGGACTAACCCCAAAATCTATAGGCAGCTCAAGTTTATATGCATTATCAGTTATTTTCTCTAATACCTTAAAAGGACCATCAGCACGTGGCATTAGCTTTGATTTGCGCAAATCAGGAAATCAATCATTACACAAATGTAACCAAACAAGATCTCCAGGTGCAAACACAACACGTTTTCTACCCTTATCTCCAGCAGGTTTATATTTAGCATTCATACGCTCAATGTTCTCCTTAGTTAACTCATGCATTTTTAAGATTAATTCAACATGTTGTTTAGCATCAAAATTAATCTTCTCTGAAGATGGAAGAGGCAACAAATCAATAGGTGCACGAGCTAGGAAACCATACACAATTTCAAAAGGGGACATCTTAGTAGTAGAATGCAGCGAACGATTATAAGCAAATTCAACATGAGGCAAGCATTCTTCCCACATTTTCTTGTTATTCTTCAAAACAGCCCTAAGCATAGTAGACAATGCTCTATTAACTACTTCAGGTTGTCCATCAGTTTGGGGTGACAAGTAGTACTAACAAGCAGTTTAGTCCCCAACTTAGCCCATAAACATCTCCAAAAGTGGCTGAGAAATTTAGTATCATGATCTGAAACAATAGTATTTGGCACACCATGCAAGCGAATAATTTCACGAAAGAACAAATCAGCAACATTAGCAGCATCATCGCTTTTATGACATGGTATGAAGTGTGCCATTTTTGAAAATCTATCCATGACAACAAATATGCTATCCCTCCACTTCTTTGTTCGAGGTAATCCTAAAACAAAATCCATAGATATATCCTCACAAGGAACACTAGGTACAAGCAAAGGCATATATAAACCATGAGGATTGAGTCGTGACTTAGCTTTTTGACATGTAGTGCAGCGAGCAACAAAACGCTCAACATCCCATCTCATCTTTGGCCAAAAGAAATGTGTAGCAAGTATATCCTCTGTGTTCTTCACGCCAAAGTGTCCCATTAATCCTCCTCCATGCGCCTCCTGCAACAACAAAAGATGAACGGAGCTAGCTGGAATGAATAGCTTGTTAGCACGAAACACAAATCCATCGTTAACGACAAACTTGTTCCATGTTCTCCCTTCTTTACAATTCTTCAGTACATCTTTAAATTCAGCATCATGCACATATTGATCTTTGATGGTCTCCAAACCAAATATTTTAAAGTCAAGTTGTGAAAGCATAGTATAATGATGAGACAATGCATCAGCAATAACATTTTCTTTACCCTTCTTGTGTTTAATGACATAAGGGAAAGTCTCAATGAATTCAACCCATTTAGCATGTCTACAGTTCAGTTTTGCTTGACTTTTAATGTGTCTCAAAGATTCATGATCAGAATGTATAACAAATTCTTTGGGTCATAAATAATGTTGCCATGTTTCTAAGGTCCGAACAAGAGCATACAATTCTTTATCATAAGTAGAATACTTCAAACTAGGCCCACTCAATTTTTCAGAAAAGTATGCAACAGGTTTGCCATCTTGTAATAACACACCTACTAATCCAATTCCACTAGCATCACATTCAAGCTCAAAAGTCTTACTAAAATCAGGAAGTTGGAGTAAAGGAGCATGTGTCAACTTATCTTTCAATACCGTGAAGGCTTCTTCCTGTGCGGTACCCCAAACAAAAGGCACATCCTTCTTTGTAAGCTCATCGAGAGGTGCAGTAATGGTGCTAAAATCTCTCACAAAACGCCTATAAAAACCAGCGAGTCCAAGAAAACTCCTCACTTGTGTGACCGTTTTGGGCTGCAGCCAACTCTCAATAGCTTCAATCTTGGCTTTATCAACTTCAACACCCTGTGGAGTAACAACATAGCCAAGAAAAGATACTGGGTCAGTGCAAAAGGTGCACTTCCCAAGGGTTACCAAACAAACATGCATCACGTAGAGCAATAAAAACAGCACGTAAATGTTCCAAATGTTCTTCCAAAGATTTGCTATATATCAGGATATCATGAAAATAGACTACCACAAATCGTCCAATGAAAACACATAAAACTTCGTTCATTAATCTCATGAAAGTACTAGGTGCCTTAGTTAACCCAAAAGGCATGACTAACCACTCATATAAACCAAACTTAGTTTTAAATGTTGTTTTCCATTCATCTCCCAATTTCATATGAATTTGATGGTATCCACTACGCAAATCAACTTTGGAGAATATTGTAAAGCCACTCAATTCATCAAGCATATCATCTAACCTAGGAATAGGATGACGATAACGAATAGTAATATTATTAATGCCTCTACAATCAACACACATACGCGACATACCATCCTTTTTTGGCACTAGTATAATACAAACAACACATGGACTAAGAGGTTTGCCTATATAACCTTTTGTCAAGCAGCTCCTGTACTTGATGCATAATCTCCTTCGTCTCCTCTGGATTGGTATGGTATGGCGCACAGTTTGGCAGTGAACCACCGGGAATTAAGTCAATCTTATGCTCAATCCCGCGAAATAGGTGGTAATCCTGGTGGCACGTCTTGTTGAAAGACGTCAGTGAACTCCTGCAAAATGTTAGTGACAGCAGGAGGCAAAGCGGAAGGCACATCCTTGAATGAAAATAATGCCTCTTTGCACACAAAAGCATAGCAAACAGATTTGCTGAAATCTAGATCATCAATATCAGATTTGGTGGCAAGTAAACATGTACTTTTCAATTTAATTTCAGAAGCAACACTAGATGGTTTATTATTAGGCTTCATTTGTTGCTCAAATTCTTTTGCCACAATCTGATTTTCACTCTTATTTTTCTCCTGTTTTGCTTTATTAGCTCTATTAATATCATCTTTCAAAATGGAATCAGGAGTCATAGGAAGCAAAGTAATATGTTTATCCTTATGAACAAGAGTATACTAATTGTTTCTACCAAGGTGTACAGAATTTTCATCAAATTGCCATGGTCAACCAAGTAATAAGGAACATCCTTGCATGGGTACCACATCACAATCAACATAATCAGCATATGTAGAGGTACTAAAATGCACACAAAGAGTACATGTTACCTTAACCTTGCCGCTGTTGTTGAACCATTGGTTGTAGTAAGGATGTGGATGTGGTCTTGTGGTGAGAGATAGCTTCTCCACCATCTCCATGCTAGCCAAGTTGTTGTAGCTCCCTCCATCTATGATGACACGAACAGAACATTCCTTCAGAACTCCCTTTGTATGGAACAAATTATGCCTCTGATTTTGCTTAGCTTGTGTGACCTGCACACTAAAAACACGTTGAGCAACTAAACTTTCATACATGTCAGCATCTTCAGCAGCCATGTATTGCGTCTCATGATCAGAATCATCTCCACCGTGTTCTTCACTTGTAATAAGAGCCAAAGTCTCCTCATCATAGTCACTAGCAGACTCATACCCACCATCCTCAGTAGCAATCATAACATGCGGAGATTGGCATTCTCTCGCATAATGACCTGTACCCATACAACAATGACAAATAATATCATGTGTGTGCCCTGTTGATGCCATGGATGAAGAAGAGCTCTGTGCAGGCCTGGTAGGTGTGCTCTTGGCAGATAGTGGTGGTAGTGTCTGCTTTCTTGTATCACGGCTGGAGGTGGCAGCTGACAGAGGTGCCGGTGTACGAGAACGTGTGGAAGTAGAAGATGCATGCGATGTCCATGATGAAGGTTGACCTGCAGAAAAATTAGTCCATGCCAATGCATGTTGATCCTACACTTCATGTTCAGCTTTGCAAGCAAGATGGAATAAATGAGTGATATTGTTATACTCCTTATACTCTCAAATGGTCTAAATCTCTCTATCTAATCCACCCATAAAACGTGCAAGCATAGCTTCATTATCCTCAACAATACCACATCTAATCATGCCAGTTTGTAATTCCTAATAATACTCCTCTACAGAATTTTTTCCTTGTCTCAAACGCTGCAGTTTTTGAAGTAATTCACGTTGATAATATGGTGGAACCCAATGAGTACACATGGCCGTTTTCAAAGCAGTCCAAGTAGTAGAGATATTATCATGATATAATCTACAATGTTCAGACCACCAAACAGAAGCAAAACTAGTGAATTCACAAACAGCAGTAGCAACACGTCTATCCTCACGATATTGTAAGCATGTGAAACATTGTTCAGTTTCTAACTCCCAAGTAAGATATACATCAAGAATGTATCTACCCTCAAACGGTGAAATATTCAATTTTAGTTTAGGAATATGGTCATAATCTCGTACCTGAGGTGGTCCTGCAGCCCTACCGTTGCGATTATATGCATGAGGTCGACATGCTGGTGGTGGTGCTGGTGGTTGCACGTAGTTCTGATTTTGATCAACCTCATCCTCGTAATATTCCTCCACCTCTGTAGTAGCAGCAGGAGCTACAGAAGCATCAACAGCAGTAGCAGCAGCACCAGAAGTTTGTCCTGGCTCAAGAGGAACACGCTGCGCTCGCCCTGCTGGATCGCGGCGTGGACGTGGTTGTTTATGTTGTTGCATTGGTGCAGCAGATGCGGCTGGTGGTTGTGGAAGACGCGCTAGTACTTCATTGAACTTGGCGTCCAACTTGGTGTCAATTTGTCGGGGTACACAAATAGGGGTGTATGTTTCCTCCTGACTTTTGCCCGGACAGGCTAGTCTCTGGCATGACAACAACAACAAAGTGAACTGCACCAGGCATCCAAGGCAAGGCCAAGCAGAAGATATAGCTGTTTGAGACATCAAAGGGCGGATCAAGAAGACCAAGGCAAGCCAAATGAGCAAGATATCACTAAGGAAAAACCTCCCTTGCCAGGCAGGCGAGCCTGGCAAGGTCAAGGTCACCCCGAAGACAAGTCTCAAGATTCCCCCAGCAAGCTTGCCGGGGACGCCGAGGGTGGTTCACCCCGCCAAGACACCACCGCTCCCCCTCATAGCGACGCAAGTCACCTCCCAGTGCGGTGTCGAGCCCCCAAGTGATTAAGTGGCTGTTCTATGGCACGTGGCAGCCATTTCTGAGGAAGATCACCCCCAAATGACACCCGTCCAGAGGTGTGTCATGCGGGCAGGCGAGAAGGTGGACGAATGGCATGGCAAGGCTTGTCGGGCTACCGCGCGATGTGACACTAAGCGGTGCATTTAATGCACCCTGTCCTGCCTGCAGAGTTAGGTATCATAGCACTGTGGCTATCTAATCACTGGATAATGACTGTTTTGCCATTGTGGTAACCCCTTAACCTATAAAAGGAGGGCCGTGGCAACCTTAGAAAGGATTCGGACCCTTGTACACTCATACACGCGTGGCTGCTCCTGCCCCGAGACGACCTTGCCGGGCTTGAGCATTGCGTCTCCACCACGGTCCATTCATCCATCCACCAAAGCAGGAGTAGGGGTTTACACCTCGCGGCTGCCCGGACCTGGGTAAAAACTGCCCGTGTCATCGCTGTCGTGCTCCTCTACGGTCTGCGCTCTTTGTGCAACGTGCCCTTCCCCCTTGCCGAACCAAAAGGGGCCGATGGCCCCATAGGTGGTCATGTTGAACCACGACACAATTATCTTCCAAACGTCATCAATCCTCTCCAGTGCCTTTCCAAAGCTGGCCATCACGTCTTCCACCTGTTGACTCAACATTTGCTGAAATTTATCATGAAGCTCCTTCTTCGTCATGTTCTCCCACTCAATCTCGTTGGCTTGTGGTCCTACCATGGTTAGTAGCAATATAAACACACAAGAATATGATCCTACAGACTACTAAAAAGTGGTGGTGGTGGGGTGTCAGAAATCTGTCAAGCAAATCTCAAATTCTTACCAGTTCTTACCCAGCAGCAAGTGGTGATCAGCAACCGTTGTAGTCTAAACTCGCAAAGCTTGGACAGAGCGATTGCCAGGTGGTGTCAAACGCACGATGTAGATGTATGTGGAGCTGGGAAGGCTTATGATATGGTAGCAAAAAATGTCAACAATAATCAATTCAGAGATGCAAAGTTGAATAAACGCTCAACGACGGTACTGTGCTGGTCTTAGGCTAGACCGTACTAGAGACGTGAGCCTAGAACACTAACAAAATCACGGCGTGACACGTAAACAAGGGAGGAGCACACTCTGATTTTTTTTTCTTTTTTTCACTTTTTTCACTTTTTTTTGCACTTTTTTCCTCTTTTTTTTTGCTCCGCAACAATTTTTTTTTGAAAAAGTTTACAAATGGCGTAAAAATTGCCTAGCTAGAATTTTTTTTAACCTGGAACTATTTTTCTTCTGCGGGTGGCACGGAAGTTGGGGAGTCCTACTCTGTCACGACACGTAGTATGGCGTGATTTGGAAATTTAAAACAGAGTAACAAATACTGGACTCGGACTAGGACTGGTGGCGGAGATGAATCTGGGGGAAATCGGACTGCTGGCGGATATATGTAGGGCGGTAGAACACGGACTGGTGGCGAATCGGTGATGGAGGTGGAGTCGGATTGGTGTGATGGTGAACTGATGGATGTATATGACTCGGACTGGTGGCGGATATGCGGTGGATGTATATGGACTTAGATTGGCAGCGGATATTTGGTGATGGTATATGGCGGCTGTGATGAGGATGGTGTGGCGGCGACGTGAAAACCTGTGACCAGAACTCGAAACTCTAAGGTAACTAGACGCTAAGACCAGCAACTTGACACAACGATGCAACCGCAAATTCAACAAAGCAAAACTCTAAAAAGATTATGCAAAGGCTCAGATTGGTTCAGAAATGATGAAGTAACCCTTTTTTTTGGCTTTTTCGTGGACTGTAGGTATGAAGAACAGACTCCATCTAAACTATGAAAAACTAGAAAATCTCACCGAGTAACCTGGAAATCTGATACCACTTGATAGAGGCGAAGGTGTCCTGATATTTCGATGAGATAGCTATCGTTTTCGGTGGGAGTCGACTTTGACGATCCGACTACAAACGTGCGAAGACGTCGCGCCTTAGCAATCGCTAAACCAACTTTCGAGTGGTTATTGACCACGCCGGAGCATGATCAACCAGACCACGAGCGTCTATTTCCTGTGAGCAAAGGAAGATCAAGCAAGAAACTGAAATTGCAATCTGGATATTGTGAATATAAGAGGAAAGCTTTATTGATGAAAGTGGGGTTCTGTGACGTCTTGGTCTGGTCGTTGAACACAAACAAAGTACGCGAAGTTGCAGCTATGACGAACTTTTAATCTAAACAAAACCCAAAGTCTAAACGACGCCCTAAGGGCTATATATATGGAGGAGTAGGAGGAAATTTCATGACCCCTTGTTCGAGGGGTCCGAAACCAACCCTAACTTTGTTTCCCCACACATACGGGCTCTAAAAACAGCTTATACTTAAGTATTTCAAAATTACATGGGCCTAGCCCAAAAATACGGTGGCGCAGCACCTAAAATAAGCTATGGACGAAATTTATTAAGGGGCATCTTGTATATTTCGTCCATGTCCTTGTAGGTCATCACGGAGGCTTCAAAGTGCTCAAATATGCACTAGAAATGCCATTCTGGATCCCTTTGCGCGCGCCTTCATCTCCATGCTTGATCCTGCTCCAGTGTTCATCCCTCTTGTCCATGCTAGGCCCTTCATTAGTAATGAACACAAATGTATCCAATTTAGGCAGCATCATAGTCTCATGAACATTAGAATTGTCACCTAGAAACAAAAGTACCTGGTAATTCAATTGGCGTGCGCGAGCTCTAGTAATTGGTCCAGTATGTATAGCAGCAGGGGTTGTGGGTCTAACAATGGTATTGATGTCCTCATCAGGATGCCTACCTGTCTGTGCACGTGCGTCTGAGAGACGGGTCGGGGGGCATGCAAGGATGATGAGGGGGGCGATATGGTTGTGGTAAGCAGACGTAACTACATAGGAAGATCAATCGTCGTGTGTCGGAGAAAGGTAGAGACATAACTAGTGAGGTACGTCGATTGGTGCATGGGGAAAAAGACTTATAGTCGGCCTAGCTATATGTAGGGAGATCGGTAGGTATACATGCATGCATGGTTTAGAAGCAAATAAGGTCTGGAGAGACGGATAGAGAGAGAGAGAGGGATGCGGCTAGGAGGTGGTGCGAGAGGCCTACTATATCAAGGGGGGAGGAGTGTGCGAGTATGAGATCGATGAAAAGAGGGGCGGGAGTGTGCACGTGCGTGGAACCGTAATAGACAGAGGGGGGGCATGGATAGTGAGAAGATAAGAGGGAAAGCATGTGTTTGTGGTAGGCACGCTTGGCTAGAGAGGTATATCGACCGGTGTGTACCGGAAAGGAGCCGGGGGGCCTACACACACCATGGGTTCATGACCTAAAGAGAAATAACAAATGTGCGCGATGGAGGGGACGTTGAGGGAGGGTGAGAGGGGGTGGGCGTGTCCATACACGAGAGAAAGTTAGCGCTAGCTACAAAGAGAAGAGGATTGTGGGTGTAAAAGATGAACAAAGATCATAATTCGTTATAAAAGGTGGATTCAGATATTTGAAGTAGAGATCATAGTGTTTTAAACCGACGCATGCATGAATATAATGGTGATACCCATGGTATAGTTATGAACATGTTATACTACATATAATATATATAACATTTATTTGAATTTGTGATAATGTGTGGCTTTTGCATCTCAGGGCTAAATACTTGTCATAATTTAGGGGGCGGGGCACTATACTTTGTGTGATAAAGACAGTGTACATATGAAACATGGTTTAGATTATGAAGATCTAGCTAGTACTTCAAATGTACTATTATTTGGAATCGACATCAAGTGTATTAAAAAATTTGAATTCGAGTTCATGTAGTACACAAAGTTCATATGTAACTCTATAGTAATCATGTGGTGTGTTGTTAAGATAATGTACAAATGATGGTTTAACTTGGCAACAATCATGATTGTAGATTCTTATTCAAATAGAGAAACGAATTCAAATTTAGTTCGAATTGCAGCGGTAGTATATACATTTGGAATGCACTAAAATGTTCGTAGGAGTAGGTTACAAGCATTATACAGCTAGCGTAAAAATTTATTTGTACATAACATGAATTCATAGTTTTGAACATCATTTGTACAGTAAAACGGGACAAGACTCTCTTTTTTTGTGGTGCGAATAGTTTTCTTTTTGTTTTTTCGTTGAGGGAAGTGTAAATTGATTTGGTATGTTCATTATTACACGTTAGGCTTGTCCCGAAACTTCAACCCACGCCTTGTTATCCCGAAAATTCAGATATCGCTTTGTCTCTTTATGCTCCAAAAACTCGCGCCTTGCTATCCCAAAATTACAACGCGCGTGAAAACTCCCTCCAGGTGACAAATCCCGACATGCAAAATCCCCGTTCTAACCCTGAGCCAAAAAGGCCGCTAGTTCAAATCGTTGGGGGTACTTTTGTAAAACACCCTACATTTTGGAGAAGCGCGTCCCTAAGTCATGGTTCCCCCCTCCCATCACCTCCTTTTCACCATTCAAAAACTCAGGCTGCCATAACCTCTTTGCTCCAGCCCCAAGACCTCACCCTCCGTCATCCGCCACCCCACCGCTGCCCAGCCAGACCCTCTTCCCTGATGATGTCGTCCACCGCATTAGCTCGACGTCCCTCATCCACCACCCCGGATGAGGATCCATCGTCGATCTCGTCGTCCCACCGGTTCAGCCGCCCCGTCCTCCACCTCCAAGGAGCTGCTCCGATGATCGCCTCCTCTATCGTGACTGTTCCATGCCCACAACACCGTGTTAACCTGCTCCATCGGAACCGCAGCATCCTCACCGACTCCTCGGACAAAACTGAGGCCTACTCGACGCCACCAAAGAGGTTGTACACTCATCGCATCGCACCTTCTCCTTAACTCGACCTCCCGGCGCCGCTGGTGGTCGATCCCGCTCCCCCATGGCGTGCCTACCTCGTAGTCTGTGCCGCCAGCGACATCTCCACGGCGGCTCTCCCCCTGTGCCAGGCTCCCTCGACGGCGGCGTCCATATCAGCCAGAGCTGCTGCTGTTGCTCCGGCTCTCGCTCGCTCGCGCTGCTGCTTCTGCTCTTGCTCTCGCTCGTGATGCTGCTGCTCCGGCTCTCTCTCGCTTGCTCGCTCGCGCTGCTGCTGCTGCTGCTCTGGCTCTCGCTCGCTCGCGCTGCTACTACTGCTGCTTCAGCTCCAGCTCGCTCGTGCTGCTGCTCTGCTCTTCCTCTCTCGCTCGTGCTGCTGCTCTACGCTTGCTCTCGCTCGCGTTGCTGATGCTGGTACCCCAGCGACTGTAGCTACATGAGTTGCTACTCTGGCACTAGTTCGCGCTGCTGCTCCAGGCGCTGCTGCTCCGACTGCTATCTGCTAGTGTCTTCCCTGTTGATCGCTCCCTGATTTAGATCACTGCTTCTCTACTACTAGTGCTCGAGCGGCCTAAACTACATGTGAAGTGCTTCTCTGCTACCAGTGCGTTTAGTTTCGACAGTAACATTCAGATTCCATAGTAAATTTTAGTTTCGACAGTTAAGTTCGGAATCAATAGTTTTTACCTCATCTGTTGGAGTCAGGTGTTTTTTGGTGATGTAAATTTTACATCTACCACTTTTTGGTAATGTATTTTACAACATCTATTGGAGACGCTATTAGAATCCCACTTGAGATTAACGATGTTTGTCTTGTACTGCTACAGCATCAACGTCTTACAGCTCGCCGGAGCTGCTCGAACGATGGAACCATCCATCACAACAGAGCAGTACCCTGGACGCCGTCTACAGACGCCTCAGATCTTCCTCCACACCTCCGACAACCACCTCTGCCGCAACTTCTTCAGTGACCAACCCAATGATGCTGAGGTCGACACGGCTACGCCAAAGAGGTTGTACACTTGTCGCATCACTTATTACTCTACATTCATGTCGATCCATTAAGGCTATTTTGGTTCAAAGGAAAAAGTGAAGGAAAAATATAGCAATAGGAAATTTTCCTATGGTACTCTACCATTCAATTATTCATGCATTTGGTTGAAAGGACTGGAGCAAAACATCCACCTGGACCTACTTTTCAAAATCCTATGCATGAAAAGAAGACTAAGTGCATTAGTGGCAGAATAACATTGTAATTGTACACATTTTCATATGGTTTCACTTTAATTTGGCCATGTTTCTTTGCATCCCTCTATTCTTCCAATTCCTGTGAACCAAACACCCAAGTTGACCGAAATCCTATGTTAACAAATGCTCTGTTTCTTAAGTACATTCCTATCCTATTCCGGTGTTTTTCCTACCCCTGCATTTTTAGAATCCTGCAAGTCAAAGGAGCCCTCACAGAATTACTTTAGTTATAGGTAGGTGTCAAAAAAAAGTTTCTGTGGTTTGTCCTGCTCCTGTCGCGGCGTCGTCCACCTCACCTGAGCTGCTCCATCGACAGAAGCATCCACCCTACCAGACATCATGACTCCTCACCGTCTTTCGCTGCCCCAGATCTCGTTCCCTGCTGCTGGCACCCACCACAACTGCATCCCTATCATCGACTCAGCAGATGAACCTGACGAGTACACAGGTCCGCAACAGAGGCCGCACTCTTTTGTTTCTGCTTATGTTATGCATTGCTTAATATTACCTGCTACTTTATCATCCTGTTCACCTCTTAGACTCCAAGTCAGGTCCAAATTAATGTTCAATCTTGAGTTTTAAAATGCTCGTGGGGCACATATTGAGGCAGCAATGAATAGTATCTCTGTCTATTATCTGGTTCACCTAGGGTATGTCTATGTTGTTCATCTTGGGTGAAAAAAAAACAGTATGTTCATCTTGGGTGGGAAACAAACTCTAAAGAAATCATCATCTATCTTTTTATTAAATTAAAGCTATCATCGGCCTGCTATCATTGTTTTTGGATCTATCCACTGGTTGTTACCATCACTCTAGATTTCTGCATACTCTCCTTACATAATCTCACTATATTTTTTTCGTATGCATGTTAGATATTGTACACAGTCATGCAGAACATGTAGAGAAAAAGAGAAGAGTTTTGCGCGGCAATACAATGTCATGCAGACATCGCTCCATGGTGGGTGCAATGGCAAACCATCCCTCCCTCCTCCAGATTGTAATCCAGAGGAAGATATCTGTTCAGAGGCAGATTCAGATGGAGCTGACCAGTCCTATTTACCCCCTGAGGTGTTTGCTCTAACTTCGCATGATGATGTTCGTCATATCATGCATACGTTGCCTTGCAATGCTTACTTTTGACATCATCATCTGCTTAGTTTAGACTTGTTCTGTATGAAACCTGTTTAGTTTCTATATCATAGATGTGAACTATGCAATCTCATCTTTTGTATCCAGCCATAATATATGTGAAATATGCAATGCCATCCTATTTAGCCAGGCATCATATATTTGAATTATATCTTGCCATTCCTTTTCTTCATTACATTTCAATTTGTTGACAATGTTTGTACATTCAACTACTCTTCCTGTGAATCATCCGTTTGAGTGGGTGATGGAAAAATCTGGAGTGAAAACAAGGTCTTCAGAGCAGACAGTGCTACCTGTCGAAGCAGATCTCTTGCTGGGTCCAAATAGCTCCTTAGAGCTAGATTCAGAGACAGATGACCAGTCCAATTCCCCCACCAAGGTGTATGCTCTAACTTAGCACAGTTACACTACTCATATCATGCATATGATGTCTTGCATTGCATAGTTTAGACATCATATACACAATATTCAACACCATGTTCTTAGTTCAGACATCATATATGCGAATGCCATCTGCTTAGTATATAAATCACATATGTTAATTATATCATGCGATCCTGATTACTTATATAACATGTATGTGAATTATGTCATGTGAACCTGTTTACTAAAGACATCATATAATTATCTCATGCCATCTTGTTTAGTTAGTCATCATATGTTTGAATTATGTCATACTATGCTATCCAATTTAGATAGACATCATATATGTGAAATTATGTCATGCTATCCTTTTTAGTTAAACAATATATATGTGAACTATTTCATGCCCTCTTTTTTGCACACTATCTATTGCATCTGTCTCTCATACAAGGTCTGTACATTCAACTACTTTTCTTGTTTATCAGCCATTTGAATTGGAGGGGGTGATGGCAATATCTAGCGGAGAAAAAACACGGTCTTCAAATAAAACAGTGCTACCTCTTGGTGGAGATAGCACCCCGGTTGTACATGCACAAAAACCAGCCCTACCACACATAACCCAGACTCTCGCAGATTGTACCCCTACTCTGTTGGACGATGAACCAGCTTCACCCAATCTAATCCCAACCCCAGCAGATAGTAATCCAGTTCCAGTTGACACATCACCATCTCCAACACAGAGCTCCCAAACAACAGCAGTTAGTAAGGTAGCTCCAGTGCCCAAAGCGCTAGGACTACCACGGTGAACCCCAAGTCCACCAGTTAGTAGACCTATTCCTGTGGATGAAGCACAACCAACCATTCGTAGTTTAGCATCTATCGCATTTGATGTTGTTAAATCCTATGTGCGTATCTTCCCATCATGGAAATATTATACTAATGATGAAGGAAAAACCCAGTTGGAGGTGTTCGTCCATGAGTTATGTGTAAGTAATGTTATTCATGGCAATTACTTTGCTTTGTCCCATACATTCTACCTCCATGCTGGTTATAATACAGCAAATGTTCCCATTTTTATCTATAGAGAAGGACCGATTTGGAAACTCAGGATGAGGTAACCTGTGCTAATACCTCTGCTATCTTCAAGAATGCTTTGTGGCAGTATCGGAATTACCTGAAGAAAACGTACTTCACTGGCAAGGAAACTCATCAAATTCCCTTACTTTCTCCTGAGACACATTTATGGGACGATGACTAGGAACGCCTTGTTCTGTACTGGTCCCAAGGCAAGAATGTGGTAAGGTCTACGAGATCATTTTTTTATTTTGAAGTACTATATGCCCGCATCTTACTGTACTCTGTTCGTGTAGAACAAGTGCTTAAACTTCAAGAACAACTATTCTCATTTAAGATTCCATTGCTATGGTGCATATAGCTTTGCTCCTGTATCACAGTATTTACTCATAATAAACTTATTTTTAAATTGAAGTATCCAATCGAAACTCCGATGGCACAACAGGTATGTTTAAACATGTTTCTTTAACTGGTTTGCTCTTCTAAATTGCTCTGTTGATTTCAATTTCAATTGTGTATACAGTTGACTTCTCATATTATGCACATTAGTAGCATCACAACAGAGCCAATAGTGTTGTTGTACATGTATACCCGTGGTACCCATCTGAAATCTCGTTGTGTCATGTAGTTTCCCACACTTGTATTCTTTTAATGCTGATTTGTCTTGAACTGATATGATTTGAACCGTGTCTCTATTTTGATTTGGCAAGACAATGCAGTGACCACAACACATAGATATATGTTTGTTTGATGCTTTTATTATGTACTACTTAGCAATAGAAGACTTGGTAGTTTAATCCTGTCCACCTTACTACTGAACTGGTTCACCAAAATGAGTTTCATATACTACATGCTAAACCTGTTATGTGTCTGCTTGTTTCTTCTTTTAGAATGCTGACAGAATATTGGGGAAGAGTACCTTATTAAGCAATGGTAAAGGAAGTAATGCAGATAAGGTTTAGGATAGTGAGACATCCTTTTTGGTCTCCAATAAAGCTGATAAAATAGCTAAGGAAAACTATCGTGAAGACAGTGAGACAACCCCAAAGTATTGTCTTGATGTAGTGTTCGAGTTACTGGCCACTACCACTGGCACAAGCTCTTCGCACTCACTGTCTGAATCAGTTTGGTTTCTTGAGTCTCAACTACAAGCTGAAAGACATCGATTAGCTGTGCTGCGACAAGAAGCCGAAGGACTGAGGAAGTCCTTGGAGAATGCAGATGCAAACTTTCTGGTGCAACAACAAGCATTGGAGGATTTTAGCGCAAAACAGGAGAAACTAATAAGCTTGCTAAGCTTATTGCCAGCATGGTGGATACCCACGATAACATTTCTTGAGCTCTTTTGAAGTTGTTTCAGTTATGGACTTGTTTTGCTCCCGCGTTTATTTGCACTGGTGGCCAATTTGGACGCCCCGTGTATGTAATATGCTGCTTTGTTCCCTTTATTTGCACTGGTGGCGTGCTTTGATGCCCAGTGGATGTAATATGTGTAATAGCCATAATAGCCTAGCATAAGTTGCTTACTTATTTATTTCCTTATTGTCTTGTTTATTTGTTTGGTTGTAGTCACTGCAGTTCTTTTCCCGCGGTTTGCTAGTGGCCACAATAAAATATTTTTAAAACTAGGCTACAATAACCATGGGCAACATACGGACCGTTGTAACCATGGTCCTGCTACGCTGTAGTGACCATGGGCCGTAGGATCCATGGGCCTTTGATGTCTACTACGCAACTTTATTCTTGTAGACTCGTGTTGGGCCTCCAAGCGCAGAGTTTTGTAGGACAGTAGCAATTTTCCCTCAAGTGGATGACCTAAGGTTTATCAATCCGTGGGAGGCGTAGGATGAAGATGGTCTCTCTCAAACAACCCTGCAACCAAATAACAAAGAGTCTCTTGTGTCCCCAACACACCAAATAGAATGGTAATTTGTATAGGTGCACTAGTTCGGCGAAGAGATGGTAATAAAAGCATAGTAATGATAGTAGATATTGGTTTTTCTAATAGGAACAATAAAAAACAGCAAGGTAGCAATAGATAAAACGGAGCACAAACGGTATTGCAATGCTTGAAAATAAGGCCTAGGGTCCGTACTTTCGCTAGTGCAATCTCTCAACAATGCTAATCTAATTGGATCATATAACCATCCCTCAATGTGCGATGAAGAATCACTCCAAAATTCCTATCTAGCGGAGAACATAAGAAGAAATTGTTTGAAGGGTAGAAAACCACCTCAAAGCTATTCCTTCCGATCAATCTATCCTAGAGTTCATACTAAAATAACACCAAGCTATTCTTTCCGATCGATCTAACCAAGAGTTCGTACTAAAATAACACCATATGATACACATCAACCAACTCTAATGTCACCTAGATACTCCAATGTCACCGTGAGTATCCGTGAGTTGATTATACGATATGCATCAAACAATTTCAGATTCATAATACTCAATCCAACACAAAGAACCTCAAAGAGTGCCCCAAGATTTCTACCAGAGAAACAAGGACGGAAACGTGCATCAACCCCTATGCATAGATTACCCCAATGTCACCTCGGGAATCCGCGAGTTGAGTGCCAAGACATAGATCAAGTGCTCTCAAATCCATAAAAGTATTCAATCCGATAAAATGAAATCTCAAAGGAAAAACTCAATTCATCACAACAAGATAGAGAGGGGAAAACACCATATGATCCAACTATATTAACAAAGCCCACGATACATCAAGATCATGACATCTCAAGAACACGAGAGAGAAAGATTAAACACATAGCTACTGGTACAAACCCTCAACCCCGAGGGTGGACTACTCCCTCCTCATCATGGTGGCCGTCGGGATGATGAAGATGGCCACCGGTGATGATTTCCACCTCCGGGAGGGTGCCGAAACGGGGTCTAGATTGATTTTTCGTGGCTACAGAGGCTTGCGGTGGCGGAACTTCTGATCTAGGGTTACCCCTGATGGTTTCTCTATTTATAGGAATTTTTGGTGTTGGTTTCACGCTAAGATGGGCCTTGAGGTGAGCACAACCCACCGGGGCACGGGCAAGGGCCCAGGCGCGCCCCGGTGTCTTGTGCCCTACTCCTTCAACTTCTGGTCCTTCCACGAAGCTTTGGGGGTCTCTTTTGTTCCAAAAAGAATCGTCAAAAAGTTTCAGCTCATTTGGAGAACTTTCATTTCTGCACGAAAAACAACACCACGGTAGTTCTGCTGAAAACAGCGTCAGTCCGGGTTAGTTCCATGCAAATCATACCAAAACCATATAAAATTGTTATAAACGTGGCATGAATACTTCATAAATTATAGATACGTTGGAGACGTATCAGCCTTCTACGGGCCATAGAATCAATGGGCCTTCTATGGGTCATATGATCGATTGGCCAAACATGGGTCGTACTTATTCGTGGACCATTAATGGACCATTATATGGGCAGTAAACGGGCTAGAATCATCAGTTTATGGCCCGAGCATAATGGGCCGTTAATAGGCCAATATGTATAACGGGCTTAATTCTGTCGATAGGCATAACGGGTCGTTATTGGGCCATATTTGATGATGCTATGAAACAGCCCAATGGATTAACCCTCAGCCCCGAGGGTGGACTACTCCCTCCTCATCATGGTGGCCGCAGGGATGATGAAGATGGCCACCGGTGATGATTTCCCCCTCTGGCAGGGTGCCGAAATGGGGTCTAGATTGGTTTTTCGTGGCTACAGAGGCTTGCGGCGGCAGAACTTCTGATCTAGGGTTACCCCTGATGGTTTCTCTATTTATAGGAATGTTTGGCGTTGGTTTCACCCTAAGATGGTCCTTGAGGTGAGCACAACCCACCGGGGCACGGGCAAGGGCCCAGGCGTGCCTCGGTGTCTTGTGCCCTACTCCTTCACCTTCTGGTCCTTCCACGAAGCTTTGGGGGTCTCTTTTGTTCCAAAAAAAATCGTCAAAAAGTTTCAGCTCATTTGGAGAACTTTCATTTCTGCACAAAAAACAACACCAAGGTAGTTCTGCTGAAAACAGCGTCAGTCCGGGTTAGTTCCATGTAAATCATACCAAAACCATATAAAATTGTTATAAACATGGCATGAATACTTCATAAATTATAGATACGTTGGAGACGTATCAGCATCCCCGAGCTTAATTCCTACTCGTCCTCGAGTAGGTAAATGATAAAAGAAATAATTTATGAAGTGTGAATGCTAGCAAAATGCATTAGTTTGATCAATGATAATTTCAATCACTTTTCCTAGCATCATAACAACAACTCTTTCTCATAAAACTTATTACGATAAAGTAGCAATTGAAAACAGAATTTTTGATGTGGAATGCTACCTATAATATTTATCATATACTGTTTTCATTTGTAGCATGGACATTTGGACTTGAATGATTCAAAACAATAGTCTATAATTTGATATGAGGACATCAATACTCAAGCATATCAACAAGCAACCATGTCTTTCAAAATATCAACACTAAAGAAAGCTATCCCTAGCCCATCATGCTCAATCATTGATCCATTCATGAAACACACTCGCATATTAGCTACATCCAATGCTCGAGTACGATCATAGTGCCCCTTAGTTGGTGCTTTATAAGAGAAGATGGAGACTCAAATAAAAATAAAAATTTCATAAAGTAAATAGATAGGCCCTTGGCAGAGGGAAGTAGGGATTTGTAGAGGTGCCAGAGCTCAAAGCTTAAATTGAGAGATACAAATTTTTGAGAGGCATACTTTTCCCGTCATCGAAAACAACCGAGTAATTCCCAACACTTTCCATGCTAGATATATCATAGGTGGTTCCCAAACAGAAAATAAAGTTTATTCCTTTTTCCACCATTTCTTTCACTTTCCATGGCTAGCCGTATCCACGGGTGCCCTCCATACCAACACTTTCCAAGGAATTTATTATTTGACAACATAAAGTAAATTTCTTTTTCATTTCGGGACTGGGCATCCCTATTACCGCCGCACTCTCGTGCAATGACAAGTGAATAAACACTCATCTTGAGAATAACACATCTAGCATGGAAAATATTGGCCACCCACTGCCGCTTCATGAGCGGTACGAGCACACAAAAAGGAAATTTATTTTGAAAATTAGAGATGGCACATACAAATTTGCTTAGAACGGCATGGAAATACCGCATATAGGCAGGTATGGTGGACTCATTTGGCACAACATTGGGTTTAAGAATTTGGATGCACAAGTAGTATTCCCACTTAGTACAAATGGAGGCTAGCAAATAGATTGAGAAGCAACCAACCAAGAAACGAAAATTCACATAAACGAGCATTGAGCATAACTAACACTGAATAATGCATCACAAGTAGGATGTAATTTCATTGCATAATTATTGACTTTCGTGCTTGCATAGGGAATCACAAACCTTAACGTCAATATTCTCACTAAAGCATAATTACTCACCAACATGACTCACATATCACTATCATCATATCTCAAAACTTTTACAAAGAATCAAGTTTATTTTGTCCAATGATCTTCATGAAAGTTTTTATTATATCCCTCTTGAATATCTATCACTTTGGGACTAGTTTATATATTGCCATTGCTACTAACAAGCTCTCAAATAAATTTAAGTGAAGCACGAGAGCAAATGACAAACTACTCCAAAAAAATATAAGTGAAGATCAAATGAGTAATTAAGTAAATGGGTAGCTAATTGAGGACTCTCTCTTATTCAAAACTTTCAGATCTAATTATTTTATTAAAACATCAAGCAAAACAAAATAAAATTACATTCTAAGAATAGCACACATCATGTGAAGAAGCAAAAACTTAGGCTCAACCGACACTAACCGATAATTGTTGATGAAGAAAGGTGGGATGCCAACCGGGGCATCCCCAAGCTTAGATGCTTGAGACTTCTTGGAATATTAACTTGAGATACCTTGGGCATCCCCAAGCTTGAGCTCTTGTGTCTTCTTCATTCTTCTCATAACATGGTTTCCCTAATTCTTAAAAACTTCATCCACACAAAACTCAACAAGAACTCGTAAGATACGTTAGTATAAATCAATGCAACACCTTATCATTCTCTTCTGCAGCTAATCACTAAAATTATTATTTAACATTGCATATTAAATGCCTCTGCATATTTAATACTCCTATCCTCAAATAGAATCATTAAACAAGCAAACATATGCAAACAATACAACAATCCGTCTAAACAGGACAGCCTGTAAAGAGTGCAATATTCATCATACTTCCCTAACTCCAAAAATTCTGAAAATTTACCACAATGTATAAAATTTATCATATCTTATTTTGAAAAACAATCAACATTTTATCACATTCTGACTTTTCTCAAGAATTCATGCAATAGCATGCAACTTTCTGTTTTCAAACAGCAACACATAGACTTGCAAAATAAGCATGGCAAAGGTTATATTTGACATTTTTATTGAAGTAAAAGATATAAAACATTATTCTAAATAACAACAAGCAAATACTAACAAAATAAAATGACACTCCAAGCAGAACACATATCATGTGACGAATGAAAATGTAGCTCCAAGTGAGGTTACCGATAATTGTTGGAGACGAAAGAGGGGATGCCTTCCGGGGCATCCCCAAGCTTAGTTACTTGGATCTTCCTTGAATATTACCTTGGGGGTGCCTTGGGCATCCCCAAGCTTAGCTTCTTGTCACTCCTTATTCTCCTCATATTGATATCTCACCCAAAACTTGAAAACTTCAATCACACAAAACTTAACGGAACTTCGTGAGATGGGTTAATATGATAAAGACAAATCATTCACTTTGATACTGTCAAGATAAGATTCATAATTGTTCTCACACAATTCCTACTATACTCTACAATTTCCATATTTTATATTAAGCAATATAAGCCATAGAAACTAGGAAACAAGCAAATTATGCATTGAAAACAGAATCTGTCAAAAAAAGAACAGTACATAAATATCGGAATTAAGGTCATACTTCTGTAACTCCAAAAATTCTGAAAAATTAAGAAAACGTAGAAACTTTGTATACCCGTCAACTGTAAAAAATTCAGAAGTTTTGCATGTTCCAGTAAAAGACAGGAATTTCTGCACTAGACGCAAAAGTTTCTGTTGTTGCACAGAATCAAGTCAACTATCATCCACACTATCCCAAAGGCTTTACTTGGCACTTTATTGAAACAAAAGCTATAAAAAAATATTAATACAGTAGCCTAATCATGTTAACACACAAAAACAGTAGGTGTAAATGTTGGGTTGTCTCCCAACAAGCGCTTTTCTTTAATGCCTTTTTAGCTAAGCATGATGATTTCAATGATGCTCACATAAAAGATAAGAATTGAAACACAACGGGAGCATCATGAAGCATATGACTAGCACATTTAAGTCTAACCCACTTCCTATGCATAGGGATTTTGAGAGCAAGCAATTCAAGGGAACAAGAATCATCTCGCATAGGAAGGCAAAACAAGCAAAACTTCAAGATTTTCAACACATAGAGAGGAAACTTGATATTATTGAGATATGTAAAAGCATATGTTCCTCTCTCATAATAATTTTCAGTAGCATCATGAATGAATTAAACAATATAACTATCACATAAAGCATTATTTTCATGATCCAAAAGCATAGAAATTTTATTACTCTCCACATAAGCAAATTTATTCTCATGAATAGTAGTGGGAGCAAATTCAACAAAATAACTATCATGTGATTGAAAATTAAAATCATGATGACGAGTTTCATGGTTATCATTATTCTTTATAGCATATATGTCATCACCATAATCATCATACATAGGAGGCATGCTTTCATCATAGCAAATATTCTCATCAAAACTTGGGGGACTAAACATATCATATTCATCAAATATAGCATCCCCAAGTTTATGGCTTTGCATATCGTTAGCATCATGGATATTCAAAGAGTTCACACCAACAACATTGCAATCATGCTCATAATTCAAAGATTTTTTGTAAAACATTTTATTGAATTCTTCTTCTATTAATTGAGCACAATTTTTCGATCCATCATTTTCACGAAAGACATGATAAAGACGAATAATATGATGCAACCTCAATTCCATTTTTTGTACTTTTCTTTTACAAACCAAACTAGTGATAAAACAAGAAACTAAAAGATTTGATTGCAAGATCTAAAGATATACCTTCAAGCACTCACCTCCCCGGCAACTGCGCTAGAAAAGAGCTTGATGTCTACTATGCAACTTTATTCTTGTAGACTCGTGTTGGGCCTCCAAGCGCGGAGTTTTGTAGGACAGTAGCAATTTTCCCTCAAGTGGATGACCTAAGGTTTATCAATCCGTGGAAGGCGTAGGATGAAGATGGTCTCTCTTAAATAACCCTGCAACCAAATAACAAAGAGTCTCTTGTGTCCCCAACACACCAAATAGAATGGTAATTTGTATAGGTGCACTAGTTCGGCGAAGAGATGGTAATAAAATCATAGTAATGATAGTAGATATTGGTTTTTCTAATAGGAACAATAAAAAACAGCAAGGTAGCAGTTGATAAAATGGAGCACAAGCGGTATTGCAATGCTTGAAAATAAGGCCTAGGGTCCGTACTTTCGCTAGTGCAATCTCTCAACAATGCTAATCTAATTGGATCATATAACCACCCCTCAACGTGCGATGAAGAATCACTCCAAAGTTCCTATCTAGCGGAGAACATAAGAAGAAATTGTTTGTAGGGTATGAAACCACCTCAAAGCTATTCTTTCCGATAAATCTATCCTAGAGTTCATACTAAAATAACACCAAGCTATTCTTTCCGATCGATCTAACCAAGAGTTCGTACTAAAATAACACCATATGATACACATCAACCAACTCTAATGTCACCTGGATACTCCAATGTCACCGCGAGTATCCGTGAGTTGATTATATGATATGCATCAAACAATTTCAGATTCATAATATTCAATCCAACACAAAGAACCTCAAAGAGTGCCCCAAGATTTCTACCGAAGAAACAAGGACGAAAACGTGCATCAACCCCTATGCATAGATTACCCTAATGTCACCTCGCGAGTTGAGTGCCAAGACATAGATCAAGTGCTCTCAAATCCATAAAAGTATTCAATGCGATAAAATGAAATCTCAAAGGAAAAACTCAATTCATCACAACAAGATAGAGAGGGGTAAACACCATATGATCCAACTATATTAACAAAGCCCACGATACATCAAGATCGTGACATCTCAAGAACACAAGAGAGAAAGATTAAACACATAGCTACTGGTACAAACCCTCAACCCCGAGGGTGGACTACTCCCTCTCATCATGGTGGCCGTCGGGATGATGAAGATGGCCACCGGTGATGATTTCCCCCTCCGGCAGGGTGCCGGAACGGGTCTAGATTGGTTTTTTGTGGCTACAGAGGCTTGCGGTGGCGGAACTTCTGATCTAGGGTTACCCCTGATGGTTTCTCTATTTATAGGAATTTTTGGCGTTGGTTTCACGCTAAGATGGGCCTCGAGGTGAGCACAACCCACCGGGGCACGGGCAAGGGCCCAGGCCCGCCCCGGTGTCTTGTGCCCTACTCCTTCAACTTCTGATCCTTCCATGAAGCTTTGGGGGTCTCTTTTGTTCCAAAAAGAATCGTCAAAAAGTTTCAGCTCATTTGGAGAACTTTCATTTCTGCACAAAAAACAACACCACGGTAGTTCTGCTGAAAACAGCGTCATTCCGGGTTAGTTCCATGCAAATCATACCAAAACCATATAAAATTGTTATAAACATGGCATGAATACTTCATAAATTATAGATACGTTGGAGACGTATCAGCCTTCTACGGGCCATAGAATCAATGGGCCTTCTACGGGCTATAGAATCAATGGGCCTTCTACGGGTCATATGATCGATTGGCCAAACATGGGTCGTACTTATTCATGGACCATTAATGGACCGTTATATGGGCAGTAAACGGGCTAGAATCATCAGTTTATGGCCCGAGCATAATGGGCCGTTAATAGGCCAATATGTATAACGGGCTCAATTCTGTCGACAGGCATAACGGGTCGTTATTGGGCCATATTTGATGATGCTATGAAACAGCCCAATGGATTAACGGGCCACAAACAGGCCGACTGTAACCACAGGATGAATTTGGTCCATAAGCGGAACAAGCCAGTAATGGACCGTAAGTAATCGAACGCTGGAAATGGGCCCAAGAATAAATGGGCCCTTAGAAGGCCGAAAGATAACATGTGGGCTGGAAATGACCCAATGGAATAATGGACCGTTAATGGGTACAAAGCGATATACTGTTCATTTTGGGCCAGTTTCACCACGGGCCTTTATTGGGCCCAGAGTTATAACGGGCCTCATATGGGCCGAAAGACGTCATGGGCCATACATGGGCCGGAAGTTACGACAGGCTGGAATCATATTGGATGGCCCAGATGACGCTACTGGGCCTAATTCGAATAGGCCATAACGGGTCGTGAGTTAGCGGGCTATAAATGGGCTATATGCGAATAGGCCGTTAACAGGCTTTCCGTGGGCCGGCCCGTTCCTTTTGACCAAGTCAAACAGGCCGGATTTTTGACCTGAATGGGCCGCTGTTGGGTAGAGCCACGTGTCGACGTATCATAAGCGCTTCGCTGGATGACATCTGTCCCAACGCCGGAGCTAACACGTGGTTCCTTTGGCGAATGAGAATTTTACACATGGAAAATCCCCATTGGTCCGGGCTATTAACGGGTTATTGGATCCAAACCTGAACCCGGTACCTTAACGGCGACCCATTACTTTGGATGCCACGTGCCGGTTACCCTTAACGAAAACACTTCCATGACGCGCCATTTATCATCATGGAAGTGGACACTTCCGTGATGATAATTTTGGTATTGTCATGGAACACTTCTACGACAGCATGGGTATGACTATCTTGATTATGCCATAAAATCGTCATGGATGTAGATGCATGACAGAAAACATGACCTACTATGACAAACACGTATCATCACGGAAGTGGTTTTTTTGTAGTGCTAGTGTGGTCAATTCTTCGGCTGCTAGAGCCTCAGATAATTCCTCAAGGGCTAGGGTTGCTGTTTTGTTTTCGGCTTGGAGGGCTTTGTCCGGGTCGCTGGATATTGTGATTACACCATTGAGCCCTGGCGTTTTGAGTTTCATGTACCCGTAATGGGGTGTAGCCTGGAACTTCGAGAATGTGTCATGCCCCAATAAGGCATGGTATCCGCCATGGAAGGGCACAATGTGGAAGAGTAGTTCTTCGGTCCTATAGTTCGTTGGAGTGCTGAACACAACATCCAGAGTGACTCGTCCGGAGCAGTGCGGCTCCTTGTTGGGGATGATTCCCCGAAACATAGTGTAGCTTTGTTCGATTCGAGATCTGTCGAACTGCATCTTGTCGAGGGTATCCTCGGAAATGACATTTAAGCCGCTGCCTCCGTCCATAAGCACCTTAGTTAATCTGAAGCCATCCACAATAGGGTCGAGGACTAATTCGGCGGGTGCTCGGATGGGTCGCGCGCTTGGTTCGTCCTCAGCATCTAAGGTGATGGGGGTGTCCATCGAGGAGCTTGCTGCTATGACTTGATGGACTTGACTAAGCTCTCGAAGGGCTCTTTTCCTCTGGTTATTCGAGGAGAAGGTTTCGTAGATGGTTAGGACGTTATTGTCCTTGGGTGAGGGCATCTCTGATCCTATACTGGGAGTTTGAAGGCGCAGTATGGCCTCACCGCTCTTGGCGACCTGTCTAACAACATAGCTGTCGGGGTACAGAGACAGGGGTGTATGTTTCCCCCTGACTTGTGCACGGACAGGCACATCTCCGGCACGGCAACACCAAGGTACCAAGCTTCGTCAAGGCCAAGCGGGAGAGATAGCTCTTTGAAGAATCAAAGGGTGGATCAAGAAGACCAAGACAAGCCAAAACAGCAAGATATCACCAAGGGAAAAGCCTCCCTTGCCAGGCAGGCGAGCCTAGTCAGGTCGATGTCACCCCAAGAGAAAGTCACAAGACCTCACTGGCAAGGGTTGCTGGGGCGCCGGCGGCCTGTAAACCCGCCAAGGTCCACCGCTCCACTTCACAGTGATGCAAGTTGCTTATCGGTGTGGTGTCGAGCCCTCAAGTGAATAAGTGGCAGTCATTCAGCATGTGGCAGCCATTCCTGAGGAAGATCACCCCTAAATGACACCCGTCCATGGGCGTGTGATGCAGACAGGCAAGAAGGTGGTTGAATGGCATGGCAAGGCTTGCCGGGCTGCATCCTCGACGTGACACTAAGCGGTGCATTTAATGCACCTTGTCCTGTCTGCAGAGTTAGGTATGATAGCACTGTGGCTATGTAATCACTGGATAATGACTATTTTGCCACTGTGGTAACCCATTTACCTATAAAAGGAGGGCCGAGGCAATGTTAGAAAGGATTCAAACCCTTGTACACTCATACGCGCATAGCTGCTCTCCCCGAGGCGACCTTGCCGGGCTTGAGCACTGCGCGTTCACGACGGTCGACCACTCAATCCACCAAAGTAGGAGTAGGGTTTTATGCCTCGCGGCGGCCCAAACCTGGGTAAAAACTACCCGCGTCACCATTGTCGAACTGTTCTACAACCTCTGCTCTTTGTGCAACGTGCCCTTCCCCCTTGCCAAACCACAAAGGGGCCGATGGCCCCATAGGTGATCGTGTCGGACCATGACATCTTTGGCGCGCCAGGTAGGGGGGAGGCGCGTGCGCGAACCTGAGGTCAAGATCGGTGCATTAATCTTCATCATCATCGCCTCCATCAGTGACATCATCATCCACGACACAGCCGCACGGGGAGGGAGCGACATCACTCCTTTGTCCGTCCTGCCCAATCCCAATCACCCGTCTCTGCTGTGGCCGCAAGCGGCGGCAGAAGCGAGGGATGGCGACGACGCGGTGACCCCGAGCGGCTCGGGCAGCATGGCCACCGTGCGGGCCCGTTCGAGAAAAAGGATGAAAGGGTAAGGTGCACGGTTTCCCACCTTCGCCACTTTCACTTGTCAATGATCGAGCCACACTGGGTTTTTAGCATCATCAACGTCGATAAGCCCGCGCGAACTCGGTCCAACATTTACCCTGCTAAGGGAAAATCCTGAGTAGAGCACCGGTGCAAATCTATTGATTGATGCCCCAGCAAGCATGCTCCGGCAAGGCCGTCCGCGCTAGCGTGACCTTTGTGCCAACTGCCATAAGATCATTGAAAGTGTAAAGGGGACGGGAGCGAAACCGGCCCTGCCTTGCGCCGAGCATTATCTACTGCGAAAGGTTTGTGGTCCCCTTCGGCCCTTGCCGGGGGTCCATAAATATCATGTGGAGTGTCATCCCCTCCCGGGACGTACGGATGTGATGAACAACTGCAACCAGGAAGGGAGGGAGGCGTAAACGAATAGCTAAGTTGCATACTCCTTAGCTCTTTCTGCACAGTTTACCTTCGCTTATCCCTCGGACAACCAATGTTTTTCGTATGGTCAAGTCTTACGTGTGATGGCACCCTGTCGGATCTGTCTGCGCCCTCGCTCTGTTTCGAGCCTGCTCACGGAACGGGTGGCTGCATCAAGGACTCCTAAGGGAAAAACCTGCTGGGGCATGTCTTCGCCAGCTGAATGCTAAGGACCCATTCCTCGTAGCAATCGTGGCAGTATGCTACCGGCGGGTAGCCAAAGTACATAAGAAGAAACTAGCCATACGAACATTCATGGATAAAATGC
The DNA here is from genome assembly GCA_011799875.1 of Thinopyrum elongatum. Classification (NCBI taxonomy): domain Eukaryota; kingdom Viridiplantae; phylum Streptophyta; class Magnoliopsida; order Poales; family Poaceae; genus Thinopyrum; species Thinopyrum elongatum. Next base: position 387,227,293 of record CM022303.1, on the reverse strand, counting down.
GAGAGGGATAGCATGCATTCAAAATTAGTTAAAAATACCAGTTCAGCACAAACAAAAGTGGTACTGGATCTAAACACAAAACGTGAATAATATTTTGTTACAGGACAATGCGGCGATGCAAATGGTTCAGGGCGCTTGGTGGACTTATGGAGCCCTGGGAACAGAGAGCACCATGTCAGCGAAAAGGGGCAGCTTTCTCCTCAGCAGCAGAAACATCAGCGCCTATCGGCAACTTCCTGAAGCCATCTGCGAGGTTGAGATCTGGGTGGCGGTAGGCAATGTTGCTCAAGACCATGAAGAGGGCGTTAAGGGCAAGCCTCCGGGACTCGCTTGCAAAGTGAGCGGCTCTTCCCTCCTCATGGACCTTCAACCCTCCGATCAGCCCGTCAAAGAAGAGTGCTAGCTTGATGATTGGGGCCTCATGCCCGCCAACTGAGAAGACTGGACCCTCCATGCCCATCGTTGCGATCTGGGCAGCGAGGCGCTCGGCAATGTCGACCAGGTTCTTGATCCAAAGATCGCGCTGCTGGACCTGGTTCGCCAATTTGACCTCTCCGTCCTTCTGGAGGATCTTCGTATTTTCCAAGTCCCTTGCCAGTTGCTTCTCATGAACCCCGGCAGACTCAAGCTTGCTCTCCAAAGTGCCGATTCTCACCTTCATGTCGGTGATGGTGCCATTGGCGGCATCAAGGGCATGGCCCTTAGAGGAGAGTTGTGATTGCACCTCTCTCAGGAGAATCCCCACCTTCTTTGCCTCCTCTTTAAGGGCCACAACTTCCTTGGCACTCCCGGCAAGCTCCTTTGTCAGTTTGGCCACTTGTTGATCAAGATCAGCTTTAGCAGTGGATGTGGCGGCAAGTTCATCAGCAACCTTTTCTAGCTGGGCAGTGGAATCAAGGGTGAGTGCATCGAGGGTCGCCTTGTGCTTGTCCTCCAGCTCCTTGGTACGTTGCTGGACAAGGGCCTCCAGTTCTCTATCCTTGCCGCGGAGAGTGGCCTCAAGGTTCTCTTCTCGGGAAGAAACATCCTTCTCCCTGGCATCCAGGAGCGCTATATGTTCCGCCAAGCGGGCTTCCCGGGTGGCGACGCCCTCCTTCGCCATGGTGATCGTCTCCTGTTGCCGCATAAGGACTTGGAATTGCTTGCCATGCAACTCGCGCAGCTTGCTACCCTTGCCCCTCAGCTTCTGATCCACGCTGTTGGCAGAGTTGCGCTGCTCCTTGAGTGCCTGCCACTTCTGGCCATACCGGTTCTGCATCTCCTTGATGCCTGCCGCCACGGACTCCAGGAAGGACAGGTCCATGACTGCGCTGACAGAGTCATCAGCTTCTTCAACTCGCTGGGATAGTGGCGCTATGATGCGCTGGATCTCCTCGTCAAGATCTGTGCCCACTGCCGTGGACGAGCCGGGGGCTCCCAGCCCAGGTTGGGCGAGAACCAACGCCAGACTGCTCGAAGATGGCTGCGGGGTCACGACCGAAGTGCCAAATTGGGGAGGGGGGCTCATGGTCTGTAGGGGAACCTTCTCTTCGACCATCACCCCCAGTCCTGGCATGCTGCCGGCCGCTCCCGCTGAGACTTCTCGAATTTCCCCAGCAATGTGTCCCTAGCCTTCCGCTACAGCGATCTTGGCCGCCTCTTCAGCGGCATCCTTGCCGATGCTGGCCACTTCTTCTAGCAGCTCTAGTTCCTCTGCTGTCAGGACTGCAAACGAGATTAGCAAGCCATGGCAAGGAGAGAATATGCGTTAGAAGGACAGGGACTGGAAGCAAGATAATAAAGACGGCAAAAAACAGAAGGACACGCGAATTACCCGGGGTTGTTTGCCGCAGAAGGGCTTCGGTTTCCCCGGCAGTATTAGTTGCCGGGGTATGACCACCGCTCTCTTCCTCAGTTACCACGGCATCGGCTTGGGTCGATCCTTCCGTGGAGGCCCTTGCCGGGGACCTCTCGGATCAGGTTTCAGGAAGGGTGGGCCCCTCACGGTGAACCTCATCCAAGGGAATCTCTCCTTCCTCCTTAGCTGGAGATGGGGGGCCTTCCTCCATGCCACTCTTCGAGGGGGAGACCTGCCCCGCACCTCCATGCTAGGGGCTGAGCTGAGGGCTTGGCACCGGATTGCTCGTGCTACTCCCCGCCAAGCCCGTGCCCATCGAAGGCCCCAACGGCTCCGTCTGCTTCAGCCGCTTGGACCGATGGATGAGGGTTTCCTCCTCCTCTTCCCTATCAAAGGTAGCAAAACAAAATGAAATCAGCAAACCAACAAATATGCAAGACTTGGATGAGAACGGAGAGTATTTTTCTTACTCCGAGTCCATGAGTATGGAGCTCAGCTCGAACTCCATGGGTGGCGGAGGCGCTCTGCCTCTCTTCAGGACCGGGGGAACAGTACTCCCCGATAACTTCAAGTCTTGCTTGGGCGGAGGGATCTCCGGCGAAGATGAGCTGGTCGAAGAGCTCGAATCTGATTGGGAGCTGGAGTCGACTCCCGTGACTGCCCGTTGTTTGGCGGGAGGGGTCTTGGCCTCGGAAAGGCGAGAAGAATGCCGGCGCTCCACGTCCGTCTTATCACTTTTTGAGGCGATCTTCTTCACCTTCCTGGCAGCAGGTGCAGGGGCAGGAGCCGCTGGTCCCCGGCTAGCCGCTCGCCTACAAGGGCACTGGTCCAGGTCTGGCTTGGGGGCTTGTGGGCCCGCTGAGAGCCACTCCTCTTTGGGCTGCTCCACCGCCTCGGCTTCGTCCCCTTCCTGGTTTTCCGCTGCCGCGGCATACAAGGCTTCAATCGCGGAAGGCTCAGCGCCGGCAACCTCCTCCGTGGCGTGAGCCTTGTTCCTGCCGTGCGAGAATCCCTCGCCCTCGGCCGCCCCTTCCTCTTCCTCCTCCACCCTTATGGGCCTTGCCTTCCCGGCGGCCCGGGCCGCTTTGTCCTCCTCGATCCGCCTCCTGATGAACTCCACCTCTACCTTGGAGGTGCACTTGAACATATTACCCTCCACCCTGACGGCTCATTCATCTAGGCTGGAGAACCACTCGACCTCCGCGTCGGTGTCGGGCAGTTGCCAATCGCCCGTAACCCCGTAGGATCTGATCCTGGACAGAGTTGACCTTCAGCGGGACGACCCTTGCCAGCAGTTTGAATGGCCCCAGGCTGCCGAACAGTTGCTCGCTTAGCCAGCCATGGCCGTAAACAAACAAATTGTTGGTAAGGCCTGGGTACAGCCGCATCTTGTCTCCGGCATCTCCGTACCGCCAGGCAAACCTATCCCTCTTCTGCAGCTACGCAATGTGGCGTCGGAGTAAATCGGCTCCCACCTGTTCGATGGTGAACCCGACAGCTTTGAGGCGAGCGATCCTGTTCAGCACCGTGCGAAGCCTGTTGTCAGTGAGGTCCAATTCCCTCCAGTCATTTCTGCGCACGATGCACTCCGTCTGTGCCTGGCAATACTCTGGAGCTTCCTCATCCTGGATCTAGCACCAGTCCGCCCTCCATTCCTCCGATCTGCCGCGCTGCTGACCAGGAAGATAATCCCAAATCTCCTTCCTCTCCCGGGGGATCCAACTTATGTTTCCCTAGCGATTAGCCTTGTTCTCCACTGTGACGACCCCGACTTAATCATGCACTAACCATACACGCAAATGCACACGATCAAGCCTAAGGACTCACTTGAAGATATCACAACACAACTCTAAAACATAAATAAAGTCATACAAGCATTATATTACAAGCCAGGGCCTCGATGGCTAGAATACATAAGCTTGATGACAATCAAGCATCAGCGGAAGCGTTAGATATCTGAGTACAGATATAAAAGAAAGACAGAGATAAGCCTTTATGAAGGCAGGGCAAAACAAAAGCTACGATCGAAAGGCGCAGGCTTCCTGCCTGGGACCCTCTGAACCTACTCCTGGTCGTCGGACGGCTCCTCGTAGTAGTACTCGCCAGGAGGGTAGTAGTAGTAGCCATCGGCGGGTGCAGCTGTCTCAGGGGCTCCGTCATCTAGTTGCATCAAACGAATATGGGGGAAAAAGAAAGCAAAGCGACCATGAGCACTCATCCGAAGTACTCAGCAAGCAAGGATCTACATTACATATGCAACATTATCAAAGGGAGGCTGTATATATGGACTGGGCTGTAGAAATGCCAGAATAGAGGGGAAAGCCTAGTCCTATCAAAGACTAGCATCTTCAAGCATCTTCAGCGGTCTTGCAGCATTAGAAGAGTGCAGATTAGCATAATGTAAAGTAATAGTAGTGTTATCAACCTCGCCCAGAGATCCTTGCTAGACTCCCTGCGAGAAAGCAATCCCAGAGCCAAACTATCCAGTTATCATCTCAAGTATCCAGTTCTAGTTGTACCGATCGGGATACAGCTCCGAGTGTCCGTTACCGTAGGACAGGCTATCGATAGATGTTTTCTTCCGTGCAGGGGTGCACCAATTTACCCACCACGCTTGCTTAACTCTGGCCGGACACACTTTTCTGGGTCATGCCCGGCCTCGGCCAAACGATATGCCGCAACCCGACCGAAAACTTAACAGAGAGGGCAGCACGCCGGACTAAACCTATGCCCCCAGGGGTCTTGGGCCATCGCCTGGACGCTCCTGCACATTGCGTACGCGGCCGGTGAGCAGACCTAGCCCCCCTTATACAAGCGCAGGGCGTTACCAGTCCAAGCCAGCGCGCGCCGCTCAGTTGCTGACGTCTATTAAGCTCCAGCTAAAGTATATGATGCAGAACGCCCATACTATGCCCACGTGATGGTTAGTGCTATCAGGCCAGAGGACTCGCGGATCAAATATCCAAACCGTTAGTGTGTTAGTAGTGCTAACGAGCAGAGAATGCCACGCCTCGTATTCAACTCTCGGGCACCCTCCAGGTCAATCCGACTCCACATCACTCGCAATTAAGCTCGCGCGGGTACCCCTCAGGGCCGACCTGTCTTTAGTGTAACAGCAGCAACTTCTAATGCAAGCATAAGAGGGAGAGAATAGGTGATATCGGTCTGTTCAAATGGGGGGTGCTTGCCTGGTTGCTTCGCAAACACCAATGGGTCTTCGACGAGGTAGACGATCATCGGGTCATCATCGGTCTCGGGGTCTATCGAGAGAGAAGAGGGGGAAGAAACAATAAATAACAGATCAATCTAAGCATCACAAAATGTAACAAGGCAGATACGCGGTGCTAGGGGAGACCTAATGAAGGGCTACACGTTGCAGACGGATCAGGGAAACATCCGGAGATATTTTACCAGCTCCGGGCAATTATCAGTCAGATGAACCGGAGGGGAAATTTCCATGTTTGTCATGCTAGAGGCATGTGACAGGTATGAGGAGGGCATATTCGGATTCGTCTTGTTTTTCTGATCATTTTTCATATATAATTTATTTTCATCCGAGCTACGGTTATTTTTCTAAGAATTTCCAAAGTTTTAGTCATTTTCTGGAATTCTCTGGAATATTATTAAATCCGAAAATAAAGGGGTAAAATGCTAAGTGCACCCACTGAAATGTACACAACAGTGCGCTGTGTGACTAACAGTGGGGCCCGGTCAAAGCTGACACAGCAGCCGGTTTGCCCGTGCTGACTGGTCAAAAGGGGGCCCACTGGACCCACCTGCCAGTGACTAGGCTTGCCCAGTCAGCAGGTTGACTGGGTCAACGGGTCCAGTGGGACCCGCGTGTTGGTGACTCCATTTATTTTAACCGCTTTATTAGTTCTAACTTAATCCGGCTACTAATTAGGTGGGGCCACATGTCAGTGGGGTTAATACTTTGGTTAGCGGTTAACCTAATTGCTACAGTAACCGGGCCCATTTGACAGTGGGATTAGCGTCTGGGATTAGTGCCAGGGGATGACACGTGGCATCCTGGAGTTCAAAACTCCGGCGTGCACGCCGGCGCTGCTCCGGCGAGCGGCAGAGAGGGCGGCGCCCCTCGGATCTGTCGCATACGCGACCAAAACGCATGCCGTGGCCACCAAAATGATCAGCGCATCGGGCCGCATCTGACAGAGCAACGATCGCAAGCCGGGGAGGCCGTATGAGGCACCGGCAATGAGGTACAGCGGCAGCGGAGCTCGGGCAATGGCGGAACGGGCGAAGCAGCATGCTTTAGGGCGCAACAAAGAGGCAGACCGCAACTACACAGCGCACTGAGCTCGGAGACGAGCTCAGATGATCCTAATGGCGACGGCAATGACGGCAATGGGCGATGCGGCGGAGCTCTGTCCGAGCGTTCATGGCAGCAGCAGCAGTGGTCACCGAAACTTGCTAGGAGCAGGGGGAGGACGACCGTAGGCTCACCGAGGGGCTCATGGTGGCCGGCGAATGGATTAGTAGCTACAGACGGCGACGAGGCATGGCAGCGGAGCGGCGGGGAGCCGAGGTGATCGGTGGCTCGATTCGGGCATTGTGGAGATCGGCGGCTCCCGTGGGTTGATGGAGAGGAAGGAGCAGCCAGCGGCGGTCCTCGTGGCCATGTCCAAGTGACGAGGCGACGACGGTGGCCATGTCTATGGCCGCTGCGTGCTCGATATGGTGGCCGGCCGAGGTATGAGCGAGAGAGGGAAAACAGGGGGGAGAGGGAAATGGCACGAGGAGCCAGGGAAGACGGCTCGGGGTTGTCCTTATCCCCAGCCACCCGCTACGTCACAGTGTCGAGCCGTGGCCGGAGCGCGCGCGTGCGACCACGGCAGTGTCGACACGGCAAAGGAGAGTAGGCCGACTGGACTGGGCTGAGTGCACTGTGCACTTAGGCCCAGCCAGTTAGACCTTTTTTTCATTTTTTTTCTTCTGTTTTCTGTTTTCTTTTTTGTTTGCAAAAATGTTTGGCCACTTATTGACTTTTGTAAAATATGTGACCTAACCCAAATACTGCAGCGCATTAATACCTACCACCAAAAACTAGTTTGGGGAAAATATGATTTCATTTGGATTTTTATTAATTGAAATGGGTTTAAATAATATTGTTTTGGTACTGTTTGAAGTTGTTAGAGTGACTTAACTAATTCAACTAATGTGGTTTATATTTTTGTAATTGCTTCAGAATTATTTGCTATTTAATGAACATTTTATTTTCTGATTTGAACAACTTTTATTTTTACTTTGTATTTGAATTTCAATTTGAATTGGAATTGGAAATGAGATATGATGCAATGATGATCAAGCATAGTTAATCATGGTGACTTGGCATGATCAGAGGGTGATCAGTGTAGTATGAAGCTGGGGATGTTACAAATCTCCTCCACTACAAGAAATCTCGTCCAGAGATTTAAGTGGGGAAGAAAAGGGTAACTTCGGAAGAACTGACCTTTGGAAGGTCGAACATCTGGTGGTTAACTCAGGGGATGTGGCGGAAAAAATATCTCTCGTATTTGAATTTCAGGGAAATCAACGAGAGCAATGTATGAAGGTATGATATGAAGTATCAAGCGAAGATACCTGAACGAAGTGTGAACAGGGGTTCAGGGTATCGGGAGTAGATCATCTCTCGAGGGGTGGCTCGGGATGACACACAAAGTTAAGGGCAAAGGATGCTTCAGAATCAAGGATGTTACAGGAGAGTCAGGTTCCGATCCTGTGGAACTGTGAGGGGAGGGGTGTCGATCAAAAGTAGGGAGAACGGTGACATTTTATCGGTCATGGCAACTAGGTAAGTCAGGGGATAGTCTGTCAGTTATGTAGGAGGAACGAAGAGAACCATTTTCCTGCTCGTGAAATGAGGCGGACCAATAAGGCAAAGTTCTCGTCCATCGGTGGTTACCGGAATGCCATCAACAATAGTAACAGGGTCGTACTGACCGAATTGTAGACCGGGGTGTTTTATAAGCAGGGAATTATTTCTGCTTACATCATATAGATCACAAGAAAGGTTAAACAATCCAATGGAAAGGAAATTGTGTTTATACACAGGAATTGGGGTATATCCTTCCCAAAGAAAAGTGGAGCATGATATACATGATAGGGCAGCAAGTTCAAAAGTATTTAAACAAAGGGGCAAGGGAAGAGTCATTATATTACCCACACAACGGTGTTTGGATAGTAGGTCAAGAAACATTTAGCATTGCGCTCCCAATGTTCTTGTTGATATTCAGAATACCACAGTCATGCTTCGAGGTAGCAATAATATGGTTCAAAGTAAGGATTGGTTCGAAGATCTCAAGAGATACAGAGGAACAATTCCAAGAATATCTCGAAACGTAAGATATAACTGAACACAGCCATGCCTGTGTTGACAGAAAGTCAAGGATGTCATCGATGATGTCACAAATCATCGAGGGGCGGGGATGGTATTTCTAGCCATGAATTCAATTGACATCTCTGAAAAAGCCACAGTGTTGATGGTGATCACGACAAATTTTATCAAGAGACTCCATGAAGATGCCATCGAGCAGTGACATCATCAAGCAAAAGGAAGGACGAAGTGAAAGGCTATGAGAACCACGGATTTGACACAAGCTCGAAGTCAAGCTTGTTGTTCGAGGTGAAATTATAAGATGAGGAAGATCAACGTAAGCTTAGCTCGTCGTCGAAAGTTTGTGCTCTGGGAAGAAGGACCAGGTAGCACAGTTAAAATTAGCACGATAACGATATAGCCGATCAGGCTATGAATGAGGTGATGTAGTATCAAACTCCCCAGCAACAAAGTACTAGGAGCACTGAATCGTAGAGCGGAATCGATTCATTGTTCGGTGGTCTCGGTTGACGGCAACCCAGAACCCGTGGAGTGACTATGACAGGGAAAGGTATCACTCCATCGAAAATTCATAGGACGTAGTGCAATAGGATGATATCCTCCAGATAGTGGGGGGGGTAATACATGGGGTAGCTCAGTATAGAGGTTGGATAGGTATCTCGATTCGCAGAAGACAAGTGCTTTAGCTTGTCCGCGAAATGGAATCAAGGAAAAATATGATCGGAACCACGATCACGCAGGATCAACTCACAGGTACAGATGAACTTATACCATGGAAACAATTGATTTAAGAGAAGCTTCCATGATAAGTTCTGATGAGGACATCAATACCATTGTTACACCCACAGCCCCTGCTGCTATACATACTGGACCAATTACTAGAGCTCGCGCACGCCAATTAAATTATCAGGTACTTTCGTTTCTTGGTATGATTCTAATGTTCATGAGAATATGATGCTGCCTAAATTGGATACATTTGTTTTGCTTACAAATGAAGGGCCTAGCTTGGACAAGAAAGAGGAACCTTGGAGCAAGTTCAAGCATGGAGATGATGGCATGCGCAAGGGGAACAAGAACGGAGTTACTAGTGATGATTTCAGGACTTTGAAGCCACCATAATGAGTGCAGGAAGCCTTGGACGAAACATACAAGATGCCACTTCATAAATTTCGTCCAGAGGCTATTATAGGTGCTGCGTCACCTTATTATTGGGCCAGGCCCATGTAATTTCGAAATACTTGAGTATAGGCTGTTTTTAGAGTCCGTATGTGTGGGGAAACAAGAGATAGGGTTGGTTTCGGACCCCTCCTTCAAGGGCCACGAAATCCCCCCTCTTCCTCCATATATACAACCCTTAGGGCACCATTTAGACTTTTGGTTTTGTTTAGATTAAAAGTTCGCCATAGCTGCAACTTCGCGTACTTCGTTTGTGTTCAACGACCAGACCAAGACGTCACAGAACCCCACCTTGATCAATAAAGCTTTCATCTTATATTCGCAATATCTAGATTGCAAATCTTAGTTTCTTGCTTGTTCTTCGTTTGCTTGCAGGAAATAGACCCTCGTGGTCAGGTTGATCGTGCTCCGGCGTGGTCAATAACCTCTCGGAGTTGGTTTAGCGATTGCTAAGGCGCGACGTCCTCGCACGTTCATAGTCGGATCGTCAAAGTCTACTCCACCAAAAACGATAGCCTTCATCTCATCGAAAGACGGGACACCTCTGCCTCTATCAAGTGGTATCAGATTTTCAGGTTGCTCGGTGAGATTTTACAGTTTTTCGTAGTTTAGATCGAGTCTGTTCTTCATACCTACAGTCCATGAAAAAGCCAAAAAAAAATTAGGGTTAGTTCATCATATCCGAACCAATCTGAGCCTTTGCATAATCTTTTTAGGGTTTTTGCTTTGTTGAATTTGCGGTTGCATTGTCGTGTCTAGTTGCTGGTCTTAGCACCTAGTCCTTTAGAGTTTCGAGTTCTGTCACAGTTTGTCACGCCGCCGCCGCACCATATACCACCACCGCTGCCATATACCACCACCGCTGCCATATTCTACCATCATATATCCAGCACCAATCCGAGTTCTTTTCATATTAGGTTTGTTTTCGAGACCCATCTATTTTCCGATTCGTGTTTCATTGCCCGAGTAGCTTTAGAAAAAAAAAAGAGTCTGGAGAACCCCGGGCAGTTTTTAGGCCAAAATTTCGGCAGTCAAAAATATTTTTTCCCTATCCTATTTTTAGGTCCCAGGGAGCGTTTTGAGACACTCGCCATCATAGTGATTTTTTGTCGCACTTTTTCGTCGTCGCTGCCCTGATTTCTGAAAAAAAAATTGTTAAAAAAAAAATTTCGTGCCAATCCTGATAGTTTGACTTGGGAAGAGTTTTGAGACACTCGCCATTATAGTGATTTTTTTGCAAAAAAAAGGAGCGCAAAAAAAAAGAGCGCAGAAAAAAAAACCGATTTTTTTTAGAGTGTGCTCTTCCCTTGTTTATGTGCCGCGCCGTGATTTTGTTAGTGTTCTAGGCTCGCGTCTCTAGTACGGTCTAGCCTAGGACCAGCACAGTACCGTCGTTGAGCGTTTATTCAACTTTGCATCTCTGAATTGATTATTGCTGACATTTTTGCTACCATATCATAAGCCTTCCCAGCTCCACATACATCTACGTCATGCGTTTGACACCACCTGGCAATCGCTCTGTCCAATCTTTGAGAGTTTTGACTACAACGGTGGCCGATCACCACCTGCTACTCGGTAAGAACTGGTAAGCATTTGAGATTCGCTTGACGGATTTGTGATACACCACCACCACCACTTCCTAGTAGTCTATAGGATCATATTCTTGTGTGTTTCTATTGCTGCTAACCATGGCAGGATCACAAGCCAATGAGACTGATTGGGAGAACATGACGAACAAACAGCTACATGATAAATTTCAGCAAATGATGATTGGACAGGTGCAAGATGTGCTAAACAGATTTGAAGAGGCCATGGAGAAGATAGATGGAATTGAGAAGACGTTCGAAACAAAGCTCGATAACAAGTTTAATGAATTGCTCGCGCGTCTTCCACAACCACCACTGGCTGCACCTGTCGTACCCCTACAACAGCAACAACGTCGCCTTCCAAATCAAGTGGGACGAGCACAGCGCGTTCCCCTTGAGCCTGGTCAAACTTCTGGTGCCGCTGCACCTACTGTTGATGCTTCTATGGCTCCTGCTGCCGCTAAGGAGGACGATTATGCGGGCAATTACGAGGATGAGGTTGATCAAAATCAGAACTACGTACCAGCACCAGGTCGTCCACATGCCAATAATCGCAATGGTAGGGCTGCATTACCAGCTCAGGTACGAGATCATGACCATCTTCCTAAACTGAAATTGAATATTCCACCATTTGAGGGTAGATATGTTCCTGATATATATCTTACTTGGGAGTTAGAAACTGAACAACGTTTTACATGTTTACAATATCCCGAGGAGAGACGTGTTGCTGCTGCTGTTTGTGCTTTTACTAGTTTTGCATGTGTATGGTGGTCTGAACATTGTAGATTATATCCTATTCCAACTACTTGGGCTGCATTGAAAACTGCTATGCGTACTCGTTGGGTTCCACCATATTATCAACGTGAATTACTTCAAAAATTGCAGCGCTTAAGACAAGGAAAAAATTCTGTAGAAGAATATTATCAGGAATTACAAACTGGCATGATTAGATGTGGTATTGTTGAGGAGAATGAAGCTATGCTTGCACGTTTCATGGGTGGATTAAATAGAGAGATTCAGACTATTCTAGAGTATAAGGAGTATAATAATATCACTCATTTATTCCATCTTGCTTGTAAAGCTGAACGTGAAGTGCAGGATCGACAGGCATTGGCGCGAACTAATTTTTCTGCAGGTCAATCTTCATCATGGACACCGCGTGCCTCCTCTACCCCCACACGTCCAACTGCAGCACCACTGACTTCAGCCGCCAATTCCAACCGAGATACAAGAAAACAGGCACCACCACCACCATCTGCCAAGAGTACACCTTCTGGGCCTACCCAGAGCTCTTCTTCATCTATGGCATCAACAGGGCACACACATGATATTATTTGTCGTCGTTGTAAGGGAAGAGGTCATTATGCGAGAGAATGCCAATCTCCGCGTGTTATGATTGCTACTGAGGATGGTGGGTATGAGTCCGCTGGTGACTATGATGAGGAGACTTTGGCTCTTATTACAAGTGAAGAACACGGTGGAGATGATTCTGATCATGAGACGCAATACATGGCTCCTGAAGACGCTGACAGGTATGAATGTTTAGTTGCTCAACGTGTTTTGAGTGTGCAGGTCACACAAGCTGAGCAAAATCAGAGGCATAATTTGTTCCATACAAAGGGAGTTGTGAAGGAACGTTCTGTTCACGTCATCATAGATGGAGGGAGCTGCAACAACTTGGCTAGCATGGAGATGGTGGAGAAGCTATCTCTCACCACAAGACCACATCCACATCCTTACTATATCCAATGGTTCAACAACAGCGGCAAGGTTAAGGTAACACGTACTGTTCGTGTGCATTTTAGTATCTCTACATATGCTGATTATGTTGATTGTGATGTGGTACCCATGCAAGCATGTTCCTTATTACTTGGTAGACCATGGCAATTTGATAAAAATTCTGTACACCATGGTAGAAACAATCAGTATACTCTTGTTCATAAGGATAAACATATTACTTTGCTTCCTATGACTCCTGATTCTATTTTGAAAGATGATATTAATAGAGCTAGTAAAGCAAAACAGGAGAAAAATAAGAGTGAAAATCAGATTGTGGCAAAAGAATTTGAGCAACAAATGAAGCCTAATAATAAACCATCTAGTGTTGCTTCTAAAATTAAATTGAAAAGTGCATGTTTACTTGCCACCCAATCTGATATTGATGAGCTAGATTTCAGCAAATCTGTTTGCTATGCTTTTGTGTGCAAAGAGGTGTTATTTTCATTCGAGGACGTGCCTTCCTCTTTGCCTCCTGCGGTCACTAACATTTTGCAGGAGTTCGCTAATGTCTTTCCACAAGACGTGCCACCGGGATTACCACCTATTCGCGGGATTGAGCATCAGATTGACTTAATTCCCGGTGCTTCGTTGCCAAACTATGCGCCATACCGTACCAATCCAGAGGAGACGAAGGAGATTATGCGTCAAGTACAGGAGCTGCTCGACAAAGGTTATATACGCGAATCTCTTAGTCCTTGTGCTGTTCCTATTATACTAGTGCCAAAAAAGGATGGTATGTCACGTATGTGTGTTGATTGTAGAGGCATTAATAATATTACTATTCGTTATCGTCATCCTATTCCTAGGCTAGATGATATGCTTGATGAATTGAGTGGCTCTACAATATTCTCCAAAGTTGATTTGCGTAGTGGATACCATCAAATTCGTATGAAATTGGGAGATGAATGGAAAACAGCATTTAAAACTAAGTTCGGTTTATATGAGTGGTTAGTTATGCCTTTTGGGTTAACTAATGCACCTAGTACTTTCATGAGATTAATGAACGAAGTTTTACGTGCTTTCATTGGACGATTTGTGGTAGTTTACTTTGATGATATATTGATTTATAGCAGATCTTTGGAGGAACATTTGGAACATTTACGTGCTGTTTTTATTGCTCTACATGATGCACGTTTGTTTGGTAACCTTGGGAAGTTCACCTTTTGCACCGACCGAGTATCTTTTCTTGGCTATGTTGGTACTCCACAGGGAATTGAAGTTGATAAAGCCAAGATTGAAGCTACTGAGAGTTGGCCACAGCACAAAACGGTCACACAAGTGAGGAGTTTCCTTGGCCTCGCTGGTTTCTATAGGCGTTTTGTGAGAGATTTCAGTACCATTGCTGCACCTCTCAACGAGCTTACAAAGAAGGATGTGCCTTTTGTTTGGGGTACCGCACAGGAAGAAACCTTCACGGTGTTGAAAGATAAGTTAACACATGCTCCTTTACTCCAACTTCCTGATTTTAATAAGACTTTTGAGCTTGAATGTGATGCTAGTGGAATTGGATTAGGAGGTGTGTTATTACAAGTTGGCAAACCTGTTGCATACTTTTCTGAAAAATTGAGTGGGCCTAGTCTGAATTACTCTACTTATGATAAGGAATTATATGCTCTTGTTCGGACTTTGGAAACATGGCAACATTATTTATGGCCCAAAGAATTTGTTATTCATTCTGATCATGAATCTTTGAAACATATTAAAAGTCAAGCCAAACTGAACCGTAGACATGCTAAATGGGTTGAATTCATTGAGACTTTCCCTTATGTCATTAAACACAAGAAGGGTAAAGAAAATGTTATTGCTGATGCATTGTCTCGTCGTTATACTATGCTTACACAACTTGACTTTAAAATATTTGGTTTGGAGACCATTAAAGATCAATATGCGCATGATGCTGAATTTAAAGATGTATTGCAGAATTGTAAAGAAGGGAGAACATGGAACAAGTTCGTCGTTAACGATGGATTTGTGTTTCGTGCTAACAAGCTATGCATTCCAGCTAGCTCCGTTCGTCTTTTGTTGTTGCAGGAGGCGCATGGAGGAGGATTAATGGGACACTTTGGCGTAAAGAAGACGGAGGATGTACTTGATACACATTTCTTTTGGGATTCTACTACTAAGATGTGTCCTTTTGAGATTGTGTATGGTTTCCTACCTTGTGCACCTATTGATTTGTTGCCTCCTCCATCTTCGGAGAAGGTTAATTTTGATGCTAAACAACGTGCTGAATTGATCTTAAAAATGCATGAGTTAACTAAGGAGAACATTGAGCGTATGAATGCTAAATATAAACTTGCTGGAGATAAGGGTAGAAAACATGTTGTGTTTGCACCTGGAGATCTTGTTTGGTTACATTTGCGTAAGGATAGATTTCCTGATTTGCGCAAATCAAAGCTAACGCCACGTGCTGATGGTCCTTTTAAGGTGTTAGAGAAAATAAATAATAATGCATATAAACTTGAGCTGCCTGCAGATTTTGGGGTTAGTCCCACTTTTAACATTGCAGATTTGAAGCCTTATTTGGGTGAGGAAGATGAGCTTCCATCGAGGACGACTTCATTTCAAGAAGGGGAGGATGATGAGGACATCAATACCATTGTTACACCCACAGCCCCTGCTGCTATACATACTGGACCAATTACTAGAGCTCGCGCACGCCAATTAAATTATCACGTACTTTCGTTTCTTGGTAATGATTCTAATGTTCATGAGAATATGATGCTGCCTAAATTGGATACATTTGTTTTGCTTACAAATGAAGGGCCTAGCTTGGACAAGAAAGAGGAACCTTGGAGCAAGTTCAAGCATGGAGATGATGGCATGCACAAGGGGAACAAGAACGGAGTTACAAGTGATGATTTCAGGACTTTGAAGACACCATAATGAGTGCAGGAAGCCTTGGACGAAATATACAAGATGCCACTTCATAAATTTCGTCCAGAGGCTATTATAGGTGCTGCGTCACCTTATTATTGGGCCAGGCCCATGTAATTTCGAAATACTTGAGTATAGGCTGTTTTTAGAGTCCGTATGTGTGGGAAACAAGAGATAGGGTTGGTTTCGGACCCCTCCTTCAAGGGCCACGAAATCCCCCCCTCTTCCTCCATATATAAAGCCCTTAGGGCACCGTTTAGACTTTGGGTTTTGTTTAGATTAAAAGTTCGCCATAGCTGCAACTTCGCGTACTTCGTTTGTGTTCAACGACCAGACCAAGACGTCACAGAACCCCACCTTGATCAATAAACTTTCATCTTATATTCACAATATCCAGATTGCAAATCTTAGTTTCTTGCTTGTTCTTCGTTTGCTTGCAGGAAATAGACCCTCGTGGTCAGGTTGATCGTGCTCCGGCGTGGTCAATAACCTCTCGGAGTTGGTTTAGCGATTGCTAAGGCGCGACGTCCTCGCACGTTCATAGTCGGATCGTCAAAGTCTACTCCACCAAAAACGATAGCCTTCATCTCATCGAAAGATGGGACACCTCTGCCTCTATCAAGTTCTTCATCGTGTCCATGGGCATGAATGCAAAGGTTCAAGGTCGACTCCCACTTATCCAATGTATAAACTTTTCATGCTCTTCTTGGCTTTAGTGAAGTCGTAATGTTGAAAATTTAACTGGCGTAACACCAGTAGAGTATGACCCGTAGAAGTTTCTGGGTTCTCGCAGATGGCAGAAGCAAAGATACAACCAATCGGGACAATTTTACGAATCCATACAACCATCAACCAAAACAAGGGATGCAAGTTCGAAAACAGAGTATCGAAGTCAAAGCCGATGATACAATTTACCGGAGGTGCTAAATACCAAGGGAAGAGCTCATAAGATGTTTGAATATGAAGGATATTGTCGGATATTAATCCAACAAAAGATTAGGTAGACGTCAAAGGATCTGGCGTGAGTAGCGGTACTCAAACAGAAGAAGAAGAAATGCAAGACATCGGTGTATGGAAACATCTGAATAATTCGATGCTTAAATTCAAAGAAATTTGATTTCTAGATCGGTGTATCAGAATCAGATGCTCCGATCGAAGATGGAAAGGTTGAATAGACTTAGAGGCACACCGATCGAATCTTGATTGGGCAAGAACTAGCTCATATCTGGATTGATGTCTGAGCCGGAAAGAAAATTCCTAAGGATTATTTGATAATAGTAAGCAGTCACATACATAATGAATCAAGGGACTCAAAATGATGGAGACAAAGGAGGCCGATGGGATTACTAGATGTATGGAATTAACCATAATGAAAGCAGGTAAGAATTTCAAGAGCAATAGGCTGTAGGGGATTTTCAGGAGATCAGATAGCATTTCCAAGTATTTTGGAAAGCACAAGAACAACTGGGGATGAACGGACCCCGTGTAAGTATGAGGATTTATTCGTAGGTGTGTTCAAGCAGAAAGGAACTGCAAGGTAGTAGGTTCAGAGAATTCTCAAAATGTCGGATAGTATTTCGATATGTCGGATAGAACCCGAGAGTTACTGGGATGAATGTATGAACGACAGTTGTAAGTAGTTATCCATCAGAGTTTATCGGTGGTCAGGAACTGCAAAGCAGTGGGCACAGGGTCTCGGGAAACATCGAGAAGTATCTTCAGAGTCTTTTGATGTAGCAGACGATCATCTGTGGTGAAGGGCTCTCCGGGATGAAGTCGTAACGAGAACCTAATGTTAGAGTCAGCAGAATCTTTAACCCGAATAGAAGAGAGATCAGAGTCCCAGAGTATAGACGAGGAATAAAAGATCCTAACACCACCTAGTTAGCGACATGGGCCTATAAGCCACACAGCCAAGTTAGTAAAATAGTTTTCGGTTACTAGACTCAACTTCGGCCAAGGAGTTGGAAAGGGGGATCCTACAGGCAGTCGGCTCTGAGACCAACCTGTGACGACCCCGGCTTAATCGTGCACTAACCATACACGCAAATGCACATGAGCAAGCCTAAGGACTCACTTGAAGATACCACAACACAACTCTTAAACATAAATAAAATCATACAAGCATTATATTACAAGCCAGGGCCTTGAGGGCTCGAATACATAAGCTTAATGACAATCAAGCATCAGCGGAAGCGTTAGATATCTGAGTACAGATATAAAAGAAAGACAGAGATAAGCCTTTATGAAGGCGGGGCAAAACAAAAGCTACGATCGAAAGGCGCAGGCCTCCTGCCTGGGACCCTCCGAACCTACTCCTGGTCATCGGACGGCTCCTCATAGTAGTACTCGCCAGGAGGGTAGTAGTAGTAGCCGTCGGCGGGTGCAGCTATCTCAGGGGCTCCTTCATCTGGTTGCATCAAACGAATATGGGGGAAAAAGAAAGCAAAGCAATCATGAGTACTCATCCGAAGTACTCAGCAAGCAAGGATCTACACTACATATGCAACATTATCAAAGGGAGGCTGTATATGTGGACTGGGCTGCAGAAATGCCAGAATAGAGGGGAAAGCCTAGTCCTATCGAAGACTAGCATCTTCAAGCATCTTCAGCGGTCTTGCAGCATTAGAAGAGTGCGGATTAGCATAATGTAAAGTAAGAGTAGTGTTATCAACCTCGCCCAGAGATTCTTCCTCGACTCCCTGCGAGAAAGCAATCCCAGAGCCATACTATCCAGTTATCATCTCAAGTATCCAGTTCTAGTTGTACCGATCGGGATACAACTTCGAGTGTCTGTTACCGTAGGACAGGCTATCGATAGATGTTTTCTTCCTTGCAGGGGTGCACCAACTTACCCACCACGCTCGCTTATTTCCGGCCAGACACACTTTTCTAGGTCATGCCCAGCCTCGGCCAAATGATACGCCGCAACCCGACCGAAAACTTAACAGAGAGATCAGCACGCCGGACTAAACCTATGCCCCCAGGGGTCTTGGGCCATTGCCCCGGACGCTCCTGCACATTGCGTACGCGGCCGGTGAGTAGAACTAGCCCCCTTATACAAGCACAGGGTGTTACCAGTTGATGTGACCACAGAGAGTGTTATTCCATATACATTGCAGGTTGGCTCTATTTGTATGGAAGTGCCAGCAGCTGAACTAGAGAAGCAAAAGATCAAACCCACGTTCAGAACACCATGCAACAGTTATATTGGTCGTGCGTGTGGAGTACGTGGACGTGAAGATCGAAGCCCCAAACCAACATGAGATATATTTTCTTGCAACATAATTTGCTTCCTTTAGATTTCCTTGCGTAGGAGTCCGAGCCATGTTGGTTCAGCCAAGTTACGTACTAGTAGTACTAGTTTGTTTGGAATCTATAGTGATCAGCGCTGCCGGATTTTTAATTAGTTAAATCGTGGTTAGTTAGAATAGGAAAGAGATAAGAGTCCTATCTTTTTGGTCTGTTTGAGGTCGGTTTGCTCAGGTGGGGCTGCGCCTATATAACAGGCTGGCTTTGGCCTTTGTACAGGAGTTTATTTGGAGTTGAGAAAAATACCTGAAAAGTACCATGTTTCGGTACGCCAAATACCTGCGTTTGTTTGCTAATCTTTGAGAGATTTAGTTGCTGCTACGCGCGCGGTTCGATCAGTTCGATTCCGTCCGTAAGTTTTATTCTTTGGTTTCCTTGCTTATTGCTTGATCCGAAGAACCGATCTGCTACTTCGTCGTCTATTTCTGCTAATACGAGAATTGTTCATCGTGGTTCATCGCTGATCTTCTTGTACCGTGAAAGATTGGGCCAACGAACGACTTGCCATCTAGTCAGGTCCCATCAAGTGGTATCAGAGCAAGGTTGATCACGGTACAATTTTTCTCTCTCTGGTTCTTCAGTTGATCTACTTGAGTTGCTACAATGGTGAATTCACAGAAATCAAATTCAAGTGTTCATGGTGCACATGAAGGAGATGCAGAAGACGAGCTGCCCCTGCCCACCTATGATCCGAGTGTTGCGCCGGCTATCGTGCTAGGATTGGAGGCAACTCGTGACTATGTGTTGAATCTAGTGGGGAGGCGCATCGACAAGGTTGAGGAAAGTCTAGGAAAAAAGATTGCTGATTTGACTGAGCCGTTCATCGATTGAGACCACGTTCACCACCTAGTGATGGGTCTGCTGCACCGCGTCGTCCTCGGCAATTATCTAGATAGCGGGTAGGCGAACAAGTTCGCAACAATGGTGAGCTTGAAGACCATCAGTCTGAGGGGGCCGGTAGCTATTATGAGCCTGTGCGGCGTGCTTATAACCATCATGGAGTTGGCCTACACCATGGGGGAGGACATGAACGTCCGCGGCGCGCCTACAAAGATGATGGTATTGGAAGAATAAAAATTTCCATACCATTGTTTAGCGGCAAAGACAACCCGGATGATTATTTGGAGTGGGAGATGCGCGTGGATCAGATTTTTGATGGACAGTGGTACACCGAGGAGAAAAAGGTTCGTGCTGCATCTATTGAGTTCACGGGCTATGCTTTAATATGGTGGAACCAACTATGTCGTGCGGGAGGACGTCCGGAGTCTTGGAATCAGATGAAGAGTATCATGAGGAGACGCTTTGTTCCAGAGCACTTCACTAGGACCTTGTACACACGCTTGCAGCAGCTTCGGCAAGGTAACTCTAGTGTTGAGGAGTATTATAAAGAGATGGAAATATTGTTGATTCGTACAGGGGTAGAGGAGCAAGAAGAGGCTACAATGGCATGGTTCGTTCATGGTCTAAAATCAGAGATACAAGACCGTGTCGATATGGTTGAATATACAGGATTACAGGGATTATTGCACCATGCCATTCGAGCGGAGCAGCAAGTAAAGCATCGTGGTGGTCATGATAATTCATCAAACTCGGTGCGGCATAATTTTCAGCGAGAAGGTGGTGGTAATAGTGGTTTCAAAACAGATTCTAAGCCGGCTACAAAGGAAGTATCTCAATCCAAGGTTGAATCGTCTCGTGCTTCTAACTCTCATACTAGTGATATTGTGTGCTTCAGATGTGGTGGCAGGGGGCATAAGAAGTTTGAGTGTCCTAATGAGAGAAGAGTCCTCCTCACGGAAGAAGGATACATGTCTGCGAGCGATGGAGAAAAAAATACTGACACGTCTAGTGAGAAATCTAAAGATGATGAAAAAGTGACTGCAAGTTTTGAAGCTGCTGAAGCATACCCATCATTAATGGTGCAACGAGTGAAAGAAGACCGTATTGAGGATAAGGGGCAGCGATGGAATATTTTCCAGTCTGAGTGTAAGATCAACAACACCAATTGCAAGCTAATAATAGATGGTGGAAGCTACACCAATGCAGTCAGTAAAGGGTTAGTTGATGCTTTGGGGTTGCCTGCATGGAAGCACCCGCAGCCCCACCGTGTCGAGTGGATGTACCATACCGGAAAGCTCAAGGTCACTCATAAGGTGCGTGTCAAATTCTCTGTTGGAGATTATACTGATATGGTGATCTGTGATGTTATACCGATGGATGCATGTCACTTGTTATTGGGAAGGCCTTGGCAATACGACCATAACACAATGCATGAAGGTCGAACCAACACTTACTCATTCTGGAATTCTGGGAAGCGATATTTGTTACGGCTGATGTTTGACAACGCAATCAAGGTGGATGACCATGTTACATTGAAGAAGAAGGTTGCAAAGACTGCTCCGAAACCGAGGACGGTTTCCTTTGAAGGGGGAGGGGATGATGTGACCACATAGAGTGTTATTCCATATACATTGCAGGTTGGCTCTATTTGTATGGAAGAGCCAGCAGCTGAACCATAAAAGCAAAAGATCAAACCCACGTCCAGCACACCATGCAACAATTATATTGGTCATGCGTGTGGAGTACGTGGACGTGAAGATCGAAGCCCCAAACCAACATGAGATATATTTCCTTGCAACATAATTTGTTTCCTTTAGATTTCCTTGCATAGGAGTCCGAGCCATGTTGGTTCAGCCAAGTTACGTACTAGTAGTACTAGTTTGTTTGGAATCTATAGTGATCAGCGCTGCCAGATTTTTAATTAGTTAAATCGTGGTTAGTTAGAATAGGAAAGAGATAAGAGTCCTATCTTTTTGGTCTGTTTGAGGTCGGTTTGCTCAGGTGGGGCTGCGCCTATATAATAGGCTGGCTTTGGCCTTTGTACGGGAGTTTATTTGGAGTTGAGAAAAATACCTGAAAAGTACCATGTTTGGCCTGCATTTGTTTGCTAATCTTTGAGAGATTTAGTTGCTGCTACGCGCGCGGTTCGATCAGTTCGATTCCGTCCGTAAGTTTTATTCTTTGGTTTCCTTGCTTATTGCTTGATCCAAAGAACCGATCTGCTACTTCGTCGTCTATTTCTGCTAATACGAGAATTGTTCGTCGTGGTTCGTCGCTGATCTTCTTGTACCGTGAAAGATTGGGCCAACGAACGACTCGCCATCTAGTCGGGTCCCATCACCAGTCCAACCTAGCGCGCGCAGCTTAGTCGCTGACGTCTATTAAGCTCCAGCTAAAGTATACGACGCAGAACGCCCATACTATGCCCACATGATGGTTAGTGCTATCAGGCCAGAGGCCCCTCGGATCAAATATCCAAACCGTTAGTGTGTTGGTAGTGCGGTAACGAGCAGAGACTCATGAAAGATGTGACCCCGTCGCCCTGTCTCGAGGACTTGCGGCAAGGGCTAAGAATGCCCGGCCACGCCTCGTATTCAACTCTCGGGCACCCTCCAGGTCAACCCGACTCCACATCACTCGCAATTAAGCTCGCGCGGGTACCCCTCAGGGCCGACCCATCTTTAGTAACATGGTTTAGTGTAAAGTCGTAGTAACAATAGTAACCGTGTGTCTAACACCAAGGGGAAACCCTGAGGAATCACCCTCGATGGAATTCCACCTGATGTTTCATCAAGGTGAACGAAGGAGGAATCACCCTCAAGGTCCACTCTTGAGGAGTTGCACGACAGTGTCGTTACCAGGAATGGAGAAGGAGGAATCACCATTGATGACCACAACCGATGAATTAACTTACAAGGTTAACATCAGAAGTGCTGATGAGGTATCACCCTCGGCACTCGATAGTAACCCAGTAGTGTCGAGCAACTAAGGGGGAAGTGATGTGCGGTGCCGGGGCCTGGTCTTCGATCCCGTTGATCGGGTCTTCTGATCATCCAGCGGGGCAGTCGGGACAAAGTGGGGTCTCTGATGGGTCTCTACCCAACCTATACTAAACAGTTTAGGATAAGCAGGTAGGTAACAAAAGCAGGTTACAATAAACAGGCTATGCAGCAGAAATAGGATAACAGTAACAGCAGCAACTTCTAATGCAAGCATAAGAGAGAGAGAATAGGTGATATCGGTATGTTCAAAAGGGGGGTGCTTGCCTGGTTGCTTCGCAAACACCAACGGGTCTTCGACGAGGTAGACGATCATCGGGTCATCATCGGTCTCGGGGTCTATCGAGAGAGAAGAGGGGGAAGAAACAATAAATAACAGATCAATCTAAGCATCACAAAATGTAACAAGACAGATACGCGGTGCTAGGGGAGACCAAACGAAGGGCTACACGTTGCAGACGGAGCGGGGAAACATCCGGAGATATTTTACCAGCTCCGGGCAATTATCGGTCAGATGAACCGGAGGGGAAAGTTCCATGTTCGTCACGCTAGAGGCATGTGACACGTATGAGGAGGGCATATTCGGATTTCTCATTTTTCTGATCGTTTTTCATATATAATTTATTTTCATCCAAGCTACGGTCATTTTTCTATGAATTTCCAAAGTTTTAGTCATTTTCTGAAATTCGCTGGAATATTATTAAATCCGAAAATAATGGGGTAAAATGCTAAGTGCACCCACTGAAACATACACAACAGTGTGCTGTGTGACTGACAGTGGGGCCCGGTCAAAGCTGACGCAGCAGCCGGTTTGTCCGCGCTGACTGGTCAAAAGGGGGCCCACTGCACCCACCTGCCAGTGACTGTGCTTGCCCAGTCAGCAGGTTGACTGGGTCAACGGGTCCAGTGGGACCTGCGTGTTGGTGACTCCATTTATTTTAACCGCTTTATTAGTTCTAACTTAATCCAGCTACTAATTAGGTGGGGCCACATGCCAGTGGGGTTAATACTTTGGTTAGTGGTTAACCTAAGGCCTAACCTAATTGCTACAGTAACCGAGCCCATTTGACAGTGGGATTAGCGTCTGGGATTAGTGCCAGGGGATGACATGTGGCATCCCGGAGTTTAAAACTCCGGCGCGCACGCCGGCGCTGCTTCGGCGAGCGGCAGAGAGGGCGGCGCCCCGCGGATCTATCGCATACGTGACCAAAACGCATGCCGCGGCCACCAAAATGATCAGCGCATCGGGCCGCATCCGACAGAGCAACGATCGCAAGCCAGGGAGGCCGTATGAGGCACCGGCGATGAGGTTCAGCGGCGGCGGAGCTCAGGCAACGGCGGAACGGGCGAAGCAGCGTGCTTTAGGGTGCAGCAAAGAGGCAGACCGCAACTGCGCAGTGCACTGAGCTCGGAGACGATCTCAGATGATCCTAATGGCGATGGCAACGGCGGCAATGGGCGATGCGGCGGAGCTCTTTCCGAGCATTCATGGCAGCAGCAGCAGCAGTCACTGAAACTCGCTAGGAGGAGGGGGAGGATGACCGCAGGCTCACTGAGGGGCTTATGGTGGCCGGCGAATGGATTAGTAGCTGCAGACGGCGACGAGCCGTGGCAGCGAAGCGGCGGGGAGCCGAGGTGATCGGCGGCTTAATTCGGGCGTTCTGGAGCTCGGCGGCTCCCGTGGGTTGATGGAGAGGAAGGAGCAGCCAGCGGCAGTCCTCGTGGCCATGTCCAAGTGACGAGGCGACGGCAGTGGCCACGTCTATGGCCACGGCACGCTCGCTGTGGTGGCCGGCCGAGGTGCGAGTGAGAGAGGGAAAACGGGGGGGAGAGTGAAATGGCAGGAGCCAGGGGAGCCGGCTCGGGGTCGTCCTTATCCCCAGCCACTCGCTGCGTCGCGGTGTCGAGCCGTAGCCGGAGCGCGCGCGTGCGACCACTGCGGTGTCGACATGGCGAAGGAGAGAGAAGGGGGAGGGGGAGAGGGCCGGCTGGACTGGGCTGAGTGCACTGTGCACTTAGGCCCAGCCAGTTAGGCCTTTTTTTAATTTTATTTTTCTGTTTTCTGTTTTCTCTTTTCTTTTTTTGTTTGCAAAAATGTTAGGCCACTTATTGACTTTTGTAAAATATGTGACCTAACCCAAATACTGCAGTGCATTAATACCTACCACCAAAAACTAGTTTGGGGAAAATATGATTTCATTTGGATTTTTATTAATTGAAATGGGTTTAAATAATATTGTTTTGGTACTGTTTGAAGTTGTTAGAGTGACTTAACTAATTCAATTAATGTGGTTTATATTTTTATAATTGCTTCAGAATTATTTGCTA
The DNA here is from genome assembly GCA_011799875.1 of Thinopyrum elongatum. Lineage (NCBI taxonomy): Eukaryota > Viridiplantae > Streptophyta > Magnoliopsida > Poales > Poaceae > Thinopyrum > Thinopyrum elongatum. Next base: position 387,202,204 of record CM022303.1, on the reverse strand, counting down.
TTTAATGAACATTTTAGTTTCTGATTTGAACAATTTTATTTTTACTTTGTATTTGAATTTCACTTTGAATTGGAATTGGAAATGAGATATGATGCAATGATGATCAAGCATAGTTAATCATGGTGACTTGGCATGATCAAAGGGTGATCACTGTAGTATGAAGCTGGGGATGTTACATCCACCCGCGGGACAAAAAAGTGCCTGAACAGGTCTACGTTGGGGGCGACCCCGACAAAATTCTCGCACATATGGGCGAAGATTGCCATGCATGCTATTGCATTCAGCGTGAAGTCCAGTAGGTGGAATCCATACACCACCATCATTGCTTCAAAGAAATCTGAGAAAGGGGGACAGAGGCCGCAGAAGAAATACGCGCAGAAAAATCGATAAGAATCCGGCGGATCCTCTTTCCCCTTCGGCAGAACCTTGGGTGCGCCTTGCCCCTATGGGACTTCCCTTCCCCACATGTATCCATACCTTGCAACTAGAGCATCGCTATCCAAGCCTGAGGGGAAGAAAACCATATCTCCCCGTCGCTTCTTGTCCAGCTCCGCCGCTCTCTTCTTGTTCCCCTCTACGACTGTCTCCTTCACGGTGGCCGCCGGCTTCCCCCTTGCGGCGACAGCTTTCTTTCCCATCCTCAGGAGCCCTGGAAGGGATGGAAGTTTGGGTAAGGCATTGGAGGTGAATGTGGGCGCGGAAGCGGTGGTTTGGCTTGAGGAGGAAGATGGTGGAGAACGGGTGGGAATGAGCCGCGCCCCTTCACGTTTTTCCTTTTTATGAGGGACGAACATGGGGGAAGAGGCGACTCTTCGCTGCTTTCCCACGGAAAGTTACCATCTTACATTAACTGCTACAGTTCCACAACCCCACGACCTGCGGTAATTACATGGAGTGGACGTTGGTTTGACTAGTCATCACAACCGCTGCACGCGCAACACTCATTTGACACGTGTCCGTGCATTATTTAGGACCTAACCCAACGTGCTTGGCAACACATGCGGATCAGGCCCGAGGGCTTCTGTCGGGGTACACAGACAGGGGTGTATGTTTCCCCCAGACTTGTACACGGACAGGCACGTCTCCGGCACGGCAACAGCAAGGCAAACTCCACCAAGCTTCATCAAGGCCAATCGGGAGAGATAGCTCTTTGAAGAATCTAAGGGCGGATCAAGAAGACTAGGACAAGCCAAGACAGCAAGATATCACCAAGGGAAAAGCCTCCCTTGCCGGGCAGGCGAGCCTGGTCAGGTCGAGGTCACCCCAAGAGCAAGTCCCAAGACCTCCCTGACAAGGGTTGCCGGGGTGCTGGCAGCCTGTTATCCCGCCAAGGCTCCAACGCTCCACCTCACAGTGATGCAAGTCGCTTATCGGTGCGGTGTCGAGCCCTCAAGTGAATAAGTGGCAGTCATTCAGCATGTGGTAGCCATTCCTGAGGAAGATCAACCCTAAATGACACCCGTCCATGGGCGTGTCACTCAGACAGGCGAGAAGGTGGTTGAATGGCACGGCAAGGCTTGCCGGGCTGCATCCTCGACGTGACACTAAGCGGTGCATTTAATGTGCCTTGTCCTATCTGCAGAGTTAGGTATGATAGCACTGTGGCTATCTAATCACTAGATAATGACTGTTTTGCCACTGTGGTAACCCCTTTACCTATAAAAGGAGGGTCGAGGCAACATTAGAAAGGATTCGGATCCTTGTACACTCATACGCGTGTAGCTGCTCTCCTCGAGGCGACCTTGCCGGGCTTGAGCACTACGCGTTCGCCACGATCTACCACTCAATCCACCAAAGCAGGAGTAGGGTTTTACGCCTCGCGGCGGCCCGAACCTGGGTAAAAACTACCCGAGTCACCATTGCCGTGCTGTTCTATGACCTCCGCTCTTTGTGCAACGTGCCCTTCCCCCTTGCCGAACCACAAAGGAGCCGATGGCCCCATAGGTGATCGTGTCGAACCTTGACACCAGCAAGCTCGAAGCTTGTGTGTTGGATTTTTGTTTAGCAGGCCGAATTTATGGGGCATGGCTTATCCAATTGGTCGTCTAGGACCGATCTGGGTCCGGTGAGGGGTCTGTTTCTTTTTTCAGCGGGCTCATGTTCGGGCAACCGCTGTGCGTGTGAATGCTTTTCCTGGATTGTACTCGAGTGTTCGGCATGGTTTGACTCCACGCGCATTTGTTGTTCTTTCTAGGTGCTTTCCATGGCGTAGTATTTGCGGACCAGGTCCGATACTTCGGTGAAGCTCTGGACATGACGACGGGCGAGGGCGTTCAAGACTCCTTTGTCCCGGCAATTAAACCAAAAAGCTGATATTGCTTCTTGATCGTAGCAATCTGTCATCTTGTTTTTAACCAGGAGGAATCTAGCCCAATAGTGATGGACTGTTTCTCCGGGTTGCTGCTTAACAAATATTAGGTCCCATCCCGATTCCGGGGAATATTCCTCGTGGGTGGTGGGTGGGAAAAAATTAAGTGCTCCAGCCGGGGGCATATTCGGAGCTTTAGTGGCGGCGCGGGACACTTCTACGGTGTTCAACATCCCGAGTTTGGATTCCGAATTGTCCAGGCCAGGCGGCACAGATTCGAGATTACGTTGCAGACCGGGGTCTAGTCCCGGGCTTTCTTCATGGTGGAAATCAGATCCCTGGCTCGAGGCCTGAGCGAGGTCGTCGCCAATCGAGATTTAGTTTGTTTTCAGTTTCGGTGACCGTGCTCCTTCGGCCACTTCCTCAATAATGGCGACAAGGTATGTCATAGGCGGGGTGGCGATTTCCTTGTCATCGGGCCTGAGCCCAATCTGGTCATAAATCGAGGGCTGGCTGTTGGAGACTCCCATGGTGCGAATCCGGTCTAGCGCACTATTTAATGATGAAAGATCTGTAGGATCCATGCTCCTCGAGTATTCGGGGTTGACCTGCAGAACGGGCTCCCGAGCTTTGTACGCCGAAGACATACCATAGCTCGAAGCCGGATCCGGAGTAAGGAGAGTGGGTCCGGCCAGGGATGACTCCTGGTCGTCGGACGCCGACGTCGTGTGACGGCTCGAAACCGGGTTTGTGGTAGAGTGGGCGAGTCCAACCAGGGTTGACTCCGGGTTTTCGGAAACGTCAGTCGCATCAGGGCTCAAAGCCAAGCGCGAAATGGGAGCCGATTCGGAGGCCGGATCGGCAAGCGGCCACAAAGCGGACGCTTCTGGGACCTCGAGCATCTCGGGTGAAGCTGAGAAGCTGGTGAGGACCAGATCGCCCCAAGCATCAGCGACGTACTCTAGGCTGCCGAACCTGATCTGGTTCTCAGGGGTGAAGTCGTTGATTCGGTCTAAATGAGCAGCCGTGTTAGCATGCAGAACAATGCTGCCGAACGCAAAAAGTTGGTCGGGGACAGAGATGCCCCCGGTGTTAACGTCGTCTCCAATGATCAGGCGAGCCATTGATCCTTTCATCGATCCAGCAGCGGAACTCTCAATGAAAGCACCAATGTTGGTGTCAAAACCAGCGGATCTCGGGTAGGGGGTCCTGAACTATGGATCTTGGATGGGTGGGGAACAGTAGACATGGGTTACGATGTTTACCCAGGTTCGGGCCCTTTCTAAGAGGTAAAACCCTATGTCCTGGTTGATTATATGAGGGTGTTACATAGTAGATCTACCACGAGATCAGCGAACTGAACCCTATCTAGTAGGATGAGGATTGTTCTTCTAGCCTCTACGGACTAAGCCCCCTGGTTTATATAGACACCAGGGGTACTAGGGTTTACAGATAGTCGGTTACATCAAGGAAACATTAGATCTCCCATCTTGACTTGGGGTACACACCAAGGCACAAAAGGTCTTCGGTCCTGATACGGTGCGGCCCAACAGTCCGGCCCATGTGAGATGAGCCGGCACCCCGAGGACCCCCTAGTCTAGGACTCCCTCAATGAGTCCGCTAGTGATTATGATGAGGATAATTTGGCTCTTATTGCGAGTGAAGAGCAAGGTGGAGATGATTCTAGACAAGAGATGCTATACATTGCTGCTGAAGACGCTGACAGGTATGAAAGTTTAGTTGCTCAACGTGTTTTGAGTGTGCAGGTCACACAAGCTGAGCAAAATTAGAAGCACAATTTGTTCCATACAAAGGGAGTTGTGAAGGAACATTCTGTTCGTGTGATCATAGATGGAGGGAGTTGCAACAATTTGGCTAGCATGGAGATGGTGGAGAAGCTGTCTCTCACCACAAGACAACATCTGCATCCTTACTACATCCAATGGTTCAACAACAGCGGCAAGGTCAAGGTAACACGTATTGTTTGTGTGCATTTTAGTATAGCTACATATGCTGATTATGTTGACTGTGATGTGGTACCATGCAAGCATGTTCATTATTACTTGGTAGACCATGGCAATTCGATAAAAATTCTTTACATCATGGTAGAAACAATGAGTATACTCTTGTTCATAAGGATAAACATATTACTTTGCTTCCTATGTCTCCTGATTCCATTTTGAAAGATGATATTAATAGAGCAAGTAAAGCAAAACAGGAGCAATATAAGAGTGAAAATCAGATTGTGGCAAAAGAATTTGAGCAACAAATGAATCCCAATAACAAACATCATCTCAAGTTGCCTCTAAAATTAAATTGAAAAGTGGATGTTTACTTGCCACCAAATCTGATATTGATGATTTAGATTTTAGCATATCTGTTTGCTATGCTTTTGTGTGCAAAGAGGCATTATTTTCATTCGAGGACGTGCCTTCCTCTTTGCCTCATGCTGTCACTAACATTTTTTCAGGAGTTCGCTGGCGTCTTTCCACAAGACGTGCCACCGGGATTACCGCCTATTCAAGGGATTGAGCATCAAATTGATTTAATTCCCGGTGCATCGCTACCCAACCATGCACCATACCGTACCAATCTGGAGGAGATGAAGGAGATTATGCGTCAAGTACAGGAGCTGCTCGACAAAGGTTATATACGCGAATCTCTTAGTTCTTTTGTTGTTCCTATTATACTAGTTCCAAAAAAGAATGGTACATCGCGTATGTGTGTTGATTCTACAGGTATTAATAATATTACTATTGGATATCGTCATCCTATTCCTAGGCTAGATGATATGCTTAATGAATTGAGTGGCTCTACAATATTCTCTAAAGTTGGTTTGCGTAGTGGATACCATCAAATTGTATGAAATTGGGAGATGAATGGAAAACAACATTTAAAACTAAGTTCGGATTATATGAGTGGTTAGTCGTGCCTTTTGGGTTAACTAATGCACCTAGTACTTTCATGAGATTAATGAACGAAGTTTTACGTGCTTTCACTTGAAGATTTGTGATAGTCTATTTTGATGATATACTGATTTATAGCAGATCTTTGGAGGAACATTTGGAACATTTATGTGATGGATTTATTGTGCTACGTGATGCACGTTTGTTTGGTAACCTTGGGAAGTGCACCTTTTGCATTGACCGAGTATCTTTTGTTGGCTATGTTGTTACTCCACAGGGAATTGAAGTTGATAAAGACAAGATTGAAGCTATTGAGAGTTGGCCGCAGACCAAAACGGTGACACAAGTGAGGAGTTTTCTTGGACTTGCTGGTTTCTATAGGCGTTTTGTGAGAGATTTCAGCACCATTGATGCACCTCTCAATGAGTTTACAAAGAAGGATGTGCCTTTTGTTTGGGGTACTGCACAGGAAGAAGCCTTCACTGTATTGAAAGATAAGTTGACACATGCTCCATTACTCCAACTTCCTGATTTTAATAAGACTTCTGAGCTTGAATGTGATGCTAGTGGAATTGGATTAGGAGGTGTGTTATTATAGGAAGGTAAACCTGTTGCATACTTTTCTGAAAAATCGAGTGGACCTAGTCTGAATTATTCTAATTATGATAAGGAATTATATGCTCTTGTTCGGACCTTGGAAACATGGCAACATTATTTATGTCCCAAATAATTTGTTATACATTCTGATCAAGAATCTTTGAAACATATTAGAAGTCAAGCTAAACTAAACCGTAGACATGCTAAATGGGTTGAATTCATTGAGACTTTCCCTTATGTCATTAAACACAAGAAGGGCAAAGAAAATGTTAATGTTGATGCTTTGTCTCATCGTTATACTATGCTTTCACAACTTGACTTTAAAATATTTGGTTTGGAGACCATCAAAGATCAATATGTGCATGATGCTGAATTTAAAGATGTAATGCAGAATTGTAAAGAAGGAAGAACATGGAACAAGTTCGTCGTTAATGATGGATTTGTGTTTCGTGCTAACAAACTATGCATTCTAGCTAAATCCGTTCGTCTTTTGTTGTCACAGGAGGCGCATGGAGGAGAATTAATTTGACACTTTGGCGTGAAGAAGATGGAGGACGAACTTGCTACACATTTCTTTTGGCCAAAGATGAGACGAGATGTTGAGCATTTTGTTGCTCGGTGCACTACATGTCAAAAAGCTAAGTCATGACTCAATCCTCATGGTTTATATATGCATTTGCCTGTACCTAGTGTTCTTTGGGAAGATATATTTGTGGACTTTGTTTTGGGTTTACCTCGAACAAAGAAGGGGAGGGATAGCATATTTGTTGTTGTGGATAGATTTTCAAAAATGGCACACTTTATACCATGTCATAAAAGCGATGATGCTACTAATGTTGCTGATTTGTTCTTTCGTAAAATTATTCGCTTGCATGGTGTGCCAAATACTATTGTTTCAAATCATGATACTAAATTTCTTAGCCACTTTTAGAGATGTTTATGGGCTAAGTTGGGGACTAAACTGCTTTTTAGTACTACATGTCACCCCCAAACTGATGGACAAACTGAAGTAGTCAATAGAACATTGTCTACTATGCTTAGGGCTATTTTGAAGAATAACCTTAAAATGTGGGAATAATGCTTGCCTCATATTGAATTTGCTTATAATCGTTCACTGCATTCTAATACTAAGATGTGCCCTTTTGAGATTGTGTATGGTTTCCTACCTCATGCATCCATTGATTTGTTGCCTCTTCCATCTTCGGCGAAGGTTAATTTTGATGCTAAACAACATGCTGAATTGATCTTAAAAATGCATGAGTTAACTAAGGAAAATATTGAGCGCATGAATGCTAAATATAAACTTGCTGGAGATAAGGGTAGAAAACATGTTGTCTTTGCACCTGGAGATCTTGTTTGGTTACATTTGCATAAGGATAGGTTTCCTGATTTCCACAAATCAAAGCTAATGCCACGTGCTGATAGTCCTTTTAACGAGTTAGAGAAAATAAATGATAATGGATATAAACTTGAGATTCCTGCAGATTTTGGGGTTAGTCCCACTTTTAACATTGCAGGTTTGAAGACTTATTTGGGTGAGGAAGATGAGCTTCCGTCGAGGACGACTTCATTTCAAGAAGGGGGGATGATGAGGACTTCAATACCATTGTCACACCCATAGACCCTACTGCTATACATACTCGACCAATTATTAGAGCTCGCACATGTCAATTAAATTATCAGGTACATTCGTTCCTTGGTAACAGTTCTAATGTTCATGAGAATATGATGCTACCTAAGTTGGGTACATTTGTTTTCCTTACAAATGAAGGTCCTAGCTTGGAAAAGAAGGATGAACATTGGAGCAAGATCAAGCATGGAGATGATGGCATGCACAAGGGGAAGAAGAAAAGAGTTTCAAGTGATGATTTCAGGGCTTTGAAGTCACCATAATGAGTGCATGAAGGCTTGGACGAAATATACAAGATGCTACTTCATAAATTTAGTCCAGAGGCTATTATAGTTGCTGCTCACCTTATTATTGGGCCAGGCCCATGTAATTTCGAAATACTTTAGTATAGGCTATTTTTAGAGTCCGTATGTGTGGGGAAATAGAGTTGGGGTTGGTTTCGGACCCCTCCTCCAAGGGGTCATGAAATTCCCCCTATTGCTCCATAGATACAACCCTTAAGGCATCGTTTAGACTTTTGGTTTTGTTTAGATCAAAAGTTCGCCATAGCTGCAACTTCGCGTACTTCAATTGTGTTTAATGACCAAACCAAGACGTCACAGAACCCCACCTTGATTAATAAAGCTTTCATCTTATATTCGCAATACCCAGATTGTAATTTCAGTTTCTTGCTTGTTCTTTGTTTGCGTGCAGGAAACATACCCTCGTGGTTGGGTTGATCGAGCTCCGACCTGGTCAATAACCTCTCGAAGTTAGTTTAGCGATTGCTAAGGCGCGATGTCCTCGCACATTCGTAGTCGAATCGTCAAAGTCTACTCCACCAAAAACGATAGCCACCATCTCACTGAAAGATGGGACACCTTTGCCTCTATCACTATGTTGCAAGTTGTATGCACCTATTACGTGTTATGATCCGCATACCCCAAGGTGACAATAATTGGGATTCTTTCCGATGATTACCGTAGTTTGAGGAGTTCATGTATTCACTATGTGTTAATGCTTTGTTCCGGTTCTCTATTAAAAGAAGGCCTTAATATCCCTTAGTTTCCTTATGGACCCTGCTACCATGGGAGGGTAGGACAAAAGAGGTCATGCAAGTTCTTATCGCAAGCATGTATGACTATATACGGAATACATGCCTACATTACATTGATGAATTGGATCTAGTTCTGTGTCGCCCTAGGTTATAACTGTTACATGATGAATGTTAACCAACATAATTATCCATCACCGATCCAATGCCTACAAGCTTTTGACATATTGATCTTTGCTAAGTTACTACTGTTACTGCTGCTATTACAATTGGTACAAAACTATTACTGCTACCATTACCGTTACTGTTGCTATCATTGTTACGACTACCAAACTATCATATTGCTGTGCTATTGATCACTCTGTTGCAAATATTTATTTCTCCACGTGTGGATGAATTGACATCTCAACTACTAATACTTGCAAATATTCTTTGGCTCCCCTTGTGTCCAATCAATAAATTTGGGTTGAATACTCCACCCTGAAAAATTGTTGCGATCCCTTATACTTGTGGTTTATCAAGACCTTTTCCTCACACCGTTGTCAGGGAGCATAGCTCTATTTGCTGAGTCACTTGGGATTTATATCTGTCGATCACTATGAAAAATCTTAAGGATGATCGGACCAAGATCGTGCCCTCTAGGACGAGGGGAGGTGAGGAACTGTTATCTAGCTCTGCACTTGATTCACCTTCTGTTTTAAGTAAGCTTGCAACACCACCACCTGCTATTAATTCTGATATGTCACAAGTAATTGATGATATTACTTCTACTATGAATGATGCTATCGATGATGCTAGTACTTTGCTTGATGATACTGTGCCACTGGGAGAATTTGTTGATGAACAACTTGCTAGAGCTAAAGAATTTGAGAATGCTAAAACTGATGAAATTATTGAAACTGAAAATTATGAAACACCTTGTAGCAACTCAACCTCAAATGGTCAAGCCTTTGTGTATCTGTGCCATCCCTGGATCAGTATGCTGGCACACAGAGTACATTAATGTATATATCAAAGTGCAGTCACATGTATAAATAACATAAAACTAATATATACCTCATAAGTCTCAGCGGAAATGGCCAATCGGGTGTGGAGTCCCATCAATGCAATTGGCAAGTTGAGTGTAGACCGTAACCCTACAACGAAACTCACTCGTTGTAGAAAATCTTGCAACAAGATATGTTGCAGCCGTGTAGGTCAGTACATTGAATGTACTGGCAAGATCACAATAAGAAAAACAGATGATAAAACTATTCTATATGCAATATGGCTTTGTGGCTCTATGTCTGAGTTCTTGCGTAAAAGCTGATTTTATTTTTCCTACAACAAAGAATAGTCCAGGAATCTCTACTACAAAGCAGATACCTATATATGACATGGTTCCGCCAACCGATGTCTCATAACCCAAAATCATCATATGTTACCCACATTTAAGTTTTCAATCCGGTGTTGACAGTTCTGAGATAGATCCATGTCTAGAGGCTCAAATTGTCCGTAACCGGGGACATGGCTAATCGATTAGGTTTTAACCCTTTGCAAAGGTGTCTTTACCTGCAAGATTCGATCCCTCCCTTGTCATCCTCGCACTTTAGATTGTTTGAGAACGGGACGATTCAACACATGGTCTTCCGTAGAGTTCCGCTGACCACTGTCCGGTGCCCATCCAATCCTACCATAGTTCTACATCTGCTGGCACCGTCCGAGCCAGAGTCACAACTAGGTCAGCCAAGCCAGAGCCCATAGTGACTTGCGGTTGCACAGGTAAGCTTCCGGGCATGAAGTATTCTTCTGTCTCTTTGAGTATGGGTAAAGCTTTCCGCAAGATGTCATGGCGCTTCTCCATGCATCCCGGCCATCCGCTAGTTGCTCCAGGGTGCCCATCAAATCCATCCTTTACCTAGTAGTGTGTATTGAATTCTTGTCTCGAGTCTTGAAGTCTTGAGGTCCTGAAGATGCAACCCTTATAGATGCCAACTTGAAGTTGCCATCATTGACGTAGAGCCTTCCATTCTCACACCACTCCCGAACACTCGTACCAAACCCAATCTACTAGAGCATAGCATTAAAATAAAATAACATCCCGGGCTTGGTAACAGGGTGATTGGTTCCTACCTCATGCATACTACTCTGCTACAAGGATTCAATATCATTACTGGAGGGATTGTTGCAAAGGTGACACTAAATGCAATAAAACATAGGTATGAAAAGCATGGTCAAAGTGAACTTGCCTGGTATTACTTGATGAAGATAATATCGCTCTCACAAAACTTGATAGCACTATACGCAACTCTCCGATGAAATCTATAATAACAAGCATGACATTCACATAAGCATACATTCTAGCAAGAAAATCCTAGCACTCAAATTATCATTCAACAAATAAAAGTAACAAAGAAAAACTACTAACGAAAGTCTACAACTTTACTACAAACATCTAATATAGTTTTGCCCTAAGTAAAACTTAAAAGCAATTAAAACACTAAACTAATAAATTAACAGAAAAGAAAACATAAAACAACTAATTTAACAGAAAGTATTTTTCATAAACTTTTAGTAGCAAAAAGAAACAAATAAAAAGCTTTTATAAAATTCTAACTATGACCTATACAAGTTTTCATACAAAACTAAAGAAAATAAAATTTTAAAATAAAAATAAAATTTTCTTCTGTTGACTAACAGAAACAAAACTAAATTTGTCAACAGTGACAACAAGAAATAATTTAAAACCAATTAAAAGTAAAAGTTTAAAGGTAAAACAAAAATAAGTCAAAAAAGTATTGTTTTTCTTAAAACCCAAGTTAAAATTTTCTAAAATTTCCCAAATCAAACCTACTGCTAGAGAAAACCATAAGTGATCAGGAGCAAAAAGAATCTCTCAAAAATCTATTCTAGAATTCAAACTAGAGCCAAACAGTACTTGAAGCATATTTGAAATAAGAGAGGCGATTTCCTATGCATGGTGGTAGCTATGCATGCATGGTGGCAACTAAACACCCTTTGGCATAAGTGCATTTTTTGATATATGAGGTGTTGGGTTTCTTGTGGTATTGGCACAAGTGCATTTTTATTGTATAAAAATGACTTTTTCTCACTTCTCTTTGTCTTTGTTATTAATTTTTTGACACAAGTACCATTTCGTTGTGTAGAAAGGGCCCTTTATCACTTCTCTCAATCTTTTTGCTTGCCTTTTTGTCATAATTGCATGTTTGCTTGCTTGGTTGGTCCAAAGCCATGGTATTCTTGTTATATAAATTTTTATTGTCCAAAATAATTTACCAAAATAATTAGAGATAAAAATTGGTCCTGTGCATAGCTACCACCATGGGTAGGAAATTATTTCCGTTTGAAATGAGAGGCGATTTCCTATGCATGGTGGTAGCTACGCATGCATGGTGGCAACTACACACCCTTTGGCATAAGTGCATTTTTTGATATATGAGGTGTTGGGTTTCTAATGGTATTGGCACAAGTGCATTTTTGTTGTATAAAAATGACTTTTTCTCACTTCTCTTTGTCTTTGTTATTAATTTTTTGACACAAGTACCATTTCGTTGTGTAGAAAGGGCCCTTTCTCACTTCTCTCAATCTTTTTGCTTGCCTTTTTGGCATAATTGCAAGTTTGCTTGCCTGGTTGGTCCGAAGCCATGATATTCTTGTTATATAGTTATTTTTTATTATCCAAAATAATTAGAGATAAAAATTGGTCCCGTGCGTAGCTACCACCATGGGTAGGAAATTATTTCCGTTTGAAATGAGAGGCGATTTCATATGCATGGTGGTAGCTACGTATGCATGGTGGCAACTATACACCCTTTGGCATAAGTGCATTTTTTGATATATGAGGTGTTGGGCTTCTTATGGTATTGGCACAAGTGCATTTTTGTTGTATAAAAATGACTTTTTCTCACCTCTCTTTGTCTTTGTTATTAATTTTTTGACACGAGTGCCATTTCGTTGTGTAGAAAGGGCCCTTTCTCACTTCTCTCAATCTTTTTGCTTTCCTTTTTGGCATAATTGCATGTTTGCTTGCCTGGTTGGTCCAAAGCCATGATATTCTTGTTATATTGTTATTTTTTATTGTCCAAAATAATTTACCAAAATAATTAGAGATAAAAATTGGTCCCGTGCGTAGCTACCACCATGGGTAGCAAATTATTTCCGTTTGAAATGAGAGGCGATTTCCTATGCATGGTGGTAGCTATGCATGCATGGTGGCAACTACACACCCTTTGGCATAAGTGCATTTTTTGATATATGAGGTATTGGATTTCTTATGGTATTGGCACAAGTGCATTTTTGTTGTATAAAAATGACTTTTTCTCACTTCTCTTTGTCTTTGTTATTAATTTTTTGACACAAGTACCATTTCGTTGTGTAGAAAGGGCCCTTTCTCACTTCTTTAAATCTTTTTGCTTGCCTTTTTGGCATAATTGCATGTTTGCTTGCTTGGTTGGTCCAAAGCCATGATATTCTTGTTATATAGTTATTTTTTATTGTCCAAAATAATTTACCAAAATAATTAGAGATAAAAATTGGTCCCGAGCGTAGCTACCACCATGGGTAGCAAATTATTTCCGTTTGAAATGAGAGGCAATTTCCTATGCATGGTGGTAGCTACGCATGCATGGTGGCAACTACACACCCTTTGGCATAAGTGCATTTTTTGATATATGAGGTGTTGGGTTTCTTATGGTATTGGCACAAGTGCATTTTTGTTGTATAGAAATGACTTTTTCTCACTTCTCTTTGTCTTTGTTATTAATTTTTTGACACAAGTGCCATTTCGTTGTGTAGAAAGTGCCCTTTCTCATTTCTCTCAATCTTTTTGCTTACCTTTTTGGCATAATTGCATGTTTGCTTGCCTGGTTGGTCCAAAGCCATGATATTCTTGTTATATAGTTATTTTTTATTGTCCACAATATTTAGAGATAAAAATTGGTCCCGTGCGTAGCTACCACCATGGGTAGCAAATTATTTCCGTTTGAAATGAGAGGCGATTTCCTATGCATGGTGGTAGCTACGCATGCATGGTGGCAACTACACACCCTTTGGCATAAGTGCATTTTTTGATATATGAGGTGTTGGGTTTCTTATGGTATTGGCACAAGTGCATTTTTGTTGTATAAAAATGACTTTTTCTCACTTCTCTTTGTATTTGTTATTAATATTTTGACACAAGTGCCATTTCGTTGTGTAGAAAGGGCCCTTTCTCACTTCTCTCAATCTTTTTGCTTGCCTTTTTGGCATAATTGCATGTTTGCTTGCCTAGTTGGTCCAAAGCCATGATATTCTTGTTATATAGTTATTTTTTATTGTCCAAAATAATTTACCAAAATAATTAGAGATAAAAATTTATTCAAATTTAAACTATTCAAATTTGAAAACTAAGTGAACCATCAGAATCTTCATAAAATTTGTGACACAGATATTTTGGAATCATGCAAAAACATTAAATATCCTCGAGTATATTAAAGATCTAAGATCAGAACTAATTCTGAAAATATAACAGATAAAAAAAAACAAAAAGCCTATGGATTTTCGGGGTACACAAACAGGGGTGTATGTTTTCCCCTGACTTGTGCACAGACAGCAACCCTCCGGTAAGGCAACTCTCAGCATCCAAGACCAGACCAAGCAAAAGAGACCAGCTCTTTGAGAAATCAAAGGGCGGATCAAGAAGACCAAGTCAAACCAAAGGAGCAAGATACTACTAAGGAAAAACCTCCCTTACCGGGCAGGTGAGCCTTGCGGGGTCGAGGTTGCCCCGAAGACAAGTCTCAAGACTGCCCCGGTAAGCTTGCCGGGGACGCTGAGGGCGGATTACCCTGCCAAGGCTCCACCGCTCCACCTCACAGCAACGCAAGTCACAGATCGGTGCGGTGTCGAGCCCCCAAGTGACTAAGTAGATGTTACTTGGCACGTGGCAGCCACTTCCAGATGAAATCACCTCCAAATGACACCCGTCCAGGGACGTGTCACGCAGGCAAGCGAGAAGGTGGCCGAACGGCACGGCAAGGCTTGCCGGGCTACGCTATGATGTGACACTAAGCGGCACATTTAATGCGCTCTATCCTATGTGTAGAGTTAGGTATGATAGCACTGTTTGCTACCTAATCAGTACGCAATGACTGATTTGCCATTGTGGTGACCCCTTGATCTATAAAAGGAGGGCCATGGCAACCTTAGAAAGGATTCGGACCCTGTACACTCATATGCGCGTAGCAGCTCTCACCCCGAGGCAACCTTGCCAGGCTAGAGTGCTGCGTCTCCACCACGGTCCTCTCATCAATCCACCAAAGCAGGAGTAGGATTTTACGCCTTGCGGCGGCCTGAACCTGGGTAAAACTGTCCGTGTGATCGCTGTCGCGCTGCTCTGCGCCCTCCGCTCTTTGTGCAATGCGTCGTTCCCCCCGCCGAACCACAAGGGGACGATGGCCCCATAGGTGGCCGTGTTTTCCCACGACATCTTTGGCGCGCCAGGTAGGGGGTGGCGCTTTCGTGAACCCAAGAGTGCAAGCAGCGCGTCATCTTCCTCATCATTTTCTTCATCGATGACTTCATCTTCTTTGACGCCCAAGAAAAGGCGGAGAACGGTGGGACGGGAGGGGAACGATATCGCTTCCCCCCCCCCACCTTGTCCAATCTCCGTCGCCTCTCTCCGCCGCGGCTGCAGCAGCGGCGGGAACCAGGGATGGTGGCGGCATGACAGCCCCAAACGGTTCAGGCAGCATGGTCACCATGCAAACCCCGTTCGGGAAAAGGAGCAAGGTGTAAAGGTACAAGGTATCTCTCTCCACCACTCTCACTTATCGACAATCGAGCTACTCTGGGTTTAGCATCATCAATGTCGATGAGCCCACGCTATACTCGGTCCAGCATTTACCCTGCCTAGGGAAATCCTGAGTAGAGCGTCAGTGCGAATCCGTTGATTGACACCCCAGCAAGGCTGTCCTTGTTAGCGTGACTTTTATGCCAGCTACCATCAGATTGTTTAAAAAAGTGTGGATAGGAGGAGGAGAGAGAAACCGGTCGTGCCTTGCAACACGTCCTGCCGCCCGCAAGATACATATGATTCTTGTCGGCACCTGCCGGAAGCCGGAGAGCAACGCGCATGGCGCCATCCCTCCCGAAGCATGCGAACGCGGCAAGCTGCCGCGGCTGAAGGGAGAGGAAGGGAGCGAGAATGAAAGCTTAGTCCACGCAATCGTTGCTCCGTTGTAGACCTAAAATTTGCACTTGCTTATCCCTTGGGTACCAAGATGTTCGTATGAGGAAATCTTTCGTGTGACGGCACCTTACTAGTTTTTTGTCTGTGCCCCCGCTCTGTTCCGAGCCTGCTCGCAGAAATGGGTGGCTGCGTCAAAAACTGCCAAGGAAAAACCTGCCAGGATGTATCCTCGCCAAGATAACTGCTGAGGGCCTGACCCTTACGACAATCACGGCAGTATGATAACGGCAGGCAACCAAAATACGCGCAAAGACTAATTGTACGAACACCAACGGGTGAACTCAAAAGGGATAAGACATGCAGTTGAGATTAAGTAAAGACATTAGTTCCACACAAGCATAAGCAGTACGATATCTAAATACAGGACATGCATCATGTTTTGTTACAGAACAGCGCGATGGCAAGAATAGTTCAAGGCCGTGCCTAGCGACCTCACGGAGCAGTGGGGACGGCGAGGACCTTATTGGCATAGGGGGCGGCCTTCTCCTTGGCAGCAGAAGCATCTGTGCCCTCCGGCAGCCTCCGAAAGCCGTCGGCAAGGTCGAGGTCCGGATGGCGATAGGCGATGTTGCTCAGAACCTTGAAGAGGGCGTTGCGGGCAAGCTTCCGGGATTCACTCGCGAAGCGACCGGCCTTTCCCTCTTCGTGTGCCTTCAGCTTTTCGATCAACTCATTGAAGAAAAGCCCTAGCTTGACGATGGGGACTTCATGATACTGGCCGAGAAGACTGGCCCTTCCATGCCCATCGCTGCAGTTTGGGCAGTGAGACGCTCGGCGATGTCGATCAAGCTCTTGATCCAAAGGTCGACCTGCTCAGAGTGGTTTGCCAGCTTGTCCTCTGCATCCTTCCGAAGAAGCCTTGTGGTGTCCAGATCTTTTGTCAGCTGCTTCTCGCGAGCCCCACTGGATTCCACCGAGCTCTCCGAGCTGCCAATCCTGGCCTTCAAATCTTCAATGGCGCCGTTGGCGGTCTCAGGGCCTTGGCTCTTGGAGGAGAGCTGCGATTGCATCTCCTTCAGAAGAACCTATGCCTTCCGCGCCTCCTCCTTGAGGGTCGCGACTTCCTTGACGCTCCCGGCAAGCTCTTCTGTCAGCTTGGCCTGCTGTTGGTCAAGATCGGTCTTGGCAGTGGATGCAGCAGTGAGGTCGTCAGCAAGCTTCTTCATTTGGATGGCGGAGTCAGCAGTGAGGGCGTCCAGGGCTGCCTTATGCCTGTCCTCCTGCTCCTTGGTACGCTGTTGTACGAGGGCTTCCAGTTCATCATCCTTGGCGTGGAGGGTGTCCTCGAGTTTCTCTTCCCGGTAAGAGACATCCTTCTCCTTGGCATCTAAGAGCGCCATGCGCTCCGCCAAGCAAGCCTCCTGGGTGATTACATCCTCCCTTGCCATGGAATTCGCCTCTTGCTGCCTCATAAGGACCTAGAACTGCTTGCCGTGCCAGTCGCACAGCTCGCTACCCTTGTCCCTCAGCTTCTGGTCCACCTTGTTGGCGGACTTGCGCTGCTCCTTGAGCGCCTGCCATTTCTAGCTGTGCCGACTCTGCATCTCCTTACTACCTGCCGCCATGGACTCCAGGAAAGAAAAGTCCATGGCGACGGTGACGGAGTCGTCTGCCTCTTCGACCCCTTGGTGCAGCGACACCAAGATGTGCTGAATCTCTCCGTCGAGTTCCGTGCTCGTCGCCGCTGACAAACCAGGGGCTCCGAGCCTAGGCCGCGCAAGCACCAACGCCAATTGCCTCAAAACTAGTGGCGGGGCCATCGCCGACGTGCCAAAATACGGAAGGGGGTCCATGGTTTGAAGGGGGATTTTCTCTTCAACCAAAACCCCCGACCCTGGCGCGCTGCCGGGGGTTTTCTCCGATTCCTTCAAGAGCTCCTGGATACCCCCGGCAGCATGTTCTTGCCCCTCCGCGGCAGCGTTCTTGGCGGCTTCCTCCGTGGCATCCTTCCCTATGCTGGCTACCTCTTCCAGCAGTTCAGGCTCTTCGATCAGAGGGGCTGCAGGCAGAGTCAACAATCAACGATAAGGAAGCATAAGCATTAGAGAGCCAGGGACATGGAGCAAGATGATAAAAGTAGCAGAATCGAAAAGAGTAAATGGATTACCCGGAGATGCCTGCCATGGAGGAGCTTAGGTTTTCCCCGGCAACGTTAGTTGCCGAGCCATGGTCACCATCCCCTCCCTCGGTAACCACGGCATCGTCCTGGGCGGACCCTGCCATTGAAACCCTTGTCGGGGATCCCTCGACTCGATCGGCAGGCTGGGTGGGCCCCTCCTGGAAGGACTCGCCCTGAGTAATTTCTTGCCCTCCTCTGGATATGGAGGTGGGGAGCTCTCCTCCATCACTTCCAACGGGAGGAGCCAACCCTGCACTTTTAGGCCGGGGGCTGAGCTGGGGGCTTGGTGTCGGATCATTCGTGCTGTTTCCCACCAGGCCCGTGCCTTCCACAGTCTTCGGCGGCTCCGCACGCCTGAGCCGCTTGGTCCGGTGGATGAGGGTCTCGCCTTCTTCCTCCTCCTCCCTGACAAAGAAAACAAGCCAAGATCAGTCAGCAAGCAAGAGAATATGCGGAAACTGCAGCAAAGAAAGGAGAGTGTTCTTTCTTACTCTTCGTCAATGAGCATGGAGCTTAGCTTGAACTCCATGGGAGGTGTGGGCGCCCTGCTTCTCTTCTGGGGCGAAGGAATGGAGCTTCCCGGCAACTTCGAGCCTTGCGAAGGCGCAAGGGACTCCGACGACGATGAGCTATGCGAGGAGCTCGAGCCGGACTGGGAGCTGGAGTCGACTCCCATGGCTACCAATTGCTTGGCGGGAGGGGTCCTCGCCCCGGAAAGGTGAGAGGACAGCCGGCGCACCGCATCCGTCTTGCTGCCCTTGGAGATAGTCTTCTTCACCTTCTTGGCGGCAGGTGCAGGATCGGGAACCACTGCTCCCCGGCTAGCCACCCGCCTGCGAGGGCGCTGCTCCAAGATTGGCTCGGGGGCTTGAGGGCCTGCCGCGAGCCACTCCTTCCCGAGCTGCTCTGCCTCTACAACCCCCTCTTCCTCCTGGGCCTCTGCTGCCGCTGCATATAAAGCCTCAATCCCGGCAGGCTCATCCTCGATAGGCTCGTCCCCGGCAGGCTCTCCCTCGGCAGGATCATCCCCAGCAGCCACCTCTGTGGCTTGCACCTCGCTTCTGCCGTGGGAGGAGCCTTTGTCCTCAGCCTCCTTCTCTTCCTCCACTGCCTTCCCGGCCTTCGCCTTTGTGGCAGCTCGGAGTGCCTTGTCCTCCTCGATCCACCTCCTGTTGAACGCCTCCTCCACCTTGGAGGTGCATTTGAACATATTGGTCTCCACCCTCGTAGCCCTTTCCACTAGGCTGGAAGTCCACGCAAGCTCTTCGTTAAGCTCAGGCAACTGCCATTCACCCGCAACCCCATGAGCGTTGCAATCTGGCATCCATTTCAGAATCTGGTCCCGGGCAGAATTGATGTTCAACGGGATGACATTTGCCGGCAACTTGAACGGCCCAAGGCTGCCAAACAGTTGTTCGCACAACCAAGCATGGCCGTAAACTGATAGATTGTTGGTCAGGCCAGGGTACAACCTCATCCTGTCTGCAGCATCTCCGTACTGCCAGGCAAACCTATCCCTCTTCTATAGTGGCGCGATGCGACGCCGAAGGAAGTCGGCCCCCACATGACCGATGGTCAGCCCGGCAGCCTTTAGACGGGTAATCCTGTTTATTGCCGGGCGGAGCCTGTCATCAGTAAGGCCATACTCCCTCCAGTCGTTTCCGTGCACAACGCACTCTGTCCACACCTCACAGAAATCTGGGGCCTCCTCGTCCTGGATCCAGCACCAGTCTGCCCTCCACTCCTCCCATCTGTCGCGCTCCTGCCCAGGGAGGTAATCCCAATTTTCCTTCGCCACCCGAGGTATCCAACTTATATTCCCGGAACGGTGGGCTTTATTCTCCACCAATGGGACGAAATAGTGCCTGAACAAGTCGACATTGGGGGCAACTCCAACAAAGTTCTCGCACAAGTGGGCAAAAATTGCCATGCACGCCATTGCATTTGGCGTAAAGTCCAGAAGGTGGAATCCATAGATCACCATCATTGTCTCAAAGAAATCCGAAAAGGGAGGACAGAGGCCACAGATGAAGTATGCGCAAAAGAATCGATATGAATCTGGAGGATCCTTTTTCCCCTCTGCCAGGACCTTGGGTGCGCCATGCCCCTTCGGGGCCTCCCTCCCCTAGAGATATCCGTACCTTGCTTTCAGCACATCGCCGTCCAGATTCGACGGGAAGAAGACCACGTCTCCCATTCGCTTCTTGTCCAATTCTGTCGCTCTCTTCTTGCTCCCCTCCGCGGCCACCTCCTTCGCGGCGGTCGTCCGCCTCCCCTTGGGGGTGGCAGTTTTCTTCCCCATCTCCTCAGGTTACGGCGAGGGATGGGGGAAGGAAGCTGGATGGGGATCAGAAGCGAATACGAGCAAGGAAGGAGAGCAGTTGCTTGGCTTGCGGGAGAAGATGATGGAGGGGGCAAGGTGAACGATGAATGAGCAGTGCCCCATCGCGGTTTTCTCTCTTAAGGGAAAAGACATGGGGGAGGGCGCGACTCTTCAGAAAGTTACCATTTTACATTAACTGAAGCAGTCCCACGCCCCACGACACGCGGTAATTACGCAAACTGGACGTTGGATTGACTAGTCATCATGACAAACCACTGCATGTGCAGCATTCTCTCGCCACGTGTCCGTGCACTGTTTGGGGCGTAACCCAACGTGCCCAGCGACACGTATGGCTCAGGCCCGGGGGCTTCTGTCCGGGTACACAAACAGGGGTGTATGTTTTCCCCTAACTTGTGCACGGACAGCAACCCTTCGGTCCGGCAACTCTCAGCATCCAAGACCAGACCAAGCAGAAGAGATCAGCTCTTTGAGAAATCAAAGGGCGGATCAAGAAGACCAAGTCAAGCCAAAGGAGCAAGATACTACTAAGGAAAAACCTCCCTTGCCAGGCAGGCAAGCCTGGCGGGGTCAAGGTAGCCCCGAAGACAAGTCTCAAGACTGCCCAGGCAAGCTTGCCAGGGACGCTGAGGGTGGATTACCCCGCCAAGGCTCCACCGCTCCACCTCACAGCAACGCAAGTCACCGATCGGTGCGGTGTCGAGCCCCCAAGTGACTAAGTGGCTGCTACTTAGCACGTGGCAGCCACTTCCAGAGGAAATCACCTCCAAATGACACCCATCCAGGGACGTGTCATGTAGGCAGGCGAGAAGGTGGCCGAACAGCACGGCAAGGCTTGCCGGGCTACGGTACCACGTGACACTAAGTGGTGCATTTAATGCGCTCTGTCCTGTCTGCAGAGTTAGGTATGATAGCACTGTTTGCTATCTAATCAGTATGCAATGACTGATTTACCATTGTGGTGACCCCTTGATCTATAAAAGGAGGGCCATGGCAACCTAAGAAAGGATTCAGACCCTTGTACACTCATACGCGCGTAGTTGCTCTAGCCCCAAGGAAACCTTGCCGGGCTAGAGCGCTGCGTCTCCACCATGGTCCTCTCATCAATCCACCAAAGCAGGAGTAGGGTTTTACGCCTCGCGATGGCCCGAACCTGGGTAAAACTGCCCATGTGATCGCTGCTCCGCGCCCTCCGCTCTTTGTGCAATGCGTCCTTCCCCCTGCCGAACCACAAGGGGCCGGTGGCCCCATAGGTGGCCATGTTTTCCCAGAACACGGATCGGCCAACGGTGACGTGGTTGTTCCTAGTTCGCTGGAGGGGTGCACTACGAAGACTAAACGGTGAACGCTCGCAATCTAAGAGAACCAGTGGCGGCGCAGACAAATAGAAAAACCGGAGTGACCCGGTTCGATCTAAACCAAACTACCCGTAAATAAACCGCACTAAAACCGATCTAATAAAAGAAAAACCCAACTATTTGATCTAATCTAATCTATACCATTGTTTATAGATCGCGTGGAGGAGGCTTCTTCCAGCAGCGGTGGTGACTCCGGCGAGGTCATCGGCGGTGGTGGCGGCTTGGACGTTTGTGGCGGAGGCGCTCCAGTCGTCGGCGGCGACGGTGGAGAAGTCAGGCGGAAGTGGCACGTCGAGGGGGCTCCGGCGATGGTGTTGATGGCGTTCGAGGGTGACGGAGAGGAGCGGGGCAAGCTCGGCGGGCTTCGGCTCCGGCGGTTGCATCGATGGGGATCCGAGCGACGGCTCCGGGCGTCGGTGAGCTAGGGGAAGATCTCCAGGAGGTGCGGAAGATGACGACGAAGGTGAAGGTGGTCGACGGTGAGCTCAGGGACGATGGACTCGAGCGGGCCAAGCTCGACAGCGACGGTGATGCTCGGTGGTGAAGGGGGTGATGATCCTGGTGGTCGTAGGCGGCGGTGGAGGTGTTCAGGCGATGTAGGGGAGTGAGGGGAGGTCAGGGTGGTCTCGGGGAGGTGTGAGATGGTCGGGGTGGTGCGGTAGGGCGACAATGGTGCGGCGGCGGCGCTCGTCTCCGGCGAGCAATCGAGGAGGCGGCGGGGGTTGTCGGTGCGGGGAAAAGAGGGGGACGGGTCGAGGGAGAGGGGTACAAATAGGGCAGGTGACTTGGAGGAGGGGTCGGGCACGTTATACAGGCTATCCCGAGATACCCGGACGCAGTGGCGGCGTCGAGCGTGATCCGGGCACGGCTGTTGCATGCGGGAGGAGGAAGGAGATGGTGGGGCTGGGTGCCAGTGACTGCGGAGAGAGGGTGTGTGAGCGGCTGGCCGACCCGAAGGGTTTTTAGGCGGGGGCGCAGGCTAGTTGGGCGAGCTGGGGCGCGGTGGTTGCTGGGCCGCCTGGCCTGGCTGGCGCTAGACGTTTTCCTTTTTTCAAAAGACAGAAAAGAAAACAACTAAATAAAGAAAACTAATATAGTTTTATATAGGACATATATATATCAAAATGATCAGAAAAATAAACCCTAAATGATGAACTATTTTTCAGAGGCAAAATAAAATCTTTATAAAAAACATTTTTTTTAAATTCCAAATAAAACTCAAATTTGAACTCAAAATTTTTGGCATTATTTTCTTGTGACATTTTTGGAGTGTCATGTTAGCCCCTCTCATACTTTTGAACAAAGTATTTGTCAGCAATTTTTGAAATGAATTTCAATGCCAGTTTGAATTCAAGTCAAAATCAAATAAAATTTTCAGTTGCCTCTGAAATTCAAATTCCACCAAAATTTCACACAATCATTCACACATAAATCAAACAAACAATCATAATTATATATTTAATATAAAATTCCAAAATTTAGAATTTTGGGATGTTACAAACTACCACACTTAAAATGAATCTCGTCCTCGAGATTCGAAGAGGCTAGAAAGAAAGGTTAGGGTTTGGGGTCTTCTATCACTTCCATTGATCGGAAAGGTCTGGGGTGCTACCACACTTAGAAGCATGATTGTGGTTCCAACAAACCCATGTACTCCATCCCTTTGGGTTGACGGTGTCGCTCTTCTCTTATTCTCTGGGATAACTCTTTCACTGGTGCCCTTCCGGTAAGGGCATAACATTTTCTTCAAAATATTGTGTCCTTTCATCAAAATAGGGTTGTTCCTGTGACTGAGTCTTCTTAGTTCACAGGTCTGTCGCCAATACTAAACAACTATTAAAATCTCATGGTGGTCAATGATTTCTGGTTTCTACAGGAAATGGGTGTGGGTTAAATCTCTCCGTATAACCTACGTTTGGCAATGATTGCCTGTACAGGGTTCCATCGTCCTACCAATCTAAGGTTTTTGGCTTGACGTGTCGGCACTCTCTTAAGGCTTTCAGGGCTCTCTAATTTTCCAACAACATATGATAGTTCGTGATAGAAGTTTTCGGTATGGGGGCCTATCCATCCCGTACTTAAATCATTAACACATACGCAAATAGTGAATCACGTATTCTAACACTTGGGCAGCCTCACGTACATTGTAGAATTTCTCTTATCGACGAACTTAGTTCGGATAATTCCATTGATTGTGCAAGCAGAACATCTATTGTTTCTTCATAACTCTCGGGTTTTCGTATCGTCCTAAGGAACATCTGCTAATCAAATCACAGCTTCTTCCAAAATTTCTTCTTCCAGGGAGTACTTGATCCTTATTAATTCCTGGGCCTATGGGTTATGGGCCCAGTTCAACACCTATATAGCTTTAACTCATCCTTTTGAGCTATTATTCTTCATACCCTTGGGGTAACCAACATATAGGAATAAGACTCATACTCATTTTGTCAAAACCCCACTCTACGGAATACATTTTCTTTTCCATGGGTCAAGTGTCCTCACAGAGTACTACCACCCTTGAATTGCACAATTCATCCATAGACCATATTTCCCATATCCTCGAAACTGGTCCAAATCCGTGTTCATAGAGTAACAACTCATACAATTCAACATATGCAATTAGGACACTTTAACTTTAGTTATTCATGAACCATTACAATATCTGAGACTTCCATTACATAAATTCAACTCCATATCCTTATGAACATAAATGCTTCCTACTACACTTATTACCAATATTAAAATTCTCAATTACTCAGTTCCTGCTTCCTTGTAGCGAAAACATATGAATTCCGACAAGTCTCGAGGCTTCTTGAGGATCGTGTCTGCTCCTTGGGATCTTGGCTTCTTCTCTAGATATTTATCAGCGTAATGACCTAAATCCTTGCACCTGAAACAAGCGATATTACTCAGGTCCTTTTCTGCAGAAATTGGGTTGTTCTGGGGATGCCTTCGTTTTATCTTCCTCGATTACTCTATAATGATCAGAGCTTCTATCTCCTGAGGGTCAAACTTCACTTTTGTTGTCGGGAAGTCTCCTGGATACTCTTCTTTTTCCTTCTTGCAATATTGGAAAAAAGGTCTTCTTCTCCACATGAATAGCAAGTGTTGGAGTAAAATCTGTTTAGGCCTTCTTCTTCAGGGTCTTGAACAACTTCCCTCATCACAGGTTCTTCTAAACTTTTCCTGAGGGCTTCTTTCTACTGCTTGGTAATTTCTTGTACATTGGGGTAATGTGACACTGAGCAGGGTAGTGTGTAGTTCCCTCACACAGGAAAAAAGTAACCTGCCTAATTCGGCATTCTTTGGCTGGGTGATTTTCCTCACAATGAGGGCATCCATCCTTTTGTTCTTCCCGGGTGTGTCCTATTTCTCCACAAATCTTGCAGGCACAAGGTTTCTTCTTCGGGTTATCATCGTGCTTCCGGATGAGACGGGATCTTAACATAGTCTTCTTGAATTCCTCCTAAGTTTTTGCTCCAATATATCCTTGTATGGCTTGATGCATTTTCCACCAGGTTGCAGCACTTTCCGAAAAGTAATGAAGAGCGTATTAAACCTCATACTTCCTTCCAATCAAATTTCTACCGAAATGATCTTCCATGTGTTTTTAATCCATAGCTCTGCCTTCGGCTGAGTCAACGGTCCAGAGAATACAAGTCCATCTTCATTCATCATCTATTGGGTTCAATGGTTTGGGGTGAGATAAGAGATTAAAGGATACCCATACAAACAACAAACAATTCCTAGCTCAGAGTTTCTACCGTCTGGAATGGGTCGATTTACTATGGTTTCGTTACGACGTCTTCATTTCTTCAGGTATTCAATGCTCGGGAGTTTCCAATTCCTGATGCTTCTCCCTTATGAAGGACTTCTGTTGCTCTTCCATAACTTACGTCTCTCATGGTGAAATAAGCATAGACCTAAGAATATCGCATCTATCCAACCATTCAATAAACACAAAAAGATATAACAGCCAAGCATTCATTTTCAATCAATTCTACAGTATCGCCGCCCACATAAGTTGGTATGGTCAGATACTTAAATCGCAAAACATTATGTTTATTTTTCTCATGGTGGGGCTACTACTAAGCTAACTTATCGGGACCTAATCCTTATCTCCACTGGGCTTCTTTTGTGTGGACTTGATCTCCTCCAATTCTTGTGCTAGATTATCCTGGTTGACGCGGAGTTTCTTGTGACGTCCCTGTATATCCTGGAGTTGGTTCTTGAGCTTCTGGATCTCAACGTCCTTGGCATGAGACATGGTCCTGCTGCCCTTCAGTTCTTTATGCATCTTCGGGATCTCGGGATTTTCCTCTTCCAGCTTGATTACCTTCAGCCTTTGAGTCTCAACCTCTTCTCATAGTGCTTCATTGTCAAATAGGGCTTCCAGAAGATCCATTTGAAGATTCTTGATGTATTGCTCCAGATCTTGGTTATACACCAATAGTGGGGAGAACTTCATATTCAGCGCATCCGTCAGGGCAATGGTGGCTCCATTAACCTTTTGCCATCCAACCTTTCCAAAGTAGTGGGGTTTTAGTGTAGCGTGAGGACGATAGCATAAGCGTGCAATCGCATCATGGACGGCAGTGTTTATGCCCATATCACAGTCACCATTTATCGTTCCAAAGCTGATGTCTGCAGTCTTGGGGTCTTCTTTACGGGCAAAATTGGGTCTTGACTCCCCATGATCCTGAAGTCCTCTTAGTTGCCTTGATCTCTGGTATCAGCAGGTTCAACAGTATGACTAGCTCCAACAGGAATGGGCCCCCAAGAACCTTCTCATAGTGTTCTCTTTTCTTCAGAATGTAGCTCTTTTACGTCGCTTGAGCTACGTCAGTATTTCCCCAAAGAGGAAGGGATGACACAGCACAACTACGGTAGGTATTTCCCTCAGTTATGAAACCAAGGTATCAATCCAGTAGGAGAACCAAGCAACACTATGTAAACAGTACCTGCACACAAAGAACAAATACTTGCAACCCGACGCTTATGAGGGGTTGTCAATCCCTCTACGGGTAACGGTGCCTGGAATTGTCAAGTTGACAGGATAAAAATTGTGTAGATTGGATAAATAGATCTCGATAAAACGCGAAATAAAATAAGTAACAAAAAAGTGCAGCAATATATTATTGGGTTTTTGGAATAATAGATCTGGAAATAAAAGTGAATAAAAATAGATCTCAAAGCAAATATGATAAAGAATAGACACGGGGGCCATAGATTTCACTTGTTGCTTCTCTCAAGAAAATAGCACACGGTGGGTAAACAAATTACTGTTGGGCAATTGATAGAAGATCGAATAATTATGACGTTATCCAAGGCAATGATCAATATATAGGCATCACATACAAGATTAGTAGACCGACTCATGCCTGCATCTACTACTATTACTCCACACATCGACCTTAATAGCAATGATACATGCGTGTCTTGCTGCCCCTTCTGTCACTGGGAAAGAACACCGCAAGATCGAACCCATCACAAAGCACCTCTTCCCATGGAAAGAAAAATCGATCTAGTTGGCCTAACTAAACCAAAGATTCAAAGAAGAATACGAGGCTATAAATAATCATGCATATAAGAGATCAAAATAAAACTCAAATAATATTCATGGATATAGATCTGATCATAAACTCAAAGTTCATCGGATCCCAACAAACACACCACAAAAAGAGTTACATCTAATAGATCTCCAAGAGACCATTGTATTGAGAATCAAAATAGAGAGAGGAAGCCATCTAGCTACTGCCTACGGACCCGTAGGTCTATGATGAACTACTCACGCATCATCGGAGAGGCACCAATGAGGATGATGAACCCCTCCGTGATGGTGTCTAGATTGGATCTCGTGGTTCTCGAACTTGCGGGGGCTGGAATTGTGTTTCGTCGACTCCCCTAGGGTTTCTGGAATATTTAAGGATTTATAGGGCGAAGAGGTGGTGCAGGACGTCACCGAGGGGGGCACAATCCCCTTGGGCGCGCCTGGGCCTCCTAGCGCACCCTGTTGTGTTTTGCCCACCTTGAGCCTCCCCTGTGGTACTTCTTTCGCCCATGTGGTGTCTTCTGGTCCAAAAAATTCTCCAAAAAGTTTCGATGCGTTTGCACTCCATTTGGTACTGATATTCTTCGAAGTAAAAAAACAAGCAAAAAACAGCAGTTGGCACTGGGCACTATGTCAATAGGTTAGTCCCAAAAAATGATATAAAGTTGCTATAAAATGATTGCAAAACATCCAAGAATGATAATATAACAACATGGAACAAGCAAAAATTATAGATACGTTGGAGAACTATCAGCATCCCCAAGCTTAATTCCTACTCGTCCTCGAGTAGGTAAATGATAAAAATAGAATTTTTGATGTGGAATGATGCCTAACATGTTCATCACATATCCTTTTCTTTTGTAGCATGGACATTTGGACTTTTATATGGTTCCAAGCAATAGTCTAGTTTTGACATGAAGATTTATAATACTCAAGCATATCAACAAGCAACCATGTCTTTCAAAATATCAACACTAAAGAAAGTTATCCCTAGCCCATCATGCTCAATCATTGATCCATTCAGGAAACACACTCGCATATTAGCTACATCCAATGCTCAAGTACGATCATAGTGCCCCTTAGTTGGTGCTTTATAACAGAAGATGGAGACTCAAATAAAAATAAAATTACATAAAGTAAATAGATAGGCCCTTCGCAGAGGGAAGTAGGGATCTGTAGAGGTGCCAAAGCTCAAAGCTTAAATTGAGAGATAATTTTTTTTGAGAGGCATACTTTTCCCGTCAACGAAAACGACCGAGTAATTCCCAACACCTTCCATGCTAGATATATATTAGGCGGTTCCCAAACAGAAAATAAAGTTTATTCCTTTTTCCACCATTCTTTCACATTCCACGGCTAGCCGTATCCACGGGTACCATCCATACCAACACTTTCCAAGGAATTTATTATTTGACTATATAAAGTAAATTTCTTTTTCATTTCAGGACTGGGCATCCCTATTACCGCTGCACTGTCGTGCAATGACAAGTTAATAAACACTCATCTTGATAATAACACATCTATCATAGAAACTATTGGCCACCCCCTTCCGCTTCATGAGAGGTACGAGCACACAAAAAGGAAATTCATTTTGAAAATTATAGATGGCACATACAAATTTGCTTAGAATGGCATGGAAATACCGTATATAGGTAGGTATGGTGGACTCATGTGGCAAAACTAGGTTTAAAGAATTTGGATGCACAAGTAGTATTTCTACTTAGTACAAGTGGAGGCTAGCAAAAAGATTGAGAAGCAACCAACCAAGAAACAAAAAATCACATAAGCGAGCATTAAGCATAACTAACACCAAATAATGCACCACAAGTAGGATATAATTTCATTGCATAACTATTGACTTTCATGCTTGCATAGGGAATCACAAACCTTAGCACCAATATTCTTACTAAAGCATAATTACTCACCAACATGACTCACATATCACTATCATCATATCTCAAAACTATTAGAAAGAATCAAGTTTATTTTGTCCAATAATCTTCATGAAAGTTTTTATTATATCCCTCTTGAATATCCATCACTTTGGGACAAGTTTCATATATTGCAATTGCTTTTGACAAGCTCAAACAAATCTAAGTGAAGAACATGAGCATAAAAAATTTCGTCCTCAAAATAATATAAGTGAAGCTTGAGAGAATTTCTTCAAAACTTTACTCACTCTCAAATTAATCTAAGTGAAGCATTAGAGCATTTCTTGAAAAATATTAAAGCACACTGTGTTCAAAAAGATATAAGTGAAGCACTAAAGCAATTCCATAGCTCAAAAAATTTAAGTGAAGCATATAGAGCAATTCTAACAAACCATAGCATAATTTTGGCTCTCTCAAATAGGTGTGTCCAGCAAGGATACTTGTGACAAACTAAAAAGCAAAAAAAGCAAAGACTCATATAATAGAAGTCGCTCAATGCAAAACTCATGATATGTGACGAATAAAAATATAGCTCCAAGTAAAATACTAATGGTCGTTGGAAGAAAGAGGGGATGCCTTACGGGGCATCCCCAAGCTTAGTTGCTTGGTTCTCCTTGAATATTAACTTGGGGTGCCATGGGGCATCCCCAAGATTAGGCTCTTTTCACTCCTTATTCGTTCATCCATCGTGATCTCACCCAAAACTTGAAAACTTCAATCACACAAAACTTAACAAAACCTTCGTGAGATCCGTTAGTATAAGAAAACCAATGTTTACTTTAAGTACTATAACAAACCCATTCAAATTTTGTTATTGCATTTTATCTACTGTATTCTAACTTTACCATGGCTTATACCCTCCCCCCCGATACAATCCATAGATTCATCAAAATAAGCACACAATGCAAAGAAAACCGAATCTGTCAAAAACAGAACAGTTTGTAAATATGCAAATTGTTCTCATACTTCTGTAACTCCAAAAATTCTGAACAATTATGATAACATAGGAAATTTGTATATAAATCTTTTGTACAAAATTAACAATTTTTCTTCGCTTGTGTGAATTTAAAAAATTCTGTTACTGGACGCAAAAGTTTCTGTTTTTCAATAGGATCAAATCAACTATCACCAAAGCTATCCCAAAGGCTTTACTTGGCACAAACACTAATTTAAACATAAAAAACACCATCATAATAGAGGCATGATTGTGCAAACACTCAAGAACAGAAAGAAAAAGGCAAAAATAAATTTTATTCATTGGGTTTCCTCCCAACAAGCGCTATCGTTTTATGCCCCTAGCTAGGCAAAATGCATAGATTCAAGTATTGTCATTTTTAGTTTCCAATTCCTCAAGCGCACAACCAATATTCTTCAAATATTTAGCATGCATATTCTCGATAATAATATTTCTAGGAATAAGATTGAAGAATTCATTCTTGCAAGTGGGGTTTCCCACAACTTCAACAAATTCAGGGTGAATACTAATCATCTTAAGATCTTCTTTGTTATTATTAGAAGTTGCACCCTTGTTATTGGTGACTTGAGAAATCTTGCCAATTTTTACGGGAGTTTTTTCAATAGTTTTAGTAGAAGCAAAAGGCAAGCTTAAATTACAAAAAATTTCTTCCAACTTATCAATCCGGGAAGGACTCTCTCCAATTCTTTCATTAATTATGGTTTCATTTTCCCATAGTAATTTGAAAACATCGCCTACTTTTGACCCAAATTTATTAGCAAGATTCTGCATCTTTGTATCTAAGTTTTCAATTTGCTCTAGGGTGACCATCTTCTTTTCAATAGCATCTAATCTTTGCATAACATGCTCAATTGTCAAGATTGTTTCATTAATAATGATAGGTGGTGCACCTACTAGATCTCCCATGGCATTAAAAGCATCTAAATACGGACACATCAAGAAATTTCCACCGGTAATCGTATCAAGGACGAATCTATACCAAGTGGTGATGCCCACATAAAAATTGCGAAGAAGAACAACGGTTGATTGCTTACGAACAGATCTACTATGAGCATTGCAAATCCTATACCAAGCATCTTTTAGATTCCCCCCTTCCCTTTGTTTAAAATTAAGAACATTGTTCTCAGGGGTACACGCAATAGAAGAAGAACTAGCCATAACAACAAAGTGGCTAACAAGATTGCACACAAAATAGATCTGACGAGAAAAAATGGCGAATGAAAAAGAGGGCGAATAAAACGGCAAATTTTTTGTGAAGTGGGGGAGATGAAAACGAGAGGCAAATGGCAAATAATGTAAATTGCATGGAGATGAGATTTGTGATTAGGAACCTGATAGATGTTGATGATGTCTCCCCGGCAACGGCGCCAGAAATTCCTATTGATGTCGCTTGAACTATGTCGGTATTTCCCCAAAGAGGAAGGGATGATGCAGCACCGCTATGGTAGATATTTCCCTCACTTATGAAACCAAGGTATCAATCCAGTAGGAGAACCAAGCAACACTATGTAAATAGTACCTGCACACAAAGAACAAATACTTGCAACCGACGCTTATGAGGGGTTGTCAATCCCTCTATGGGTAACGGCGCCTGAAATTGTCAAGTTGACGGGATAAAAATTGTGTAGATTGGATAAATATATCTCGATTAAATGCGTAATAAAATAAGTAACAAAAAGAGCAGCAAGATATTTTTGGGTTTTTGGAATAATAGATCTGAAAATAAAAGCTAATAAAAATAGATCTCAAAGCAAATATGATAAAGAATAGACCCAGGGGTCGTAGATTTCACTAGTGGCTTCTCTCAAGAAAATAGCACACGGTGGGTAAACAAATTACTGTTGGGCAATTGATATAAGATCGAATAATTATGACGATATCCAAGGCAATGATCAATATATAGGCATCATGTCCAAGATTAGTAGACCGACTCCTGCCTGCATCTACTACTATTACTCCACACATCGACCGCTATCCAGCATGCATCTAGTGTATTAAGTTCATGGAGAAATGGAGTAATGCAATAAGAACGATGACATGATGTAGACGAGATCTATTCATGTAGGCATACCCCCCATCTTGTTATCCTTAATAGCAATGATACATGAGTGTCTTGCTGCCCCTTCTATCACTGGGAAAGAACACCGCAAGATCGAACCCATCACAAAGCACCTCTTCCCATGGCAAGAAATCATGCATATAAGAGATCAAAAGAAGACTCAAATAATATTCATGGATATAGATCTGATCATAAACTCAAAATTCATCGGATCCCAACAAACACACCGCAAGAAAGAGTTACATGAAATAGATCTCCAAGAGACCATTGTATTGATAATCAAAAGAGAGAGAGGAAACCATCTAGCTACTGCCTACGGACACGTAGGTCTATGATGAACTACTCGCGCATCATCGGAGAGGCACCAATGAGGATGATGAACCCCTCTATGATAGTGTCTAGATTGGAGCTCGTGGTTCTAGAACTTGTGGCGGCTGGAATTGTGTTTCACTGACTCCCCTAGGGTTTCTGGAATATTTCGGGATTTATAGTGCGAAGAGGCAGTGCCGAAGGTCACTGAGGGGGCACAACCCCCTGGGCCTGCCTGGGCCTCCTGGCCCACCCTGGTGGGTTGTGCCCACCTCGGGCCTCCCCTTTGGTACTTCTTTGGCCCATGTGGTGTCTTCTGGTCCAAAAAAATTCTCCAAAATGTTTTGCTGCGTTTGGACTCCGTTTGGTACTGATATTCTGTGAAGTAAAAAACAAGCAAAAAACAGCAACTGGCACTGGGCACTATGACAATAGGTTAGTCCCAAAAAATGATATAAAGTTGCTATAAAATGATTGTAAAACATCCAAGAATGATAATATAACAGCATGGAACAAGCAAAAATTACACATACGTTGGAGACGTATCACTCTTCATCTAAAATTTTGAAATAAGGAAGGTTTAGTAAAAGAATTCAAGAGTTACAAGAGCAGTATAAAATACAATTTGTTCCTATCGGGGTCTTCATATTACTAAGCCATTATCTAGGGTTATGTCCTACAGTCAACATGTGCTCTGATACCATATCTGTAGTGACCCGACCTCAAACGGTCAAGCCTCTGTGTATCTGTGCCATCCCTGCATCAGTATGCTGGCACACACAGTACATCAATGTATATATCAAAGTGCAATCACATGTATAAATAACATAAAACTAATATATACCTCATAAGTCTCAGCGAAAACGGTCAATTGGTTGTGGAGTCCCATCAACACCATCGGCAAGTTGAGTGTAGACCGTAACCCTACAAAGAAACTCACTTGTAGTAGAAAATCCTGCAACATGATATGTTTCAGCCGTGTAGGTCAGTACATTCAATGTACCGGCAAGATCACAATAAGAAAAACAGATGATAAAACTATTCTATATGCAATATGGCTTTGTGGCTCTATGTCTGAGTTTTTGCGTAAAAGCTGGTTTTATTTTTCCTACAACAAAGAATAGTCCAGGAATCTCTACTCCAAAGCAGATACCTATATATAACATGGTTCCGCCAACCAATGTCTCATAACCCAAAATCATCATATGTTACCCACATTTAAGTTTTCAATCCGATGTTGAGAGTTCCGAGATAGATCCGAGTCTAGAGGCCCAAATTGTCCGTAACTGGGGACACGACTAATCGATTAGCTTTTAACCCTCTGCAGAGGTTTGTACACTTTACCCGCAAGATTCAATCCCTTCCTTGTCATCCTCGCACTTCAGATTGTTTGAGAACAGGACGATTCGAAACATTGTCTTCCGTAGAGTTCGTCTGACCACTGTCCGGTACCCATCCAATCCTACAGTAGTTCTACATCTGCTGGTACTGTCCCAGCAGGAGTCACAACTAGGTCAACCAAGCCAGAGCCCATAGTGATTTGCGGTTGCACAGGTTAGCTTCCGGGCATGAAGTATTGTTTTAGGGTGGAGACCCTAAGTGGAGATCTTTCACGAATTTTAGGGGGATCCACGAAGAACGCGAAGAACACGAAGAACAAGAGGGGAAATCACAAGAGGAACACTCAACAACAAGTCCAATCACACATCTACTAGACTCACTGTTGGTGTACACAAACCAGGGTGGTTGTTTTGCGCTGACTTGTGCACAGACCAGCGTAGCCGCTGGGGGTAGCCAAGTCTTGCCGGGCGTCCCAAGCTCCAAACCAAGTCAACAACTAATCCAAAGATTCTAAGAGAAGTCTCCCTTGCCGGCCTGGCAAGGCTGGTAGGATCAAAACTATGGCTAGGATCGAGATCGAGCCACGCCAGCAAGGTCTCCGAGGCCGCCAAGGCCAAGGTAAAGCCTCAAGACAAAGGCCCGACAAGCTCCGTGCCGGCAGGCCACCACCAGTTGCCACCACCCCACCTCATCGAGTTGTCAGTCGCTAATCAGTGCGATGTCGAGCCCTCAGGCAGCTAGGTGGATCCTGTCAGGCACGTGTCAGCACGCTAGAGAGGAGTAAATCACCTTTATTGACACCCGTCCTGATGGCGTGTCACGCTAATAGGAGGTAGCTGGATAAGCAGCATGGCAACCTTGCCGGGATTCAACCTCCACAACACACCTAGCAGCCCATTTAATGTATTTTGTCCTATCTGTCAGAGTTAGGTATGATAGCTCTGTATCATTCACCCCTGTAATGACCTTTTTGGCACTGTGGTGAACCCTTGAGCTATAAAAGGAGGGCCAGGGCAACATTAGAAGGGGTTCGAATCTTTGCAACCCTCACGCATAGGCATTCGTGTAGCTGCTCTCTTCCCACCACTTACTGGGGGAGAGCGCTTTGTGTACTTGTACTCAAACACCACCAATACACCAAAGGCAGGAGTAGGCTTTTACGCCTCCGGGCGGCCTGAACCTGGGTAAAATCGTGTGCTCCTCATTGTAGTTGCTCTTTGTGTCGATCACCACCCCTCGCCGAACTTGCAAAGGGGCACCTTTGCCCCATAGATCGCCGGCTCCATGCCAACATCTTTGGCGCGCCATGTAGGGAGCTCTGCATTGGCGTAAATCAAAGTAGCGAGTGGCTCATCGGCTACGTGAAGCTCTGCATCTTCTTCATCACCCATGGCTCCTAAGAGAGAGGACTCCATGACTATCAAACCTCCTACATCCCAGCACCCATCGCCTCTGTTTGCGGGCAGCGCAGGCGGTGCTGCCGCTGCGGACAGAGCAAACGCTACGGTGGGTGAGGCTGGCACAGGTGGCGCGGTCACCAAGCCCATCGTGATGGGAGCAAGCAGCGGGAATTCTGGAGGCGGGTGCCTACCTCAACACTCACGTGAAGGAGGCGGTCATGGGACGGGCGACGCGGTTCTTCTACCCCCGCCTCCTCCTTGTGACCGCGAACGCAACCACAAGCATGACCTTGCTCGATCGGGCACAGACCACTGTTTTCCTGTCATGACAGCGAAAACTATGATCAGGGGAGGTGACCCCATCATCGAGACGTGCATGGTTGACCCGGTTGTCGGAAAGCCAGCGCCGAGCGACACAGGTACCCTCCCAGCAAGATCGGGTACCCGGCAGTATTGCGGGCCACGGCAAGCCCACTGAATGTCTATTCGACCCCGGCAACTATGTGATGCTGCCGGGGACGCCACGGCAAGATTCCACCTCATTTTCCCCTAATGGAATTCTTGATGCGTCAAGATCCCTCGTACGCATTTCGTACGCAGCGGAAGAAGATCCTCGCGTGCAAGGTTTCCAGGGGGAGAAAGGAGGAAGGGCCATCCGTTGTGCACGACGAAGATTGTAGTAAAAGGAAAAGCTAAGTTGAAAATTTTCTCAACTTCCTGTTCCTTAGTTCACTTTTTGCGATTCCCTTCGCTCGAACCTGTTGATTGTAGAAGAAACATGCACGCGAAGGAACCCCGATGTGGTCATTCGCACCCTTGTTTGTTTCAAGCCCGCTCAACAGCTCAGGTGGCTGCGTTGATAGCGTTGAAGGGTAACTTGCCGGGCAACACTGCCAGCAGACTGCCAACCCCGGTAAGGCTCCAGCATGCGTAGGGTGCTCAAATTATACAAAGATGAGAAACAGAGTAAAAGCAAAGGGATAGCATAAGTTCATACGACTACTTGAAAGTAATATTACACCATGAAAGTAGCAAAGACCTAACATAAGGTCGAAATGTGTTCTTTTTCCTTGGCTACACTATGGCGAATGGAGCATAAAACTTTAATCCCGGTGGCCTCCTTGGACCTTGGGGACTTGGAGCACTTTGTCGGCAAGAGGACCGACGTTCTTCTCAGCAGCAGAAGTGTCTGTACCCACTGGCAGCTTCTTGAAGGTGTTAGAAAGCTCAACGTCAGGATAACGCTAGGCAAGGTTGAGCAGGACTACGAAGACAGTGTCCCGGGAAAATTTATGGGATTCCCTGGTGAAGCAAACAGATCTGTCAGCTTCATACATCTTCAGCCCTTCGATGAGACACTCGAAGAAGTATTTTAGCTTAACAATCGAGACTTCATGCTCATTGATGAAAAAGGTCCAGCTCTTCATGTTCATGGTGGCGATCTGGGAGGAGATGCGTTCAGCTATGTCGACTAGGCTCTTCGTCCAAAGTTCGTGCAGCTCAACCTGGTGTTTGAGCTTGAGCTCGGCATCTTCCCAGCAAGTTTTGGCCGTGACTAGCTCCCCCGCCAAGAGTTTCTCCTGGTCCTTGGCTGATTCGAGATCTGTTTCCAAGGTGGCAAGCATGGCTTTCAGGTCCTTGGCAGCATCGGTGAAAGCATCCAGATCTTGGCCCTTTGATGTAAGTTGCGATTGCAGCCCCTCCAGAGTGGTGGAAGCCTTCTGCACTTCTTGTTTGAGAGCCTCGATCTCCTTTTTGCTCCCGGCAAGGTCTGTCTCTAGCCTTCCCGCTTGGGTCTCAAGGTTTGCCTTGGCGTTGGAAGCAGTGGCAAGATTATCAGCGACCTCCTTGAGTTTGGTGGCCGAATCTTGGGTTTGCGCGTCGATGGCCTTCTTGTGGTCGTGCTCCAGATTTTTGGTCTACTGCTGAATGAGGGCTTCTAGTTCATCATCCTTGCCACGGAGGGTGGCCGCAAGAGCCTCTTCCTGGGTGACGATATCCTTCTCTCTGGCGTTAAGAAATGCCTCATGCTCCGTCAGCTGGATATCTCGAGCCATTGCCTTCTCCTTTTCGGCGGTCAGCTTTTCTGCCTGTCGCATGAGAGATTGGACTTGCGCCTGGTACCACTCGCGCAACTCGTTGCCCTTGTCCCTCAGTTGTCGGTCCATGAGGTTGACGGAGTTGAGTTCTTCCTGGATCTCTTGCCACCTCTGGCCATACCTCTCCTGCACATCCTTGAACCCAGTAGCCATTGTCTCCAGGAAGGCCAGGTCTTTGGTGCAGTCGACAGGATCACCTACTTCCTTGGCCCTTTGGGTCAGGGCCGTCAGTATGCGGCTGATCTCCTCGTCCAAGTTCACCCCAGCTAGGATGGACGAGCTGGGGGCTGCTGGTCCAGGATGAGCGATGATCAGCGCCAAGCTGCTCGGAAAGTGCCGCGTTGCTGTTGCAAGTGGAGGCACCATCAAGTTTGATGCATCAGATTGGATGGGCGCCTTGTCCACAGCCATCTTGGTAGGATCAAACACGCTGCCGGGGAGTTTCTCAGTTTCTCCAGGGACCTCTCGAATATCCCCGAGGGCTTGTTCGCGCCCCTCATCAGCGACAATCCTAACAGCCTCCGCAGCGGCATCTTTCCCTATGTTGGCCACCTCCTCCAAAAGGTCTCCCTCCTCGAGCGAGGGGCTGTGAACAAGATCAAAGGCAGGAAGAGAATGAGGATCAAAGGCTGAAATCAAGGACCAAGAAAGCAAATATTTTCTGAGAAAGGGTTCAAAAGTAAGTGGATTACCCGCTGGTGACTATTGAGAAAGGACTTCCCTTTCCACGGCAACATCCGTTGCCGGTGCATGATTGTTGGCTACCTCTTCAGCAGAGGTGGCCTCAACATGAGCAGACCCTGTGGTGGAGGCCCTTGCCGGCGAATGCCCTCCTCGGACATTGGTCGATGGAGATGACGAGGGAGTCGCCCCCTCTTGGCGGGTTTCCTCCTGCTGGCCCCCTCCCATCTCCTTGTCGGGCGATGAGGGGGAAACCTCGATGTCCCCACAAGCGAACGAGGTCTGTCCCATGCCCTCGCGTAGGGGATTGGGCTGGGGGCTGAGTGCGGCAGCGTCCGTAGCACTCCCCGCCAAACCGGTGCCCGACATAGAGCCCGGCTCTACTATCGATCTGGCCCGTTTAGCCCGACACACAAGAGTCTCTTCGTCCCTGCCAAAATCAGTAGCACAAGATTATTTGACAATCAAACGGAAAACAAGGAATAGCTCAACGGAAGAACTCAAAGTTTCCCTTACTTTAGATCGTCGAGCATGGCGTCTAGCTCGTACGCCAGGGGCGGAGGTGATTCTCTAGCTCCCTCGAGCACTGGTGGGGTCCTGCTTGCTGGCGGAGCCAGGCTCGCCTGTGGGCTAGGATCAACTCCCGCAACAACCCGTTGCCGGAGGGGCGGAGTTTGGGTCTGGGAGAGGCGAGCGGATTGGCGGTGCACCACTTCCTCCTTGCTTCCCTTGGTGGTCGTCTTCTTCACTTTGGGGCCGGCCCGCGATGAGGAGGGGACCACCGGTTCCTGGCTTCCCCTCTTGCGAAGGTGGCGCCATTGCTTTGGGGCCTGAGGGGCCACCTTGAGCCCATGTCCCTCGTCAAGCTCTTTGGCCTCATGGGGCCCAACAGCCGCAACCTCGATCGCCTCGAGCCCGGCGACCTCCTCATCGGCGCGCTCCTCGCGCTCCTCATCTGAGGAGTTCCCGTCACCTGGGTTCCCCTCATCATCATCTCCAGCCGCTGCTCCCCCGGCAGCCTGAACTCTCCTAGCTTCTTTGAGCCTGCTGATTATGTACGCTCTCTCCTCCTTAGTGGTGACCTTGGTGAAGTCGATCTCTTTCCTGGTGACCTTCTCCTCCAAGCGAGAGACCCGTTCCATCTCATCCTCCAAGGTGGGCAAATATGAGTCTGCCTTGACCCCATTGGCATTACAGTCAGGCATCCACTGGAGGATTTGGCCCACGGCGGAGTTGATGTGCAGTGGGATGACTCTTGCCGGAAAGTGGAAGGTGCTAGTCCTGCGGAACAACTACTCGCACAACCAGGCGTGGCTCATGACCGTCAGGTTATTGCCACAACCTGGGTAAAGCCGCATCCCATCAGCAGCATTCTTGTACTCCTAGGTAAATCTGTCCCCCTTCTGCAGCAGTGCGATGCATCACCAGAGGTAGTCGGCTCCCACATTCTCAATGGTTAGCCCGGCAGGTTTGAGGCGAGCGATCTGGTTCAGCACCGGGCGAAGTTTGGCATCAGTAGCACCCAAGTCGCTCCAGTCATCGCCGCGCACCACGTTCTCAGTCCACGGTAGGCAGAATGGCGGGGCCTCCTTGTCTTGGATCCAGCACCAATCGGCCCTCCACTCCTCCCACTTGCCGTGCAGTTGCCCACCAAGGTATCCCCAGTCCTCTTTCTCCCCCCGCGGTATCCAAGATATGTTCCCCGAAAGAGATTTATCCTCAATATGGGGGATATAGAAATTACAGAACAAGTCCACATTGGGGACGACCCCGACAAAATTCTCGCATAGATGGGCAAAAACTGCCATGCACGTCATCGCGTTGGGTGTGAAATCCAACAGGCGGAACCCGTAAGCATACATCATGGCGCAGAAGAAATCAGAGAATCAGGAAGAAAGGCCAAAGTAAAAATACGCGCAGAAGAAGGGGTACGAATCTACTAGAGTCTTGGGCCCATCTGGGAGAAGCACTGGTGCTCCATGGCCGCCCCTGGTCTCTCTCCCCCACATGAATGCATACCTTGCAATCAGAGTGTTGGCATCCTGGTCCGACAGTGAGAAGACAATGTTCTCCCGCCGCCACTTGTCCAGCTCCTCTGCCTCCTTCCTCTTCTCCTCCGTTCCTGAATCCGCAGGCTTGGCTGCCTGTTTCCCCTTTACAACGCTCTTCTTGCACCCCATGCCGAGCTCTGAGGGAAGGAAGGGGATCTGACGAGGTCTGAGGATGGATGGTGGCGGTGGGGGTGGTTTCCGTCCCAAGGAAGAAGATGAAGCGAGAGGAAATGGGTGCGAATGAGCAGCGCCCCTTCGCGTTACCTTTTTCTTGGGAATACGCAAGGGGGCTGGCTCTTCGCTGTTTTTCCTGATAAATGCTGCACTCGTGGGTGCACTACCAAATAATTGCTCCAAGCCCACATTCCCACAACCCACAGTAATTGTGTGTGATGGACGTGTGATTGATAGGTCATCATGGTCAAGACTGCGTGAGCAGCGGTTTTTCGCCGCGTGTCTGTGCACTGTTTGGGCCTAACCCAACGACGCCCCTCGACACGTATGGCTCAGGCCCGGGGGCTCCTGTCGGTGTACACAAACAGGGGTGTTTTTCCCCTGACTTGTGAATAGACCAGCGTAGCCGCCGGGGGTAGCCAGGTCTTGCCGGGGATCCCAAGCTCCAAACCAAGTCAACAACTAATCCAAAGATTCTCAGAGAATTCTCCCTTGCCGGCCAGGCAAGGCCGGCATGATCAAAACTACAGATAGGATGGAGACCGAGCCACGCTGGCAAGGTCTCCGAGGCTGCCAAGGCCAAGGCAAAGACGCAAGACGAAGGCCCAGTAAGCTCCGTGCGGGCAGGCCACAACCAGTTGCCACCGCTCCACTTCACCGAAACGTTAGTCGCTAATCAGTGCGGTGTCGAGCCCTCAGGCAGCTAGGTCGATCCTGTCGGGCATGCGGTAGCATGCTGGAGAGGAGTAAATCACCTTTATTGACACCCGTCCTAATGGCGTGTCACGCTAATATGAGGTAGCTGGATAAGCGGCGCGACAACCTTGCTGGGATTCAACCTCCACATGACACCCAGCACCGCATTTAATGCGTTTTGTCCTAACTGTTAGAGTTAGGTATGATAGCTCTATATCAGTCTAATCACCCCTGTAATGACCTTTTTGCCTCTATGGTGAACCCTTGAGCTATAAAAGGAGGGCCAGGGCAACATTAGAAGACGTTCGAATCTTTGCAACCCTCACGCATAGGCATTCGTGTAGCTGCTCTCTTCCCACCACTTACTGGGGGAGAGCGCTCTGTGTACTTGTACTCAAACACCACCAATACACCAAAGGCAGGAGTAGGCTTTTATGCCTCCGGGCGGCCTGAACCTGCGTAAAATCACGTGCTCCTCGTTGTAGTTGCTCTTTGCGTCGATCGCCACCCCTCGCCGAACCAGCAAAGGGGCACCTTTTCCCCCTAAATTGCTGGCTCCACGCCGACACTCACAAACACATGAGATTCACAAGGTACAAGAATCAAAGGGAAACAATATAGATGGTAAAGTTCATCCCAAATCCTATGAAGGAGATGAGGTCTTGATGATCTACATAGATCCTTCCAATAAGGAGGTCTTGAATCCCTAAGGATCTTCTCCAATGGAGGTCTTGAACTCCAATGGAGTGTTCTCTCTCTCTCAACAGGAATCCCACAAGGGAAGGTACATGAGCTAAGCTCTAATTTCTAGATCTATTCTTAGCTATCCCTAAATGGAGGAGGAAGAGGAGTATATATAGGTCCAAGCGATGAAGGGGTAAGTAGGGGTGAAATGGGAATACATGGGCAAAGCCAACTGCCACACGCAGGAGGCCCCATGCGCACGGGGTAATTGGAGCCCGTGCGCACGGGGTAAGTGGAGCCCTTACGCACGGGGTATCCATAGACCCAGCGACTTAGCCCGTGCGCACGGGCTTGTAACGTGGGCATGGGGTCCCGTGTGCATGGGGTCCAAGGGCCCGTGCGCATGGGGTCCAGAGGCCAGCAACATGTCGCCTTCTCGTGGACACCCGTCGGTGCAGGTGGAACCTCGCCTTCTCCTTGATGGTTCCTTCTCCATTTCTAGGCTTCTCTCATGGATGGTGTAGGCGCTCGCTTGTGGATGACCTCCTCCATGGCACGCTCATCATTGGGCTCAAACCTACTCTCGGTGTCAAAACCGGCGGATCTCGGGTAGGGGGTCCCGAGCCGTGGATCTAGGATCGATGGGTAACAAAGGACGATGAACATGATATTTACCCAGGATCGGGCCCTCTCGAAGAGGTAAAACCCTATGTCCTGCTTGATTGTATTTGATGTATGGTATGGTTACAAAGTTGATCTACCTCAAGATCAGGCGAGCTAAACCCTAAGGCAATGAGGTGATGAATGTAGCTCTAGCCCTAAAGACTAAAACCCTCCGGTTTATATAGGTACCGGTAGGGTTAGGTTACACGCGATCGGTTACAAAGAGAGGAAGATCCTACCTAATCTTGACTTGGAGGAGACACCACGGCTCCAAAAATTCCTTATCCGTTCATGGATCCGCACTCCGGCTTGGGCCCCATAATAGCCCATCAATCCGGCCCAAACATAACAGGCCGGCAGCCCGAGGACCTCTTAATCCAGGACTCCCTCAGTAGCACTCGAACTTGCCTCCAATGCCAAGGCTTGTGTCCGGCAACCGCACACCTCATGGTCTTCGGCTTGCGAGGCGAGTTCTTCATCATTTCCTGTACATGCTCAGAGTCAAGTGGTGTTCATAATCTGAAGCATCCATTTTACTTAGCTCCGAAGGCAAAAACCGCTCCAGTGCGAATAGTGTCCTCATCTGACAACTTTTTCTTCTTTAACAAAGGGTCGCGACCGGTCATAATACCGAGCAGCCTGACTATTCTCGATGCGCGGCTCGAGGCCGCCCCCCTATTGGCACATGCCATTAAGGCAGAGATCGTGCCCCATTTTTTAGGGGATATGATCAATGATCTAGATTCCCCACCCGCGCATAACATCGCGAGAGTATCGGGAAGTGGAGAAGCCCACGGCGTGAAAAGAGGAACCCTTGGCTCTTCTGTGGCCAATAAAGAAGGGCATTGCTAGACTTAGCATCCTACGCCTTCTTATACATTCCGCTGCTACTTGCAAAATTCTCCAGAGCTCTAGCACCCTGTCTTTCTGCCTCGCGGCGAATCCCATCCTGCCCTCCCCAGCCATGGCCGAATCGGGTGCAAATGGCAAGTGGGATGTCTCTGTCGTCACCAACAATGGCATCCTGGAGCTGAAGCGGGACGGCTACTTGTCGGCCGACATCTCTCACCGGGCCCCTGAAAAGGGCCAGTTCATCCCCACACCCAAGCCGGGTGAGAGGGTTGTATTCCTCCCCCATTTCATCCGGGGGCTTGGATTTCCCCTACATCCTTTCGTGAGGGGATTGATGTTCTTCTATGGGTTGGTTTCCATGATCTAGCCCCCAACTCCCTCCTCCACATCTCAGCCTTCATCATCGTCTGCGAGGCCCTCCTCCGAGTCCAGCCACACTTCGGCCTGTGGCTGAAGGTGTTCAACATCAAGCCCAAGGTGGTTGGCGGTGCCCAGGCAAACTGCAACAGGGCCATGATCAGCAAGCTAACTCGGGTCCAGTGGCCGGAGGGCAGGTTCATTGACACTGTCAAGGTGTGGCAAAAAGAGTGGTTTTACATAACGGAACCAAGGGAAGCTACCTGGACAGCAGCTCCCGAATTCAGATCCGGACCCCCAGCGAGATTGGCCTCGTGGACTACAAACAGTCCAGACTGGGGGTCCACTGCGTACATGAAGCTGCTGTAGAAGTGCGTCGTCAATGTGATGGAGACCGGTGCCAAGCTGACCAACATGGTCCAAATAATGCTCAAGCGTCGGCTCCTCCCTTGCCAGCAAATGGCTGACCCGATGTGGGCATACAAGCCCGAAGACCCAGCCACCATGCAGTTCCTCTTCGGCACAACCCACGACAAGGCGTGGGGTCTGCTATTCAAGCCTCAAGAGGAGTGGCCAGGCGAGGAGGAGGACATCGGTATTGACAAGGCGACCCCCCGACGGAGGTGAGTGGTCTTTCCCCTAACATGTGTTCGGATAATCATACCATGCATACTTTGTTCTAAACCTCTCTTTA
Organism: Thinopyrum elongatum; assembly: GCA_011799875.1. Classification (NCBI taxonomy): domain Eukaryota; kingdom Viridiplantae; phylum Streptophyta; class Magnoliopsida; order Poales; family Poaceae; genus Thinopyrum; species Thinopyrum elongatum. The sequence goes on along the minus strand of CM022303.1, from coordinate 387,158,166 downwards.
TGGATTTTTGCAGGGTTGGCTCAAAAAGGCTGAAAAGATCAGCAGTGAGGCACCGCTGTCCGAAAAGCCCCGATCGGCCCAGCTAGAAAAGCTGCTGGCTGTGGTGCCTTACAAGGCGCCCGACAAGAAGGGCAAGAAGAAGAAGGATGTGTCGGAGGTTAGGGAGGGCCTCCACCGAAGAGCTCATCCGGACAACTGGTCCGGAGGTGCTGCAGCCCCGTCTGCTCAGGACGGGGACGAAGACAAGGACGAGGAGGAAAGCGCCTCCTCGCACTCCAAGAAGAGGGCGGCGTCCAAAGACGCCGAGGAGGTACAATCCCCTTAGGCCCCGAAGAGGCAGTGTAGGCCTAAGGTGATCCTGCCTGACAGCTCGGACTCCGACGAGGAGTCCGAGGCATCCGAAAAGGTTCCGGAGAAGGAACCTAGGGTCAAGCCCCCAGCTGCCAGGTGCGTACTTTGGCATTTCTAGTTGCTTTACTTTTAACAATCCTTTACTCCTGGAAGCTGAACATGTGTTGTCACAGTCCACCGCGCGGCCATCCCACTGAGTAGACTTCGGAGGGGACGTCCCCGCCTACTGAACTGGCAGACAACGGGTCCGCGTCGCGCTCCGCACCTCCCCTGATCCCCAAAGTGGTCGAGGAAGTGCTGTCTCGAAAGACCCCTCCCCCTTCGAACACTGGGGAGGAGGGCGACGCTGTCATGGCCGAGGCTGACGCCTCAGTCACCAAGGACCACGGGGGTGAGACCCTTCTGGTAAATGCGGGAGGGGAGTTCGGACCATCCGGACCCCCTCAGTCGTACACACCTGAGCCTCCAAGGGACTCGACGGTGCCGGTCCCTTCCTCCGAAGAGGGAGGGGTTGAGGGCCCGATGCCCGTGCCGAACACCTCCAACCAGGCAGTGGCGGGCTGGCCGGACGTGCTGGAGGAGTTGGTGAACAACTCCGTCATCGTCGACGGGCACCGCACCCTTATGGGTGCGGTTTTACAGGGCGTTCAGTCCGTCCAATCCCTGAACGACGCTGTCCAAGGCCTGCTAATAGGCTTTGAGGTAAGTCAAGTAATACCCTTTTCTCGTAAATTGGTTTTAGTCCTCAGTTTTACTGCTTAAATAGGCCGTATGTATAGCAGCCCCCGAGACTCTGTAAGACATACAAAGAAAACTTGCACAGGATCCAATTTCCCGAGGCCGATATTTAAAGTAGTGTGAACTTTTCCTGATGTCTCAGGCATCTTCCATGGTCGTGGCTGCTAATGCCGCAGCACTAGAGGAGATGGATCGGAAGCTCAAGCACTCCAACGGAGAGCTTAACCTTGTCAACAAACGGCTTGACGAGGCGCAAGGTAGGCCCTTGTTAAGATGTATGATTGCTTATTGCCGGATATTGACTTGCCGGACTGTATGCTAACCATGTAGTATGCGGATATTGTAGCTGCCACCGCCGAGGTAGAGGGCTTAAAGGTGGCTCTCGAGAAGGCCGAGGCGGCCGCAGATAAAGCGGCCGCCGCGAAGGCGATGGCCGAGCTTGAGAAGGCCAAGCTTGCCGGTGAGAAGCATGAGGCTCGGGTAGCCGAGGTGCAGGTGGAACTCAAGGATGCCGTCAAGAAATTTGAGGCCCTTGAGAAGAAACAGGAGGAGCAGTCTTCTGAGTTGTCCAAGGTCGAGAAGGAGCTCCAGGAGGCGAGGAACAAAGTGCGAGGTGTCCGGGAAGAGCTCCGCCAAGTGGGGCAAATTGCAGATGGTAAGAAGTACTTACTTCAGAGTGTGTTTGGAGGCAACAGGTTTGCCTTGCTGACACGGGTCTGGCACTCCGCAGGCATTTTCATCGAGCTACCGAAGAGTGCAGTTGCTGCAGCGGAGCACTATGCAACGCGGGAGGAGAATTCGGAACGGCGGCTCTTTTGGTCGTAGTTCCAGGCGCCCGAACACCCTCCGCTCCTCAGCAACCAAATGAAGCAGTTAATGGAGCTGCACCGGATGGCTGAGCCAGCCTTGAAGGACCTTTGTGTCCGGTTGTGGCCTGATGAGCCTATTCCGGATAGCTATTTTGGCTTGGTGCAGAGGCTGCGTGAAGCATTGTCGCGGATCAATGCCGTGAAGAGATCCACGTGCCTGGAGGGTGCGAGGCTGTCCTTCGCGAAGACTATGGTGCATTGGCCGAGGATCAAGCCGTTCGATATGGCTAATGGTCCTCCGCCGGCTAGAAACGAGCACCGCCACCCCGAGATGTACTTCGCCCAAGTTATGGAAGGTGCTCGGGCCATAGAGGGCCAGTGTTTGAAGTATGTAATCATTGAATGATTTATTGTCCAGTTGCCACCCGAACATGTTGCTTTATTGTGCGGCCTATTTTGTATTTATTGTTTTAATTTTGACTCCTGTGCGGCTGTTTAGTTATTCTAAAAGTTACCAATCATCGGCTTCAGCCCCCAAGTAAATGTTACGAGGGGTGTTTCATCTCTGCACTGTAACCCTTAGCCAACGTCTTGGTGCCCGAAGGCGGTAGTGCAAGAGAGAGACTAGGCAATCAGACTATATAGCTTTATCGCTTTCACTTAGCCATAGGAGCTTGACGGCGGGGGCTAGTGACTAGCCCCCAAGTTTTTGTGATGTACGCGGGAGCCGAGGCGTGCCTTGGTAGTCACGTGGTCCATGCTAGGATGAACCCTTCGTATGACACAGATAAATCGCCAACGATTTCTTAGTTTAACACTTGTCGTCGGATCGCTGCCAGTTCTCGCTTACTATGACGGTCAGTTTTCGGCTTTCTCCCATGAGGCGCTTGACTGGAGTAGCCAGAAGCAAAATCGCAGGGGTTCTCCCTTTACCTTCTTAGCCAAACATGCGGAACGTAAGAGGGCAAGCACAGGAGCTAGGCAACCCAACTATTGACCCAAGACATAGTTCTGAACTAATGCATATAGTGCAATATCCGAGATGCTGGACACTCGACGCGAGGTGGTGCAAAACTTAGTATGTAGAGCTGATGGGAAAAAATAGGCCTTCAGTCAAGTAACCGGTTTATTACACGAGATGCGTATACCCATCTGTTCGAAGAGCGGAAAAAGGAAAAGGAAAGAGAGAGAGGCCGAATAATGCGGATGCCCGAACACCGTAAAAGATGTTTTTATTTTCCATAAGCTCTGGACGTCTATCCGTACAATTCGAACCGCTGAGGTGTTTGTAATAATGAAGAAAAGAAAAATTTTCAGAGGAAGGTTTACATAGGGCCTTGATGTGTGGGTCCAAGCCTCAACTGTGCCCTGCTGCACATCTGCGCCTTTCCTTCTGCGAGGTGGAGGGGAGCAAATTGGACATCCGCCATGCGTTGGCGAGGGGTGCCTTCAAAAGGGACCTTGAGATGTAATCCTGCCATTGTAGCTTGATGTTGAGTGAGTCCGGAGTCCTACCCGTTGTCGTCCAAGGACGTGGTGATATAATAGTTCGGTTGAGCCGAACACCTGGTGTTACAGGCCCCTACGGCCGCCCATGGTATCTTGAGCGCGAAGTTGTGCTGACGAGGCGTGTAACACAAGGGAAGGCGGGTGTACCGTGGGGGGCGTATCCCTATTTGCGCCAAATGCAGGCGGGTTCCCATGACGGGGATCGAGCTCGAGCCCGTTTAAGTGTATATTTTGCCTTTACGGCAAGCTGATACCTTGGCCTATTGGCGACGGACTGGTCTTTGGCTACCAGTGCCGCAGTGTGCTCCTCAATCCAGAGCGAGCGTTCCATGTTGCCATTTATCATTATGACGCCTGCAGGCCCAGGCATTTTTAGCTTGAGGTATGCATAGTGTGGGATAGCGTTGAACTTGGCAAACGCCGTTCAGCCGAGGAGGGCATGATAGCCACTGCAGAATGGGGTGATGTCGAAGATCAAGTCTTCGGATCGGAACTTGTCCGGCGAGCCGAATACTACTTCCAGCGTTAACGTGCCTGAGCATCGGGCCTCCACACCCGGGATAACCCCTTTAAAGGTGGTGTGGCTGGGTTTGATCCTTGATGGATCGATCCCCATTTTCCTCACTGTGTCTGCGTAACTCAGATTGAGGCTACTGCCTCCGTCCATTAGGACTCTCATGAGGTAGTACCCATCGATTATGGGGTCGAGTACGAGGGCTGCAGATCCTCCGTGACGGATACTGGTCGGATGGTCCATGCGGTCAAAGTTGATTGGGCAAGCCGACCACGGGTTGAACTTCGGCGCTACGGGCTCGACGGCGCACACATGTCGGAGCACGCGTTTCCTCTCTTTCCTTGGTATGTGGGTGGCATTGATCATATTCACTGTCTTGACCTTAGAAGGGAAGGGCTTTTGGCCTCCATTGTTTGGCCTGCGTGGCTCATCGTCGTCCTCACTTCATGGGCTTTTGCCCGAGTCTTCGGCTGTGAGCTTGCCGGCTTGCTTTATCACCCAACAATTGTGGTTGGTGTGGTTAGCGGGCTTTTCGGCGGTGCCATGAATTTGGCAGGGCCTATCCAGGATCGCGTCCAATTTAGTTGGCCCATCCTGATTGCCTTTAGAAGGCTTTTTCCGTGACCCAGACTTCGGATTACGGAATCCGGCATTTACTGCCGTCTCGTCAGTTTCGCCGTCGTTGTGGCAACGCTTGTTCTTGTTGCACCGTGGCTTTCCATTCCCATCCCGGACCTCAGAGGTGCCGGGGGCTTCCGGGTCGGTGCTTCTTCGAGCCAACCAACTATCTTCCCCGGCACAGAAACGGGACATGAGAGAGGTAAGCGCCGCCATTGTCTTCGGCTTGTCCTGGCCGAGCTGCCTTGCTAACCATTCATCTCGAATGCTGTGCTTGAAGGCGGCTTTGGCTTCGGCGTCTGGACAGTTGATGATTTGGTTCTTCTTAGTCAAAAACCGGTTCCAGAATTGCCGGGCTGACTCGCCAGGCTGCTGGATTACGTGGGTCAAGTCATCGATGTCCGGAGGCCGGACATAAGTGCCGTGAAAGTTGGCTCGAAAAGCGTCATCCAGCTCCTCCCAACATCCTATGGAGTCTTCAGGGAGGCTGTTTAGCAAGTGTCGAGCCGGACCTTTGAGCTTCAATGGTAGGTATTTGATGGCATGAAGGTCATCGCCTCGTGCCATGTGGATGTGTAGTAGGAAGTCTTCTATCCATATGGCCGGATCCGTCGTCCCGTCGTAGGGCTCGATATTTACGGGCTTGAAGCCCTCCGGGAATTGGTGCTGCATAACTCTATCTATGAAGCACAGAGGGTGAGCGGTGCCCCTAACTCGGGCTATGTCGCGCCAGAGACCATCTGTAATCCGAGCTCGCTGTTGGTCCCGAGCTCTGTCATTTCAGTCTAGCCAAGCTTGGTAACTGTCCCGTCGAACAGGAGAGTTGTCTTGGGGTCCATAAATGGATCTTGTCAGACCTGCGCGGGCATCTAGGTTGCGTCGTAGGTCGTACTCATAGGCAGGCCGAACTGGCTCTTGCCTGGACTGCAAGGTGGAGCAAGAGGTCGTTCAGTTTTATCGGCCGGCCTATCCCGTCCTCGAGGGGGGCGGTCCGACTGGTCCGCCTGAGTGTGCTATGCAAGTGCTGCCTCTATGGCCTCATCGTCAAATTGCGGTAGAAGCTTTTGCATTGGGTAACTTTTGGTCTGCCGCTTGCAGCCGTACCCTTCTTTGGCAGCTAGGACTTTAGTCCATCTGTCATTGAGGGTGTCTTGCTCGGCCTTTATTTTCTGTTGCTGTTTCTTTAGGCTACGCACGGTGGCAATGAGATGCCATTTAACCACTCTTGATCCAGCGGGTCTTCGGGAACGATGAAATCCTCTTCGCCCAAGATAACCTCCTCTTCGGAGGGGGGGGAGGTAGTTGTTGTCTTCGGAATAACAGAGGTCCTCTAGGTTGAGCGGGTCTTCCTCCTCGTGATCGGCTTGAGGTTGCTCGTCGGTGCCGTGGTCCTCGAGGTTGTCCATGTTATCCGGAGTGCTGTTCTCTCTGTTGTCCGTGTTTCCTGCATGGCTTTGGCGTGCCTTGAAGCGATGGCGTTGTCTGCGGCGCCTGTGCGGCTCATCGCTGGCCTTGCCGCTATCCCTCCTGGGGTGTTGTCGTCTTTTGGAGTGTCCACCATGTAAATGTCATAACTGGATGTGGCCTTCCAGCGACCGGTGATGGGAGGCACGGCGTCGGTGTTGGCGGTGGCTCCGCTGTCCTCGTCCATGGAATAGGCGTTTTCCGTAGTGTAGTCCAACATGTCGGTTAAGTCCTCGACCGTTGCTATGACGTGGGTGGTGGGTTGGACCTAAAATTCCCTGAAGCACGTCTCAAAGGGCTGCTGAACGCATGCCGAGGGGGGATCCTCATAAATAGCCATCATCTGGATTCGGTCCAACACCTCGCTTATTAAAGTAAGGGTCGTCGGACTAGTATGCGGAGGCCGCACGGGCCAGATTCCAATGTGATGGGGCAAGGAATGATCGGGGCCAGAGCCGGATCCTGGTCTTCGAGGGCCGAGCTAACCTCGAGGCCCGGGGCGGATAGTCATAAGAAACCGAGGACAAGACCTGGTCTTCGGATATTGCTTCCGTATTGGGGCTCGCAGCCGAATTATCGAGGATGAGTTCGGCTAGGGGTAACCCCTGGCCATCGAACGTCGACCCGTCACTGGGGCTCAAGGCCGTAGGGGTGTTACAAGGAGAGAGTTCGGCTAAAAGCGACTCTCGGTTTCCGAACCTTACTTCCGCATTATGGCCTAAGGACGAGTCTCCAGCGGATGTCGCGGGCACGGTTGCGAGGGATTCCTGGCTTCCGTTAGAGGAGGAGATGTCCGAGCTCGAGGCTGGCCGTAGGATGGGGGCCGATCTGTAGATTGGATCGAGGAAGGGTTCAGGGGCAGGCGTAGTGAATCCGGTGAAAACCAGATCGCCGTGAACGTCCGCAACATACTCCAGATTGCCGTATCAAATTCGGTACTTAGGCGCGAAGCTGTCGATCTGATCTAGATGACCAGTTGGGTTGGCGTGCAGCATGATGCTGCCGAACGCAAAGAGTTGGCCGGGAACAAAGAGGTCCCCGAAGCTAACGCCTTCTTCGATGATTAGACGAGCCATTGATCCTTTTGGCGACCCAACAGCGAAACTCTCCATGAAAGCACCAATGTCGGTATCAAAACCGGTGGATCTCGGGTAGGGGGTCCCGAGCTATGGATCTAGGATCGATGGGTAGGAAGGGACAATGAACACGGTATTTACCCAGGTTCGGGCCATCTCCAAGAGGTAAAACCCTACGTCATGCTTGATTGTATTTGATGTATGGTATGGTTACAGAGTTGATCGACCTCGAGATCAGGCAAGCTAAACCCTAAGGCAATGAGGTGATGAATGTAGCTCTAGCCCTAAAGACTAAAACCCTCTTGTTTATATAGGTACCGGTAGGGTCAGGGTTACATGCGATCAGTTACAAAGAGAGGAAGATCCTACGTAATCTTGACTTGGAGGATACAGCACGGCTCCGAAGATTCCTTATCCGGTCATGGATCCGCACTCCGGTTTGGGCCCCATAATAGCCCATCAATCCGGCCCAAACATAACAGGCCGGCAGCCCAAGGACCCCTTAATCTAGGACTCCCTCACCTACATTGGCACATGGTAGGACAGTCAAGTAGTATACCATTATCGAAGGAACCAAGAGGACACGCATCAAGGATGGAATTCACCTTAGTGTGATTGAAGTAGGAGTTGGGCATGTCTCTTAGCAATGTAACTCTTGACATGGTGATGTCCATAGGATGCTCCGCATCATCCCCTCCCCCTTGGGAAAGATCCATCCTCAAATCAAAACCCAAATCACCATGGGAAAGAGATGATGTCGTCATGTAGAAGTGGACGATCACCAAGTGTTCTTCATCTTGAATCTCGAAATGGGCACTCTCCAATGTCGCACCATCTTGTAATTCCTTCAAAAGGAGCAAGGGAAATAAACACTTGGAAAAAAATGTGGTTAGAGTTAGTGCAAAACCAAGCATTCAAGAGGTGATTCACCCAATAAGTGTCGTCATCAAGCATAGCATATGGTTTGAAAACGAAGTGTGGCATGGAGTTTAAGCATACAAATTGAGCACAATCAAGGACATCATGGAAACAAGCATATAAATGTGAGGTAGCGATGCAAATATGAGTAACAAGAGAATAAGCATCGTCCCCAAGTTCATGCAACCATGCGTAAAGCGGTCACCAAATGGTCTATGGTATGCATAGGAATCATTCACCACACCAAATATAATGAGATGGCTAAACACATGGAGCAAGTGCAAGAGAATCCAAGCATACCGTGCATAGGGTGTAGTGAAGATAGTGTGGCACTCAGCACAACGGAAAGAGCAATTGTTCATCACGTGTGAGGCAATCAAGTCAATCATGTAGCGAGCAATGTGGCATGGCTTATGTGAAATAAGTCCAATGTAGCAATCAAGCATATGATAGGGGCGAGTAAGCAACAAGTTTGATGCAACACACAAGGAATATATATCATGAGGCATGGCAATGTGGCTATCAACCGCATGAAACAAGCAAGTATGAATCATTGGTGATGCACTACACAAAGCAAGCCTAGTAATCGTGCTGTGCAAACTAGTGGAGCGAAGATGCAACACACTAGGGGAAATCATGTCAATCATGTCATGTGAGCAAGTAGTAGGCATAGGTAATGCACATGGCATATCGCAAGCACGAACACAAAGCAAGATCAAAGTATCATCATAGGCATGGGTCATAGATGGAACATGGCAATAATAAGCAATATCTCCACCAAGCTTGCAAATACACATACAAGTACTCGAATCAATCATCATGTGTAATGCGAAGCATGGGTCACAAATGCATGGAAAAGGCATAGGAATGAGCATAGCATGCAAAGTGAACATGGCAATATGGGCAAATGATACATAATGGACAATAACCCATAACCATGTGAGGGCCATGTAGAAGATATGCGCGAAGGGAGTGGTGGGAATGAAAATCCGCGGGATCCCACGTCATCATTGCTCTCTAGAGCTTGTTTCATCAACTCATGGGATTGTGAGGTTGATGAGGAAGCTTGTGTACCTACACCAAAGAGACACAAACCAAAGAAAGTGTGTGCGTGGTAAATGTACACATCATCCATCATGATGTGTATGTGCGCATGAGCGTTAGCACAAGATAAGCATCACTCAAAGAAATTTGAGGCACGGTAGAGAAACATGTCATCCATCATGCAATGATAGTTATTGTGTTCAACATGATTAGGACGCAAACTATAGTAAGTGTGTGGTACAATAATAGCATTTGTATTCATGGAATGGATAGGGTGCACACAATCATGGGAATCATGCAAATCATAGGATGAATCAAAATCTCCTAATAGGCATGAGGAAACTATGGGGGTCTCCTCATGAGCAATAGCAGAATCATAAAATGGAGAAAATTGACAACATGGCAAATAATGCATGTCTGAAGCTAGGTGGTCATGGCATGGCATATGAGATAAATGATGCAAAGGGAGCATAGAAATATCATCAAAAGAAAAACAAATGCCAATAACCATGGGTTTGTCATCTATGCCATATGTGCAAATTGGGTTTATTTTAATGGCATAGGCATAGTCACTACGATGAGATTGCAAAGATGACATATGGGTGATCTCGTGCATAGCATATGACAAGTAAAGCGGATTTTCAAACATGATGTGACCAAGAGAATTATCACAAAAAAACATATGCAACATAGCTTCACAACTAATAGACTCCACATGGCAATCATCAAACTCATCATAAATGGGTAAATCATCGCATGGGGAAGGCATACTAGAATGAAGCATGGTAATAGGTGGATCAACATCATGCAAGCAATCAATATCAAGAATGTCCACTAGTGGGACTAGAGCATCACCTTCACCTATGTTACCTTTCTCATTCCACTCATGTGGTGTAGCTGAGGTGGCAAGGACCAAATCATGGTCAACGTCCTCATCGTGATGGAACCATGTGGGGGGTGCATCATAGTCCACCATGGCCATCGTCTTGTCCAAAGGACGGACAAAGTCATCGAGTATCGGGGCATCATCATATATGGGAACTAGCACCAAATGAGAAGACACAATATAGGTAGAGGTTAAGTTGTTAGAAATCAAAATGGCCTCACATGCCCTATCAACTACCTCACTCTCTCTATGTGGTGGTGGCTCACTCACTCCCTCAAAATAGGTGCACTCAATGTCACATATGGTCGAGTCACTCAAATCACTCAAGTGGTGGTGGTGGCTCTCCTCACATGGCAATTCGGGCAGCTCATCACATATGGGGCAACCAATCAATTCAGGCAACTCTCACTCTCAATATGGTGGCACAACTCACTCAACTCATCACCATACGCCTCCTCAGTCGAAGGGAAAATCCCATGTTCAACCATGTCATCACCATCGCCATAGATGAGGGCCAAAGATGCCACATCATCATTCTCACCTCCAAAGATGGAAGCATCATCCTTGCTCACCACCATGCCGCTCACCTCCAAATCTTGATCCTTGAGTTGCTCCATAGTCATAGTCGTTGCCGCATCATCTTGAAAAAGAGTCGTGGTAGACTCGGCATCATCAATGCCACAAAGAGGGATGGCGGTGAAGTCGAACTTTGGAGCATCATCTTGGAGCTCGTCGGGCTTGGACATCTTGGTGGTACTAGCCTCATGCTTGCCGTCTGGGAGTCTGGTCATTGTGAAGTGAGCTCAGGGTCGAGTAGACTTGGCCTTCTTGAGTTCTTGATCCGCATTGAGAGCACCAATGTACATGTCGTCGAGGGACTCGTAGTTATTGAGAAAGATAGTCTTGACGATGTCGTTGTTCAATCCCATCGTGAAGTGGAACTTCATCCAAATCGGGTCGTCCACACCGGCTCTTTGCAAGGCTCCCTTCATGTTCTTGAAGTACTCGACGAGGGACTTGGATACTTGTATGGTGTTCTCCAATTGGTGAAGAAGATGGTCTGTGTAGGTGGAACACACAAATTCTCGCCGCATCACTTTCTTCGTCTTGGGCTAACTCATGTCGAAGTTTCTTGAAGGTGTCTGAAACCACCATGTTGATGCGTAGTCGTGGATGGTACTTGTGACACACTTCACTAGATCTTCGGAGGGTACTTGATGTAGCTTGAGGTAGTCGTCCATCTTGCACTCCCACTCGAGGTACTCTTCGGGCTCATGAGTCCCAAAGAATGGAATCTCATCTTTGTCGGTGAAGTTGAAGTAACTCATGGAAGTAGTGTACTTGAGCTCGTGGAGTAGGCGAAGATGCCATACGTTCGAAGGCGAACATGCCTTGAAGTCACTTGGTAAAGATGCCAATGTTGTTGAAGAAGCTGTAGCCTTGGGGTCGATGGTGTTCTCTGTATGGCCCGTGCGCACGGGGTTATCAGAGGTTGTGTGCATGGGTGTCGGAGGCCCGTGGGCACGAGGTTGGCAGAGAAGCCAACATGCTCTCGGAAGGCTGCTCTTCTGTTCTTTTTGTACGCCCTTGATGGCCTTGAGCTTTGTGGTCTTGTCGGTGTTGTTGCCGTGATGTACTTGCCGGATATGGTAGCTTGGAAGCATGTGCACTTTAGCATCTTCTCGAAGACGAGGAAGACCTCTTGTGGTTGTTGATGAGGACCTTGAGCTCCTCCATGTGCTTGTCCATCTTGGCGTCGATGAAGTTCTTCATTGCATCAAACTCATCATTGTGGTTGTAGACTTCAGATGATGTGCTTTGCCTATCCATCACAAGACTCGAGCAAAGGTGAGTAGGAAATGAGATTAACAATACCAAGCTACCTTTTACCAAAGTTGAGGATGTATCCCGTGTCACTCAATGTGAAATGAAAGAATAGTGGAATTGGTACTGGACTTGTTCACTCACACCTACAAACTAAAGCTTATCGAGTGTCCAAGATATTGTAAATTGAAGTCCAAGATATTGTAAATGTTGAGATAAATCCAAATGACTAAAAAAGCAAAGCAAGCGATCACAAATATAGAGGAGGGCAATAAATAAACACACACGGTGGGATAATGGGGCTTGTGCAACTATAGGGATGAGCAATACAAAATTGCCAAACGAAGACTACGCTCGTGTTGCACAAACACTAGGAGAGCACTAGCTTGATTGCATGCTTGGGCACGATTCACCACTTGGCACTAACCTATATGTATGCAAGCTAAATATTTCCTATTCCATGTATCCTCATGCACAAGTATCTCTTTCCATGCTCAACTCTCTTGTGCTTATAAGCTTGTGATCTTTCTTTCTTGCTTAAAAGCTTTTTTTGTCTTTTTTTTTTTGCTCTTGTCTTCCTTTACACTATGTTTATTGAGCATCAACCAAACACATGAGATAAGTATCACAAGATATGCACGGGAGCAACCAATTAAACTATATGATATATCGAATGATGCAACAATATGATATCGTATCACTATGGTGCACAAGTTTTGTCGAAGCACGGCAATACTTGGATAGTAGTCTCAATAGGTATGAAGGTATGCGCAAATATAGTGGGGCTATCAAGATGTAATGTCAAGGAAGGAAAATTTTATGACGGAATGGATACCTTCGTCACACTTAACCTTTCATGAAGTCGGGGGTAACCGGCCTTGCTACCGGTTGAAGATGGTCTCAAAGGATGGATGGTCGTCGTCGATGCGAAAAATCGTGGTGGATGTAGTCGATGGAATGATACAAGTGTCCAGCGGTGGATGAACGTGTAACCATCCCTAATTAGCTGAAACACGTTAGAAGACTAAATCACAACTCAAACAACTACAAATGCAATAAGAACAAAAATGGGTTAAGTTTGCGGAAGTTGTATGAGGTGGTGCGGAAGTTATGGCGGAGGGCCTAGGCAAAGATCCGAAAATGCAAAAAATTTGATGGAGTAAAATGGTGGTAAAACCAAGATGAGCAGCTCGGGCACGTCGCTAGCTTTCCAACAAGCCAAAGAACACACAACTCGGAGTTCGAAAGTGGGAGATATGACCAAAACAGTGAAATGGTGGAGGCTGAATCTGGGAGGGCCGTGCGCATGGGGTCTAAGGCCCATGGACACGGGGTCCCGTGCACATGGTACAAGGCCATGGACACGGGGTCTCAAGGAACTTCACAGCGGGCCGTGCGCATGGGGTCTGGGGCTCGTGGGCAAGGGTTAGCGGAAATTTTGCGATTTTGAGGTCAAAATTGAAGGTGATATAGAAAAATTGGGCTATGGGGAGGCTATAGGAGGTGGATCTACTTGCTAAACACTAGATCCACTGATCAAAATCAACAAAAACTCACAAGGAACATCAAATCACAAAAAAATTGGTATGGCTCTTTTTGTGGGGAATTTTCGAAATTGGGCAAGAACAAGCAAAATTAGGCTGAAAATAGTGGGGAAGACTCCAAATTTGTGATCAACGTGGCTCTAGATACCAAGATGTTGTCGGGTGGAGACCCTAAGTGGAGATCTTTCACTAAATGGAGGGGGATCCATGAAGAACGCAAAGAACATGAAGAAAAAGAGGGCAAATCACAAGAGGAACACTCAACAACAAGTCCAATCACACATCCACTAGACTCACAAACACATGAGATTCACAAGGTATAAGAACAATCAAAGGGAAACAAGATACATGGTTAAGTTCATCCCAAATCCTATGAAGGATATGAGGTCTTGATGATCTAGATAGATCCTTCCCAAAAGGAGGTCTTGAATCCCTAAGGATCTTCTCTAATGGAGGTCTTGAACTCCAATGGAGTGTTCTCTCTCTCAAGAGGAATCCCACAAGGGGAGGTACATGAGCTAAGCTATAATGTCTAGATCTATTCTTAGATATCCCTAAATGGAGGAGGAAGAGGAGTACATATAGGTCCAAGGGGTGAAGGGGTAAAGAGGGGTGAAATGGGAATACATGGGCAAAGCCCAACAGCCACACGTAGGAGGCCTCGTGCGCATGGGGTAAGTGGAGCCCGTGCGCACGGGGTATCCAGAGACCCGCCGACTTAACCCATGTGCACGGGCTTGTACCGTGGGCATGGGGTCCCGTGTGCACAGGGTCCAAGGGCCCATGCGCACGGGGTATCCAGAGGCTCGCACCATGTCACCTTCTCCTGGACACCCATCGGTGCAGGTGCAACATCAGCTTCTCCTTGACGGTTCCTTCTCCGTTTCCAGGCTTCTCTCGTGGATGGTGTAGGTGATCGCTTGTGGATGACCTCCTCCATGGCACGCTCATCATTGGGCTCAAACCTACATCGGCACATGGTAGGACAGTCAAGTAGTATACCATCCTCGAGGGAACCAAGAGGACACGCATCAAGGATAGAATTCACCTTAGTGTGATTGAAGTACGAGTTGGGCATGTCTCTTAGCAATGGAACTCTTGACATGGTGATGTCCGTAGGATGCTCCGCATCAAGTATTCTTTCGTCTCTTTGAGTCTGGGTGAAGCTTTCTGCAAGATGTCATGGCGCTTTTCCATGCATCCCGGCCATCCGCTGGTTGCTCCAGGGTACCCATCAAATCCATCCTTCACCCAGTAGTGTGTACTGAATTCTTGTCTCGAGTCATGAAATCTTGAGGTCTTGAATATGTAGTCCTTGTAGATGCCATCATGAAGTTGTCGTCCTTGACGTAGAGACTTCCATTCTCACACCACTCCTGAACACTCGTGTCGGTGCAACAAACATGCGTGTTTGCCGCCCTGACTTATGCATAGGTGTGTGGCAGATCATACATCAAGTACCAATGCTTAACACAAAACAAACCAGAGAAGCCGCTCTTCGTGATATAAAGGAGCGACTCAAGAAGACCAACCCAACCAGAAGGTTCCCAGAAAGGCCTCCCTTCTCGGGCACACAGGGCCGACAGGGTCGACACTACGCCTCGGACTGAGGCCAGACCACCCCGGCAGGGTTTCCGGGGCCGCCAAGGCAAAAAATAGACCCCAAGACAAGGGCTCGGCAGGCTCCGCGCCGGCAGACCTCTGCTATGATGCCACCGCTCCACCTCATCAAACACCAGTCACTAATCAGTGCGGTGTCAAGCTCTCGAGCTGCTAGGTGGATCATGTCGTGCACGTGGCAGCCTGCTGGAGAAGATATTACCTTTAATGACACCCATCCCAGAGGTGTGTCATGCAAATATGAGGTAGTTAGGCAAGCGGTGGAGGAACCTTGCCGGGGCTACCTGTCCACACGACACCTATGATAGCATTTATGGCATTTTGTCCTAACTGCCAAGATTAGGTATGATAGCACTGTTAGCTATCTAATCCTCGTACAATGACTGTTTTGCCACTGTGGTCGCCCCTTAAGCTATAAAAGGGGCCCGAGGCAACCTAGCAAAGGATTCGATCTTTTGATCCTCTAGCACTTGTACGCGCATAGCTGCTCTTCCCGAGGCACCCTTGCCAGGCTTGAGCGCTCCGTGTCTTCGTGTTCCTACAGATCAATCCACCAAAGCTGGAGTAGGGTATTACGCTGCCCAGCGGTCCGAACCTGGGTAAAAAAGAGTCTTCCTCACCGCACTGCCCTGCCACCTCTGCTCTTTGTGCAATGTGATCATCCCCCCGCCGAACCACAAAGGGACTGCCCTGCCCCATAGGTGACCGTGCTCCACCATGACATCTTTGGCGCGCCAGGTAGGGGGAATCGCTTGCGCGAATCTGAAACAGCAGCCGGCGCATCGATCTTCATCGTCTTCTACATCACCAATGGCTCCCAAGAAGAAGAGCGGTGCGGCGGCACACCCTTCCGCTTCGAAGGCCCCCTTCACCTGAGGCTGCGGGCGCCATGGGCGCTGCAGCTATGATAGGCGGAGTGGGCACCGTGAGCAGCCCGACCGCCACGGGCGGTGCAGCCGTCGCCCCCACCATAGTTGGAACAGAGGCTGGGGCCGCTGGAGCTGCCCAGCTCCCTCAACCTTCTGGCGAGAATGGCCACGCCAATGCGGGCCGAGAGGACACCCAACTTCCGCCTTCCCACCACACCATTGAGCACAACAAGCGCAATGGTGACACCCACTCCAGCACAAGCCAAGATCCTCTGGCCACGCCAGCCAGGCGGGCGACTTCAAGGCACACGCTTCGTCCCACACAGGGCGAGCGCGACAAGACCATGAGCGGAGCCGTCGACCCACAGCGACCGCTCCCGCACGACAAGGGCCCAGCTATTCGGGAGCTTGGCCGCCAAGTCCAACCACAGCATGCGAGACCGCCCTTGTGATCGGTCCGAGGCGGCAGGAGCACAACTACACTCCTTCTGGCTCGACCAGGAGTCGAGCGACGTCATGCTCTGCTTCCCACGCCATGCCAGGGACGATGGCAGAAGCAATGGCATGGGCTCAGGTGCTGCTGAACTTTCCTCCAGCGGCGGACAAGATGGATGAGTGCAGAGCCACCATACAAAGCCTCATCGAGATTGCTGAAGCTAACAAGTCGCAGCCTGTAGAGCCCTCACGACGCCAGTAGACGATGCCCGCAGCCCACACTGGTGGTCACGTCAAGAGGACTACGCCCACGATGCAGTTCCACCCACGACAACCTTCCCAGGGACAGCAACGGGCGGGCCTAGCAAGCCAGCGTGTCGATGAGCCTGACGAGATGTCAATGGCTTCGTCTGACCCACAGACCCAGCAAGATTAGCGTCATGTGTTGAGGGACAGGAAGAAAGAATACGCCCGTGTCACCATCAAACGGCACCGCGAGGCACGCTGCCAGTCAGACAGGCGTAATGGCCCAGACGTTGACGAGCCCGCGCCCAGTGTCGGTGGGTACTTTCCCTACGAAGTAGGTTGCCCCACCTTCAGTCGCGAACTATGGCAAGTCCACTAGCCATCGTCTCGTACATTCAAGCCTGACTGACCGAAAAATACGACGGAAAGCTGAGCCCGGCAGAGTTCTTAGGCATCTATACCATCGCCATTCAGGCTGCCGGAGGAAGGGATGATAAGGTGGTTGCTAACTACTTTTCGTTGGCGCTCAAGCCCAATGTAAGGTCTTGGTTGATGCACCTGCCTGAGGATTCCATTTCCTCATGGGCAGACATGTGCAATGAGTTTGTTGGCGCCTTTACGGGTGGCCATTAAGAGCCCGGACAGCCCAGCGACCTGCAGGCCCTGCTATAGAAGGAAGGAGAAAGTCTGCGTAAGTATTTGCAAAGATTCAGTCGAGTACACCGCAATATTCCGAAGATACATCCGGCAACTGTGATTGCCGCATTCCACACGAATGTGCTCAATTGGAGGATACGTGCCAAGATGAATGTTCGGTTATCAAAGACCGTCCATGAACTCTATACGTTGGCGAACAAGTGTGCTCGTGCTGAGGAAGGGAGGAGGCTCCCAGGGGAGGAGGTTGGTGTCGAAGTTGATTTAGAGGACGACGACGACGCCACTGCTCCGAGGAAGAAAAATCGACGGTGCAACAAGAAGCGCAAAGGGAAAGCAGTGATGGCCATTGAGAGTTCCAGCTATCCTAGCACTGGCAAGAAGGCAAAGACCGAGACGCCCGGCAAGGAAGCTGCTACGTGCGCTGATTGTCGGGCGGCGGCAGCGGCTGAGAAAACTGGCAAATCCGATGGACCATACTGCAAGATCCATCGTACTAAAGGCCACGATCTCCAAGAATGCAGACAAGTTGAGCAGCTCATTGAAAAAGAGAAGGCTAGATATGAAAAGCGTGATAAGGATAAAGGCCAGAATAGCGCTGGAGGGAAAGGCCGTGGAGGCCATGGTGGTCGCCACGGTAAGACCAATCAGCAGAAGGAGAAGCCTGCCAGGGGCCGTGATAAAAAGGAAGGTGAAGATGACAGTGAAGAAGAGCACGATGGTGAGTCCAGCAAGCAGGAATTTCAGAAGGCTACCGAAGCAATGTGCATTGATGGGGATGCATCTTTGCACTCCTCTCATCGCCAGCTTAAACAATCGGTGCGTGAGGTCAATGCTACAGAACCGGTATCAAGCGTTCGGGAACCACTCAAATGGTCTCGCACGCCCATCATATTTGATGCTAAGGACCACCCGGATCGCACCACTGCGGTCGGATGCTTATCGTTGTTGGTTTTGCCAACAATCCGCTACCTCAAGGTCACAAAGATGCTGGTTGACGGCAGGACAGGATTGAATTTGATTTCTCCGTACGTGATTAAGAAACTCCAAATTCCTGATGAGGACCTCAAGAGGACTGGCACATTCCAAGGGATCAACCAATGAAGAAGCCAACCTAAGGGAAAGATCACGTTGCTGGTGACGTTTGGCGGGGAACTGAACTACAGGACCGAGAAAGTTCTATTTGATGTTGTCAAGCTTCCCTTGCCATTCAACGGGATCCTTGGCCATCCAGCTTTGGCCAAATTCATGGCGGTGTCTCATTACGCATATAACACCCTGAAGATGCCGGGGCCAATGGGGGTCATCTCCATTCCGTCGGACAAGAAGGATGCAGTCATATGTGTCGACAAGATGTACAGAGATATGGTAGTAGCGAAGACCGTCGAGGCCCCAGCTCCCGCCAAGGAAGGAAAGAAGGGTAAGAAAACTAGTAAGGACACCGACATGGTCCCCAGGAAGCGCGCCTCGTTGGAGTGCGCTGCGCCCTGCAGCGACTTGCCGGAGAGTTCAGCTAGCAAGAAATCCAAGGCCGCTCCCCCTGCAATGAAGAAGGTTCTGCGAGGCAGGATGACACTGATGGTACCTTCACCATTAGTGCCCTCCCTTGATGACAAATAGGAAAGCGCGCTTGTTGCCTTCCTGCGGGCGAATGTCGATGTTATTGCATGGCAACCGTCTAACATCCCCGGTGTTCCTAGGGAGGTAATCGAGCACCACCTTGATGTCTGTCCTTAGGCTCGTCCCGTCAAGCAGAGGTCAGGAAGCAAGCCTTGGAATGGCAGCAGTTCATTGCCGAGGAAATCAAGAAGCTCGAAGCAGCGGGTTTGGTCAGAGAAGTGTTGCACCCAACATGGTTAGCAAATCCGATAGTGGTGCGCAAGGCAAATGGGAAGTGGAGACTTTGTATTGACTTCACTGACTTGAATAAAGCATGTCCAAAGGATCCCTTCCCCTTGCCGCATATTGATCAGATCATCGATTCCACTTCAGGATGTGATTTGGTCTCTTTCCTTGATGCATATTCCGGCTACCACCAGATCTTCATGGCCAAAGAAGATGAAGAGAAAACCGCGTTTATAACCCCATGTGGCACATACTGCTTTGTACGCATGCCTTTCGGACTAAAAAGCGCCGGTTCTACGTTTGCAAGGGCTGTGCAGGTTGGTTTTGAACCCTAGCTACACTGAAACATAGAAGCCTATATGGATGATATAGTGGTCAAGACCAAAGACAAGTCCACTCTTATTAAGGATGTGGAAGAAACTTTTGCAAATATGCGTAAGATCAACTTGAAGATCAACCCCGAGAAGTGTGTGTTTGGCGTGCCGTCTGGCAAGTTCCTTAGATTTTTTCTGTCTCAACGAAGGATAGAAGCCAACCCGGATAAGATCAAGGCAATAGAGCAGATCCAAGCACCAAAAACCGTCAAGGATGTGAGGCGTCTGGCTGGCTGCGTCACTGTGATGATCCGGTTCATTTCGAAGTCCGCTGAGTGCGCCTTGCCATTCTTCAAAATCTTGAAGAAGGCAGGCCTAATGAAATGGACCCTAGAGGCAGAGGCCGCGCTGCGGGATTTGAAATGCTAACTTTCCTCTGCACCAACTTTGGTCGCGCCTAAACCACAAGAGTCGCTGCTGCTATACTTAGCAGCAATGAATCAAGTGGTGAGTGCTGCATTGGTGGCGCAGAGGGAAGTTGGCAGCATGGAAGCCGAGGCAGTAGACTCACCCAATGGAGAGCCAAAATCATCTCGAGCAGGGCGTGGCATTGACGGGAAAAAAGGGACACAAGCAGATGCTGATAATCAGAAGGAGTTAGCAAAGAAAAAATGGTGCAACGACCAGTTTACTTTGTCAGCTCCTTCCTGCAGGGGGCTAGTCAAGATACTCTTGAGTGCAAAAGCTGATCTTCGGCCTCCTCATGGCCTTGAGGAAACTGCGCCATTACTTCCAAGCTCACGAGATCACAGTTGTCACTCGCTTCCCAGTACAGTGCATTCTGAGGAATCCAGAAGCCACCAGCAGGATAGTAGAGTGGGCACTAGAACTATCAAGTTTCGCTTTGAAGTTTGAAAGCACGACAACTATCCAAAGCAAAGCACTGACAGAATTCATCGCGGAGTCGACGCCAACGCCTGACGAAGAGGTGCCGGAAATAGCCCTCCCCGGCAAAGAGGCCCCCAAGGAGTGGGTTATGTACTTTGATGGTGCTTTTTTGCTGCAAGGCACCAGGGCTCGAGTGCTGAGAGCACCTCAAGTATGTCATCCAGATGCACTTCCCCAGGGAGGATGCTACCAATAACACGGTGGAGTATGAGGGGCTCCTTGCCGGCCTCAGGATTGCAAGAGTTGGGGATAAAGAAGCTTGTCATCTGTGGTGATTCTCAGCTCATTGTGAAACAAGTGGATAAGGATTACCAGAGCCCGCTGATGGAGGCATATGTGGAAGAAGTGAGAAAGTTAGAAGAGCACTTTGACGAGCTGCAAATGGAGCACATACCCCATGCGGAGAACAGCGTTGCAGATCACCTGTCCAATTGTGCCACTCAAAAGCTCCCTATGGAACCAGGAACTTTTGTACTCCATCTGACTCAACCATCAGTCTTCCCATCAGCGCTAGCCAGGAAGAGAAGAAAACTAAGCACCGACAGGCATTTCTCGGCAGAGCTCCCTGAAGCCGCTAGGGAAAAAGCTGCCGGGGGGGGACCTTATGTTAGTTGGTGAGTTGCATCCTCTCGCGGAACCCCAAGTTCTCGCTGTTGAGGCTAGCACTCCCATGGCAGAGGAAATGCCTTTAGTCCTTGTCTTCGAGCCACAGGCTCTGGCATGGGCACATCACATAGTCCAATTCCTGCAAATAGGAGAACTTCCCGATTACTTATAGGAATCTGAAAAAGTGGCCCGCCAATCAAGTATGTATCAGTTTGTGGACAACACTTATACAGAAAGAGCCAAACGGTGTGAAGTTAAAATGTATTAGCCAGGAAAATAGATTGGCCTTGTTGGCAGAGATACATGGAGGTGTGTGTGGGTCTCACCTAGGATCAAGAGCACTTGTTGGGAAGGTTTTCCTGCAAGGATTCTATTGGCCCACTGCCCTCTGAGACGCAACTGAGCTCGTCACTAAGTGTGAAGCATGCCATTCCATTCCAAGAACATCCATCAACTAGCTCAGGCTCTTCAAACAATCCCTTTGTACTGGCCTTTTGCAGTCTGGGTGCTCGACATCTTGGGCCCCTTTCCCCGTGCTACCGGAGGCTTTGAATTCTTGTACATTGCAATCGACAAGTTGACAAAGTGGCTCGAGGTAGAGCCAGTGAGGAAGGTGACTGTGCAGTCAGCTGTCAAGTTCTTTAAAGGATTGGTGTGTCGTTTTGGAGTGCCCAACAGGGTGATCACCAACAACGGCACCCAGTTCACGAGCCACACCTTCATGCAGTACATCCAGAGCCTTGGAAGCAAGATCTCTTTTGCCTCCTTTAGTCACCCAAGGAGCAATGGACATGCTGATAGGATGAACGCTGAAGTGTTGCGCGGGCTCAAGACAAGGACCTTTGACAAACTGCGGAAATGCGGCAGACACTGGCTCGATGAGTTGCCGGTGGTTCTTTGGTCAATCAGAATGACACCAAATCAGGCTACTGACTAGACTCCCTTCTCCCTAATATATGGTGCATAAGTAGTGCACCCCATGGAACTCACATATGGGTCACCTCAAGTACTTGCCTACGATGAGACAGAGCAAGAGGACCTGCAGCATGACCATGCCATGCTCCTCGCGGAAGATTGTCTCCAGGCACTTGTGCGTGCTGCATGCTACCAGCAAGCCCCGCGATGCTATCATAGCTGCAGGGTTCACGCCTATCGAATTCAGGGCTCCGCAGACCCAAGAAGGTTCGAACTCTAGAGTGTGTGCGAAGATCTCAACCTCTCAAGTCTCAATCTCGTCGCCCTACAGCCTAGCCTCACCAGATACACGCTCGAGCGGGGAAGAAGATGGACATGGCAGTTTACCCAGGTTCGGGCCACCTTGCGGTATAAAACCCTACTCCTGCTTTGTGGTGGATTGGCCTCACGAGGAGGTTTGAGGATGAACTAGTACAGTGGGTGAGCTGCCTCGCGAGGGCTCAGGGGGTGAGAATGAGTCCACCCCTGCTACGGTGGTGGCTAACCTATATTTATAGTGGCCTCGGTCCTCTTACCTCAAAACTCAGGCGCGAAGGGATCCCACAGTGGCCAATTCGAAAGGGGACAAGTAGTACATCTTATCCTGATGAAAGGTGGTCTTCGCCTGCAAAGCTTCTGGTCGTGATGCGGCGGTGGGCTCGGTGATGACATCTGTCCAGCCAAGCTCGTGGTCTTGGTCTCGTTACAACGAAATGGAAACCATTGGAGGGCTCCATCGAAACCCACGTCTGTCCTTGCTCCCTTAGCACCGAAAGGGAAACTGCCTCCTCTGCGCCCGCTGGCGCCCGATTGGCCTTAGTCGTCATGGCTCACATCATCACAGCCTCGGGAGGCTGGGTACCTGCATAGAAATCTCTGCTCCTCGGGAGGCAGCCTAGGGAGGCCGCTCCTCTGGAGGTCTTGGTGTCGTCCGACTCGCGAGACCGGGGGCCCTCGCGAGGGTCTTGTCTTGAAGCCGTTGCCACTGGGCAGTACCAGGCCGTCGAGGGGGCCACGCCATGGGCCGCAGGCAGGCAAGTCTGGGTACCCCTGATCCCAGAACATTGACAGTAGTCCCCGGGCCCAAGGCGCGCTCGGGCTGGCTTCATGACGAAGCCAAGGGGCAAGGGTCAAAGCGCCGCGGGCCCCAACCACCTGTGGGCCAGGCTGATGCGTGGCACCCGATGGGACACGGACGACTCCACTCCCCCACATCGCCTTGGCAACATCCCAGGCTGACAAAAGACTGGCACACACTGCTAAGCCATCATTACCCCCTTTCGCCTTGCCTCAGATCCCCTTCCTTCCATCAAGAGTTTCTCCAGATCCAATCGTACTCCGCCTCCCTTTCTCCTCCTACTCCAGTGCCGGTGACTCCGCAGATGGCTCTCGGAAAGACGAAACCCACCGCGCAAGCCGCAAGCTCTCCTTCCTCTCCTGTGCCAACGCTCCGCGCATCCTCTGTTGTCAATGAGGGGCATCTCTCCCCCGTGCTCCCGCATACGGCGAGCGACAACAACGAGTGGAATAAGACCATCATCTGAGCTGGCTCCGCCGAGCAGAAGACCTTGGTGCGGACGGTTTATCCTTTCTTCCTCCACAACATCTTCACGGGGCTCGTCCCGCCTCTCTCTGAGTTCTTCGTTTCTGTCCTTGACCACTACAAGATCTAGGCTCTTCACCTCCAACCCAAATCCGTCCTCCTCCTGTCCGTCTTCGCCTTCTACTGCGAGGCCTTTGTGGGCGTGAGGCCCTCCGTGCCGCTCCTTCGCCACTTCTTCAGCCTGCGGCTGCACGATTCGACCCAGCGCTCCGGCTATGTGTCCTTCACCGCGGTCCACAAGAGCAACATGCTCATGAGGGCCAGGAAGAAGGTGGAAGGCTTCCGGCACCGCTGGGTCTTCCTGGACACCGGGGGCCTCCACGAGCGGCTGGAGCTGCCGACCGAGCTACCCGAGCGGCTCGAGAGGGGAGCCATGAGAAGCTCGCCGACCCCCGAGCAGAGCCCGTCCTGAGGAAGATGACCTCATACATGGAGGCCAAGGCGCTGACGGGGGGCGTGCTTGTGAAGGAGTTCCTGACGCAGTGCCTGGCGCCGCTCCAGTCGCACACGCGCCCCATGTGGGAATTCCACGGCGTGACGGACGACATCAGGCTGCGCTCGGGGAGCCTGACGGGCGAGGAGCTGGACAGGGCCATGAACGTCCTGCTCAACGGCGACCCGGGGAACCTCCCAGAGGCCTACGTCCCGCTGTACCGCCGCGATGACAGGGAGGATTTGGTCGCCTCCATGCCCGTCTTCAACGAGCTGGGGCTCGCGTCGCCTGAACACCCCAACTCCCCCGTGCCGGTGTCCTCCGGCGATAGCGTCGATGGAGTTGGCGAGGAGGACTCGGAGGCGACCGAGGATGACGATGCCGTGACAAAGGTGACACCCCCCCCCCCGTCACAGAGTGAGCTTCTCCGCCAGCTTGAGGACAATGACGACACTGACGAACTCCCGGCCGCGGACTCCCCGCGCCCCACCAGGGTCCTCAGGAGGCCCAGCCTACCCCCCGGATGCTGCCTGCATCTGGCCGGGCGACCGCGAAGAAAGGTGCGACTGCTCCCACTCCGGAGGGCTCCTCGAGCACAGGCAAGGTGGGAGAAGCGTCGGTCCTGCCTCCGCCTGGCCCGTGAGCCGAAGACGAGGCAACCGTTGCTGGGGCTGACGGGGTTCAACCAGCCGTGACCCCTTAGGGCGACCCCTCTGTCCCTCTGAGTGGCGGCACCGCGCTGAGGCTAGCCGAGGAGCACCCCACCGATCCCCCAAGCACGACCTAGGCTGCATCAAGGAAAGGCGGGGGCGCCCCAGCTCCAGCCAAGAAGGAGAAGAAGAGGATGTGGGTCGACCCTGATGAGGAAGTATCTCACCTTGTTTTCGAATTGAGCATGAATCGCCATTGTGCCCACAACACTCCCCTCCTGATGCCCAGGCTGGGCGTCGTGGTGAAGAAGAGGAAGGAGAGCGTAGGGCTGAAGGAGCCCCTACTCATGAGGGCGCCGTCATTCTCTAGACGCGGGCGCGGAAGCGCACTGGGCCGGACCGGGGCAACCCCCGGGCACTCGAGCACCACCATGCTCGAGCATTCGAGTGCTCCAGCTGCTTGGAGGGACATCCATCGAGGGCACCGAGGCTCAGGAGGCGACACCCCTCACCACAGCTGCAACGGTCCTTGCGCGGGAGGATGTGGTGGTCCCCTGTCCTCTCGTGATGGAGCGCACCCTTGAGGATGTGGTGATGCAGCCTCAGGAGGAGGCAGTCCCCACAGGCCAGCAGGCTACGGAGCCATCCGCCCTCATCGCGCCTGAAGGTAGCTCGAGGCCTATAGTTCCCCAAGTAGTTCATGCCACTGCTTCCTTTGCTGTGGCGCCGGCTGACGCCCCCATGCTGTCTCCTTGCCAGTCCCTCGCGCTGGCGAACCGCGGTCCCCTCGTCAGGCCCGAGGCCCTGGATGAAGCCTTCACCGCTCTCGGCAAACTCCGGGCCGACCTCCAAGATGATGATAGGTGCCTCGTGCGGGAGCGCCTGGGGCTTGTCTCGGGGTGGCTCCTGGCCGACACGTCCACCAGGATGGCTTGGGGCCTGGCCGAAGACGCCGCCGCGGAGGGGAGGAAGGAAGCCGCCGAAGCCAAGGAGGCTCGTGACTCGGCCTTGGCCAGTGCAGCGTCCGCCGAGAAGCACAGCAATGAGGCGGAGGCCAAGCTGAAGGCCCTCCAGGAGGAGGACCTCAAGGACCGCGAAAGCGGGGCTCGCCGATCGCGACTCCAAGCTGGCCCAGGTGACCACCGACCAAGTTGCGGAGCGGGACCACCTGGCCAAGCTGAAGGAGGAGGTGGACAAGGCCCAGGCGTCCCATACCCAGAACATCTCCGAGGCGACAGCCTAGCTGGAGGCCCGGGAGAAGGTCCTTGCTGCCGCCGAGGGGAAAGCGGCCGCGGAACGCGTCGCCTTCCCCTCCCTCGACCTTAGGCTCCGGCAGGCACTGCAATCCATCTGCAGGGGAGGATTTGAAGAGCCACTGGCGGCCCCTGAGGGTGGCTTCATAGGGCTCTCTTGTGAGCTCGCCGAAGCGCTTGAGGGTGCTGCCGCCAGGGTGGATGCCACCCTAGAGGAGGAGTGCCACTCGCTCTTCACTACGGCTGCGACGCGCGTCTTCAGCCAGCTCTATCTCTAGGACCCGGGCTTCAACTTTGACACGGTGATCCGTCCAGTCACTGCTCAGGACTGCTCCGCCGCTGTGGAGGCCGTGAAGGATCATGTGGACGCGTTGCTAAATAAGTTTCTTTGTGTTTCCAATGCCAAGACTCTGGCGGTGGCGGCCAGTGGCGGCGACCAAGGCGGCAGCGACGTCGATGACGGGCTCCCTGTGACCGTGTCAGGCGGCGACAGCGATCATGGCAGCGATGGCCCCTCTCTTTAGATCTTATCCTGCAACATTTACCGTGCCTCGTGGAGGCATCAAACTTTCTGTTTGAATTTGTGGAACACTTTGTGCCTGTAATAACTGTTAGGACTCTGTGATTTCCCTATTCGTGCTTGGTTTCTTTCTTGCTTGCCTTTGCGCTCTGTGTTGGCAGGACCCAACCCCGCGCATACCTCGACCGCCGTTGGGGCGTCCGGATCACCAGGACGACACCAAGGGGCGAGGGGCTACGTGTCTAGTGAGGCCCCTGAGTCGCGATGCTCAGGGGTCTCCCTTGACGTACGAGCAACCCTCATGAAGGAAACGTACACAACGGCGAGGATTATCTAGAGCCCCCATACCTTTCCTTGTGAGCCTTTGCCTGGGGGGGACGCGAGAACACCGGCGCGCATCAGGCCTGGCCTGAGGGTAACCCCGTGTCCAGCCCCCTCGTGTGTGCATCCCAGGGAAATGCTGCATAACAAAGCCATGTGAATAGTCGAAAGGCCATCCTGAGGTTGGTGCTACCGCTAGGGCGCCCTCGGTTGTTTATCCACCAGCGCGGAGCATGGTGCTTCCACTTTGGCGTGGGCATAGCCGCTCCTCGAACGTGTCATCCGCCAGCGCGGAGCATGGGGCTTCCACTTGTGCGTGGGTGGGAGTTCCCTCGGGGGGAGACTCCGGGGCGTGTACGGCCCCGTTCGCATATGTAGCTAGCACGGCAGTACTGGAGGAGGTGTATTTGGTCACCCTTGAGCCAGCGCGGGACTCACGAGGCCCTACCTGAATCTTGTGGCGCGGGGCGCGCATATGAAACCTGTGTAATGGGGCGACCTGTGCCGAACGAACCTCCGGAGGCTACCGCATGAGAAGGCCGAACACCAAAGACCCCAGGAGGTGATGTGTACAGGACCGGCCCGCCAGACAGAGCTCATTCATTGGATTTATCGGCGCTGCAGGGACGGACCCGAGCACAGATGCCGTGCCTAGTCTTCTCATGCAACGATCCCACAGAGAAACACCCGGCGTGCGGCTCCCGCGACAGCAAAACGCCGAACTGCGGTTGTACGAACCGGGCCGCGCGCCCTTACTCGTCCACACGCGATTAGCTCATGCGAGAACAAGGCACCAAGGACCCCGGGAGGTGACGCGCACGGGAGCTGGCCCGCGGGACAGAGCTCGGTCGCTTGGGTTTAATAACGCTGTAGGGACGGACCAGAGCACAGACGCCGTGCCAGTCCTTAATCATGAGGCGGTCGCAGGCGGGTTTGTGAGGGCGCATTGACATTCATGGTGACGAAGCACCGGACATGCAGATTGGAATAATTAGGAAATTCATAAAGGAAGAGCCAGTTCTAATACATGCGCAAAAAGATACAGCTGCGGGGGTGGACCCGAGCAGCCTGAGGATGATGCAGCCCAAGGGGCGCCCTCAATCTGAACAAACCAAAAAGTCACCTGACACTATTGTTGTAGAAGCGTTGAGGTAGCTGAAGACACGTGCCGCGAAGATCGTCCCTCATGAGCCGACCGGCTCCTGAGGACCGGGAGGCTCACGAGGTCCGGAGGGCTCGCACGGACCCCGGACCTCCTGAGACAGGACCGCCGAGCATCTGGCCTCATGAGATGCCAGGGCACCCTGCGTAAAGCACTGGTACGAGGCGCCTATGTTTAGCAGGCCAAACGGCATGCATACGTAGTTGCAGGTGTAACCCCCACTCCGGCCAACGCGGGACAACCAGAAGAGGTCCTGCGAAGCGGCCCTATTGAGGCCCGGGATGTTGACGCAGACACGCAGCTGCACTGGGAGGCCATGCGAGGCGATGCTCGCCGCGCATGGCCCTTGCGTCCTGAACTCCTGGATCGCCTTGGTGATGAACTCTCATGCACATGGTGCCTCACGTCGTGCGCCTTGCTCGTGGGGACGCACATCAAAGCATGCCTCCAAGTGGTGCCCGAGCGCCTCCCTTGTCGCACTGGTCAGGTCAGAGGCTCTCCAGGCGGAAGCCCCCAAGCCTGTCCTGAGGGAAGCATCGAGTGCGCCTTCCTATGCGAAGGGAAGGGGTGCCCCAGTAGTGGGTGCGAGGCCTGAGGCACCATCGGCGGGCGCACCAGCCTCCAGACGACTCTTGAGGAGGAGCTGCTTCTTCTTCTTGGGGGTGGTCTCCGGAGGTAGGACGGCGCCCTCGTCGTCTGGGTTGTCAGCCACCGTGGCTTGGTAGGCGCGCTCAAGGGAGCACACCGCATCCTTCTCTGTTGGAAATATGCCCTAGAGGCAATAATAAATTAGTTATTATCATATTTCCCTATTCATGATAATCGCTTATTATCCATGCTAGAATTGTATTGATTGGAAACTCAAATACATGTGTGGATACATAGACAACAATATGTCCCTAGTAAGCCTCTACCAGACTAGCTCGTTGATCAAAGATGGCTATAGTTTCCTAGTCATAGACATGAGTTGTCATTTGATAACGGGATCACATCATTGGGAGAAAGATGTGATGGGCAGGACCCAAACTATAAACGTAGCACATGATCATATCAAGTTTATTTTTATCGTTCTCTGCATGTCAAAGTATATGTTCCAATGACCATGAGATCATGCAACTCACTGACACCGAAGGAGTACCTTGTGTGTACAAAATGTCACAACATAACTGGGTGACTATCAAGGTGCTCTATAGGTATCTCCGAGGGTGTCTGTTGAGTTGGCATGGATCAAGACTGGGATTTGTCACTCCGTATGACGGAGGTATCTCAGGCCCCACTCGGTAATACAACATCACAAGAAGCTTGCAAGCAATGTGACCAATGGGTTAGCCACGGGATCTTGTATTACGGAATGAGTAAAGAGACTTGCCGGTAACGAGATTGAACTAGGTATAGAGATACCGACGATCAAATCTCAGGCAAGTAACACACCGATAGACAAAGGGAACTGCATACGGGATTAGCAGAATCCTTGACATTGAGGTTCGACCGATAAGATCTTCGTAGAATATGTAGGAACCAATATGGGCATCCAGGTCCCGCTATTGGTTATTGACCGTAGAGGTGTCTCGGTCATGTCTGCATAGTTCTCGAACCCGCATGGTCTACACACTTAACGTTTGGTGACGATATAAGTATAGTTGAGTCATTATGGTGGTTCCCGAAGGTTGTTCGGAGTCCCAGATGAGATCCCGGACGTGATGAGGAACTCTGGAATGTTCCGGAGGTGAAGATTGGTATATAGGACGAAGGGTATTAGAGTCCGGAATTGTTCCGGGGGTACCAGGTGATGACTAGCATGACCGAAAGGTGTTTCGGGGGGCCCACGCAAGTGTTGGGGGGCCTCATGGGCCAATGGGAGGAGGCACACCAGCCCACTAAGGGGATGTGCGCCACCCTCACCCCTTCCCATGTTGCCTGAGGAGGTGGGGCGCCTCCCTAGGGCAGCCCACCCCTTTGCCTTGAGGGCCAAGTCACCTAGGGAGGAAAACCCATCTAGGGTTTCCCTCTTGTGGCCGCCGCCCCTAGATTGGATCTAGGGGCGCCCCTCCTCTCCTCCCTTCCCCCTATATATAGAGAGGTAGAGAGAGGGCAGCCTCACCCATACGCATCTATACGTGCCATGGCGCTGCCTCTCCTCTCCCTCGCATCCCACTTCCTCTCCGTAGTGCTTAGCGAAGCTCTGCTGAGATTCCGCCACCACCACCGCCACCACGCCGTCGTGCTGCCAGAGGACTTGAGCTACTACTTCACCATCGCTCGCTGGATCGAGGAGGTGAAGGCATCATCAAACCATACGTGTGTTGAACGCGGAGGTGCCGTCCGTTCGGCACTTGGATCAGGAGTTCGCGGGACGGATCGTGATTGGATCGTGAAGACGTTCGACTACATCAACCGCGTTTCTTAACGCTTCCACTTAGTGATCTACAAGGGTATGTAGATCCAATCTCTCCTCTCGTAGATGGTCATCTCCTAGATTGGATCTTGGTGAGCGTAGGAAATTTTTTGTTTCCCATGCAATGTTCCCCAATAGTGGCATCATGAGCTAGGTCTTGCATAGATGACATCGCGAGTAGACCACAAAGCAGTTTGTGGGCGTTGATATTCAGATTGCTTCCTTCCTTGGTATTTTCTTGATTCGGCGGTATTGTGGGATGAAGCGGCCCAGACCAACCTTACATGTCCACGTACATGAGACCGGTTCCATCGCCTGACATGTGACTTTGTTGCATAAAGATTGCTGGCGGGTGACTGTCTCTCCCACCTTAGTTGAATCGGATTCGACAAAGGCGGTCCTTGTAGAAGGTTAAATAGCAACTTGCATATCACCGTTGTGGCTTTGCGTAGGTAAGAATCATTCCTGCTAGACACCCATAGCAGCCATGTAAAACATGCAACAACAATTAGAGGACGTCTAACTTGTTTTTGCAGGGTATGTTGTGATATGACATGGCCAATGACATGATGAAATATATTTGATGTATGAGATGATCATGTTTGTAATAGTTTATATCGACTTGCATGTCGATGCATACGGCAACCGGCAGGAGCCATAGGGTTGTCTTTAATTATTGTATGACCTACGTGTCAATCGTTAAGCGCTATGTAATGCTTTACTTTATCGCTAAGCGGTAGCAATAGTAGTAGAAGCATGGCTGGCATGACAACACCGATGGCGACACGATGATGGAGATCATTATGATGGAGATCATGGTGTCATGTCGGTGACGATGGAGATCATGCCGGTGCTTTGGAGATGGAGATCAAAAGCACGAGTTGATGGCCATATCATGTCACTTATGATTTGCATGTGATGTTAATCCTTTTATGCATCTTATTTTGCTTAGGACAACGGTAGCATTATAAGGTGATCCCTCACTAAAATTTCAAGATAAAATTGTGTTCTCCGCAAGTGTGCACCGTTGTGAAAGTTCGTCGTTTCGAAGCACCACATGATGATCGGGTGTGATAGACTCTACGTTCACATACAACGGGTGCAAGCCAGTTTTGCACATGCGGAACACTTGGGTTAAACTTGACGAGCCTAGCATGTATAGACATGGCCTCAGAACACAAGAGACTAAAAGGTCAAACACGAGTCATATAGTAGATATGATCAACATGGAGATGTTCACCATTGAAACCACCTCATCTCACATGATGATCGGACTTGGGTTGGTGAATTTGGATCATGTTACACTCGGATGACCGGAGGGATGTCAATTTGAGTGGGAGTTCTTAGGTAATATGATTAATTGAACTCATTTATCATGAACAATAGTCTAAGTTGTCTTTGCAAATTATGTTGTAGATCAATAGCTCGTGCTGTAGCTCCCTGTTTTAATACGTTCCTAGAGAAAGACTAAGTTGAAAGATATTGTAAGAAATTATGCAGACTAGGTCCGTAGTCTGAGGATTGTCCTCATAGCTACACAGAAGGCTTATGTCCTTGATGCACCGCTTGGTGTGCTACCCCTCTAGCGTCGTCTATGGATGTTGTGAACATCTGGCAGACATGTTCTGATGACTACTTCATAGTTTAGTGCGCCATGCTTTACGGCTCAAAATCAGAGCTTCAAAGACGTTTTGAACGCCATGGAACATATGAGATGTTCCAACAGCTGAAATTGGTATTTCAGTCTCATGCCTATGTTGAGAGGTATGAGACCTCTGACAAGTTCTTTGCCTACAAGATGGAGGAGAATAGCTCAGCCAGTGAGCATGTGCTCAGAATGTCTGAGTGCTACAATCGCTTGAATCAAGTGGGAGTTAATCTTCCAGATAAGATAGTGATTGACATAATTCTCCAGACATTATCACCAAGCTACTAGAACTTCGTGATGAACTATAACATGCAAGGGATGGAGATGATCCCGGAGCAGTTCGCGGTAGGCCACGGAGGTAGAAATCAAGAAGGAGCATCAAGTGATGATGGTTAACAAGACCACTGGTTTCAAGAAGGGCAAGGGCAAGAAGGGAAACTTCATGAATGGCAAGCCAGTTGCCACTCAACTGAAGAAACCCAAGGTTGAACCCAAACCCGAGACTAAGTGCTTCTATTGTAAGGGGAATGGTCGCTGGTAGCGGAACTACCCCAAATACTTGGTAGATTAGAAGGCTAGCAACTTCAACAAAAGTATATTTGATATACATGTTATTGATGTGTACCTTACTAGTACTCCTAGTAGCACCTGGGTATTAGATACCGGTTCAGTTGCTGATATTAGTAACTCGAAACAAAAGCTACGGAATAAACGGAGACTAGCTAAGGGTGAGGTGACGATATGTGTTGGAAGTGTTTCCAAGGTT
Source organism: Thinopyrum elongatum (assembly GCA_011799875.1). Lineage (NCBI taxonomy): Eukaryota > Viridiplantae > Streptophyta > Magnoliopsida > Poales > Poaceae > Thinopyrum > Thinopyrum elongatum. The sequence goes on along the minus strand of CM022303.1, from coordinate 387,125,629 downwards.
GATGTGATGACCATTGCACGCTCCCTCTACCTTCGGGATTAGTGTTGAACCTAGATAAATGTTATTTGGTGTCTGCGTTGAGCATGAACATGATTAGATCGTGTTTATTGCAATATGGTTGTTCATTTAAATCAGAGAATAATGGTTATTCTGTTTACATGAATAATACCTTCTATGGTCATGCACCCAATGTGAATGGTTTATTGAATCTCGATCGTAGTGATACACATGTTCATAACATTGAGGACAAAAGATGTAGAGTTGATAATGATAATACCACTTTCTTGTGGCACTGCCGCTTAGGTCATATTGGTGTAAAGTGCATGAAGAAACTCCATGCTGATGGACTTTTGGAGTCACTTGATTTTGAATCACTTGACACATGTAAGCCATGCCTCATGGGCAAGATGACTAAAACCCCGTTTTCCGGAATAATGGAACGGGCAATTGACTTGTTGGAAATCATACATACTGATGTGTGCGGCCCGATGAGTGTTGACGTGCGTGGTGGATATTGTTACTTTCTCACCTTCACCGATGATTTGAGTAGATATGGGTATATTTATTTGGTGAAGCATAAGTCTGAAACGTCCAAAAGGTTCAAGCAATTTCAAAGTGAAGTTGAGAGTCATCGTAACAAGAAGATCACATTCCTACGATATGATCGAAGGGGAGAGTATCTGAGTTATGAGTTTGGCAATCACTTAAGACAACGTGGAATGGTTTCACAACTTAAGCCGCCTGGAACACCACAGTTTTCGGCGTGCGACACCTATGGGACCCTCAAGGAATCCCTTTAAGATTCGGCAGGGGGAGAGGTATGCACAAAGAGCAGAACCAACGATCGACGCGGGGCGATTTTACCCAGGTTCGGGCTGCTAATCAGTGTAAAACCCTACTCCTGCTTTGTTTTATTATCAGTGTTCTTGAGCCCAGGCTCCAGGAGCGCTTGCAATGAACAGTATGTTCAAAGAGCAGCTACGCATGTAGAATGGGCCAAAAGGTCCTCCCCCCTGTAGCAGTTGCCTTGGGCCTACTTTTATATGCTCAGAGGGATCACCACAGTGGCAAAATGTATATACATTGAGGTGTAAAGTAGCTACACGGTTATCATACCTAACCACTGACAGATTAGGACGAACGCATTTAATGCACCGTGAGGTGTCCGTTTAGGTGTCCTCACTTTCTTGGGGACGGAAAAAGGGCCATCCCATCGGCACCGCTTAAGCTCTCCTCCACTGGCGCGTCGTCACGCATCCAAAGAAGGGCCTAGAATGTCGGGCTCATTGCTGTGTCAGAGTGGTGGCACAGCAACAGAATCTTGCCAGGCGCCGGACCTTGCCGGGAACCGAATCTTGCCGGGCGCCAAATCTTGCCGGGCGCCGAATCTTGCCGGGCTTCGCAGGCCACCCCGGCAAGATCTTGCTGGGGAAGCTGGCTTTCGGATTCTAGCTCTCCTTATCTGCTGATCCTCAGATCTTTGACTTGAGAATTTCTCTGGTAGCCTGAGTCAACCTCGAACGGTTCCCCGACAAGCCTTGCCGCGAGTATGGCTACAACTGCTCGTGCACAAGTACGGGGTACTAATGGCCCAATACTTAGTACACCGACAACAGCGTAATGGTGTGTCTGAACATCGTAATCGTACCTTATTGGATATGGTGCATTCTATGATGTCTCTTGCCGATATATCACTATCGTTTTGGGGTTATGCATTAGAGACAACTACATTCACTTTAAACCGGGCACCATCTAAATCCGTTGAGACGACACCGTATGAATTATGGTTTGGCAAGAAACCTAAGTTGTCATTTCTTTAGGTTTGGGGCTGCGACGCTTATGTGAAAAGGCTTCAGCCTGATAAGCTCGAACCCAAAGCGGACAAATGGATCTTCATAGGATACCCAAAGGAGACAATTGGGCATACCTTCTATCTCAGATCCTAGGGCAAAGTGTTTGTCGCAAAGAACGGGTCCTTTCTCGAGAAAGAGTTTCTCTCGAAAGAATTGAGTGGGAGGAAGATAGAACTTGATAAGGTTGTTGAACCTTTACTTCAACCAGAGAGTAGCGCAACACAGAAAGATGTTTCTGTGGCACCTACATCAGTTGAAGAGGAAGCTAATGATGATGATCATGCAGCTTCAGATCAAGTTACTGTCGAACCTCGTAGGTCGACAAGGGTGCGTACAACTTCTGAGTGGTACGGTAACCCTGTCTTAAAGGTCATGTTGTTGGACAACGGTGAACCTACGAGCTATGGAGAAGTGATGGTGGGCTCGGATTCCAACAAATGGCTAGGAGCCATGAAATCCAAGATAGGATCCATGTATGTGAACAAAGTATGGACTTTGGTGGACTTGCCCGATGATCGGCAAGCCATTGAGAATAAATGGATCTTTAAGAAGAAGACATACGCTGTTGGTAATGTCACCATTCATGAAGCTCAACTTATCGCAAAGAAGTTTCCGACAAGTTCAAGGAGTTGACTATGATGAGACTTTCTCACTCATAGCGATGCTAAAGTCTGTTGGAATTATGTTAGCAGTTGCTGCATTTTCATTTACGAAATCTGGCAGATGGATGTCAAAACAAAGTTTCCTTGAGGAAAGGTTGTATGTCATACAACCAGAAGGTTTTGTCGATCCTAAGGATGCTAAAAGGTATGCAAGCTCCAGCGATCCTTCTATGGACTGGAGTAAGCATCTCGGAGTTGGAACATACGCTTTGATGAGGTGATCAAAGCGTTTGGGTTTATACAAAGTTTGCAAGAAACTTGTATTTGCAAGAAAGTGAGTGGGAGCACTATAATGTTTCTGATAAGTATATGTGGATGGCATTTCTTGATCAGGAATGATTAGAATTTCTGGAAAGCATAAAGGGTTGTTTGAAAGGAGTTTTTCAAAGGAAGACCTGGGTAAAGCTGCTTACATATTGGGCATCAATATCTATAGAGATAGATCAAGACGCCTGATAAGACTTTCACAGAGCACATACCTTGACATGATTTTGAAGGAGTTCAAAATGGATCAGTCAAAGAAGGAGTTCTTGCCTGAGTTGTAAGGTGTGAAGTTGAGTAAGACTCAAAGCTCGACCACGGCAGAAGAAAGAGAAAGGACGAAGGTCGTCCCCTATGCCTTAGCCATAGGCTCTATACGATATGCCATGCTATGTACCGCACCTAATGTGTGCCTTGCCAGGTGTCTGGCAAGGGGGTACAAGAGTGATCCAGGAGTGGATCACTGGACAGCGGTCAAAATTATCCTTAGAGTAATAAGGAAATGTTTCTCGGTTATGGAGGTGATAAAGAGTTTGGCGTAAAGGGTTACGTTGATGCAAGCTTTAACACCAATCCGGATGACTCTGAGTAGCAATCTGGATACGTATAGTGGAGCAGCCGTTTGGAATAGCTCCAAGTGGAGCATGGTAGCAGCATCTACAGTATGACATAAAAATTTGCAAAGTACACACGAATCTGAATGTTACAGACCCGTTGACTAAAACCTCTCTCACAAGCATAACAACATCAAACCCTAGAACTCATTGAGTGTTAATCAGATGGTGATGTGAGCTAGATTATTGACTCTAGTAAACTCTTGGGTGTTAGTCACATGGCAATGTGAACTATGAGTGTTAATCACATGGCGATGTGAACTAGATTATTGACTCTAGTGCAAGTGGGAGACTGTTGGAAATATGCCCTAGAGGCAATAATAAATTAGTTATTATCATATTTCCCTGTTCATGATAATTGCTTATTATCCATGATAGAATTGTATTGATTGGAAACTCAAATACATGTGTGGATACATAGACAACAATATGTCCCTAGTAAGCCTCTACCGGACTAGCTCGTTGATCAAAGATGGCTATAGTTTCCTAGTCATAGACATGAGTTGTCATTTGATAACGGGATCACATCATTGGGAAAATGATGTGATGGACAGGACCCAAACTATAAATGTAGCACATGATCGTATCAAGTTTATTGCTATCATTTTCTGCATGTCAAAGTATATGTTCCTATGACCATGAGATCGTGCAACTCACTGACACCAGAGGAGTACCTTGTGTGTACCAAACGTCACAACGTAACTGGGTGACTATAAAGGTGCTCTACAGGTATCTCCGAGAGTGTCTGTTGAGTTGGCATGGATTAAGACTGGGATTTGTCACTCCGTATGACGGAGGTATCTCAGGTCCCACTCGGTAATACAACATCACAAGAAGCTTGCAAGCAATGTGACTAATGGGTTAGCCACGGTATCTTGTATTACGGAATGACTAAAGAGACTTGCCGGTAATGAGATTGAACTAGGTATGGAGATACCGATGATCAAATCTCGGGCAAGTAACATACCGATAGACAAAGGTAACTGCATACAGGATTAGCAGAATCCTTGACATTAAGGTTCGACCGATAAGATCTTCGTAGAATATGTAGGAACCAATATGGGCATCCAGGTCCCGCTAATGGTTATTGACCGTAGAGGTGTCTCGGTCATGTCTGCATAGTTCTCGAACCCGCAGGGTCTACACACTTAACGTTTGGTGACGATATAAGTATAGTTGTGTCGTTATGGTGGTTCCCAAAGGTTGTTCGGAGTCCTGGATGAGATCCCATACATGACGACGAACTCTGGAATGGTGCGGAGGTGAAGATTGGTATATTGGAAGAAGGGTATTGGAGTCCAGAATTGTTCCGGGGGTACCAGGTGATGACCAGCATGACCGAAAGGTGTTTCGGGGGCCCCGGCAAGTGTTGGGGGGCATCATGGGCCAAGGGGAGGGGGCAAACCAGCCCACTAAGGGGATGTGCGCCCCCCTCACCCCTTCCCATGTTGCCTGAGGAGGTAGGGCGCCTCCCAAGGGCAGCCCACCCCTTTGCCTTGAGGGCCAAGTCACCTAGGGAGGAAAACCCATCTAGGGTTTCCCTCTTGTGGCCGCCGCCCCTAGATTGGATCTAGGGGCGCCCCTTGTCGGGGTACGACACCTATGGGATCCCGAGAGACCCCTTTACGATTCGGCGGGGGGAGAGGTATACGCAAAGAGCAGAACCAGTGATCGACGCGTGAGGTTTTTACCCAGGTTCGGGCCGCTGATCAGCGTAAAACCCTACTCCTGCTTTGTGTTCTTATTGATGTTCTTGAGCCCAGCCTTCAGGAGCGCTCGCAATGAACAGTACGTTCAAAGAGCAGCTACGCATGCAGAATGGGCCAGAAGTTCTCCTCCCCTGTAGCAGTTGCCTTGAGCCTCCTTTTATATGCTCAAAGGGGTCTCCACAGTGGCAAAATGTACATACATTGAGGTGTAAAGTAGCTACAGGGTATCATACCTAACCCCTGACGGATTAGGACAAGCGCATTTAATGCACCGTGAGGTGTCCGTTTAGGTGTCCTCACTTTCTTGGGGATGGAAAAAGGGGCCATCCCATCAGCACCGCTTAAGCTCTCCCCCACTGGCGCATCGCCACGCATCCAGAGAAGGACCCAGAATGTCAGACACGTTACTGTGCCGAAGCGGTGGCACAGTGGCAGAATCTCGCCAGGCGCCGAATCTTGCCGGGCGCCAAGCCTTGCCGGACGCCAAGCCTTGCCGGGCGCCAAGCCTTGCCAGGCCCCAAAGGCCATCCCGGCAAGGATCTTGCCGGGGAGGCTGGCCTTCGGATTCCAGTCCTGCTTATCTGCTGATCCTTAGATCTCGGACTTGATGATTTCCTTGATGGCTTGAATCGACCTCGAGCTGATCCCGGCAAGCCTTGCCGCAAGGATGGCTACAACTGCCCGTGCACAAGTACGGGGTACTAGTGGCCCAATACTTAGTACACCGACAGGAGCCCCCGGGCCTAGGCCATACACGAGTGCGAGGCGTTGTTGGGCTAGGCCCAAACAGTGCACGGGCACGCGTGGCAGGGAATTAACTGCTCATAAATATCTTGTTTTACTGTGCCCCCCACTACGCGCACGGAGCGCGCGACGTGGGAAGCGTGCCAAAAAGCTGCAAACTGTCTCGCGCCTATAGAGGCGCATTCATATTGGGGGATAAACAAGGCGGCCCCGCTCCTTCCCCATAAAAAGGAGACGTCGCGGAGGTGCAAACCTATTTACCCCCCTCTTCTTCCCAATCTGGCCATCGCCATCACCTTCCTCTTCTCGAGCTCAGAGCGAAACCTTTTTCCTCTTCCGCCCGCTACTCCCGCGCTCGCTCCGCCCCCTGCTTCCGTCCTCACAGTCGCCATGCCGCCCAAGGCCAGCAAAGGCAAGGGCAAGGACAAGGAGGCGAAAGCCGAAGTTCCGGAGAGCGAACTGGTGAAGATGCAGAAGAGGCTCGTCGTCTTCCCTCCGACGCTCGACGCCGAAACTTTGAAGGGGCGATACCAATGCATGTGGGCGAAGGGAACGCAAGCTCACCCCGCCACACGCGTAATCCCAGGTGCTTGTTCCAAAGGTGGATCGGACAGATACTCCTTCTTCACTTCATATTTCTATTGCGGGCTCTGTCCCCCCTTTTCCGATTTCTTCAATGACGTCATGTATACGTACGGTTTCCGCCTTCTTGATTTCATGCCGAATGCCATACTTTGCATGTCTATCTTTGCCCATCTCTGTGAGAATTTCGCTGGTGTGATCCCCAATTCTGCTCTTTTCCGCCATTATTTCTACCCTCGTATCCAAAAAGGAGAGGCTCTCTCTAGATCTATTGCCTGGATTCCAAGGGCTTGGAACAAAGAGATATACCCAGAGGGAGTTTACCGCGAAAAGTGGGACGAGTGGCGGGCCGAATGGTGATGGATCTAGGAAGCAGATCCTCATCCTTTTTGTCATCCCCGGCAACAAAAGGTGGTCCGCGGCAAGGATTGGGGCGATCTCGCCGCGGAAGACGAGAAGCTCACAATCGCCACTACCAGGATCCTTTGCTTGAAGGCTGCCGGGCTGACAATGGAGATGATCGGCTTCGACTTTCTCCGCCGCCGCATCGCCCCTCTGCAGAACAGGGGAAGGCCAGTCTGGGAGTACAAGAACGCGGCAGATGTCATGAGGCTGCGCCCCGGGCTGAACAACAATCTGACCGCTATGCAGCTTGGTGCTCTCCGCCAAAAGTTATTCCAGCGCAAAGACAAGCACCGGCTGCCGGCAAGGATCGTCCCCTTGTGCAACAACTCTGCCTTGGGGTCAATCATTGCCTTCTTGCCGATGTTCAACGCCCACGGCCTTGACCCGACCTGGGTCGAGCCAAGCGAGGAAGAAGCGCAGAAGTTCTTTGACAATTTGACGGAGAAGCCTGTCCGGCAAGAGTCAGATCTTGTCCGCGCCACCACTGATCAGGAGGTAGCCTACATCGCTACCAGAGTGGAGGAGGCGAATCTTGCCGCGGAGGCTGGCAATGTTGGCTTCACGGAGTGGGAAGCCAGCGACGCAGAGGTGGTAGTGGAGGCAAAGCCTGCCGAGGAGAACAAGGTTGCCGGGGAAGAAGGCGGCGCAGCCGCTGAGAGCTCATCCGGCGAAGACACGGCCAAAGAGGAGACGCGAGAAGAGCCCTCGCCCCCGAAGAAGACAAAGCGTGTCCTTCGGAAAGCTGCATCAGGCATCCCGGCAAGCCAGCCTACTTCGAGCGGCGAATCCCCCGGCAAGAAAGTGGCTGGCAAGACTGGACCGCGACAGGGGGCTTGTGAACAGCCCGCGCGGCGCGCGAGACCCACACCAGCGACCACTGCTGGGGCGACAGCAGGGTCTCGTACTACCGCGCCGGAGGCTGCCCCAGCGCCTGCCACAGCCAAGCGGCCTAGGACCCCTCCTCCGCCTCCCCACTCAGACACCACAACGGAGGTCGACTTCGACATCTCCGGCTTTGGTCCAGAGCGAGAGGAAGAAGAGTGAGTATTTGCCACAGCTTCTACCTTCCAATTTGCATCAATCTTACTGACTTGCTTGTATTGTTTCCGCAGTGACACAGAAACCTTGCTGGAGAGGATGGCGAAGAGGTCAAGGACTTCTACGGGCGACGAGCCCCCGGCGGGCTCCACGAGCGTGTCGGAAACTGTCGTTGTCAGCCCGGAGTCCAGTCCTCAACACAGCCCCAGCACAGCCCCCAGCGTAAGTTCATCGTCCCTTTTTCTGCTGGCTGGTGCCGAGGCTTTCATTCTTGCCGCTGATATCTTTGGGTTCGCAGGAGAAGGACGGCAACAAGGAGAAGATATCCCCATTGTGCCTCCTTCATCGACCGCTCCGCCCACAAGCACATCCCCGGCAAGAGATCCTGCCGACGAGCCCGTCCTGATTGAGGAGGAGCCGACAAGCACGGACTCCGGCAACCCACCCCCGGCAACCGGAGTTGTCGGGAGAGGCGAAGCCACCTCTCGACAGCCCGACGCAGGTACTCGATCTCCTCAGAGTGCTTGTTATTCTTTTCCTCTTATCTCTTTATCTTTAGTCACTTCAAAATCCAAACCTCGATCTTATTCTGTCTTCCTCCTTCGCCCTTCAGAGTTCCCTGTGATGGAACATATGGACGTCGACGTCGTCATCGAGGAGACCGCCAGGGATGCCGCCGCCGAAGCGGACAGGATCGCTGCCAGCGAGGCCACCAAGGATGACGTTGCCGGGGCTGGTGATGCTCTTGACGGGGAGGCCGCCAAGACAGCACAAGAGGAAATCGCCGAAGAACCTGCTGAAGAGGGCGACAGGGAGGTTGAGGACCGCACTGACAGCATTCCCGCCGCAGGAGCGCCAGGCGCTGCACCGGCCACAGAGCCCCCTGTCACTGGTGAGGCGGCCACTGAAGACCAGCCATCAACATCTGAAGGCCCCTCATCCAGCAAGTATCTCAAGGTTGGCGAGAATCTATTCATCAACTTGCCAGGGACGGCAAGCACTGAGGCACCAGCCGAAGGAGAAATTTTCGAGGAAATTATTGCCGCTACCGGGCTCGAAGTCGTTGACGATCCCAGCGCTAGCAGCGGCAAGTCTGAAGAGGATCAGCTCCTTCAGGCCATGGGCGAGAACTTCCGCAAACTCCAGGCTCTCCATCGTGCCCGAAAAGAGAAGGCGGACTCCAGAATGGCAGTTGTCGAGGCAGCCGAAGCGGATTTTCAAAGGCGCGTCGCACAAATGCAAATCTGGCACGCCGAGGCCCTCCAAGAGCTGGTTGCCGGCCGAGAACAAGTGAGCCAGCAATGGAATGAGATCCTCCTGAAGCAATCAGATATGGAGAAGGCACATGATGAAGCTGTTCAAAGGATTGCTGCCGAAGATGCTCTCCTGACGGGGCACCGCGTTGCTCTTGATGCTTACGAAGAAGATCTCACCGCACGTGAGCAGGCGCTCGCCGCCAAGCTTCGTAGCAAGGATGAAGACATCGAAAATCTTGTCGCGCGACGGACCCAGGAGCTGGAGCAGAAACACAAGGAGGTGCTCGAAGCTCTGACTGCAAGTCATGCCGGCAAGCTCAAGGAGGCCGTCGATGCTGCCGAAGCTGCAGAGGCTGCCAAGAATGAGCTGAGCGTCAAAGTGAAGAGGCTGGAAACAGATCTCGAAGAGCATGGCAAGGAGCTCTTGATGCTCAAGGGGGACAGGGAAAAAACCCTCCACTCCTTGGCGGAGATGCAAGTTGCCCTGTCCGACAAGACCAAGCAGCTCTCCTCTGCAGCTGATAGTATTGCGGTTCTGGAGCTGAAGCTGACCACGCTGCAGAAGTCTCTCGAGGCCGGCAAGGCCTGTGAGAAGGCTCTACTCAAGGATCTCCAAGGAGAGAGGAACCTGCTCAAGAGCGCCGTCGCTGCCCAAAATGAGTACGAGAAGGGAGTGGAGATCGGGACTGGCCGTCTCATCGCCACCGCGGAGAAGCTTACCGCAGAACTGTCAACCATGGGCTTGTCGAACTTCAGATATTCTTCCGAGGAAAGAATATCTCCAAGTGCCAGGTTGACGATGTTCTTTGAAAGCATCATCAACGCGTTGAGGGCGCTCCAGTCCAGCCGGGCGACCCAACTGGCGAACGAGACTCGCCGGCTTTGCCGGGCCGTCCTTCGCAAGGTGCTCATCAAGGTTGTGCACAGCAATCCCGGCATCGACCTCTCCAGCGCACTCGGCCATCTGCCAAAGGATACAAATGTTGAGGCGCTTGAAAAGTGCATCGCGCCAATCCTTGAGAAGGTGGACTCCATCAAAAGGATCGAAGGCCAGCGCAGGGATTGAGTGCTTCCCTTTTATTCTTGCCGCCACCATCTCATGTAAAAGACAATTAAGTCCCAAGTTAGAACTGCGGCAACTCATGGATGCAATATAATTTGACTATGTTTAGGCTCATGCTTGCTACTTTCCTTGTCTGATTCCTTTATGTATGGAGTTCATCCTACGCTTACTGAAAAACTTGCCGGTGCACAACCTGCCGCGAGCGCTGGGTGTGGGACTTCAGCAGCCTGCCGGAGGCGCAGCGGCCGGCAAGACTCCTTGGTGTTCTCAGTGCAGCCACTTAAATCATTGAGCGGATTCGAAACAAAATAAGGGCGCAACCGATTACAGCAAGGGTTCCTTCGCGTGCAAATTTTCCACACAAGAATCGGAATCGTCCAAGGAAATAACTTGGTAATTAAAGAAAAACTTGCTCTAAGTTTTTAGGACTTAGCTTTCTGGCTTTGTTCTTCCTCCGGCAAGCATCGATTCCGAACGTCGGCAACTGGTATTCATATCTCCCTCCCCCCCCGGCAAATGTGCACGCGAGGAATCCTTCTGTCTTTGAGAAAAAGAAAGAAGAGAAAATAAAGGGATGAAACCTTGGCGGTTCGTTAGAACTTACCGGGATTAGGTGTCATACAACATCTTAGACAAACATGCATGTATGAATATGAACATGGGAATCAATAAGGGAATGTACAACACTTAAATTTATTCATCTGTGCTCAAGGTCCGTGCCTGGCTTTGTACAAAGGATCACATGCCTTGCCGGCAAGACTTGTACAGAAAGGGTGGTTGCCGGGAGCTCCCGGCAACCGCGCCCTATGGATAGAACTTGCGAAGATGTTTGATATTCTAGGAATTGCTCACTGGAACGCCATCTTCGGTCTCCAGGCGGACAGCGCCGGGCCTGGTGACTCGTACTACCCGATAAGGGCCTTCCCACTTTGGCGTCAACTTGTTTGAATTCTTGGCGGACTGAATCCGTCGAAGAACAAGGTCGCCTTCCTCAAGGCTTCGGGCATGAACTTTGCGGCTATGATAGCGGCGCAAAGCTTGCTGGTAGCGTGCAGCTCACAAAGCAGCCTGAAGACGATTCTCCTCAAGGAGCAGAGCGTCATCTTGCCGCAGTTGCTCTTGCTCGAGCTCATCATAAGCGAGCACTCGAGGAGATCCGTATATGAGTTCCGTGGGGAGAACTGCTTCCGCTCCATAGACCAGAGCGAAGGGCGTCTGGCCGGTGGCTCGATTTGGTGTCGTTCTGATTGACCAAAGAACCGCCTGCAACTCATCAATCCAGCGTCTTCCGCACTTTTTCAGCCTGTCAAAAGTTCTGGTCGTGAGACCGCGCAGCACTTCAGCATTGGCCCTCTCCTCTTGGCCGTTGCTTCTCGGGTGAGCAACAGAGGCAAAACAAATCTTGCCGCCAAGGTCTTGGACATACTGCATGAAGGTGCTACTTGTGAACTACGTGCCGTTGTCGGTGATGATCCTGTTAGGCACACCGAAACGGCAAACAATTCCTTTGAAGAACTTGACAGCCGACTGCACTGTCACCTTCCTCACTACTTCCACCTCCGGCCACTTTGTGAACTTGTCGATAGCAACGTACAAGTAATCAAAGCCCCCGGTAGCACGGGGGAAGGGGCCCAGTATGTCGAGCCCCCAGAGCAAAAATGGCCAGGAGAGAGGGATTGTTTGAAGAGCTTGAGCTGGCTGATGTAATTTCTTCGAATGAAACTGGCACGCTTCACACTTGGTTACTAGTGCAGTCGCATCCTGGAGGGCGGTAGGCCAAAAGAAACCTTGCCGGAATGCTTTTCCGGCAAGCGCTCTTGACCCTATGTGAGAGCCACACATGCCCCCATGTATCTCCGCCAACAGCTCTAGTCCATCCTCCCGAGGAATCCACTTCAATTTCACACCGTTTGGTCCCTTTCTGTATAGGACGTCATAGACGAACTTGTACATAACAGACCGACGGGCTACTCTCTCCGCTTCTTCTTGTTCCTCAGGGAGTTCACCTGTCTGAAGGAAATGGACAATGTGCTGTGCCCATGCTGGAGCCTGAGGCTCGACAACTAGGACTAAAGGCATCTCCTCTGCCGGGGGAACGTTTGTCTCGACAACGAGGGCCTGAGGCCCTGTCGGAGCCTGTTGTTCCCCGGCAGGCGTGTCGATCCCGGCAACTTCCTTGCCGGCGGCTCCGGGGAGCTCTGCCGGGAAGTACTGGCCAGAGTTCAACTTCCTTCTTTTTTCTTGCCGCATCGATGGCGCCAGGATGGTTGAGTCAATTGGAGCACAAAAGTTCCTGGTTCCACAGGCAACTTGAGGGCAGCACGCTTTGACAGGTCGTCAGCAATATTGTTCTCGGCACGAGGAACGTGCTCCATTTGGAGACCGTCAAAGCGCTCTTCCAATTTCCTCACTTCATCTACGTAGGCTTGCATCAATGGACTCTGATAATTCTTGTTAACTTGCCTGACAACAAGCTGCGAATCGCCTCTGATGACGAGCTTTTTGATACCAAGGTCTGCCGCGATCCTAAGACCGGCAAGCAAACCCTCGTATTCTGCAGTGTTGTTGGTCGAACTCTCCCGGGGAAAGTGCATTTGGACTACGTACTTGAGGTGCTCTCCGGTGGGTGCGACAAGCAGCACGCCAGCGCCGGCGCCTTGCAGCGAGAAAGCCCCGTCAAAGTACATAATCCATTGCTGATCGATTTCCTTGCCGGGGAGAGTCGTTTCTTGAACTTCTTCGTCTGGCGTTGGGGTCCATTCCGCAATGAACTCTGCCAAGGCCCTGCTCTGAATTGTTGAAGTACTTTCAAACTTGAGACCAAAGCTGGACAGCTCCAACGCCCACTCCACGATCCTGCCGGTTGCCTCCGGATTTTGCAAAATCCGTTGCAACGGAAAGCGAGTGACGACGGTAATCTCATGTGCTTGAAAATAGTGGCGCAGCTTCCTTGAGGCCATAAGGAGGCCAAAAAGCAGCTTCTGCACCCCAGAATATCTTGATCTAGCCCCTTGTAAAAGAGAGCTAGCAAAATAAACTGGGCGCTGCACCACCTTCTTCTTCTGCACAAGTTCTTCTGTTTGCGCAGATCCTGTCTTGCCGGGATCAACCCTTGCCGGGGAAGATCTTGCCGCATCATCCGGCGGTCCTGCCGCTGGTGTTGCTTCCTTATCAGCTTCCCTCTGTGCCACTAGCGCAGCACTAACCACTTGATTTGTTGCCGCCAGATACAACAGCAACGGCTCTTGTCGTTTAGGCGCGACTAGCATCGGCGGAGAGGAAAGGTATTTCTTCAAATCTTGCAGCGCAGCCTCCGCTTCCGGAGTCCATTTCATTGGACCTATCTTCTTCAAAATTTTGAAGAAGGGCAGGGCGCGCTCAGCAGATTTGGAAATAATCCTGCTTAGAGCAGCAACACAGCCGGCAAGACGACGCACATCCTTGACGCGTCTCGGCGCTTCAATTTGCTCAATGGCTTTGATCTTGTCGGGGTTCGCTTTGATTCCTCGGCAAGATACAAAGAATCCGAGGAGCTTGCCGGAAGGAACTCCGAACACGCACTTCTCAGGATTGAGCTTCAAGTTGATCTTGCGCAAGTTTGCAAATGTTTCTTCTAAGTCTTGAATAAGCGTTGCTTTATCCTTAGTTTTGACCACTATATCATCCATATATGCCTCCATATTTCTATGGAGCTGTGGCTCAAAACCAATCTGGATTGCTCTGGCGAATGTTGAACCAGCACTTTTCAACCCGAAAGGCATTCGTATAAAACAATACGTACCACATGGGGTGATAAAGGCGGTCTTCTCTTCATCTTCCTTTGCCATAAAAATCTGATGATACCCTGAATAGGCGTCAAGGAAGGACAGGAGATCACAACCAGCGGTGGCATCCACAATCTGGTCGATGCGCGGCAAGGGAAAGGGATCTTTTGGACAAGCTTTATTGATATCTGTATAATCGATACAAAGCCTCCATTTCCCATTCGCTTTTCGCACTACAACTGGGTTGGCCAACCAGGTTGGATGGAGCACTCCTTTGACCAGTCCCGCCGCCTCCAGCTTCTTAATCTCTTCGGCAATGAATTCTTGCCGCTCCAAGGCCTGTTTCCTCACCCTTTGCTTGAAGGGCCGCGCATGAGGACAGACAGCAAGGTGGTGCTCGATCACTTTCCTGGGAACACCGAGGATGTCAGACGGTTGCCATGCAAACACGTCGATATTCGCCCGCAGGAAAGCAACGAGCGCGCTTTCCTATTTGTCATCTAGGGCGGAACTTATGGTGAAAGTTCCCCCCGTTCCGTCCTCCCTAGCAGGCACCTTCTTGGTTTCCGGTGGAGCAGCCTTGGATTTCTTGTTCTTGCCGGTGGAACTCTCTGGTACGTCCTCGACGGAAACGCAGCACTCCGAGGAGGCGCGCTTGCCGGAGTTCGCGCACCTGTTCCTGCCGGTCTTCTTCTTCCCCCCGGGAGTTCCAGTGGCAGGAGCAGATGCCTTGACGGCAGGTGCTGCAACTGCTTCCCGGTAAAGTTGATCGGCACAGATGAGCGCGTCCTTCTTATCGGAATGGATAGAAATGACGCTCAATGGCCCGGGCATCTTCAACACATTGTATGCGTAGTGTGATGCCGCCATAAACTTAGCCAGCGCTGGCCGACCAAGGATCCCATTGTATGACATGGGGATCTTGGCGACATCAAACACCACATTTTTGGTCCTGAAGTTAAACTCGCTGCCGAATGTTACCGGCAGCGTGATCTTGCCCTTAGGCTGGGTTCTTCCCGGATTGACCCCTTGAAACGTACCCGTTTCCTCGAGGTCTTTGTCGGGAATCTGAAGCTTTGTGAGCACATCTGGTGAGATTAAGTTTAGGCCGGCCCCGCCGTCAACTAACATTTTCGTCACCTTGAGGTTGCGAATTGTTGGGGAAACCAACAATGGCAAACACCCGACCGCAGTTGTGCGATCAGGGTGATCCTCGGCGTCAAAGATGATAGGCGTGCTGGACCACTTCAGAGGCCTACACGCATCGGGGGATGGCTCTGCCGCATTAACCTCCCGCATCCACTGTTTAAGTTGGCGGTGGGAAGAATGTAGCGAGGCACCCCCATCAATGCACATAGCCTCCGTAGCCTTCTGGAATTCCTGCTCACTGGATTCATCATCATCTCCTTCTTTATCTCGGCCCCGAGCGGGCCGATCCTTCTGCTGCTTGGCCTTACCGCGGCGACCCCCTCGGCCACCGCGTTTCTTGCCGGACCCCTCAGCACCATCTTGGGCCTTCTCCTTGTCTCGCCTCTCGTATTCGGCCCTCTGCTTCTCGGCAAGCTGCTCAACTTGCCGGCAGTTCTGGAGATCATGGCCCTTACTGCGATGGATCTTGCAATACTGCTTGCCGGAGTTCTCCGACTTGTCGGCAGCCGCCAAGGCCTGACAGGAAGGGCACCCGGCAAGATCCTTGCCGGGGTCACCAACCTTGGCCTTCTTGGCGGCGCCGGTGTTGTCGGATTCCTCGACAGCAAGCACGGCCTTGCCTCCGCGCTTCCTATTCCGCCGCCAGCCTTTCCTTGACGGGGCCGCGGCGTCTTCATCCTCGGAGTCGCCTGCCGCGCCAACAGCCTCACCGGGGAGTTTCCTCCCCTCTTCAACTCGAGTGCACTTATCGGCCAGAGCATAAAGCTCGGCAATACTCCTGACTTTGTTCATCGCCAGCTCTTCCCGCATTCTGCGGTTACGCACGTTCTGGTGGAACGCGCTAATGACAGCGGCAGGATGAACGTCGGGAATGTTGTACTGCACTCGGCTGAACCTCTGCATAAACTTGCGCAGGGACTCGCCCTCCTTCTGAGGGATGATGTGCAAATCGCTCTCTTGGCCAGGAGCTTGGTGGCCTCCAACGAAGGCGCCAACAAATTGATGGCACAGATCTGACCAGGAAGAAATGGAATTCTCCGGCAGATGCATCAACCACGACCTGACGTTGGGCTTGAGCAGCAACGGGAAGTAGTTGGCAAGTATCTTGTCATCTCGGCCCCCGGTAGCCTGCACTGCAATGGTGTAGATGCTCAGGACCTCCGAGGGATGGGTCTTTCCGTCATACTTCTCCGGAACCTCTCGCATAAAGGTTCGGGAATTGGGCCACCGGACTTGCCGCAGCTCACGGGTAAACGCCGGAGTCCCTACCTCATAAGGCAAGTATCCTACGTTCCCTGGCGCAGGCTCGTCGACAGCCGACCCCGCGCGCTTATCAGAGTGATAGCGCGCTTCCCCTTGCTGCTCGATGGTTGTTCGAGCGTCCTCTTTGCCTCGTTCCTGGAGAACCAGACGCTGATCACGGCGCATCCGTGGATCGGACGACGCCGTGGAAACTTCTTCATGGCGGTCGACTTGCTGAGTTGTCGGCCACCGCTGATGCCGCGGAGGGGAGTGCACTGTAGTTGCACCACCTCCGGTTTTCTCTGCACCGGCTCGCGCCGGATCGATGGGCCTCCGCTGCGAGGGCCCTGCCTCTTGCGGTCCATCCTTGTTGGCGAAGCCGATAAGGCTCTGGATAGTAGCTCGTCACTCCTCCATCTTCTCTGGGGCGGGAGGAAAATCGAGGAGCAGCTGTGCACGTGCCAAGGCTTCCGCTGGCATAGGTGGCAGCGACAAGTGCGAGGTACGTGAGGTGCTCTGACTCCTAACCAAGTTAGAAGGAGCACCGCCACGGTCACGCGACCGCGCACCACCTCCGCCGGCAGCTCGGTGTGCATGCTGGTCCCGTGCATCTTGGGATCTATGCGCAGAAACCTTTTCGTGGGGACGCCCCGAACCACCAGCGCCATGATGTCGCTCATCTTGCACGACCTGAGTAGGTCGTGAGGCTTGCGCCGGCGCGGGAGCTCCAGCAGGCGCCCTTCGATCTCTAGAGTTAGTTGTGCCACCCGTAGGCAACACAGCACCATCTCTAGATCCAGCGGCGTGCAAGTTACCACTGCCACTGCGAACGATACCGCTCGCTTGGCATGGGTCACCAGAACGCCGCGGGGGTTCTAGTCCTCTTCCTTCTGCACCTACACCGTCGCCTGTTCACGAAGGCGCAGGCAAAACGGACCCGGACGGTTGCGTTGTCGCAGCGCTCTTCTTCTTGGGCGGCATGATGATGAAGATGATGAAGAAACTAGGGCGCCGACCACCAGATCAGGTTCACGCAACCTTCAATCCCCCTACCTGGCGCGCCAAAGATGTCGGGGGACGACACCTATGGGATCCCGAGAGACCCCTTTATGATTCGGCGGGGGGAGAGGTATACGCAAAGAGCAGAACCAGTGATCGACGTGTGAGGTTTTTACCCAGGTTCAGGCCGCTGATCAGTGTAAAACCCTACCCCTGCTTTGTGTTCTTATTGATGTTCTTGAGCCCAGCCTTCAGGAGCGCTCGCAATGAACAGTACGTTCAAAGAGCAGCTACGCATGCAGAATGGGCCAGAAGTTCTCCTCCCCTATAGCAGTTGCCTTGGGCCTCCTTTTATATGCTCAAAGGGGTCTCCACAGTGGCAAAATGTACATACATTGAGGTGTAAAGTAGCTACAGGGTATCATACCTAACCCCTGACGGATTAGGACAAGCGCATTTAATGCACCGTGAGGTGTCCGTTTAGGTGTCCTCACTTTCTTGGGGATGGAAAAAGGGGCCATCCTATCAGCACCGCTTAAGCTCTCCCCCACTGGCGCGTCGCCACGCATCCAGAGAAGGACCCAGAATGTCAGACACGTTACTGTGCCGAAGCGGTGGCACAGTGGCAGAATCTCGCCAGGCGCCGAATCTTGCCGGGCGCCAAGCCTTGCCGGACGCCAAGCCTTGCCGGGCCCCAAAGGCCATCCCGGCAAGGATCTTGCCGGGGAGGCTGGCCTTCGGATTCCAGTCCTGCTTATCTGCTGATCCTTAGATCTCTGACTTGATGATTTCCTTGATGGCTTGAATCGACCTCGAGCTGATCCTGGCAAGCCTTGCCGTAAGGATGGCTACAACTGCCCGTGCACAAGTACGGGGTACTAGTGGCCCAATACTTAGTACACCGACACCCCTCCTCTCCTCCCTTCCCCCTATATATAGAGAGGTAGAGAGAGGGCAGCCGCACCCATACGCATCTATACGTGCCATGGCTCTGCCTCTCCTCTCCCTCGCATCCCTCTTCCTCTCCGTAGTGCTTAGCGAAGCTCTGCTGAGATTCCACCACCACCACCGCCACCATGCCGTCGTGCTGCCGGAGGACTCGAGCTACTACTTCACCATCGCTCGGTAGATCGAGGAGGTGAAGGCGTCATCAAGCCGTACGTGTGTTGAACGCGGAGGTGCCGTCCGTTCGGCACTTGGATCGGTAGTTCGCGGGACGGATCATGATTGGATCGCGAAGACGTTCGACTACATCAACCGCGTTTCTTAATGCTTCCACTTACTGATCTACAAGTGTATGTAGATCCAATCTCTCCTCTCGTAGATGGTCATCTCCTAGATTGGATCTTGGTGAGCGTAGGAAAATTTTTGTTTCCCATGCAACGTTCCCCAACATTCTCATCGCAGGCAACCGTGATGATGCCGCCGCTCCCTGGCATCTTGAGGACATTGTAGCCGTGGTGTGTTGCCGCCATGAACTTGGCGAGGGCTGGATACCCCAGGATGGCGTTGCACGGGAGGCCGATGTGGGCGATGTCGAAGTCGACGAGCTCAGTGTGGTAGTTGTCGCGCTTGCCGAAGGTGACTGGGAGGCGTATCTGCCCCAGGGGGATGGTGGTGCCGTCGGTCACCCCTGAGAAAGGCTTTGTTGGCAGGAGATGCTTGTAAGGCACTTGGAGAGTCTCGAACATCTCGATAGAGAGAACATTGAGCCCGGCACCACCGTCGATGAGGGTCTTGGTGACGAGAACATTGCTGATGGTGGGCATGCAGAGCATGGGAAGCGCGCCTCCGGGGACCGAGCACTTGAGGTGATCCTTGGAATCTAAGGTGATAGCGTACTGCGACCACTTGAGGGGACGCGCGGCCTCAAGCTTCGGGAGGGCCGCGTTCACCTCACGAGAGAACTGCTTGAAGATGCGATGTGAAGCGGGGGCCTGAGCACCACCCAGAATGCAGGCGATCGCCCGAGGCTCCTGGAAGCCCACAACCCCATCATCCTGCCGGTTGTCGTCATTCCTCCTTAGTGGCGGCGGCAGTGGAGGGAGGCCGGCATTTCCTTGAGGACGGGCCTCACGAGGCTGATCGCGCCAGGGCGCATCGTGAGGCTCATCGCGCCAGCGGTCCTCACGAGGCTGATCGCACCAATCCTGGCGAGGGTTGCAGTTGTCCTAGCGGCCTCCACCACGGCCTCCTCCACAACCGTAGCCACGGTCACCACGCTCGGGGCGGCGACCAAGGCGCCCTTCGCGGAGGGCCCTGAGCTCCTGGCAGTCGTTGGTGTTGTGGCTGTGGACATTGTGGAAGATGAAGAACAGACAGTTGCCCCTTGCAGGCTCGTCGTGGTCACGGCCGTGCTTCATCTCAGGCTCGACCGCGAGCACAGCGGGGCCCTTGCGCTTTGCCTCCTTAGCCTTGGCCTTCTTGTCTTCAGGATCGGCCTCCGGAAGCTCAAGGAGGGAGAGGCGGCCTTCCTCAGCCCTTGCGCACTTGTTCGCCATGTTGAACATCTCGAGGGCTGAGCATAGGTCCTCGTGGATGGCGAGCTCCTCTTTCATCTTGACATCCCGGACACCATCAGAGAATGCCGAGATGATGGCCTCATCTGACGCCTTCGGAATCTTGAGGCGAACGTTCGTGAAGCGTTGTATGTACTTGTGCAAGGTCTCGCCCGGCTGCTGCTTCATGCGCCGCAGGTCGCCCACTGCGGGAGCGCGATCACGTTTGCCCTGGAAGTTGGCGATGAAGCGTTCGCAAAGCTCATCCCAAGAGGAGATCGATTCCTCCTGGAGGTGCAGGAGCCAAGAGCGTGCGCCGTCCTTGAGGGCTATGGGGAACCATTGGCTGCCTCGATGCTCAGCGAGTAGAGTTGGAGGAACTCCGCGGGGTCGGGGGTGCCATTGTAACGCGGAGGCAGGTCTGGCTTGAACTTGCCAGGCCAGGGGAGGCAGCGCAGCTCCGGGGTGAAGGCGCGGCAGCCCGCCGCGCTCACGGGAGCAGCGCGCACGGGGTGAGCTCGGCCTTGACGCCCATGCACCGCAACCTCCGGCAGCATGCGGTCCTGTTGCTGGCGCTGGGAGCGCGCGCGCATCAGCTTGCGGCCGCTTGACCACCTGGCAGCTTGCTTCATCGCACGTCGGCGCTCAGCGTGGCGGGTTGCACTGGGACGCATCACGCCTGGGCTCGGGGTCGGCGCCATGCAGAGGAGGAAGTGGAGGCACGCCATGAGCCACATCGCCCGCCTGGGACGGTGGGGGAAGGAGCGAGCAAGATGGTGCACGGACTTCACGGGCGGTGTTGACGAGCTCGGCGATGCGGCCAAGCCAGTCATCATAGCGGGCATTGGCGGGCCGGTAACACAGGAGTTCGCGCGCCATGAGCAGCGCAGCCTGCATGTTTGCCGGCCCGCGGCAGATGTGGAAGGATGACGCCGTGACAAGAGTAGGCGATGGAGTAGCTGTGCGACCATCACGCTGCATGGAGGGTGGAAGCGACGAATCCTGCTGCTCATGAGTAGCAGGGTCAGTGGCAGCGTTGGCCGCGGGGGAGGCAGAGCGGCGAGGAGCGCCGTTGCCCATGGGTGCCGTCTGGGCGACATGAGCGGCCCGACGCTCGGTGTGGACACGGCGTGCGTCGGCCATGGGAGCGACGGAACGGAGGTGAAGCGGAGCTGGAAGAAGGACTTCGACACGCCCCTACCTGGCATGCCAAATGTCAGGGCTCCGCAGACCCAAGAAGGTTCGAACTCTGGGGCATGTGCGAAGACCTCAACCTCTCAAGTCTCAAGCTCGTCGCCCTATAGCCTAGCCTCACCGGATACACGCTCGAGCGGGGAAGAAGATGGACACAGCAGTTTACCCAGGTTTGGGCCACCTTGAGGCGTAAAACCCTACTCCTGCTTTGTGGTGGATTGGCCTCACGAGGAGGTTTGAGGATGAACTAGTACAGTGGGTGAGCTGGCTCACGAGGGCTCAGGGGGGTGAGAATGAGTCCACCCCCGCTACGGTGGTGGCTAACCTATATTTATAGTGGCCTCGGTCCTCTTCCCTCAAAACTTAGGCGGGAACGGATCCCACAGTGGCCAATTCGAAAGGGGACAAGTAGTACATCTTATCCTGATGAAAGGTGGTCTTCACCTGCAAAGCTTCTGGTCGTGACGCAGCGGTGGGCTCGATGATGACATGCGTCCTACCGAGCGCGTGGTCTTGGTCTCGTTACACCAGAATGGAAACCTTTGGAGGGCTCCTTGGGAACCCACGTTTGTCCTTGCTCCCTTAGCACCGAAAGGGAAACTACCTCCTCTGTGCCCACTGGCACCCGCCTGGCCTTGGTCATCATGGCTCATGTCATCACAGCCTCGGGAGGCTGGGTACCTGCATAGAAATCTCTGCTCCTCGGGAGGCAGCCTGGGGAGGCCGCTCCTCTGGAGGTCTTGGTGTAGTCGCGAGACCGGGGGGCCCTCGCGAGGGTCTTGTCTTGAAGCCCTTGCCGCTGGGCCGTACCAGGCCGTCGAGGGGGCCACACCATAGGCCGCAGGCAGGCATGTCTGGGTACCCCCGATCCCAGAACGCCGACAACGCTCGGAGCCTTGACGAAGGCGACCTTGTCCTTAGGCGTTCTCAGTATGCCAAGGGTGCAAACAAGTTGATGCCAAAGTGGGAAGGACCTTACCAGGTAGTATGAGTCACTAGACCTGGCGCAGTCCGTCTGGAGACCAAGGATGGCATCCCAATGCAAAACTCATGGAATATTGAGCATCTTCGCAAGTTCTACCCATGAGGCGCTGTTGTCGGGCCCCGCCCCGGCAACCTATTTTGTACAAGCATAGTCTCTAAGGCTTGTAACCCTTTGTATAAAGCCCGGCGCAGATCCTGTGCATAGCTAAATAAAACCAAGTGTTTTCACAAAACTTGCATGCATGTTTTCCTGTTTGCTTAAGTATGATCTTAATGTGATTACACTAGTTTGAGTTAAGATGACTAATATGCCATAAAGGGCTTCATTCTATCTTCTTCCTTTTCCTAACAATGACCGAAGGATCCCTCACAAGCAACTTCCCCGGGAGGAGTGTGGAAGAAGGCTCGTACTTTTGATCCACAACAATCCCCCTTATCTATAACGACAAGAAGTACAACAAAGAAAGATAAGTTTGTTCCATCTGTAGCTTCCTGTCATTCCATGTTGTGTCCACGTATGAAGAACTTTCACGCAAGGAAACCTTGCCACGTCTATCATTCGCGCTCCTATCCTTGACTCGAGCCTACTCGATAGGATTAGTTGCAGATGCGTTTGGAAAAGACCGGTAAGGCATTGGCCTCTATTCGTGCTCCCAACCCGTCTTGAGCTCACCAGACAAGGTTTTGTAGTAGCTGCGTTAAAGGCTGGCGAGAAGCTTTGCCGGGAACTCTACTTGCAAAAGAGTGCTGAAGGCTAGTCCTTAAAACATGTACAAGTATCCGAAAAGTTTTCTTTCAAAATTGCGTGAGACAAACAAGTACAAATCATACAAGTACCAACATGGATTAGGGATTAGATAGATTTGATTCAAACTTGACGGGTGCATACATTTTTGACTTAAAAAGATAAGTGCTCTGTAATGCCTTTCTTGTACCTCTCCTCTTAGGGTTTACATTGAGAAGAAAGGAGGGAAAAAGGAGTGCCTAGGCAGAAGGCTAGCCTGACCCCGTCAGGACCAGAGGGACGCAGCCTGACAAGATCGGGAGATCACCCCCTGGCAAGGAAGATTAGGCCGGAGACAAAGAGAGTGGCTAGGCGATGACCTGGTCACCCCCGCCAAGACCAGAGGGACGCGGCTCGATAGGGACACCGGTAGGGAAGACGAAGCCAGAGTCCACGAGGCTGCCGGAGTACAGCTGGAGGTGGCGGTGACGTCCAGGCCAAGCACCCCCGGCAAATCGCTCTGCCGGGGTCCAGCTGCATATGATGGTGCTGTCAGTGCCTAGCTAACGCTGATGGTGCGGCCGACATTCAGTCGAAGTCTGAGTCGTCGGCTTCGCACTTGATGATCGGGGGCTTGCCGTCACCGTCTTCATCGTTTGAGTCCTCCTCATCGTTGTCGCTCGAGGAGGAGCTTTCGTCGTCGCTCGAGCTTTCCACGTAGCACCCAAGGCGAGTGCCTAAGCGCCCGAAGACCTTGATGGAGAGTAGATTAGACTCCACCAACTTGAAGCGGAGAACATGCCCCGCCACAAGATAGTGGGCGTGGGTGAAGGTTTTCCACCAGTGCCTGAGAAACATGATGCAAGGCGCGGGGAACTCGACATTCACCCACATGTCCCAATTGCAGCAGCCACTCATGCGTAGTCGCAACCCGAGCGGTTGGTCAACCTCCATCACCCTGGCAAAAGAGCGAGGAAGCCGTAGGCGACTGCGGGGAGGATTGCACGGCTTGACAATGAATTCTAGTGTCGCATCCCCTGCGTGGCCTTCTGTCGGGGGTGGAGCAGTTGGAGGAGAGATGATGGGTGCACTGCCTCGTCTGCCTCGTCTGCCTCGACCGCGGGTGCTGCGTTGACCCCGACCATGTCCCGCAGGTCCGCCCCATGCGCTGGATCCAGCCTCTGCAGCTGCAGTTGAGGCAGGAACATGATGTCGAGGAGAAGCTCTCGTCGCTACGGTCGAAGCACGAGCTTGGCCCCTTCCTCTCGCCATGGGGTGGAAAGAAGCAAGGTAGGAGAAGGAGGATATGGTAGACAAGCATCGCCACCCTCGCACACCTCCTTTTATAGCGGAAGCGAGGGGGGCTGGCTCCCCACTACTCTAGGGCAACCACCCCGTTCCCCCAATCCAGCCCTCTGCATCCCAGGATGGCATCCTAATTCATCGACCACCCCACTACACCAATCCAAGGCGCTGCATATTCTACCAAGGCACGCGTTCCCACGCCTTGTGCGTCCATCACCAACCCACGCAATGCATGCGGCGCGCATGGTAGAAACGACAGGCGTAGTGGGTGAACTAAAGGTAAAATGGCAGTTACCCCGACTCACGCGCGGGCGCCCTAGTGGCTTCCCGTCGATGTAGGTGCCCCTGGTTTTGACACAAACGACGCACGTCGTCTGAGCGCCGAAGATATCATGAGGGGCCTGGGGGCTGATCCAGATCTAGATTAATGAAGAAGCAAAGAAGATCTCAAAGGCACAGTGCCTATCTCGGCAGGTTCAACAACAGTGCCTGTGCATTTGTTGGGCCTACCCGAACGATGCCCGGCGGCACGTATGGACCAGGCCCGGGGCTCCTATCGTTGCAACAAACATGCGTGTTTGCCACCCTGACTTATGCATAGGCGTGTGGCAGATCATACATCAAGTACCAATGCTTAACACAAAACAAACCAGAGAAGCCGCTCTTCGTGAGATAAAGGAGCACATCAAGAAGACTAACCCAACCAGAAGGTTCCCAGAAAGGCCTCCCTTGCCAGGTAAACAGGGCCGGCAGAGTCGAGACTACGCCGGGGACCAAAGCCAGACCACCCCGGCAGGATTTCCGGGGCTGCCAAGGCCAAAACAAGACCCCAAGACAAGGGCCCAGTAGGCTCTGCCCCGACAGATCTCCGCCAGGACGCCACCACTCCACCTCCTCAAACACCACTCACTAATTAGTGCGGTGTCAAGCTCTCGAGTGGCTAGGTGGATCCTGTCGTGCACATGGCAGCCTGCTGCAAAAGAGATTACCTTTAATGACACACGTCCCAGAGGTGTGTCATGCAAATAAGAGGTAGTTAGCCAAGCGGTCGAGGAACCTTGCCGGGGCTACCTCTCCACACAACACCTATGATAGCATTTATGGCATTTTGTCCTAACTACCATGGTTAGATATGATTGCACTGTTAGCTATCTAATCCTTGTACAATGATTGTTTTGCCACTGTGGTCACCCCTTAAGCTATAAAAGGAGGCCCGAGGCAACCTAGCAAAGGATTTGATCTTTTGATCCTCTAGCACTTGTATGCGCGTAGCTACTCTCCCCGATGCACCCTTGCCAGGCTTGAGCGCTTTGTGTCTCCGTGTTCCTATAGATCAATCCACCAAAGCAGGAGTATGGTATTACGCTGCTCAGCGGCCCGAACCTGGGTAAAAAAGAGTCTTCCTCACCACGCTGCACTGCTGCCTCTGCTCTTTGTGCAATGTGATCGTCCCCCCGCCAAACCGCAATGGGGCTGCCCTGCCCCATAGGTGATTGTGCTCCACCACGACAACTCGTACCAAACCCCGTCTACTATAGCATAGCATTAAAATAAAATAACATCCCGGGCTTGGTAATAGGGTGATGGTTTCCTACCTCATGCATACTACTCAGCTACAAGGATTCAATATCACTACTGGAGGGATTGTTCCGAAGGTGACACTAAATGCAAGAAAACATAGGTATGAAATGCATGGTCAAAGTGAACTTGCCTGGTATTACTTGATGAAGATAATATCGCTCTCACAAAACTTGATAGCACTATACGCAACTCTCCGATGAAATCTATAATAACAGACATGACTCACATAAGCATACATTCTAGCAAGCAAATCCTAGCACTAAAATTATCATTCAACAAATAAAAGTAACAAAGAAAAACTACTAACGAAAGTCTACAACTTTACTACAAACATCTAATATAGTTTTGCCCTAAGTAAAACTTAACAGCAATTAAAACACTAAACTACTAAATTAACAGAAAAGAAAATGTAAAAAAATTAATTTAACAAAAAGTATTTTTCATAAAGTTTTAGTAGCAAAATGAAGAGAATAAAAAGCTTTTATAAAACTCTAACTATGACCTATACAAGTTTTCATACAAAACTAAAGAAAATAAATTTTTAAAATAAAATTAAAATTTCTTCTATTGACTAACAGAAACAAAACTAAATTTGTGAAAAGTGAAATTAATAAATCAATTAAAAGTAAAAGGTTAAAGGTAAAACAAAAATAAGTCAAAACAGTACTGTTATGCCTAAAACCCTAAGTTAAAATTTTCTAGAATTTCCCAAATCAAACCTAGTGCTAGACAAAACCATAAGTGATCAGGAGCAGAAAGAATTACACAAAAATCTGTTCTAGAATTCAAACTAGAGCCAAAATAGTGTTTGAAGCATATTTGAAATAATTCAAATTGAAACTATTCAAATTTGAAAACTAAGTGCACCATCAGAATCTTCATAAACATTGTGACATGGATCAATTGGAATCACTCAAAATTAAATATCCTAAAAGATATTAAAGATCTAAGATCAGAAGTAATTCTGAAGAAAAAAAATGGATAAAAAAAGCCTACGGATCGGCCAACGGTGACGTGATTGTTCCTGGCTCGCTGGAGGTGTGCACTGCGGAGACTAAACGGTGAACGCTTGCAATCTAAGAGAACCAGTGGCGGCGCGGACAAAGTAGAAAAACCAGAGGGACCCGGTTTGATGTAAACCAAACTAACCATAAATAAACCGCACTAAAACCGATCTAATAAAATAAAAACCCAACTGTTTGATCTAATCTAATCTATACTGTTGTTTATAGATCAGACGAAGGAGGTTGCTTACAGTGGCGGTGGCGACTCCGGCGAGGTCGTCGGTGATGGTGGCAGCTCGGACGTCGGTGGCGGAGGCGCTCCGGTCGTCGGCGACGACGGTGGAGGGGTCGAGTGGAAGCGGCGCGTCGAGGGGGCTCCGGCAGTGGTGTTGATGGTGTTCGAGGGTGATGGAGAGGAGCAGTGCGAGCTCGGCGGGCTTCGGCTCCGGCGGTGGCGTCTATGGAGATGTGAGCGACGGCTCCAGGTGTCGGCGAGCTAGGGGAAGATCTCCAGGAGGTGCGGAAGATGACGGCGAAGGCGATGGTGGTCGACGGTGAGCTCGGGACGGAATCGAGCGGGGCAAGCTCGACAGTGGCGGTGATGCTCGGTGGTGAAGGGGGTGATGATCCCGGCGGTCGTAGGCGGCGGTTGTGGTGTTCAAGCGATGCGGGGGAGCGAGGGAAGGTGGGGGTGGTCTCGAGGAGGGGTGAAGTGGCCAGGGTGGTGCGGTAGGGTGACAATAGTGCAGCGGCGGTGCTCGGCTCTGGCGAGCAATCGAGGAGGCGGCGGGGGTTCTCGGTGCAGGGAAAAGAGGGGGATGGGTCGAGGGAGAGGGGTATAAATAGGGGAGGTGACTTGGAGGAGGGGTCGCGCACGGGATACGGGCGATCCCGAGATACTCGAACGCGGTGGCGGCGTCGAGCGTGATCCGGGCACGCCTGTTGCGTGCAGGAGCAGGAAGGAGATGGTGGGGCCGGGTGCCAGTGACTGCGGAGAGAGGGGGTGCAAGCTGCTGGCAGACCCGAAGGGTTTTCGGGCGCGGGCGCATGCTGGCGGGGCGAGCTGGGCCGCCTGGCCTGGCTGGCGCCACGCGTTTTCCTTTTTTTAGACAGAAAAGAAAACAACTAAATAAAGAAAACTAAAATGGACATATATATATATATATCAAAATGATCAGCAAAATAAACCCTAAATGATGAACTATTTTTTTAGAGGCAAAATAAATTTTTTTTTTCAAAATTCCAAATAAAACTAAATTTTTTTGGCATTATTTTCTTCTGACATTTTGGGAGTGTCATGTTAGCTCCTCTCATACTTTTAAACAAAGTATTTGTCAGGAATTTTTGAAATGAATTTCAATGCCAGTTTGAATTCAAGTCAAATCAAATAAAATTTTCAATTGCCTCTGAAATTCAAATTCCACCAAAGTTTCACACAATCATTCACACATAAATCAAACAAACAATCATAATTGTATATTTAATATAACATTCCAAAATTTAGAATTTTGGGATGTTACACACCTATTCGACCTAGCTCTCCTAGATATGAAATGCCTAAGATACCTGTGGGTTATGTTATGGATGGAGAGATAGCTTGAGAATTTCTTGCTTGTAATGATAGAGATGGCCTTAAGAAATTACTATGTAAGCTGAAAGAAAAATTTCTGAATGCTAGAATGAAATATGATCCTAAGTTTGCTACTTCACCTATCTTTGTTACTGATAAGGATTATAAATTCTCTATCGATCCCGAGTTAATTACTTTGGTTGAATCTGATCCTTTCCATGGTGATGAATCTGAAACTGTTGTGGCACACCTTACTAAGTTGAATGATATAGCCACCCTATTTTCCCATGAGGAAAAAATTCACTACTATTATATTCTTAAGTTGTTTCCTTTCTCGCTAAAGGGTGATGCTAAGATATGGTTTAATACTCTTGCTCCTGGCTGTGTGCGTAGTCCCCAGGATATGATATATTACTTCTCTAAAAAATATTTTCCTCCTCATAAGAAACAAGCTGCCTTACAGGAAATATTTAACTTTGTGCAAATTGAAGAAGAGAATCTCACTCAAGCTTGGGGGAGGCTTCTCTAATTACTTAATGCTTTGCCTGATCATCCTCTCAAGAAAAATGAAATACTTGATATCTTTTATAATGGACAAACCGATGCTTCTAGGGACTACCTAGATAGGTCTCCTAGTTGTGTTTTCAGGGAATGGACTATTGAGCAAGCTGAAGAGTTATTGAATAATATATTGCGGAATGATAATGATTGGACACTTCCTGAACCACCACCTAAACCAACTCCGAAAAGAGAGGTATTCAATTTCTCAGTCCTGAAGATATGCAAGAGGCAAAGAAACCTAAGAAAGAAAAGGGTATTAAAGCTGAAGATGTTAAGAATTTATCTGCTATTGAAGATATACATGGACTTGACACCCCGACACAGGTAGTAGAGGTAAATTCTGTTATAAGATTTGATGAAGGTGATATTCCTTACAATAAATCTGCTAGTCAATGCTTGTATGAATTTGACAATTACATTATTAAGCAAGATCATTTTAATGCATATGTTATGAAACAATTGAAACGTAATGCCTACATGATTGATCGCTTGAGTGACTTGTTTGTGTAGAATTGCTAATGATCTCAAAGGTCTAGGAAAACATGCTTCTATGGTCCAGACTCAGTTAGAACAAGTTGCAAAGTCACAAAA
Organism: Thinopyrum elongatum; assembly: GCA_011799875.1. Taxonomy (NCBI): domain Eukaryota; kingdom Viridiplantae; phylum Streptophyta; class Magnoliopsida; order Poales; family Poaceae; genus Thinopyrum; species Thinopyrum elongatum. Next base: position 387,096,276 of record CM022303.1, on the reverse strand, counting down.
GGATTTTCTTAATGAAATGAATGGTAATATGAATGATCATGTTGTTAGAGTAATGACTAGAGGAGGTAGAATGACTCAGGAGCCACTATATCCTGAAGGTCACCCTAAAAGAATTGAAAAAGATTCTCAGAGAATTAATATTGATGCACCTAGTCCTTCTAAGAAGAAAAAGAAAAAGAAAAACCTTCTGAGGATAGTAATGATGTTTCTATTTCTGATGTTGAGACACAATCTGGTAGTGAGCATTCACCTAGTGATAATGATAATGATAAAGATGGTGTTCATGTTGATGCTCAACTAGATAATGATAAAGAACCTGATATTGACATTGAAATAGAACATGTTGTTGATCTTGATAACCCACCTCCTAAAAATAAGTGTTATGATAAAAAAGATTTCATTGCTAGAAAGCAAGGTAAGGAAAGAGAACCATGGGTTCAGAAACCCATGCCTTTCCCATCTAAACCATCTTAGAATAAGAGGAGGAAGAATTTAAACTCTTTGCTGAGATGCTTAGGCCAATCTTTTTGCGTACTTATTTGACAGATGTTCTAAAGATGGCCCCATAATCTAAGTATACGAAAGATATTGTTAGTAATAAAAGAAAGATACCTGAAGCTGAAATTTCCACCATGCTTGCAAACTATTCTTTTAAGGATGGAGTACCTAAGAAACTAGGAGATCCAGGAATACCCACTATACCTTGCTCCATTAAAAGAAATAATGTCAATGCTTTATGTGATTTAGGAGCCGGTGTTAGTGTTATGCATTTCTCTTTATATAGAAGACTTGATTTGAATAAGCTCACACCTACTGAAATATCTTTTGCAAATGGATGATAATTCTACTGATATACCTATTGGAATTTGTGAGGATGTGCCTGTTGTAGTTGAAAATGTTACTATCTTGACAGATTTTGTTATACTTGATATGCCCGAGGACGATGACATGTTGATCATCCTTGGTAGGCCCTTCTTGAATATTGTAGGGGTTGTTATTGATTGCAACAAAAGCAAGGTCACTTCTCATATCAATGGTAATGAGCATACGGTACTGTTTCTGAAGAAGCAATTTCAAGTAAATGGTATTAATGTTATTGAAAAGGCTCCAACAATTAATATTGGAAGTTTTCAACTCCCTCTTCCTATTGTCAAAAAGAAACCTGAAACTCTTATTATAGGGGAGATGCATATCCCCGTTGAGGTAACCTGATAGAGGCAAAGGTGTCCTGTCTTTCAATCAGATGGTGGTTATCATTTTTGGTCGAGTAGACTTTCATGATCCAACTACGAACATGCGAAGATGTCGCGCCTCAGCAATCGCTAAACCAACTCCGAGAGGTTATTGACCATGCTGGAGCATGCTCAACATGACCACGAGGGTCTATTTCCTGCAGGAAAATGAAGAATAAGCAAGAAACTGAGATTGCAATCTGGATGTTGTGAATATAAGATGAAAGCTGTATTGACGAAAGTGGGGTTCTGTGACGTCTTGGTCTGGTTGTTGAACACAAATAAAGTACGCGAGTTGCAGCTATGGCGAACTTTAATCTAAACAAAACACAAAGTCTAAACAACACCATAAGGGCTGTCTATATGGAGGAATAGCGGGGAATTTCGTGACCCCTTGGAGGAGGCGTTCGAAACCAACTCTAACTTGGTTTCCCCACACATACGAGATCGAAAAATAGCCTATACTGGAGTATTTTGAAATTAAATGGGCCTGGCCCACTAATAAGGTGATGCAGCACCTATAGTAGCCTCTGGAAGAAATTTATGAAGTGGCATCTTGTATATTTTGTCCAAGCCTTTATGCACCCATTTTGGTGGGTTCAAAGTCCTGAAATCATCACTTGAAACTCTGTTCTTGTTCCCCTTGTGCGCGCCATCTTCTCCATGCTTGATCATGCTCCAATGTTCATCGTTATTGTCCATGCTTGGCCCTTCATTTATAAGCAAAACAAATGTATCCAATTTAAGCAGCATTATATTCTCATGGACATACGAATCATTACAAAGAAACGAAAGTACTTGATAATTTAATTGGTGTGCGCGAGCTCAAGTAATTGGTCCAGTATATGTAGCTGCATGGATCATGGGTGTAACTATAGTATTGACGTCCTATGGGAATCTCCGTCAGCAGGGCTACAGCCTACGACCAGATCGGGCTTAAGCCTGACAATAGAGAGATCCACACCCCGCCCATCACTCACCTTGTCGCTACCATCGAAGAAAGGGCGGAGGGATCGCGATCTCCGAAGCTTATGATAGTATACACCCGGGTCTCTAGCCCGGATACAGAGACCCATCAAGATAACAGTTCAGACTCAGCCGGTGATACGGGATCTGACCTTGAGTTAACCTAACCACATGCCGGCATTCACCCGAGCACTATGTTATCAGACCCGGATATAGCCCAGGCATGGCTCGCCGCTGCCAACGCTCGGACACACAGAAGACGGGATCGCCCAAAAATTTCCCACCCACTTCCCACGCCGAATATTTTCCGGATGCAGGAAGACCGGACGTATGGGACCTGATGTACGTCAAGCAGCAGCCCAAAGAAATGGTCCATCATTACTGGGCCAGATTTCTCCTTGTCAAAAACAAGATAATTGACTGTCATGACGAAGAAATAATTGAAGCATTCCGATTCAATTGTCGGGACACCGGGATCTTAAATGCCCTCGCCTGCCGCCGTGTGCAGAACCTCGCTGAATTATCGGACATGGTACGCAAATATTGCACCATGGAAAGCACCTGGAGGTTACAGCAGATGCGCAGGGAGCCAGTCCCTGCCTCGAGGCCCAGGAAAGTCCAAGCAAAGTGGGCATATGTGAGAGGTTCGCCCGAGCGCGAGCCCGCCGAAAAGAGAAATAAACCCAGAACGGTTCTGGACGAATTACTAGATAAGCCATGCCCTATACACTCGGCCCTGCTTAACGCAAATCTGACTCATAGGCTTCGAGCTTGTTGCGTGGTAAGGCAGGTGGACAAAAGTGGTGAAAACATCCTTCGTCTCACACCCCCTGATAGACAATCAACAACGCCACCTCACAACGACGTCCTAACAGTTTACAAGACTTTCTCCTCAAACAACCAAAGGAAAAGGGCTTTTTGAGAGCTCGGCCAAGTCTACCAGGTGATGGCCACACAGCCATGGGCGGATGCACCTATCACCTTCGATCAGAAGGATGAGCCAAGGTCCCGCCCCACCCATGCGCCCGCCGCACTAGTCCTCCACCCCATAATCGATGTCTTCGGGCTAACCAAAGTACTGATGGATGGGGGCAACGGCCTGAACCTCATCTATGAAGACACACTCGACAAAATGCAGCTCAACAGATCCCGCATCGAGCACAGTCATACCACATTCCGAGGAATTATACCCGATAAGGAGGCGCGTTGATCCGGACACATAACCTTGGACGTAGTGTTCGGTACTCCCGATAACTACAGATCCGAATCCCTGGTATTCCACGTCGTGCCCTTCCATAGCGAATACCATGCCCTCTTGGGATGTGAGGCATTTGCACGATTTCAACCCATACCGCATTATGGATACATGAAGCTCAAAATGCTAGGGCCCAATGGTGTGATTTCGCTCGCCAGTGATCGGAACACAGCCCTTTGTGCGGAAAATAAGACCGCATCGCTTGCCCTCGCAGCACTATCCGAGGCCCTAGCAGCCAAAGAATTAACAACGCTTCGCACTACAGTCAACAGGGAAGACGTGGTCCTCAGTAAAAGGCCAAAATCCACGTCATTTAATCCAGCTGACGAGATAGTAAAATCCCAAGAACACCCGACATGCCCGAATAAAACGGCGTCCATCAGAGTACAACTGGATCCCGCAGTTGATGAAGCCCTGCATGTGTTTTTACATGAAAACTGGAACATATTCGCCTGGCACCCTTCTGATATGCCAGGCATCCCACGGAGGCTGGTGGAGCACTACCTGAACATCATCAAAGGCTTTAAGCCAGTCAAACAGACGCTATGCCAATTCTCTGAACCTCAACGACAGGCTATGGGTGAAGAGTTGGAAAAACTACTAGAAGCCGGATTTATCCGTTAAATAAAGCATCCGGAGTGGCTAGCAAATCTGGTCATGGTACCCAAGAAGGACAAGTCATGGCGGCTCTGCATCGACTTCAAGGACCTAAACAAGGCCTGCCCTAAGGATCCCTTCCCACTACCTCGCATAGACCAGATCATCGACGCCACTGCCAGACATGACTCACTATGCTTTCTTGATGCATACTCCGGATATCATCAAATAAAGATGAAGGAGTCCGACCAAGCTGCAACCGCATTCATCACCCCCTGCGGGCCATTCTGCTTCAACACGATGCCTTTCAGGTTAAAGAACACAAGAGCCACATACCAACGCATGATTCAAACATGCCTGGAAAACCAAATTGGCAAAACGGTCGAGGCATACATAGACGACGTGGACATTAAAACCAAAAAAGTCGATCAACTCGTGGACGATCTCCACTTGACCTTCGAAAACCTACGGGCTTATGACATACGTCTCAACCCGGACAAATGTGTCTCCGGGGTCCCCGCCGACAAACTACTCGAATTTATTGTCTGCCATAGAGGAATTGAGGCCAATCCGGCCAACATTAAGTCCCTGGCCCAGCTTGCAATGCCAATGGAGCTCAAACACGTCCAGAAGCTGGCAGGTTGCGTGGCAGCTCTAAGTCGTTTCATCTCCCGCCTCAGCGAAAAGGCACTGCCTCTCTACAGGCTACTTAAGAAAACAAAAAACTTTGAGTGGACCAACGAGGCGACTGCTGCACTAGAATAAATCAAAGCACTCCTGGCAAGCAACCCCATCCTGGCTGCACCAGGTATCGGTGAACCTATGCCGCTATACATCTCAGCCAACAACCAGGTGGTGAGTGCGGTGCTCGTTGTAGAACGGGAATCAGAGGGACACAAGTTCCAGGTCCAAAAGCCAGTCTACTACGTGTCAGAGGTCCTCACACCATGCAAGTCCCGGTACCATCACTACCAAAAGATAGCATATGCGGTCTTTATGGCATCCCGAAAACTATGACACTACTTTGAAGAGCGTTCGGTGACAGTAGCATCTGAGGTACCCCTCAATGATATAATCAATAATAGGGATGCCATGGGCCGCATTGCCAAATGGGCCATAGAGCTCCTTCCCTTTGAGATCGTATACAAACCATGCTGAGCTATTAAATCTCAGGTGTTGGCCGATTTTTATCCAAATGGACAGAAGCCGAACTCCCCAAGGAATATAGTGCATATGCACACTGGACGATTTACTTCGACGGCTCTAAAATGTTAGCCCGACTGGGGGCTGGGGTAATCCTAATATCCCCCACAGGTGATATTATCCGGTACATTTTACAGATCATGTATGTGGACTCCAATAATGCAGCTGAATACGAGGCACTGTTGCACGGTCTTCGGATGGCAACAACGATGGGTGTTCGGCGGCTTGAGGTGCGAGGACATTCGAACCTTGCCATCTCCCAGGTCAATGGCGAATTTGACGCCAAAGATCCAAAAATGGCAGCATATAGAAACGTCGTCCTCTGGATGTCAGCCCGATTCGAGGGTCTAGAATTCCATCATGTCTCTAGAGACAGTAACCAGGCCGTGGATGTTCTTGCCCGCATGGGCGCCAAGGGAGACCCAATACCTAAAAATACCTTTCTAGAAAGGCTATTCAAGCCATCTGTAGTATGGCAGGGCGGGGACAGTGGTACCCCAATCAATGAGCCTGCCCAGATCGCCCCCCCCCCCTAGAAATCAAACTAGATGATCATATCATCGGAGGCTCCTCACTTGAAGAAACACCTTCGCCCCATGAGATCATGGCCATAATCGCCCCTTGGACCGAACCACTGCTCGCCTACGTCCTGCGACAGGAACTCCCTGATGATCAGATGGAGGCGCGACGCATAATCTGGCGCTCTAAAGCGTACAAGGTCCATGAGGGCGAGCTCTATAAAAGGAGCACTACGGGGGTCCTTCAGAGGTGCATCTCCGAAGAGGAGCGGCAGCAGCTTCTCACCAATATACATGATGGCATGGGTAGCCACCACGCAGCAGCTCGGGCCTTGGTCAGCAAAGCCTTCCGAGCAGGGTTCTTCTGGCCCACAGCCCGCGCGGACGCGCGCACCCTGGTCCAACATGCTCTTCGGACTATACCCATAACCTGGCCATTCGCTGTTTGGGGGTTTGACATGGTTGGACCACTTAAAGGGGGACCAAGAAAAAGAAATACCTACTAGTTATGGTGGATAAATTCACTAAGTGGATTGAAGCAAAGCCGGTAACCTCTGCGGAATCCGGACCAGTTGTTGACTGCATATCCAGTGTTGTACACCGTTATGGTGTTCCCCACAACATAATCACCGATAATGGGTCTAATTTCACCGCCCAAGAGGTTAAAGATTGGTGTGCTAGGATGGGCATAAAGCTCAACTACGCTTTGGTGTACAACCCACAAACTAATGGGAAGGTGGAACGAGTAAACGGACTAATTATGAGCGGCATAAAACCTCGTTTAATCCGCTCCCTGGAGGAATCAGATTGCCATTGGGTAGAGGAGCTGGACTCCGTGCTATGGGGGTTGCGCACTACTCCTAATCGGTCAACAGGATACACCCCATTCTTTATGGTGTACGGCGCCGAAGCAGTCCTCCCATGTGACTTGATCCATGACGCACCCAGAGTATGCATGTACAAAGAAAAGGAGGCCGAGCTGGATCGGCAAGATGACCATGATGCACTGGAAGGAGAGCGCGACATCGCTCGAGCATGCACCGCATTCTATCAACAACAAGCAAGGCGTTGCCAGAATCGAGAAGTTCGGGCAAAGGCATACAATGTGGGAGAGCTCGTCCTGCGCCTCCCTGAGAGCCAGAAGCACAAGATTTCACCTAAATGGGAAGGCCCCTTCATCATAGATGAAGTACTCGCAGGGGGGGCATATCGCCTTCGCAGCCCATCGGATAATCGCCTTGAACCAAACCCGTGGAACGCCACTCGCCTTCTACGTTTCTACGCATAATCCGGCACCGTCATCAACACTCCCCGCTCTGTCTTCGTCTCTTTTCTCTTCGTCTTAATTTTTGGAGCTTTAGCCTCCCCGACCTAGAGTTCGGATAAACCGTAACACTGCAGGTCACCATTGTACACATCTTCGGATGTGCTACCCAGCTTTACCTGGGGGCTTCTTTTAAAAGAGGCCAATCACAATATACTTCTTACAACCTTGTTTCTGTTGTTTGAATTGATCTCCTTCCCATATCTTTCAAGCCATTATATGCACCTATTTGACTTAATTCCTTTGCCAAGCTGGGTTTCCTGGCTCCTGTGTTTACCCCTACATTTCTGATTGTTCGGCTAGGAAGTAAAGGAGCACCTCTGCGATTGCTACGCCCGGGTAATCCGGATACGTACCTCAGACGGGTGAAGGCGAAAGCTAGCATTCTTATAGAAAATAATGGGTCGGCCTCCAGGGAAGTGAAAATAAACAGGCGCTAGCCACTATCCAACTACTCTTGGTTCCTAAAAACCACGAAACAACCGTGTGTCATCGGCTTCCGAACTCACGGCTTATGGTCAACATACCTCACCCAAAGAAAGGAACCCTTGGAGGAACTATTTTCTTCGGAAGATGTTTCTTACATTACAAAGTAATATAACATTGCTCGCTGCGCGCGTTTTTATCTGTTCGTACCACATGGCCAGATTGCCTAGTTACCAGAATTATCCCCTGTTCGTCAGGGCATATAGTATGAAACACTCCTTGATCACTAGTCAGGGAGGCGGAAGCCGATGGCCAGTTAAGACAATGTTTTTATCGCGGTCCGAGAATGGCGCGATGTAAAGTACATGGCTACATAGAATCACAGGTAACACCCCTGTGTAATAAAGCATTGTGCTCTTATGATAAACATGCCAAGCCATCTTCATTTGCAATGCTTCATCACAGTGGTTATACAAATCAAATTCAAATTTCTTTCTGAAATAAATTCAAATTCAAGTGCAAAATAAAGTTGCTCAAAGTTTGCTGGAAAATTTTTCATATTCTAGCAAATATTCCAAAACAAATGTTGTTAAGGAAAACAACATCACCATCAACTTGTATTTGTGTTAGTGCATTTAAAACAGTGCAAAAACAACACTTTAAATGCCATTTCATTTTTGAAAAATCCAAATGAAATCATATTTTGCCCAAGCCATTTTTTGGTGGTAGGTAATGTTGCACTGTAATATTTGAACCAACTAACCCATTTTACAAAACTCAGTTGGAGGCCTAACAATTAGCTAAACAAAAATAAAAATAGAAAAAAGAAAATAAAATAAGAAAAGGCCTACGCTACTGCGGCGCTGGGCTCTAGTGCACAGTACTGCGTGGCCCAGGCCACGTCGTCTCCCTCCTCCCCGTGTTGCCGCCGCCATGGTCACCGCTCACCGCACCGCCCGCAGCTCGACACCGCGACGCCCACCGACGCCACCGAGGCGGAGGGGATAAGGCCGAGCCCTATCCCTTCCCCCTGGATGCCTCGCCACTTCCCCTCGCCTCACTTCTCCATATCCCTGCCTCGTCCCATTCCTCTCCCACGAGCCCGAGCGCCGCCATAGCCGTTGTCCCGTGAAACTCGCGGCCACCACACTCCCACCGCCTCTCCGACCCGTCTACTGGACTCGCCTACATCGGCCACTTTGCCCCCGACCACGCACGAGGGATGAGGAGCTCTGCATCGTCGGACTGCCTCGTCTTCTTCCCCTACGGCCACCATCGAACGCCGCCTCGATTCGCCGCCGTCGAGCCTCCCCGAGCACACTCTTGCACACCTGCAGGACCATGGTGAGCCCCCGCATCGAGCCCCTCCTCTCCCTGCTCTTTGCCTCGCTCGTAGCCGTCATCCCCGCCATGGCCGAACCCACCACCGCCTGAGCTTGTCGCCGGCGTGGCCACAATGACCTTTGGGTCCCGTGCGTGCCACCGTCACGCTCGCCGCAATGCGTAGAGGCCGTCTGGCCATTCGGTTTGCTCGTTAGCGCGCTAGAACGCTGGGTCCCCACTCGCCCGACTCCGGCCATTTGCCGACGAGGTCGCCCTCGTCGATATAGGGCCTCCTCAGCCACGGCACCACCACCGTTCGACACGTCTCGACGCCCTTGTTCGAACAAGCCTAGCCACGGGTCCAGAGACCCTTCGTGGATGAAATCCGATCGCTGCCCGAGCCGCGTCGCCGTGAAAACGTTCTCGCCGGTGTTTAAACGCCGGCCACGGATGTGGCATACCTGGGGCCCTCCCCTGGGTCACTGCCAGTGGGGCCCCTGGGCCCAGTTAACTGGGTTGACCCAGTCAACTGTGCTGAATGGGCGGCCCCAACCACTGACAAATGGGCCCCACCGCTTAAATAAACTAATTAAAATATTTTTATAATTAAACTTAATTAGATTCCTAAACAGTCACTGACAGGTGGGGCCCTACTAGCTAATTAACCTCTGGTTAGTTTAAATAAACTCTGTTTAGTACAGAGCCTATGACAGGTGGGACCACTTGTCAGGTTTGACCTCGTCAGTGCGGCTGTTGACTGCTAATGTCATCCCCATGTCATGCTGACGTCATATTCCTTTTCTTTTAATTTAAATAATTCTAGAAAATGTCTAAAACCTTTGAAAAATCATAAAAATTAATCTGTAGCTCAGCTCAAAAAACTTTATACATGAAAGTTGCTCAGAACGACGAGACGAATCCAACCGTGCCATCTGTTTCCGTGTCGGGACCCTCTATGGAGGTGAACCCGTAACTTTTAGCCTGTTTACGATAGATGGATAGTGCATATACACCGGTTAATAATTCCAACTCAAATCCTAAAATAACTAAAATGGTTTAGACCTGCTTTTAGGCAACCCTGCACTGCACCTTAGCATAGCATGCTCTATGTTGCATATGTTTGCTATGTATTTATCTGTTTCTTCCCCCCCTCATCTATTCCGATAGACCCCGAGATCGACGCAGCTCAGGAGATAGACGACACCGTTGACGACCAGACCTTTGCCGCAGAGCTTCCAGGAAAGCACCCCCTTTGAACATGCCTATATCACCTATTCTCTTCTCTCTTGTGCTTGCATTAGAATTGCTGCTGTTACTGCTTTACCTATTCTGATGCACGACCTGATTTTGTAACCTACTTTTGATAATTACTTATTTATCCTAAACTACTTAGTATAGACTGGATAGAGACCCCAGTGACCCCACTTGTCCCGGTTGCCCCGCTGGATTATCGGAAGACTCAACAACCAGGCCCCAGCACCGCACATCACCTCGCCTTATCTGTACAGCACTGCAGCGTTACTATCGAGTGCCAAGGGTGATACCTCGTAAGCACTTCCGATGTTAACTGTGTGGAGTAGATACTCGATCGTGGTCATCGAGGGTGATTCCTCCTTTACCACTTCCGGTAACGACGCCGTCATGCAACACCTCAAGTGTGAACCTCGAGGGTGATTCCTCCTAAGTTCACCTTGACGGATACATCGAGTAGGAATCCAACGAGGGTGATACCTCAGATTCCCTGATGTTATGGACACATAGATACTTGGACTTTACACTGTTACTTGGAAAGGCGGGTTGACCCTGAGGGGTACCCGTGAGTGATGTGTTGATGGTTGACCTGGAGGTTGCCCGAGAGATAAATACGAGGCGTGGCCGGGCATTCTTAGCCCTTGTCGCAAGTCCTCGAGACGGGGTCACATCGATCATGAGTCTCTGCTCGTTACCACACTACCAAAACACTAGCGATTTGGATATATGATCTGAGTGGGCCTCTGGCCCAATAGCACTAACCATCATGCGGGAAAAGTTATGGGCACTCTGCATCGTAGCATCAGCCGAAAGCTCTGTCAGACGTCCAGTTCAGCATCGCGGCCGGGATGGACTGGCGCCCTCCTGGTGCCTGGCTTCCCCCTGCACGCAATGACCCGGGGTGCACAGGGCAATGGCCCAAGACCTCTGAGCGCTTAGGATGTAGACCGACGGGGACCTCTCTGTTGAGCTCTAGGTAGGGTTGCGGTGTGTCGTTTGGCTGAGGCCGGGCATGACCCAGAAAAGTGTGTCCAGCCAGAGTTAAGCGAGCGTGGTGGGTAAGTTGGTGCACCCCTGCAGGGAAGAACTAATCTATGCATAGCCGGATCCTCGGTAACAGACGCTCGGAGTAGTATCCCGATCGATACAACTAGAACTGGATACTTGTGATGAGAAATTGATAGTATGGCTCTGGGATTGCTTTCTCGCAGGGAGTCGAGAAAGGATCTTTGGCTGAGGTTGATACTTGGATATTAGGGCTCTGGGATTGCTTTCTCACAAGTAGTCGAGGAAGGATCTCTGGGCAAGGTTGATACTTATTACTACTATTACTTTATACTATACTAATCTACACTCTTCTAATGCTGCAAGACCACTGAAGATGCTAGTCTTCGATAGGACTAGGCCTTCTCTCTATTCTGGCATTTCTGCAGCCCAGTCCACATATACAGCCTTTCTTTGAAAATGTTGCATATGTAGTGTAGATCCTTGCTTGCTGAGTACTTCGGATGAGTACTCACGGTTGCATTGCTTCCTCTTTTTCCCCATGCCCGTTTGATGCAACCAGATGACGGAACCCCGGAGCCAGCTGCCCTGTCGATGATCACTACTACTACCCCGAGGATGACTACTACTACGAGTTGGCTGTCGACCAGGAGTAGGTTTGGAGGGTCCCAGGCAGGAGGCCTGTGCCTTTTCGATCATAGCTTTTGTTTTGCACCGCCTTTTTAAAGGCTTGTCTATTTCTCTCTTATATCTGTACTCAGATATCTAACGCTTCCGCTGATGCTTGTTGACATCAAGCTTATGTATTCGAGCCCTCGAGGCCCTGGCTTGTAATATAATGCTTGAATGCCTTTATTTATGTTTTAGAGTTGTGTTGTGATTCCTTCAAGTGAGTCCTTAGGCTTGATCGTGTGCATTTGCGTGTATGATTAGTGCACGATTAAGCCGAGGGTGTCACATCGCACACCCTACTCTTTATCAATACTATCTATCAAACTATCCAAAGCACAATCCTTCTGGGAGTACTGAGCAGCGGGCATCACCTGCTCATATACTAAGCTAAGCGGTATTTCCTGCCCGTCTGGCCCCACGGGTCCCACCCGAGCCATGTGTTCAGGTTCAAGTTTGGTAAATCGGGTCTTCACCATTGCCCAGGCCTCGCGCGCTCCTTCCCGGCAGGCCGACATTTTCCACAATTCAAAGCATCGCCTCGCCCTTTAAAGTGGCTAGCCAGCTCAGCCATGCTCTCTGGTGGCGCTTCCCGTGGCCATAATGCCTTAACCATGCTTTTCATGGCCTTTCGGGCTCTCTCATGCGCCTTGGTCAGTTCCTTCAAAAGGTTCCCACTAAAGGAACCCACCTCCTCTTCGGGCCGCCCTGTCAGGAGACCTAGCAAATAGGGGTAGCACGCGTTTCAAAATATTGTGATCACCCACATACGCGTGATATCAAATTCGTGACTTACCGAATATACCACCTTTTAGCTTCTGGTTCTCCTCCAAGGCCTGAGCCAACTGAGATTTCAACTGCTCGATTTCCTCGGCTTTCCGCCGATCTTCCACCTTGAGCTCATTCTTCTCTTCTTGACTTCGCGTCAGCACTCGTTTGCCAACCTCCAGTTCCCTCTGCAATTGATTCATCACTTCAATGGCTGCGGGAACAGCATGGCATCAGTATGCAGTAAACATCATATAGTTTTTAGCATTCTAAAGCTTTTTCACTTACCAGGATTTTTGCTGGTAGCCTTTTTGGCCGCTTCTAATTCAGCTATAGCACCGGCTAACTGTGTTTGGCTCAGCTTGAGGTCTTCGGACAACTTGCTATTCTGCTCCCTCACGGCCTGCAAAATCAAGACAATACAATAATCCTTAACTCGACCGTCCCACCCAACTTAAGGCTTGGGGGCTGCTAGGTTAGGAACTATCAAATACTTTTAAACTATCACGCACCTGCATTTTGGAAGAAAAGAGACCAGTGATCACTTCAAGCCCAATTCGGGCCGCTCCAAGATACGCGTCCACCGAATTGAATGCGTTAAACTCCTAATTGGTAAAGGCAACATGGCGCCAGGATTCTCTTCGGCGGCGGTGATTCATTACACTCTCGACCTCGGAGTTGGTCACCAAAACATCGTCAGGGTCCTCTGGATGTGTGCCAGCTGCTCTGTGTTTGGCAGGGTCCCTAGCCTGCGCCGAGGACCCAAGGTTGGAATTACACCTTTGCACGCCTGCCAAGTCCTCGGGCTGGTGCGCCGGAACTCTTATTCTGCAAAATTAAGCAAACATTAGATGAAAGATATTGAAAATGACCCTTTTCATGGTCCCGGAGCATCTTACCTTTGAGCCGAGGGTGCGGGAGCATGTTACAGTTGTTCGGCGTGTAGTACGGCGACCCTTCGGAGTAGAAGTTAGAGTATGCGGGATGGTGCGAGCCGATCGCCTTGTTCGGCAAGGAGTCCTCCTTTCACTTACAGTGGAGGAAGGAAGAGCCCCAGGATGATCAGCCGTCACGTCAACCTTGGTGCAATCAAGGCTTTCTTGGTAAAAGACCCCATCTTCGAAATCAACTGACATCTCCGGATCGTCATGATAGCCCGGGTCGTCGTCGAGGGAATGATTCTCCGGTTGAGGGGAAGGGAACTGGATGGACTTGACTTGATGCCTCCAACTCTGTGCGGAACAAAATACAATCAACAGGAGTTTGGACGTAATGGCCGAATTACAGACAAAGAAGTGAAGCTTACCCAATCTGCCGGATTGTAGCCGGAGCAACCCTCCCGGATACTCAATTGAGAAAAGTCTTCCTCCTCTCCTTTAATGAGATTGGCCAATATCTTGGCCATGGCCGCTTTATCGTCCGGCCTTTGACTCTTGTAGTGGGTCACATCACTGGTCCCGTTGTAGCACCATAGGGATGCCCCCTCTGTTGAAGGGGCTGTACGGACAGGGTTATGGCGACAGCCATTACTTCGACCATGGTCAGCTTACTGTGGGCCAGCAGTCGAATCTTGGTGGCCAAAAGGTGCACCTCATCACTGTCTAGCTGGGAAGGGCTCTTGGGCTGCCAGTTGAACCGCTTCTTTAGCGGGGCATTTGAGTATTTGGGCAGACCCATCCGGACTGGGTCAAAGAGCGGAACGTCTTCAATGTAGAACCATTCCGAGGTCCATTCCTCAGGATCCTTTCATGGGGTCCCAATGGGGTAACCCGTCCTGACTATCCACCACACCTCTGCTCCTCCCACTTCAAAGATTGACCCCTCGCGGGTACAAGGGACGAGGCAGAAGTATTTCCTCCACAAATCAAAGTGGGGTTTGCAGCTTAGGAATATTTTGCAAAGGTCCACGAAACCAGAAATATGCAATATGGACCCTGGGGTGAGGTTGTGGAGCTGGATCCCGTAGAACTCCAATAAACCCCGGAGGAAGGGGGTGAATGGGAAAACCTAGGCCTCTTAGAAGAAAGGGCATGAAGCATACCCCCTCTCCTTTGCTTGGAGCAGGGGAGCTCTCGGCGAGTGCTTGACCATCAATAGATATTAATCCAGCGCGGACGGGAACGAGATCCACCGCGAGATGATAGCCCTGTGTCTGCAGATTGCTCAGCTGGAGGCACGAGACTGAACAGCTCGTCCAATCACCAGGGAGAGGGCCATGGGGGCACGAGGATGAACTGGGAATGTTGGCCATGGTGCCTAAGGATTTCTTCGGCGCTGTTTTTTGTGAAGGGGTTGGGTTAACCGTCCCCCGCACCTTTGGATCTATAAATAGGTGTTTCACCTTAAAGCTGAAAGGACGGGCTTACAAAAGGTGGCATTGGGCTGCGTGCCTTCTAAAAAGGTCCGTGATGGTCAAAGTTGACCCCCACCCTGAGGTTAGCATTAAAATCCAATGGGCCCACTGTGTTTTGGTGCGGTCCTAAAAATCCGGATTGTCAAACCGGTCGGGCACGGATACAGTTTTGATCCGGACTATACTGAGTGGCGAACCTCTGATGTTGATCCGGATAGTGTCCGGCCGTGAAACACTTATCCGAACAATTCAGGTAAAAGTGAAGAACTCACCTCGCAAGACGAAGATTTGGAGTACGCCAGATGACAATCCCCAGCATTGGAGGCTACTTTGGGGGCTACTGAGGGAGTCCTGGACGAAGGGGTTCTCGAGCCATCGACCCATTACATATGGGTCGGACTGATGGGCCACTCTGGGGCCTGGCTAGAATGCGGACCCGTGACCGGACAGGAGATCTTCGGAGTCATGGTGTGCCCTCCAAGTGAAGATTATCGTGACCTTTCCTTCATTGTAAATGATTGCATGTAACCCTAACCCTACTGGTTCACGTTACGCATAGCAATTTGCCAGGTGGTGTCAAACGCACGATGTAGGTGTATGTGGAGCTGGGAAGGCTTATGATATGGTAGCAAAAATGTCAGCAATAATCAATTCAGAGATGAAAAGTTGAATGAACGCTCAACGATGGTACTGTGCTGGTCCTAGGCTAGACCGTGCTAGAGACGCGAGCCTAGAACACTAACAAAATCATGGTGTTGCACGTAAACAAGGGAGGAGCACACTCTGAATCTCTTTTTTTCTTTTTTTTTCACTTTTTTCACTTTTTTCCTCTTTTTTTGCTCCGCAACAATTTTTCCGAAAAAGTCTACATATGGTCTAAAAACTGTCTAGCCAGAATTTTCCAGACTTAGTTCTTTTAAACTGGAACTATTTTTCTTGTACGGTGGCACGGAAGTAGGGGAGTCCTACTCTGTGATGACACGTAGTAGGGCGTGATATGGAAATCAGGAACAGAGAAGTAAATACTAGACTCGGACTAGGATTGGTGGTAGAGATGAATCTGGTGGAACTCGGACCGGTGGCGGATATGTATCTGGTGGCAAGTCGGAATGGTGGCTGACATATGTAGCAGGTGGACTTGGATTGGCGTGATGGCGGCGGATATGTGGTGGCGTATATGGACTCGGATTTGCGGTGGATATGTGGTGGTGGTATATGGCAGCGGCGATGAAGTTGGTGCGGTGGTGGTATAGGGCAGCGGCGATGATGATGACGCAGTGGTGGTATATCGCAGCGACGATGAAGATGGTGCAGCGGCGACGTGACAACCTATGAACAGAACTCGAAACTCTAAAGGACTAGACGCTAAGACCAGCAACTAGACATGACGATGCAATTGCAAATTCAACAAAGAAAAACACGGAAAATATTATGCAAAGGCTCAGATTGGTTCGGATATGATGAACAAACCCTATTTTTTCGCTTTTTCGTGGACTGTAGGTATGAAAAACGGATGCAATCTAGACAATGAAAAACTGGTAAAATCTCATAGAGCAACCTGGAAATTTGATACCACTTAATAGAGGTAAAGGTGTTCCGTCTTTCGATGAGATGGTGGTTATCGTTTTTGGTGGAGTAGAATTTCACGATCCAACTATGAACGTGAGAAGACGCCATGCCTTAGCAATCGCTAAACCAACTCCTAGAGGTTATTGACCATGCCGGAGCACGATCAACCTGACGATGAGGGTCTATTTCCTATAGGCAAGTGAAGAACAAGTAAGAAACTGAGATTGCAATCTGGATATTGCGAATATAAGATGAAAGCTTTATTGATGAAAGTGGGGATCGATGACGTCTTGGTCTAGTTGTTGAACACAAACGAAGTACGCGAGTTGCAGCTATGGCGAACTTTAATCTAAACAAAACCTAAAGTCTAAACGACGCCCTAAGGGCTGTATATATGGATGAATAGGGGGGAATTTCGTGACCCCTTGGAGGCGGGGTCCGAAACCAACCCTAACTTGGTTTCCCCACACATACGGACTCTAAAAACAGACTATGCTGAAGTATTTCGAAATTAAATGGGCCTGGCCCAATAATAAGGTGATGCAGCACCTATAATAGCCTCTGGACAAAATTTATGAAGTGGCGTCTTGTATATTTTGTCCAAGCCTTTATGCACTCATATTGATGGCTTAAAAGTCCTGAAATCATCACTTGAAACTCCATTCTTGTTCCCCTTGCGCGAGCCATCTTCTCCATGCTTGATCATGCTCCAATGTTCATCGTTCTTGTCCATGCTTGTCCATTCATTTATAAGCAAAACAAATGTATCCAATTTAGGCAACATCATATTCTCATGGACATTAGAATCGTTACCAAGAAATCAAAGTACCTGATAATTTAATTGGCATGCGTGAGCTCTAGTAATTGGTCCAGTATATGTAGCTACAGGGATCGTGGGTGTAACTATAGTATTGATGTCCTCACCATAACCTAGTGTTATACAAAGATTCTTTGATTTCATGTCATTCGAAAATGGTTTGTTAATAAGACTTGATCAACCCTATTAATGGATTATTTTTTAGGGGCATGTGTTCGATGAATTTAGTAAGCACAAAACTTCTGTACCCACTATTTATTATGTGTTATTTAAAGTTAATAAAGTAGAAATGCCATGATTTTCCTATTTTTTGAATTTTCTGTGCAATAATAAATGACCCAAAAATAAACTTCTCAGAATGCCCTGAAAATTTAGTATGATTTTTGTATAATATTTAAAAAAAAATTGGCACTGAACACACCCCAGGGGGTGCACCTGTGAGCCACAAGCTCACAGGGTGTGCTACCCCCCCAGGGTGCGCCTAGTGGGCTTGTCTCACAGGGACCCACTCACTTATCCCAGCCGCCCACTCGCTTCTTCTTCCTCCAGAAAAAATCACTTGCTAACTCAAACCCTTGTTCTTGCCCCTTTGCCTGCAAATTTCGATCTCCTTGCTTGGAACTCCATTTCCAAAACTGTTTTGGGAGATTGCTCTTCGGTATGTGACTCCTCCAATGGTCCAATTAGTTTTTGTTCTAGTGTTTTATATATTGCACATTTTTTCTACAGTGGTGACCATGTTTTTTAGCTTGCATGTCAAATTTATATAGTCCAAAGTAGTTTTGATGCATGATATAGCTTCTAGATACTTGTAGGAGTAGTCGCTATTGATTTTGTTGAGTTTGGTTCACTTTTATTTTGAGTCACTAAAAATTGCAGAAATTTTCAGAAAAAGAAAATGCTCAAGTGGAGGTTAAGAGGATCTTCAAGTGGGACTCCTAAGGAGGCTCGTAAGACCAAATATCACCTTCCTCGTGTTGCTAAACTACAGCCGTGCGAACGGCCGGGCAACACTTTCTTGAGGGATGCGAGAATTCTCGATGACTTTTATCATTTGGCAAACAACGCCAGCATTCTCCCCTTCCTTGAAGATAAGTGTGACCAGTACCTTCTCCTCACAAATACTTTTGTGCTAAGTTTTCATTTTCACTCTAGGGCGGAACCACCCAATGTTACATTCAACCTCTATGATGTTCCTAGAGAGATGACACTAGATGAGTTTTGTGAGGCTTGTTTGTTTCCACTGGAGGGTAGCCCTATAGAGCCATGTCCCTGTGACCTTGCAGATTTTATATCCGATGTCACTGTTGGGGAGACGAGAGGAGTTTTTGAGGCTAGAGTTTCTAGTTTACATTTCTGCATTTAAGTTTTTATTCATTATTTTCCAGTGGCTGTTTGATTGGACGGCAGGAGAGTGGAACACTCAACTCTTTACAGCGATAGAACTTTTAGTTTGGGTGCCATGATTGCTCAAGAGTTACAAACTAACCGCTCGAAGGGAGTGATTTATGGTGGTATTTATGCTTCTCGCCTCCCTAGACATTTTGAGATACCTATTAGGCACGAGGAGGCAGAGGAGAAGCGCTTACCTGTGAGATACCTCGATTATGCTAGCATGGTTGGGCATGATTTTATTGACGGAGGCAAGACGCTATTCCGGTATAACTTGGTATTTAGTCAGGGCACTCGTGAGACTATTACCCTGCCTGCACCTTCTTTATTCGGTCTTTATTTAGGCATGTACACTATTATGCCCATGGGCATTTACGCTTATTGGGGCTTGGTGCCAGCCGAAGTGGTCGAGCCTGAGCCAACACCTGAGCCTGAGGCGGGTACAGAGCCTGTCTACTAGTGGGATCCGCAGGATCCCGTCTATCAATGGAACCCTGATGAGCCTCAGCACTATACTGGAGAGGGATACATCGAGACGTGGCTGTAGACCAACTTAGGCCAAAAGCCTAAGCTTGGGGGAGCACGTATTTCTCACCGACATTACATTCATGTACCACACATCTCATTCCAATTGTCGGTGTTCATCCTTTTTCATTGTATATCCATGTTAGTTTTATTTTGGCTTTCTTCTTGTGTGTCTTAAAAACTTCGAAAATCCAAAAATATTTCTCGCTTCTTTTCAATTTTCCTTCTTGTTTAGTAATTTGTAGTATTAAGAAGAAAACCCAAAAAGATTTCTTGTTCTTCTTTTACTTGTTGGGAGCTTTCCCGTGTAAGTAGTTTTCTCGTTCTTGTTTTTCCTTTTGTTAAATTTGTTTTCTTCAAGAAAAACAAAAACTCCAAAAATATTTCAGTGTGTTTCTCTGAAATTATTTTCTTTTCTTTGAGTTATTGTAAGGAGAAGACCATGATGAACATGTTGAGTGGCTCTCATATGCATTATTGTTGATCTAACAAAGAGCCCAAATTACCTTGTCTTCTCCTTTGAATAAAATGTTTGCAGATTCCAGCTTTTTCCACGGCACACTTGCACTATTATTATTTTCATATCATTCGGTTGTGCAAGTGAAAGGCAATAATGACGATGATTTAATGAATTGATTGAGATGTAGAAAGGCTCGTATGAACTCCTCTTGTTTTTGTTTTTGTTTTTGTAAATATGTTTAGCTCATCGTTCTTGATTCAATATTGTTATGAGTAAACATGTTTGTGATGACAATTAGAGATTATAGTTGCTCATGCCATGCTTAAATAGCTAGGAGTGGATAATGATTTATCTTGAGTGTCAACATGCATTAAAATGGTTATGATGTACACTACAAAAAAAAAGACACATCCCTGACATTTTGGCCCGAACGAAAAAAAAAATTGTCATGCTTATGACACTTCTATGACAATAATTGTGACAAAACCACGTATCATCATAGATGTGGTGGGATCCTACTTCTATGACAAAAAATCATGACAGAAAATGGGCTTTTCATCCTGGGCGGGCCGGAGACGCACCTGCATGACATTCTTTGGGCCGTCCATGACGGAAAAAATCGTGGTAGAAGCGAGGGCGAGGAAAATTTCAGGGAGTTCCCGGTTACGATGGGTGGTCGGGGCCGAGCGATGCATGGAGGTTTGCGCGTTTCTCTCGTACACGTACGCGCGTGTGTGCAAGGCGTTGGGATCTAATAGAACCCGAGTGAGGCGTTCGCTTACTGAACCCGAGCGATTGCACTGGCTACGTTACTGAACCCGAGCGATCCATCCCTTGGTTGTTCACTGAACCCGAGCGATTCCTTCGCTACTGCTGCTAATTGACGTCGATCGAACTAGCTGCCTCTTGATGAACAATGACCAGTGTTGGGGGTTGGATGAACAGTTCTCGGTGGGGGTTGGATGAACAGGACCCCGTGGTAGTAGTAGGCCGTTGCCGCTAGATGAACAGGACCCCGATCAAGGAGGCCGCCACACCCGAGCCGGTTGGGGGTGGATGAACAGGACCCCATGGAGGGCTGGTTGAACAGTAGCCGGTGGAGGCTAGATGAACAGTAGCTGGTGGAGGCTGGAGGAAGTCGATGGTGGATGAACAGTAGCAGGTGGAGGCTAGAGGAAGTCAACGGTGGATGAACAGTGGCCCGTGTAGGCTGGAGCAAGGCAGTAGACGGTGGATGAATAGTAGCTTGTGGAGTCCCGTTTTGCGGTACGCCACACCCCTCCCGATGAACAGGACCCTGTTTTGACCATAGGCACTCCAACACAAGTCTGTTTCCTCCATTTTGCGGTACGCCACACCCCTCCCGATCAACAGGATCCCGTTTCGACCGTAGTCGGTCGAACAGAAGGCCGTTTCCTTCGTAGTGCGGTACGCTAGACCCCGTTTTGGCTGTTCTGTCCAAGCCTCCCGATGAACACGATGCATTTGTTGCCTCCCGATGAACACGACGCTGTTTCTCCATTCTGACCCAGCTGGTTGGCTTCCGATGAATAGGATGTCGTTGCTGCCGTCCGTTGCCTCTCCATGTACATGAGCCCTGGCCGTACGTATGCACGAGTACGCGTTCGAGACCCCGCCCGTATGTACATACATGGCCGTATTTGTTGGCATGTCGTTGTACGTACGTGTACACGGTTTAGAAGGGACTGCCTGAACTGCTACGTCGGGGACTCTACTACTACACGTGCCGCTGCTTGCTCGGCCATGGTTCATCGTTGTAGAGAGACCGATCGGCCAGTATGTACATACACGTTCGCGACCAGACAGACAACGCTACATACTCTTCGACCGGGTGGGTCCCAACTGTCAGGGAGGATAAGGAGGCGTTTCCTTGTGTGCGAAGTTATAGCTGGTGGGTCCCAGCTGTCAGGGGGAAGAATCATTTTTTTTGCCCGTAATATGGACACACTTTCTTGCGTGCAAAGATGTAGCTAGTGGGTCCCAGCTATCAGGGCGGAAATGTTTTTTCGCAAAATACAGCTAAGCCAGAATACAGAGGTCCTTCTGGTAGGTCCCCGCTGTCAGGTGGAGGAATCATTATTTTGCGCGTAATAAGGAGGCACTTCCTTGCTACGGCTGTGGACCCAGCTGTCAGCCTCTCCACGTACAGTCCTCTTCCCATGTAAGTCGTTCCTTGACCATGTTGACCACGTTGCGGCGAGAGCACCAAGGCGATGGACGACGACGAGGCCTAGGAAGGGAATGATCCGGAGCCGGGGAAGACTCGGCAGTTGTTTCTCAAGCGGAGGGGAGTATGAGGGTTTACTGGTTCAGCTGCAGTGTGAGGCTACCGTCGTCAGAGAATAACAGGAGGTCTGGGTGAGTACAGGAAAGGCCAGGCCAGTGATGGCAGTAGGGTGGGGCGGTGAGGCCTGCGCGGCAGCAGAGTCAGCCATAGGAGGTAGGAGCAGGTGGCACGGCCGGTGCTGGTTTGGGTGGCTGGAGCAAGAAGACCAGAGGTTGAAGAAGCATGATGGTCATTGGATGGACATCGTATGGTCACCGCAGCTAGAATCATTTATATTGACTAAGTTGACAAAGCCCTCCATCTACGTCAACCTAGTAGGCCCACAAGTGAGCCTCCAAATATGGTGGGTCCCAGCTAGTAGGGGGAGTATTCATTTTTTTTGTGCGTAATAAGGAGGCACTTGCGTGCGAAGATATAGCTGGTGGGTCTGAGCTGTCAGCGGGAGGAACATTTTTGGAATAATCGATTTTATGCCCTTAGTTGAGTCCCACTCGGCAGTTGTGTCCCACTCAGCAGTTTTGCCCTTAGTTTTTGAAAACCCTTGGTTTTGCCCTTCCGTCATGTTTCCGTCCAGTTAGTGTCGTTTGACAATGTGTTGACCGTCTATGTATTTTTCGCTCGACCATTTTGCCCCTGCTTCGTCACTCTTTGAATAGACACTTCCAAGTGGGACCCATCACTCAGAAAACCATCCGTCACTCTTCTCACTATCATGTGGGACCCACAACGGACCAAATATCTCTAATGGACATTGCCATGTTGTAAACATAACATCAATTTTGCAATCCTTTTTATGCAATAATTTAACTGCGTAAACTAATTAAAACACCAGTAATTAACACAAATCAGTACTTAAGGTCGGTCTCATCTTGAATATAATTAATCATTAGTCTATAGTTGCTAACTATACTAGCTAATTACATTGCGTCAAGTGTTAAAAAACGTTGGGTCAACGATTTTAAAAACGCCCTCCGTAGGAGGGGGATAAGCTCGCCGGAGCCCAACGAATCGGCGCCGGAGCTCGCCGAAGCCAACGGAATCGACATCGGAGCTCGCCAAATCCTCCTCGCCTGTGCGTTCTCATGACAAGCACTTGGACTCTGCCGCTGCGGCGTGGAAGGAGGCCTGGGCGAGGTGCGCACCACCCTCCTCCACCATCTCTCACCACCGTGCGTCCCCGGCCGCCGCATACATTGGCCACCGACGAGATCTATGCCTCCCTCGGGGCACTATGGATCTGGGCCAGCAGGAGGCGTCGGTGGAAGAGGGTTAACAGGGACGCAGGCGCTGCAGTTCATGCCTCACACATTGCAGCGCTAGATCGAACATGGCTCGCGGCAGCGGTGAATGGATCGAGAGATGGAACTCCATGGGCAGCGACATGGTGGCTTTGGTGTTGCTGCCTGCTCCTATCGGGGAAGAGAAAAGAGAAGGGTGAGAGAGATAGAGAGAATCAATAGAGAAAGGGAGAAGGAAGGAGCACGGGAAGGGTGGTGCTCGTGCCCAACCCCGACGGACGGCTGCGGAGATGAGGCGTACCTCAGGCGCGGAGACGAGGCGGGTCGGGGCGGTTTTGCTCCTGCGGGCGGTCGAGCCCAACCCCGATGGGATCCGTGGCTCCACCACCGATGGGACCTCCGCTAGCACCCTTCGCTAGCCATGGATGGTATCTGTGGCTCCAGCGCCGATGGGATGTGAGAGAGGAAGGGGGAGGCGATCTGGGACTAGGGTTTGACCGGCGAGAGAGAAATAAAAGGGAACATGGGATGGTTTCTGAGTGATGGGTCCCACTTGGCAGTGTCTCATGAGAGAGTGAAGAAGCAGGGGCAAAATGGTCCAACGAAAAGTCCATAGATGGTCAACACACGATCAAACGGCACTAACTGGATGGAATCGTGACGGAAGGGCAAAATGATAAGAAGAGCAAAGTGGCTTGGGCAAGACCGAGTGCTTTTGGAAACTAGGGTCAAAACTGCCAAGTGGGACTCAACTAAGGGCACAAAATAATTATCCCAACATTTTATCATGAAATACAGAGGCCCTTCCAGTGGGTCCCCGCTGTCAAGTGGAGGAATCATTATTTTGCACGTCATAAGGAGGCACTTCCTTGCGTGTTGGACCCAGCTGTTAGCCTCTCCACGTACAGTCCTCTTCCGATGGATGTCGTTCGTTGACCACGCCACGCCGAGAGCACCAGGGCGGTGGACGACGGCGAGGCCTAGGAATGGAACGACACAGAGCCAGGGAATACTTGGAAGTTGTTTCCCACACGGAGGGAGTATGAGGGTTTACTGGTTCGTCTGCTGTCGCCGGAGAATAACAACAGGTATGGGTGAGTAGAGGGATGGCCAGGCCAGCGATGGGAGTAGGGTGGGGCGGTGAGGCCTGCGCGGTAGCATAGCTGGCCACGGGAGGAGGGAGCAGGCAGTCCCGCCGGTGCTGGTTTGAGCGGCTGGAGCAGGAAGAGCAGACATTGAAGAATCACAACGGTCGTTGGATGGACATCCAATAGTTACTGCTCTCGTGTGTTGACTAAGTTGACACGGCCTTGCGTGCATGCCAACCTTTGCTTTAGGAAAGCGTACACGTCAACCTAGTAGGCCCACAAGTCAGCCTCAAATATGTGGAAAATAGCATACAACCCATCTGCCATTATTGCTAATAAATGTACATCCCATTGGCTAATTCTTAAGGATTTTTTTGAAGCCCATATTCTTTTTGTTACCATTACAGCCCATATTCTGGCCATGGTTAAAAATTCAACGAAATTTTCATATTTCAGTGCAGTCCGAACTGTTTTTAATCCCGAAATTTTGAATCACGTTCAAACTAATTTAAAAATAATAATTTTATATCAATTTAAAATCCAACATAATTTTCCCTGCAAAAAGCCAATTAAATTTGAAATCTCGAAATCTTAAAAAAACGATATTTGAAACTAATTGCCGGTTTGTTGTGTTTTAAAATTCTACATCCCATGTCTTACTACTTCATTTTCTGGGCAACCGAATACATCGCTCTTGTCTTGAAAGATTTACAGCCCAGCAGGGCTGTGAAAGCAAGTTGGCCTCTGTTCGGTATTTCCTTAAAAAAGTAGAACTGGGCTTGCCATTTTCAGATTGAGAAAAACACAACTGGGCTCATCATGTGGTAAACA
Organism: Thinopyrum elongatum; assembly: GCA_011799875.1. NCBI lineage: Eukaryota > Viridiplantae > Streptophyta > Magnoliopsida > Poales > Poaceae > Thinopyrum > Thinopyrum elongatum. The sequence goes on along the minus strand of CM022303.1, from coordinate 387,071,158 downwards.
TAAAATAAAATCCTGCCTAGACGGGCCACAGCCCCCGCACAGCCCCATTGTTACTCTAACCCATCTCTAAAACTAGTACTAAATAACAACTGCTTGTTCCTCAAAAAAAAAAGTAGATAACAACTACGCGACCTGCTGGGTCCCTGGTGTCAGCCGCTCGTTGTGTAATTCTCTCATTTATTGACTACATTGACAATGGCGTGGGACCCAGATGTCCAACCATTAGGAGCCATGGAAGATGCGGTAGTCTAGTCGCAGGCGGAGGGGGAGGGGAGTACAAGGGTTGACTAGTTCGGGTGCGGGTGTGTGTTGGGGCTGACGTCGCAGGAGAATAACAGGATGTGTGGGGGAATAGAGGGATGGACTGGCCAACTTTTGAGGGTATGGTAGGGCGGCGGAGGCGCAGCCAGCCGTGGGAGGCGGGAGCAGGCGGGACCGACGGGGTGGTTTGGTTTGGGCGGCTAGAGGAAGAAGACAAGAGATAGAAATACACGACAGATGTTGGATGTCAATCCAACGGATGGTAGGCAGAATCGTTTGTTGACTAGTAAGTCGACACCACCTTGGATAGGCTTTTTCCTCGTGGGTCCCAAATGTCAGAATCCAAATCTGTCATGGCCATGCAGCCTTTCTTATGAAAATTTACAGCCCATTTGGTGTGCTAGTTCAAAATAAGTTTGTGGGTGCTGGTGGGGGCTAATCACTTGGGTTCTGTAATGCACAGTGAGCTCAAGCAGCCGGCGAGAGTGATGTTATTTCCCTTGGTTGGGATTTGTTACAATTTTTCTCTCTTAATTAAACAAATGGCAAGCCATTTGCCTTGTTTCGAAGAAAATATGACAGTCACAGCCGAGTTGAAAAGGGAAACAACATCTAACTCCAGCTTACAAACTGTACAAAACCACGAGGGTTAATTGTTCATCAGGTTTAGACAAAACCCGGATTGAAAAGGGCAACAACATCTAACTCCAGCACTGTTTTTGGTAGTCGCAATCAAATGGATCAGTCAGGTCCATAGAATGAACATCCTGAGTCGTAAAATTTACTGGATTATGACCACAAGATGTTGTAAATAGAAGCCCGGCACATTCAGAAGCCCTTTTGTCCACCTGAAACTCCTTTTTTTGCTCTTCGACATACCCCATCCGTCAAAACCATGCTGCTGATAAACTTAAGCCTGATTGACTATAGTAACCTCGCATTCAGCAGGAAGACTATGACAAATCTAGTGTTTGCATAGTTGGCTACATATCGTTCCAGCGTTATTGTCTTCAATCGAATGTCATGAGAACTGAGAAAATCCCGATGCTTACGAATCCATCGATTGGGTATAACTTTCTTACCCCATCCTGTTGCCTAAATAGACATGAAGATTGAAAATAGTTAAGGTGTAAAAAAAGAGTGTCGAAAGAGTAACAGCTAAACGATTAATTCTAGTACACTATATGCGGGCTTCCAATGTGCGTGAAATTATCACCTTTATATACAACTTCTCCAGACATGGAAAGCATTGCTGCAAGCCAATAATCTTGTTCAGATCAAAACTATTCATATGGATTTATAAGATCTTGACAGAATCCAGCACCATTGATAGGCTATCCATGGACAAACACTTCATTGAGCATAGAACATAATATCAGTACAAAAAGTGTACTCCAAGATGATATAGAACTTATGGGCAGAAATTTAAAATGCAGCTTATGATTACAAGTGTAGATGATAATATACAGTACCTGAAGAACTGTGGAGCCAAACACCATCTTGAAATGAGCACAGAGATCATGTATTACACCCAAGGTCTCCAGTGACGATAGTTATTTCCGACGGTGAATAACGATAATCAAGGATCAACCTTTGAAGTGAAGGGGCATCTTCGATGATGAGCTGCCTTCCGTCAAAAGAAATTCCAATTCTTACAAGGTTAGGCGACTTTATTTGGAGACTACTGATTCTAACTGTGAAAACAAGCACCAAGTAATCTAGGGCAGGGCAACTAGAGTGGATGATGCTGTGCAATGAGGCCTCCGACATACGAACCCGCACAAGTGAAAGTTTTTTGAGAAATGGGAGTCGAAGTTTTAGTACCAGATTGTCTGGTATGTTACACAGCGCAAAGGTGGCGGTGTTGAGAGAGGAGGAAAAATGCGAGATGGACATCGGTGCTGAGGGCACAAGTACGTGGCGTTCGGTATGTGGTATGTGATTTCTGGGAGAATAGTAGAACTCAAGCAGCTGTAGTTCCATGAATTCAGGGGATTTCAGCGAGGCGTCCACTTTGCAGGGCATGCTCAGGTAGCATGCCGGGATGCAGAGGCCTTGAACGGAGCCCTGGTGGGAGGAGATGATTTCTCCGGGGAGTTCAAAATCATTAAAGAGAGATAGCTGACGATAGTCGAGATTAAGTGGTGTGGTGCGCCATAGAGGGCGCCACCGAGTTGAGAGGACTTGGGTGCGGCAGCAATCCTTGATGGGGAGAAGCGAGATGATCTCCCCAAGGATGGCTTTCGAGAGATCGCTGATGCGGTCCACCCGAGATTCTACGGGTTCCTGGGATCCGGTGGGGGGGGGGCTCGCCGCTTCTCCCCGCTGGCGGGACCTTCATCTTCTTGGTGCTGGGGTCAGCTGATTCCATTTTCCTCGAGGGCGTCATGTCGAGCTCATGGATTTGAGCAGAGTAACGAATGACGACCCTAGTTGTAGTGGGAGTGAAGAAGAAGGGGAGCTGGGGTTTTCTGTAGTAGTGAGGAATAAGGGGAGATGAGGTTTTTGTAGGAGTGAGGTGAGGAATTTGGGGGTACGAATGGAGCGAGCTGGCGTGAGGTGGGTGGGAGTGAGGAGGAAGAAGAGCACCCAGGTTCTTTTTGGGGGCGGCGTGCTAGGTAGCGCCTCTCAATAAGTAAATATATGGGCTTTTGAATTGATTTTATTTTTTACTAGGGTGGATGGGCTCTTTTGTCTTGGGCCCGGAGAAACAATTACTACTAGTATAGTGGAGACACTCTACAGCTACCCACAAAAACAATTACTACTAGTACAGTGGATATACTACCGCTTCTGGCTCCATCGAGGTCATCGAAACGTCTCCCGCTACAGAATGTCATTTTACTTTGGTTCACTGACATGCAGGCCATGCACCGTGCGGGCCCAAATGCCATCCACCAAATTAGAAGGCGGTATGCAGGCGGAGAGTCACCCCGGTCGTAGCACGGCAGTAATGAGCCGTCATATCACAAAACCCCACCTCCCCACAGTCTAAGTTTGATGGACGAAGCAACCATCATTTCACTCTTCGCTGGATCCCCTTCTCCCTCACCGTCTTCAAGAAAGCCAACACTCACATCTGCCATTGTTCTTCGCTCCCAACGAAGGGAAAGTAAGCGGATCCGTTATGTTGGTATATTTTCTTTCAGAAAAAAAGAACTTTTGCAAAGCAGCAACCGATCCTCACTCTCTTTGTTGTTTCATTGTCCTTGCGATTGTGTTTTCCTTCCAGTTGTCTCCTCTTCATCAGTTTCACGATGGACCAAGGAGAACCAGGCAAAGATCTGCCGGTGTTGGCGCAGATGCGGGAGGCTGATCCCCACGAGACAGAGAGCTCCAAGAAGATGGAGGCCGCCACCGAGCTGACCCTAGATACGCTCACGGCCACTACGGAGATGGTCAACACCCCGTTTGAGGTTAGAGCCCCCGTGGCCCTGTAGGAGTAGTTTTCCCCCTTCGAGGATGTGCCCCCCCCCCCCCGCTGAGCTGCCCAAGGTGATTTTCTTCTTTGCCGATCTCGATTGTGGTTTTTCATATAAGTATGTGGTGATAAATACTGCCAAATTTTATTAGCTTCGATGATATGCTACCTTCCCTGTCCTGCATACTTTTGACTCTACATAGTGGTTTAAATAACTTGTGTTTTTTATATTGGAAAGTAATTCAGAATTAATTTCTGTTTCAATTAGAGACCTGATGTAGACAAGGATTGTGTAGTTGTACATGTCACTCGCTATGAGACGGATGACCTAAATATACGCACTGGGGAAACAAAGTTTTTAGGCTGTTGGATCCTGGAAACCAGTTGCACTTATACCAAAGTCGAGATGTATTCCAGACACACTATTGTCAGGCGTGTTGTACAGGGTGTACTGAAGCACAAGAAGTTCAAAGCTACTCCTTCGTTTGTGAGGCATACTATTATTGTCAAGCTTACACAGGAAGATGACGTGGCATGCCTCGACAAACAAGTTTATGAGTGACAAGGCCACAAGGTTATCTTCAAGAAGGTTGGCAAGATTGAGCTGTTGCCGGATGTCCTCGATGATGTTCATGGCAAGGTCCGTCTTGTGTCCATCCCAAATTAGATCGAGGCATGAAATAGTTGGCCCAGCTAGTGTTTAAAAGCAGTTTGGATTGTGTCTAATTATCCGAACCTTGCCTATTATCGAGCCATCTGGGGCTAGTACTCTGTTTGAATCCGTCTATGGGAACTACTACTACTTTTGTGTGCCCATGAATCATGTGAGAACCATCATAATTGTTGCTGAAACAGATGCTTCCTCACTAGTTTTTTCATGCAATATGGCATGGTAAGACATAAGTTGTCACGGTTTATCATACGAGCAGTGTGTGTTTGATGAAATAGAGTACTTGTTCGACAACTGTGGGCCGATGTATACATAGGGTACGTAAGGCTGGTTAAGTACTTGTAAACACTATTGGTGCTACCCCACTTGTAAGAAGCTGTGTAAAACACGGCACATTGGCTCAGCTCGCTTCAACACTAGAAAAGTCGGCTATCGACCAGCTAACAATCAATAATGTGTTGTCTGACATATAAGCAACTACGTATCTTGTTACAGTAGTTCATGCAGTTAACTGAGGCCACAATGTAAATTCCAAATGTTCACACGCTAGTCCAGCGTTCATGTGAAACATTCACATTAAACTCGGCTTCATAAAATACTTGAAAAGCATAAGTTCAGCAATTTTATACATCCCAATGATTCATAGAACAAAACCAACATTTACTAGTTCACAACAAAAGACAAAGTTGTGAGAAGGTTTACAAATCAGGAAAAATCAAGCAAGGCTTCTCTGAGCAAAGGGCCACAGGTTTTAATTTCCTGGAGTTCACTCTGGTTTTTCTTGTTGCCACCATCCAAGATTAGGTTCTCTCATTCCAGAATAACCAATTATAATTGTGTTCTCAGTTGGAATGCTAAACTAAACCATGTAGTGTACTGACCATCTAAACTTCTTGTGCAGTTCCATTAAATTTAAGCACCACTATTTGTAGAAATAAGCAGACCACAAAGCCTCTTGTCCGCACCTGTCCCAAAAACCTCTGCGCACCGTGCAAGCTATCCTCTGTCCATCCTTGATCTAGGAGAAAGTGCATTCTCGACTAGGATGCAGTTGTTTTCGCTCGTCCCTGCACTGCAATCAGCAAGTAAATGTACGAGTCAGCTTTTTTAGATTGCGTTGGTCATTCTACCTAGTTACTACCAATGTAGGAATACCTGGAAGATGGGAGGTTAGACGACGACAGCTAGGAATAGCCATCTCATTTTGTGCAGTTCTACTAAAACTGAGGTGTGTACTTTTGATTGCACAAATAGAAACGATATGGAGACAGACATCCCTATTTGCGCAAATATGAAATACGGTTATTTAAGCAGTGACAGTTATTTGCAGTGGCATATGATTAACAACAACATCTATTGTGTTATAATTGGCACTACATTGACAGTACGAAAAAGTGCCATTAAGGCCCCTCCCAATGCTCCACCTTGTACAGGTGGTAAGGTTGCCAACTAAGCAAAAAAACGATGTGGCATGCTAGTTAAGAAGAGAGAGAGAGAGTAGTATGGTGACCCGAGAAAGAAACGGTGCTAAGCATGTGTACCTAGGTGTAAGCACAATTCTAAGTCTACAACTAATTAAATGCATGAAGCTTTAACACCCAAAAGCTTAGCACCTATGCATTGGGGACTTGAGTTGCTAAGGCATTGAATATACTTAGCACCTCATCTAAGCACCTTTGCATTGGAGGAGGTCTAAGTAAGAAGTAGCATCACATCACATCAACACTGCCACTAGATTAACATGCAGAACAATAGCATTAGTATTACTGTCATGAGAGTAGCACATGGTCTATAAATGTGCAATCAAATTTGTGCAGTTCCACTGGGATGAAGCAATGTTAGCGGTGTGAGATTTAAGTGTAACTGCAAAAACATAATTCATGGAAATAAAGCAAGACAAAAGCACTTCATAAAATGGTGGTGTCATTGCTTCAATTTATCGATGGCACTAGACTGACAACAGCATTACATAATAGTGACATTAGGTGGCATTGCTTCATGCTTCATGTGATTTTACATTAACAGTAGCAATATGGGCATAGGGACAGGAGGGGCATAAAGTGGTGATGCAGATGTGGTTGCCGAGAGTGGCAAACATTCAGGCATCATGTCTGCATCTATCCCATTTTTATCTCCTTGGCGACATTTTCCTATGTGAGCATAGGAAATCTAGACCTGCTCGTTCTCATTTGCGTTGTCCCCCGAACACCCCTCACTTTCTTTCCTTTTTCGACCAAGAGACAGGTCCACTTCCCCCCCACCCTTCGCCATCCACCCTGCTTTCTTCACCTTTTCAACCAAGAGACCGGTTGGGTAGCCAGTATCTACTACTTTCCCTCGTTTCCTCTTAGAACCAAGTCCTAGATTCATGCTACAGCTTTGCCACTTTCTTCCTTGTTTGAACCAACTCTTGGATTCGACTGTGTGAACTAGATTTACCACTAATAATAGTAAAAGTCTAGGTGGCTTTGGAACAGCCGACGGAATTGGAAAAAGATCCACATGCAGCAACGTGGGGAGCTAGGGCAGTAGAGCAAGGCCGGTTTCGAAGGAAGATATACCTGAGGGTCATCGGGATGTGGCAAATACGGCATCGGGAGGCCGCACCTTGGTGACAATACCGCAGAGAGAACGGCACGGCCACCGATCGGGACGCCCGGGCAGCTGTTTGTCTCCTCCCTCGCCGCCGACGAGCACGTGAACGATGCACCTACACCCCTGCCCAGGCCGAGGTGGTCCACCCGGATTTGTGACCAGCGGTGAGCAGAGAGAGAGTGTGGCCACCTATGTCTTGCTTAGATCTGGAGAGCATGAGAGAGTGAAAGAGAGGAACCCTAGTAAAGCTATCGCCGAGGCTCCTGCTTATATATATAGTGGAGTGATTTTGTTGTAGCAACCGTTATTAAATTGAATATGCGTGAACCACTATTTTCATTTAAAGTTCAAGTAAAAATAAAATTCAATCAATAACGTGCCACCACTTCCAGGTCACACTATCAAATCACCGCATCCAGGATGCACTATGTACTATATCATTCACGTGCGGTCCCCAACCCTCCATCAAGTTAAAAACTAGACTAGTCAAAATGTCAATTGGGATGCCTCTTTGTAAACAAATGCGCTCCTAGCTTCAAAAAAATGCGCTCCTACGTGTACCCGCGAGTGGGTGTGAGAGAACTAGTGCGTGCGTGCACCGCTTCTCTTCATGAGAGTACAATATACTACGCCTAAGGAACATTGGCCACAAGAGTAATAGTATAAGTGTGTGACGTGTGAGTTAAAATAAAAGGTGTGCGACGTCTTTTATTTTTTAGAAGTTCTGAGGGTAGGGTGTGAAGAGCACATATGTGTGTGACGTCTACCTACAGATAGATAGTGAGTGCGAGAGGACTCGGGAGAGTCGTGACTCGTGAGGGTGCGTGTGTGTGTGAGAGAGAGTGGGCACGTATCAACGCTTTGCATGTGTCCGTAAATCATATCTGACAAACATTCGCCACAAGCCATTTCCTGACGAACGACGTAAGAACCGTTAGATCGGCATCCGACAGTGTCAGTTTTGCCATGGCATTTAACATAACAGCCACTCCTCCGACACACAAATCTTCCACGTGAGTGTTAGCTACTGCTGTATGCTCCTCCCTCCGTTCCGAAATCTAGTGCATATAACTTTATTGAAAATTCGAACCTCACAAACTTTTACCGAGTTTTCGTATACCAAAATGCACATATAGAATACCCAGTATATATCATTTCATTCATCTTCGAGAGGCAACTATAAAGATGGGGGAGGAGTGTACAAAGCAAGACTGTCGTATCACCTGCAGCAATTTCAACTATCCTTTGGTGTGGAGGAACATCATAGGAACTCTATATGATATGATTTTTATAGGAATTTTTCATTTAGAGCCAATTGGTTCGTAGGAATAGATTCATATACTCCACATTTCAAAGGAAAATAAACATGATATGATTTTATGGCTTTAGAGCCACTTGGTTCATATGAATGGATTCCTATACTCCCACAGTTTCAAAGGAAAATAAATATTAGCCTAGATTCAATAGAAAAGTTCCAATGATGTGAACCAAATGACATCTCTTTTCCAATCCCTCCTCATAGGTATTGAGATACATGTCATCTCTAGATTCAATAGAAAAGTTCCTATGATGTGAACCAAATGACATCTCTTTTCCAATCCCTACCCACAGGAATTGAGATACATGTCAGCTCTTTTCCTACATATTCCATATATACATCTTCTATTCCTAAATAGCTAGTACAACCCACTAGCTTTTTTCCTAGATATGCAACTATGGCACATGAACAGGTCATGCATGCAAGTCATAAATCACATTGTTTTTGTACTCTATGCATGCAAGCACCACATCATCAATTCATGCATGTTACTCATAAGTTATTTCTTGCATTAGATTTTGTATTGATAATATATGTGTTGGTCACGTGCACACATATGTAGTTCACATTCACATTTTTGTTAGAAATGTCATTCTTTTCACTGGAATTCATTTTTTCTCTTTGTATTACATTTTCATTTTATTTTCATTTTAAGCATACATTCACTTCCCCTTTGTTATAGATGTTTTTGGAGGAACTTTTATGCATTATTTTGAATAGAAAATTTCACGCGGCCGCGGGTATATCAAAATGAGGGGCACATGCGTCATTGCCTTTCGGTCGAACCTATGTCCAAAATTTTTTGTACGTATATCTCCACTGCTCCCCGAACCCAAAATTCTGCCTCATTCCTGTAAAACCGAGCGGCCCACCCGTATTAAGGCGTTGACTCGAACTCAATCCCTCTCCCATTTACTGCGGCGTGGCCCCGCACGCCGTAGTACTCCTACAAACCCTACCCGCCGCACACATCATCGGTTTTCTTCAAGAGGACGAGGGAGAAGTGGATTTGTAGTGGAGGCTCCTACCCTAGGGCGCCCTAGGTAGCTGCCGCACACATCATTGGTTTTCCTTTTTCTTTATCTCTTGCACCCTAGAGTGAAATGATGGTTGCTTCGTCCGTCCAGCTTAATGCGGGAAAGGTGGGGCTTTGTGATTTGACCCCTCATCGCTCATTACTACTACTGCAGTGCTACGATCGGTGTGCCTCCAACCGCTGCTCCGAACTGTAATTTGGTGCATCGCACTTTGAACAAGATGGTGGATGAGCCACATGTCAGCCGAACGGGTCTTGTAAGTGTGTTGCCATTTCGTGTGCAAAACTGACCCTGCTGAGTTGCTACGCCAACGTGATAGGAGCAGCCTACCACTTGGTTTTGCTCCTTGGTGAATCCCGACTATATTGATCTAAAAAGATAGTATCCAGATTAGTAAAAATGAGGTGATTTTACCGAGCGGTAGGCGGGGGAGCATGGCCTGTCATGCGGTCCCACGTGTCATGATGTAGCAAGGCGATGCGCATCCCTCTTGAGGCAGAACAATGGCAGAAGCAATACGTGGTTTTCTTGAAGGAGATGATGGAGAAGCGGATTCAGCGAAGTGTGAAATAATGGTTGCTTCGTCCATCTGCGGGAAAGGTGCGGCTTTGTGATTTGACGTCTCATTGCTCATTACTACTACTGGTGCACTACGATTGGGGTGCATCCCCCCTGTTGTTCTGCACTGTTATTTGGTGCATGACACATTGACCCAGTTATTATATGTCCCACATGTCGACAAGAGGAAGTACAGCATTCATGAAAGCGAGTGTCTCCACTCTTAGTATGATGGAGGAGTACATGACACGGCATGGTTTTTGCTGCGTCGCGTGATCCATTGATACAAACCCGGACTAAAAAAGGCGAGGGCGGGTCTTTTCCCGCGCGGTAGGCAGGAGAGTTTGCATAGTTTGTTCGAGGCAACGAGGCAGGAAGGGAAACAAGCAAATAAAGGTTGAGCGACTTAGTTTTGGGAAAATCTGATTTTATGGAGTACGTACCCACTATGGAGGTAGTACTACTTACTACTCCCTCCTTTCCAGTTTATAGGCCTCATCTAAAAAAATTCATTTTTCCATTTTATAAGTCTCAATTCTACTAGTACATACCATCACATGTTTGGATTTTGAGGTGCATTAAATCACCCAATGACAGCAGTATCAAGAGAAAACTCACCAATGCATGTAGAAGTTCATGGAAATTTAGTGGTCATGCATGCATTCGTTGTAATTAATGCGTCAGTAAACATAACTTTTTGAGAAAAACGAGCATACTAATTAGGTACTTGTGCAAACTATGAAATTTATTCCACCACTCACTGTCTTCCTTGGTTGGAGAGATTTTGAAATTGAGCCTTATAAACCGGAAAGGAGGGAGTAGTAACATAGCCTAGGGTAGCTTGCTATAGCACGGACTCCAAGGAAATTGCTATAGTACTACTCCTACCACTGTACTACTCCTACTACTCTGTACACTACTACTATGAGGCGATCCAACCGTGTCCCAGCAGAAGACCGCAGAGACCGATTATTCATTCATATTTAAATTTGTTTTCACACAGCAAAATATCCCTGAAAACAACACTTGGCAAAATTTCACAGCGAATGAGGGATTTGAATGTGTTGGGAGGGGTGGGGCTGGAAGGGGCTTTTTGGATCTTGCCCAGGGTAGCCCAAAATATTGGCGACCCTTTTGTCCAGCCATGCCTTTGCCACCGATGAATGAGGTAGAGCTCGGGTGCTCCTCCTCCAGCACGCGCGTTGGAGACGAGCTCGCACAAGCTGTTTTTTATTTGTCCCACCTCGCCGCCCGAGCCGGCCGCAGACCGACCGGCAACACGGAAATCACGCCATCCAACCGTAGTCACACACATTCTGACAACAACTCAACCAACCGGACGAAAATCCTGCAAACATGACCATATTTCATATAAAAATGAAGGGATTCGTAGGGGGGCGGGGGAGGTGCGCGATTCTTGGCCGGCGTCTGGCCTCGTTTAAATAGGAGATTAAATAGAGGGCGGACGGGAGGAGCTCGGCCGGCGTTGCGTTTAATGCCGGCCCGGCATGAACGGACGTGTGGGCAGAGTGGGTTTCTCGGCTTCCACACGGGTTTCATGGAGGTGTTTGAATGCGGCAAGGAGGCGTGTTCATCTGGGCGTGCAGCGGGCGGCGCTCTCGACTCTGATGTATGACAACGTGCCGTTCTTGCACTGACGTGTGGGCTCGTTGGATACCTGGTCTGCATGTCAGTCAACAAACCCAGGCAGCGCACAGCAGAGGAGCCGCCTCCGCATGAATGCGGGCAGCTGGCGCCGGGCGGGAATCGCGCGCGGGAGGGGGGAGGTTTTTGCTGGGCCAGGCCGGTGAGAAGCGGGCATTACATAAACCGATGATTGTTCATTGAGTGTGATGTCATGTAATTCATGTAGGTTGATAGGCCTACTATATAATGTAAGAGAATTTTAATTTTTTCATGTATATACGTTGATAGCCCATTCGATACGTTGTGTTTCATAAAGACCGCTGCAAACATCAATGTTCTGCTTATCCGAGATAAGATTGATTAATACTCATAACAATCCATGTGCTTAACAAAGGGTGCATGCACGTATAGGTTGAGCGTGTGTCTTGCATCGTGTGTTGTGTGCATTTAGGCGTGCGAGTGTTGCGTGCGTGCATGTGTACGGATGAGTGTTGCGTGCATGTGTATGTATCAATGTTGTATGCATGTGTGCATGTGTGCATGTGTTCGTGCGTGCATGTGTACGTGCCAGTGTTGCATGCCTGCATGCGTGTGTGTGTTCGTGCGAGTGTTGCGTGCGTGCATGTGTACATGTGAGTATTGCATGCATGCATGCTGGCGTTGCAGGCATGTTTGTGCGCATGTGTGATGTGTTTGTATTCACCACAATAGCTCGTGCGTGCGTGCAATTAAAACGGCAGCACAAGGCGACCTTGTCCGCTGTGGTTAGGGCGCGCGGGCTACCAACCAAAGGTCTCACGATCGAATCCCCACCGACCACTAATTAATTACCATTTCTGTCTTTCATATACGTGCTGACAGGTGGGCCCTACGGTAATGTGCACGGATGAACATGGACCGTTTGACTGGTCAATTGATCGTGTCATCAACAAATTACGGAGCTGTATGGTGAGCCAGTGACCGTATGATCACCACAAAATGTATTTTATTAACACAGTACAGACGCAAGCTACCATTTCTTTCTTTCATATACACGCTGACAGGTGGGCCCCACGGTAACGTGCGCTGATGGTGCAACACTAGTTGCGCCACATGGAACGTTTGACTGGTCAATTGATCGTGTCATCCAGAAATTACGGAGTTGTACGGTGAGCCAGTGACCGTATAATAACGACATGTATTTTTTTAACATGGTACATGTCGGTGGAAATGACACCTATGGGATCGCGTGGACCCCTTTACGGTTCGGTAGGGATGAGGAGTGTGCAAAGAGCAGATCTAACGATCAACACGATGGATTTTTACCCAGGTTCGGGCCGCTGAGAAGCGTAAAACCCTAGTCCTGCTTGGCTGTGTTTATCTTGTGTTCTTCTGCTCTTGGACTAGCTACTATGCGTGTCCAGGCCAAAAAGTCTGAATCCTTCCACAGTACGCCTCAGGCCTCCTTTTATATGTCCAAGGGGTCACCACAGTGGCACACAGGAGGTGGAAAGTATCTACAGTGTACAAGTTTATCGCCTGACATCATAGGACAAACGCGTTTAATGCGCTGCCTACGTGCCCTCTTGCTTTATCGAGGACGGCAACAGAGCCCGTCCCATCCGTCGCGCCTTGCCTTGCTTCGACGCGCGTCCAAGCTGACGAGGCATGCAGCGCCATGCTGGCTGGCTGGCTGCTGTGCTGGTGCGGTGACAGGGCCTTCACGAAGATCTGCCTGCCACCACGCAGGTGCTTGGCTAGTTGGCTTAGAAGCTGCATGCTGCCACGCAGGTGCTCGCCTAGTTGGCGGGCTGGTCGTCGCATCGGAACGGCTATGGGGCAGCGAAACATTGGCAGGTGCAGGCCTGGCCGCGGCCCCGCTGATGCTCCCGGCAAGGGTCTTGCCGGGGTCTCGCCTCCGTCCCCGGCAAGGATCTTGCCAGGGGTCTTGTGGCTGTCCCCGGCAAGGATCTTGCCGGGGGTCTTGTGGCCATCCCCGGCAAGGATCTTGCCGGGGGTCTCCATCTTCTGGTCCTTATCTAGACTCGCAGGCCTTTGGTCTTCACAAAGATCTGCATGCCACCACGCAGGCGCCCCTGAGTCTTGGTTTCGGCGTTGTCGATGGTGTCAGAACTCTCAGGCTCATGGGTGGTGGCCTTGCTAGTGTGGGGCAGGCCGTCCCGGCAAGGCTCTTGCCCGGGTTACGTAGCCCCCCCCCCCGGCAAGGGTGTTCCCCCGGGGGGGAGAAGTCCATCCTACCCCTTTGCTCTTCATGCCTCTGGCTTGAGTGCTGCCTTGGCAGCCTCGTACCTTTCCTTCCTCTGCCCCGCCGAGCATGGCCCCAGGTGTGGCTACGACTGCCCGTGCACAAGTAAAGGGGTATAAAAAGGCCCCTACTTTTATACACCGACAGGAGCCCCCAGGCCCGGGCCACACATAAGCGCGAAGCGTTGTTGGGCTAGGCCCAGAACGGTGCGCGGGCACGCGTGGCAGAGTTTTAACCGCGGTGACTTCTTCGCCAGTTGCGCTTCCCCACGATCTGCATTGAGTGCGTGATGTGGGGGTCGTGCGTGGAACGGTCACAGCGCGCTTGCGTCGCCTCACGGTGAACAGTAAAGAGGCGGCCCGCACCTTCCCCATAAAAAAGAGGAAGCTGCAGGGGCGCTGCACATTTACCCTCCGCGCATTTTCCAATCTTGGAACCGCCGTTCCCCTCTTCTTATTCGAGCGCAAATCGGAGCTTTCGCCTCCGCTCGCCGCCACCGCGCCCCTATTACCCTTGACCCCACGCCCCTTCCCAGCCGCCATGGTGCCCAAGGGAAGCAAGGGCAAGGGAGCGGCCAAGGACGCCGGGGAGAAGGAGGTGCCGGAGAGCGAGTTGGCGAAGCTGCGGACGCGGTACGCCCTCTTTACCTCGACGGTCGACGCGCTCACCCTCAGGGAGAAGTTCAGGTGCCTGTGGGGGAGGGAGACGACGGGGCATCCTGCCACGCGCATCGTCCCTGCCTCCTTCGCCAAGCCCGGTCCAAATCAATATCCTTTCTTTGTCGACTACTTCTCCTGCGGGCTCTGCCCCCCTTTCTCAGATTTCTTCAATGACATCATGCACACCTACGGCTTCCGCCTTCTAGACCTTACGCCGAACGCCGTGGCGTGTATGGCCTTCTTTGCTCACCTTTGTGAGGGCTTCGCCGGAGTGCACCCCAGCACGGCGCTCTTCCGCCATTACTTCACCCCTCGCATCCAGCCAGGGGGGGGCCATCTCTGGCTGCATCACTTGGATCCCGAGGCCCCATTGCAGGGGCACGTACCCGGAGGGTGCCCAGAAGGAGAAGTGGGACGAGTGGAGGGGCCAGTGGTGCTGGATTGAGGAGACAGATCCGTAGGAGTTCTGCCGGGTCCGTCGGAGGCCGCCGGTCCGCATCAAGGACTGGGGCGAGCTCGATGCCAATGACGGGAAACTCACGGTTGCCACCACCAGGATCCATCGCCTCACCTCAGCCGGGCTCACTCTCGAGATGATCGGGGCCGACTTTATCCGCCGCCGGATTGCCCCATTGCACAATAAGGGGAGGCCGGCCTGGGACTTCAGGAATGCGGCCGACATCATGAGGCTTTGCCCCGGCCTGAATCACAACTTCACGGTGCTGCAGCATGCTCATCTTTGTCAAAGGCTTTTCCAGCTCAAGGTTGACGAGGTCGGCAGGGTCGAAAGGACCGGCAAGGCCGAGAAGACCGGCAAGGCCACCAAGGCCGTCAAGCCTGCCAATCTGTTTGGGTTGCCAGCGGGGGTGGTCCCGTTGAGCAACAACTCCTGACCGCCATTATCGCCATGATGCCGGTTTTCAATGCGCATGGCCTCGATCCGACCTGGGCCGAGCCAAAAGCGGAGCTGGTGCAGACATTCTTCGACAACTTGTCGGAGAGGTATGCTCGTGATGAGCCACAGCTCATCCGCTCCACCACGCAGGAAGAGTTGGCATACATTGCTGCCAGGGCGGAGGAGGAAGCACTTGCCGAGGAGGACGGCAGCCTCGGCACTGTGGAGGATGAGGCCGACGTGGCCGCAGAAGAGAAAGAGTTTGTCGAGTGGACGAGGTCTCCCGGGGAGGCTAGTGGTGCCGGTGCTGAGGTTCCCCTTGTTGAGGAAGCGGTCGAGGAGTCGGCCGAAGAGGAAACTGACGCGGATGACTCCTCGGCCCCAGGGAAGAGACGCATCCTGCGGCGGGCCGGCACCGACAAGCCAGCCAGGCCCGGCAAGGCCGTGCAGCGGCAATCGGCCCAGGCGCAGCCCGTGCGCCAGACGAGGCGTACGGTCGCAGCAGCGGAAGCTGCGGCAGCGAAGAGGGCTGCGGCTGCGGCTGCCGCCTCATCCTCATACAAGTGGCCCAGGACACCATCCCCTTCGCCTCCCCCCGCGGACGCCGCCTCGGAGGCCGATTTCGATCTTCGGTCCTTTAGCCCGAAGAGGAAGAGGAGGCCAGAGGAGGAGGAGGATGAGTAAGCACCTTGCCCCTCATCATCTCCTTATCCTCCGCCTGCGCTATCTTTCCCTGACTTGATCTTATCTTCGCAGTGACATGGAGACGCTGGCCCAGAGGGCGGCGAAGAGAGCCAAGGCTTCAATGGGTGACGAGCCCTCGGCGAGCGCTTCGCGCACGCCGGCGTTGGTGGTGATCAGCCCAGATGCCAGTCCTCAGCGCAGCCCCCGCTCCAGCCCCCAGCGTAAGTCCGTTATTCACTCCCCATCAACGGGCGTTGGGGTGTGTATCCTTGGCGCTGACCTTGCCAGGTTCGCAGGAGGAGAACGGCAACAGGAGGAGCCGCTGGGGGCCGCTCCTGACATGCCACCCCCGTCAACCACGCCACCCAGAGGGGTGTCACCGGCAAGGGCATCTACCACCGAGGTCACGCGCACGGAGGAAGAGGGGGCGAGCATGGGCGCTGGTGACTCCGTCCCGGCAACGAACATTGGCAGGGAGGGAACCACTTCTCCTCAGCTCGACACGAGTAAGCTGCCTGCCTCCCGTCGCTTGCTATCTCTGCCATGCGATGTTCTTTCTTCTGGACGAGCGCCAGCGAGAGCTCCTCCTGAAACAGGCCGACATCGGGAAAGCCCAAGAGGCGGTGAAGGAACAGGCCGCCAAGGACGAAGCTGACCAGAGGCAGCGCCAAGCCCTGTTGGACACCCAAGAGGAAGACCTCGTTGCTCGTGAATAGGTGCTTGCCGCCACGCTCCGCGGCAGGGACGAGGAGATCGAGAAGCTCGTCGCGCAGCGGACCCAGGAGCTGGAGTAGAAGCACAAAGATGCACTTGATGCCCTAGCCCTGGACCAAGTCGGCAAGGTGGAGAAGCTGGAGCTGGAGCGGGAGGAGCTGAGAGAGGAGATCTCAAAGCTGACGAAGGACAGGGACACGACTACCCACACTCTGGCAGATTTGAGGGCCGCCATATCCGACAAGACCAAGCTGCTCTCCAAGGCCAATGATTCCATCGATGATCTGAAGCTGAAGCTGGACAGCTTGGAAGGGATGCTTTCTGAGGCCAGGGCCCGTGAGGAGACCCTGAATAAGGCCCTTGAGGACGAGAGGCAGCTGCTGCAGAGTGCCGCCGCTGCCCACAATGACTATGTGGAAGGCACGGGGCTCTGGACCAGTTGCCTCATCGACGTTGCAGAGAGGCTCACCACGCAGCTAGCCGTCATGGGCATGCCGGACTTCAGGTACTCCCAGGAGGCGAGCATAAGCCCCAGTGCCAGGCTGACCTTGTTCTTCGAGCGTGTCCTCGATGCCCTGGAGCAGCTCCGCTCCAGTCGAGCAACTTATGTGGCCAATGAGGCTTGGAAGCTTTGCCGGGGCGCCCTGACCAAGGTGCTCACCAAGGTGGCGTTCTGGAACCCCAGCGTTGACTTCACCAACGAGCTTGAGAGTTTGCCGGAGGATGCGGACCTCAAGGCACTCGAAAAGCGTATCGAGCCCATCATCAGCTGCGTTGACGGAGTCAAGAGGTTGGAAGGCCAGCGCCGGGACGTGCCACCTCGCTTCTCATTGCCGCTGCGAGTTCATGCACAAGACAATTTTATCTTAAGTTAGAACCGCGGCAACCACTGATGTAATATAACTTTGCAGTATTTTGAAATAGTGCATGCTATCTTCCTGTTTGATCTTTCTTTGTATGTACACACCCTATGCTTAGTTGGATCGGTTTGCCGGCGTGTAAACCTGTGTCGCGGCGCTTTAAGGAACGGATCCTTAGCAGCCTGCTGGGGGCGCTTGCTGTCGGGCAAGCTACCTTGCCATTCTTGGCGCAGCCGCTTGGACTGTTGAGCAGGCTCGAAACAGAACAAAGGCGTTGCCAATAGCGGAAGGGTTCCTTTGCGCACAGGTTTTCCATACAAGGAACAAAATCTTTCGAGGAAGATAACCCTATAAAAAGGAAATTGCAAAAAGTTTTGCGTGACTTAGCTTTTCATCGCCACGCGGATCATTGTTGCGGCTGCAGACGACGCCGCTCGCCTGGCCGCTAGTCCCAGAGTGATGGGGATGATTTTGACCTCCTCCGCCGCCAGCGTCTGCCCTGTCGCTCGTCCGCGCCGGCGCGGACGGTCCGGCTCCAGACGAGGCGACCGCTGGGGCCGCCTTCTTCTTCGGAGCCACGGTGATCAAGGAAAATAACGTGTTGACTACTAGATCAGGTTTGCACAACCTAACACCCCCTACCTGGCATGCCAAAGATGTCGGTGGAAACGACACATATGGGATCGCGTGGACCCCTTTACGGTTCGGCAGGGATGAGGAGTGCACAAAGAGCAGATCTAATGATCAACACGATGGATTTTTACCCAGGTTCGGGCCGCTGAGAAGCGTAAAACCCTAGTCCTGCTTGGCTGTGTTTATCTTGTGTTCTTCTGCTCTTCGAGTAGCTACTATGCGTGTCCAGTCCAAAAAGTCCGAATCCTTCCATAGTACGCCTCAGGCCTCCTTTTATATGTCCAAGGGGTCGCCACAGTGGCACACAGAAGGTGTAAAGTATCTACAGTGAACAAGTTTATCGCCTGACATCATAGGACAAACGCATTTAATGCGCTGCCTACGTGCCCTCTTGCTTTATCGGGGACGGCAACATAGCCCGTCCCATCCGTCGCCGCCTCGCCTTGCTTCGACGCGCGTCCAAGCTAACGAGGCATGCAGCGCCATGCTGGCTGGCTGGCTGGCTGCTGTGCTGGTGCGGTGACAGGGCCTTCACGAAGATCTGCCTGCCACCACGCAGGTGCTTGGCTAGTTGGCTTAGAAGCTGCAAGCTGCCACGCAGGTGCTCGCCTAGTTGGCGGGCTGGTCGTCGCATCGGAACGGCCGTGGGGCAGCGAAACGTTGGCAGGTGCGGGCCTGCCCGCGGCCCCGCTGATGCTCCCGGCAAGGGTCTTGCCGGGGTCTCACCTCCGTCCCCGGCAAGGATCTTGCCGGGGGTCTTGTGGCTGTCCCCGGCAAGGATCTTGGCGGGGGTCTTGTGGCCGTCCCCTGCAAGGATCTTGCCGGGGGTCTAGTAGCCATCTCCGGCAAGGATCTTGCCGGGGGTCTCCGTCTTCTGGTCCTTATCTAGACTCGCAGGCCTTTGGTCTTCACAAAGATCTACATGCCACCACGTAGGCACCCCTGAGTCTTGGTTTCAGCGATGGTGTCAAAACTCTCAGGCTCATGGGTGGCGGCCTTGCTAGTGTGGGGCAGGCCGTCCCGGCAAGGCTCTTGCCGGGGTTACGTAGCCCCCCCCCCCCCGGCAAGGGTGTTGCCCCGGGGGGGAGAAGTCCATCCTGCCCCTTTGCTCTTCATGCCTCTGGCTTGAGTGCTGCCTTGGCAGCCTCGTACCTTTCCTTCCTCTGCCCCGTCGAGCATGACCGCAGGTGTGGCTACGACTGCCCGTGCACAAGTAAAGGGGTACAAAAAGGACCCTACTTTTGTACACCGACTGTAAATACGCAAGCGCTCATATATACGCGCAAACACTCACTGCTATAAGCGCAGACACGCACACCCTACCCCTATGAGCACCTTCGAGAGAATGAGCCAGCATGTCATCTTGAGATTTTACGAAGTCACCATAGGCGCCTCGTAGTCGAGGGGAATGTCTCCTCCCACTAAACGCACATCGCTGGAAATACTGAAATTAATCCAGGATAAATGCGAGCACCAGGACTTTAACCCTGGTGGGCTGGGGATACCACTGTCCTCCTAACCATCCAACCACAGGTTAGTTAGCACCACAAAATGTATATGGTGATCATAATGAGCTTATTCTGAAGTCCAGTGATCATATCGTGCTTTCGCTTCAAATACAATGACCGTAAGTGTCGTGAACAAAATACGGAGCACGCATCAAATACAATGACTGTCAGTGTCATCAACAAAATACGAAGACGTATGGTGAGCTATATACCGTATGAGCACCACAAGAATGTATACGGTGACCGTAATGAGCATATTCTGAAGTCCGGTGACCGTATAGTGCTTTCGCTTGAAATACGGTGACCATCACACGTGAATGTGTCAGGGACATACTTTTAGAGGGCCGATAGATAGTTTGTGTGCGTACGTGAAAGTGGTGTAGAGAGAGGGGGTGTGCGGTGGAGACAAAGAGAGATATGCCCTTCGTTTCTCTTTCCCGTGACTAATATTTTAGGAGAAGATATAAACATTCACAATGCGGAACAAATTTTATTGGATGCACCATGCAATTAACTTTCATGTATAACTTTGTACTATTGTATATGCTTATTTTCATAGTGGCCAATTGTGTGTGGGTGTGGTGGGCACATCATTTCTAGTTGTGGTGGGTCGACGTGAGGACTCATAGGTTGGTTCCATCCTGTGCCACATAGGTTGGACCGAGACGCGTTATACGAAGACCCATGGAGGACTCGGCGTACAAGACGAAGCTACCAAAGTCGTGGACGACTCTATCCCCGCCGATGATAAGCCGGCTATATATGATTTGTAACCCTAGGCCCCGAGTATGTTATATAAGCCCATAGGCTAGTTCGTCAATAGCATACACACATACACAATGCCTGGTATTCACGTGTAATTTGTACACACCCTATCACAAATATACAGTACCAGGAGTAGGCTTTTTCCTCAACTATAAGGGCCCAGACTTGGGTAAAACTTTGCTTTGTATTACCATCCATCCTAACAGTCAGGGATATGCTACCGAATGATCTGATGGAATGATATCCGCCAACTAGTAAGAGAGAAGTGTGTGTATGGGGGGAGCAATGTGTGCGAGAGAGGCCTAAAGATAATGTGCGTGCGGGAGACACGTAGGCACATATATGTGCATATAGAGGGCCAGCAGAGACCATGCGTGTGTATATATGCATGTGAGAGAAATAGTGTTTTCCAACTGAGATTAGTGAAAAGAGTGGTACGTAGTAGTAAGAGAGAGAGAGAGAGAGGGAGATATATAGAGAGTGTGTGCGTGAGACACCTCGGGAGAGAGTGTGAGCATGTGTGAGAGAGAAATGCCGATGTATATAAAGTGTGTGCACTTATGCGTCAGATAGAGAGATATATAGCGCGCGTGTGAGGACGGGCCAAGGCATAATGCATCTACGCGTAAAAGGCGGTTCTACGCATTAAATTAAAATATAAATTGCATTAAATTCTTTGGATGAGATCATGAATTTTGCAATTTGCGTATGAACGAACATTGGTCTATCAGACTCCCACACTCTATTGAATTCGAGCATATCTATGGGTTTATTTCATATTATCGATCCATAGAGTGAGAGTGGTTTGAAATCTAGACAATGCAAGGCTTTTGAAATCATATATAAACATTAATTAGTGCAGTCCGTGTTGTTAGTGTCAGGCACTTTATACATTTGTCACATACAAGGATACATTCCAAATTAATAGCTACGACATAGAATACATGTTCCATTCAACATAAAGGTGGTTTTGAAGATTCGAATTCATAGGAAGTGCATTCATCTATTTGAATTCAAGATAATGGCATTTGTAAATCAGATCTAAAAGGTGGTATCAATCTTTGTTGTGAGTTTGAACATGCTATATATTCATACGCATGTCTAACTATTTTTTTGCAACAAAGGAGATTATATCTGGAACCATGCATGAATTGAGCTAAGCTGCATATTTTTTAATATATACTCATGTACAATGTATATTCAAACGTACCCCCTCCATTCCAAAATAATCATAGTTTTAGGATTTTCAAGAGTCAAGATTTTTTAAGTTTGACAAATCCTGAAAGTTCAATTCAAGAGAGCAGTAAACATTAATGGTTCTGCTCCCAAATATTGAACAAAGCGCCAAATAAGCCTCTGGTTGCCCAAAACCGTGCGAGACTAATGTTTGGTGGTAGGAAATTACTATCCTGACTCTGACCCGTTTAGCCTATCGGCCCGAGCTCCAAAGGTCTAAACCGGGGTAGTTTATAACTTCACCAACACGCCAGTCAACCACCTCCGAGAAGCATTCATACACCGTGGGCGCCTAAACACCCATGCGCTCGGCCGAAATCTATCCCGCCCACTATTTGGGACACCTGAGATTACTGTCCTACCCTCGGCACGCAATATGCCCGAAATTTTAGATGGGGGCAAAGTTTGTAACTTTCCCCAAATTTCAAACAAGCGCGTCCGAAACCGAAACATTGTTCCCCCTTAGTTCCCCTTCCCTCCGTTTCCCCATTCGTACTCCATGGGCGCCAAAATGCCCTCTCCAACAGCCATGAAACCCCAGCCTCCTCCGTCCTCGACCCCATTGCGCCCAATCCACTGCCGCCCTCCTCCATCACACCGGAGCCGGTACCCCGACGTCGTCGTCCAATGCAACCGTAACCGCAACGCCCTCAAGGACTTAGCAGCAGAAGCCGAGGCAGAGCTGCCTCCACGATGCCGACGCCGACGTGCGCTGTACCAGAACTACTTCGACCACGCCGTCCTGCGCCTCACCACTGCCACTCCACTATCGCAACCGTCCACCTTACCAGAGCTGTTCCCGCTACGCCGTCGTTCGCCGCTTCGGATCTGGTTCCCCGCACTAGACTCAACAACTTGGCCATGGGTTCGTCCAAGGCTCCACCGTCCTCCACAGCTTCTTGTTTCCAGCGAACCACGAGAAGATCATTGGAAAAAAAGAAGGAGGACACAACACTGCCAGCAGAAAGAGGTACTCCTCTTCCCTTATTCGTGCAAATCTTACGTTTCTGCTCATACCATATTCATCCCACGAAAGAAACTAGTTGAGCGCTTCTTACCGCACCTTCTTCGTGATACTAAATGCACAAGGTTTCCTCTCATTTACTATTTCACCTTAGCTAGAGGTCTATCGCCCGCCTGGATTTCAATTCAGGGTCAGTTGATTCGCAATTAAAGGAAGCAACACCCGCTTAGGCGCGCGGAGCACCTACTCCGCATGTTTGCCGGGGAAGCGGTGCATCGGTGTCTATCTTAGGGGTATGGGGCGCAGGAGCTGCTTGTGCCCGATCTGGAGGTCGGCGGGGCTTGAAGGGATGGTCGGGGGGTGGTGCCATGCACGGTGATGCGGTGAGGTCGAGGGGAGGGCGGAGGCAGGGGACTGGGCCGGTGGTCGCTCGCGTTTCGAGGAAGATTGTCAACACTGACTGGCTGGAGGTAGATGAAGGTGATCTGCCCATTCTTTGTACATCGGACGGTGCAGAAAAAATGGATTGGCATATTTGTTTTCAGTCGACTATTATTTTCATTGGACCACACCTTGTGGTGTGCTGGAGGAGTATCTGCATTTCCTAGCCATCCTTGTGCTCATATTTCAAAATCCTAGAATCTAATTTCGTGTGCCATGCATGTTGTAGAGCTATCATATGTCTCCCATCATTTATTTCTCACCCACCTGCTATCTGCTACTTTTACACTATACTACTTGTGCACACACTTCACCCATACTCACACTATTGTTTTTTTATGCATGGGTATTTTAGACTCTGACGCACTGTTGATGAATACACAAATGAAAAGACAGAAGTCGCTCCAGTGTAATTCGAGGGTAAGCTCTAAGCATTTTAGCGCTCTAAATGGTGTAGTGTCAGCAGATGGAGACTGTAAACGTAGCTCTGCAGTTGATGATCTCAATTGCCACACACAACCATCCCAGGTGCTTGCTTTAACTTCGCGCTGTCAAATGCGGTTGCATGTTTCATATGGTGTCTAGCTTGTCTTGCTTCCAATTTGGTTAAATTGCATCTGCTTACTTTACACATTATACCTTTGATAATGACATGCCTTCCTGTATTTGATACATACTACATCTGTCTATTAACCATGTTCTTACATCAAACTAATGCTCTTGTGTATACCTCATCAATCACTTATGATGAGACAGTCACCCCCCAGTGGGTTACTATGAGAGGCGCAACTCTTCTAAAGAGTGCAGTGTCATCCTCCCCACATGATTCTCAAGAAACAGCAAGGCTAAATGAAGATAGTCAGTGTAGCTCTGTAGTTGATGACCGCAATTCCCCTACACCACCATCGCAGGTGCTTGCTCTTACTTGGCAATGTGATATGTGGTTGCATGTTGCATATGGTGTCTACCTTGTAATGTTCTAATTAGGGTAAATTGCATCTGCTTAGTTAACACATTATACCTGTGAATATGACATGCCTTCCTGTTTTTGGTACATACTACGTCTCTCTATTAACCATGTTCTTACATCAAACTACTTTTCTTGTGTATCCCTCATCAATCACTTCTGACGAGACAACTTCAAATTGATAGTGTAATATTGGTTGCATCTTGCATATCATTTCAAGCATGTACTACCTCTAATTTGTTGAAATGCCACTTATAATGAGACACTTCTAACATGGTAGAGTGATTTTGGTTGGATCTTTCATATGGTGTCTAGCTTGCATTGCTTCCAATTTGTTGAAATGCCTTCTGCTTAGCATTTTTCGTACATATTCCATCCTCCTACAATGTGGTTGCCTAACATAAAAATTGTGTTCGTCAGTATAATGCATCAACGAATTTGGAAGAGCGAATTTCATTCCTTTTTCTTATGTGTTTGACTTGACAAGGCAAAATCTAAAAGGATGAACGCACGGGGCGATGGTGGTCCTCTAGAGCAACCAAAACAGATGATCTCTGCAGATTCTCCTGCTACTCCTACTGCAGTGCAAGTTCCAAATCTCATCTCCCCTACTCCACAACTCCAGGTGCTTGCTCTAACATGGCAGTGTGATATCTGGTTGCATGTGCATATGGTGCCTAGCTTGTATTGCTTCTAATTTGTTAAATTGCATCTCCTTAGCTTACACATTATACATATGAATATGACACGCCTTCCTGTTTTTGGTATATATTACATCTACCTATCACACCATGTTCTTACATACAACTACTTTTCTTGTGTATCCTGCATCTATCACTTATTATGAGACAGTCATGCCCGTGGGTTTGAGACGCACTACTCTTATAAAGAGTGCAGTTTCATCCTCCCCACATGATTCTCAAGAAATAGCAAGTCTAAATGAAGATATTGAATGCAGATTTGTACTTGAAGACCGTATTTCCCCTACACCACCATCGCAGGTGCTTGATCTAACTTCACAGTGTGATATGTGGTTGCATGTTGCATACGGTGTCTAATTAGGGTAAATTGCATCTGCTTAGTTTACACATTATACCTATGAATATGACATGCCTTCCTATTTTTGGTACATACTACATCTATCTGTTAACCATGTTCTTACATGAAATTACCGCTCTTCTGTATCCTGCATCAATCACTTACGATGAGACACCTTTATTGCATATGATTTCTAGCCTGTTGCCATGTATTGCTTCCAATTTGTTCAAATACATTTATGAGGCCACCCTTTTAATTTGGCAGAGTGATATTGGTTTCATCTTTCATATGGTGTCTAGCTTGCATTGCTTCTAATTAGTTCAAACACCTTGTGCTTACACATCATACATGTCAATATGTCATGTCGTCCTGTTTTTCATGCATATTCCATCCTCCTATCATGTGGTTGCCTTACAAGAAAGTAGTGTTCATCAGTATCATGCATCAATGAGTTCTGAAGAGCAAATTTTATTCCTTTTTCTTGTGGGTTTGACTTGACAAGGCAAAATCAAAAAAGAGGAAGAAAAAGAGTAAGGAAGGCGATGATGGTGGTCCTCTACAGCAATGTAAACGAAGCATCTGTACGGATTCTCCTCATACTGCTAGTGCATTACAAGTTCCAAGTCTCCGCTCCCCTACTCCACCATCTCCGATGCTTGCTCTAACTTGGCAGTGTGATATCTGGTTGCATGTTGCATATGGTGTCTAGCTTGTATTGCTTCTAATTAGTGTAAACTGCATCTACTTAGCTTACACATTATATGTGTGAATAAGACACGCCTTCCTGTTTTTGGTACATACTATATCTGTCTATCACACCATGTTCTTACATGAAACTACTCTTCTTGTGTATCCTGCATCAGTCACTTATGATGACACCTTTAAGTTGGCAGTGTGATATTGGTTTGCGTCTTGAATATGATTTATAGCATGTAGTGCTTCTAATTTGATGAATGCCACCTATGACGAGACAATTTTAACTTGGCAGAGTGATATTGGTTGCACCTTCCATATGGTGTCTAGCTTGCAGTTCTTCTAATTTGTTGAAGTGCCTTCTGCTTAGTTACCACATCATAGGTGTGAATATGTCATGTCGTCCAGTTTTTCGTACATATTCCATCCTTGTATCATGATTTTGCCTTTCATCAGAGTAATGTTCGTCAGTATCATGTATGAATGAGTTCTGAAGAGCGAATTTTATTCCTTTTTCTTGTCGGTTTGACCTCACAATGCAAAATCAATAAAGCGGAAGGAAATTGGTAAGGCATTGGATGATGGTGGTCCTTCCGAGCAACTAAAACGGAGGGTCTCTACAGATTCTACTCCGCCATTCTCCCAACAAGATTCGCAAGACAACACAAGGCTAGACAGTCAACGTAGCTGTGTAGATGATGAGCACATCTCCCCTACTCCACCATCATAGGTGTTTGCTCTAACTTGGCACTATTATATGTGGTTGCATGTTGCGTATGATGTGTATCTTGTATTGCTTCTAACTTTTTTGTATTGCGTCTGCTTACCTTACACATCATACCTGTGAATATGACACATGTTCCTGTTTCTAGAACATACTATATCTGATCACACCATGTTCTTACATCAGACTACTGTTCTTGCGTATCCCGCATCAGTCACTTATGATGGGGCACCTTTAAGTCGTCACTGTGATATTGGTTGTGTCTTGCATATGATTTCTAGCATGTACTGCTTCTAATTTGTTGAAACGCCAGACAGTTTGAACTTGGTAGAGTGATATTGGTTGCATCTTTCATATGGTGTCTAGCTTGCAGTGCTTCTAATTTGTTGAAACTAGCGGTGCTACCCGCGCATTTGCGCGGCTAGATTTACAATATGTTATATTTATTTTTATAATTTTCTAAATGATTTTGTCACACGACCAAGTATTATTTAAAATATAGCAATAAATACATCTTTCCTTAATCTGAATGCAATTGTGTGGAAATATTTAAGTGTGCTGACATGTTGTTATTTACCAACAGCAAGCGACCTATACATCATGGTCCATGACTTGTTATGTAAAACCATGGTCATTCGTAATGGTTTCTAGCTTTCTCTCTTTCACTCCCATCGATTGGTGTCTATCTTCCCTCTTATGATCCATCAATAAGTAAATATAAAAAATTCATATCTTGAATCTGAATCTGGTGTTATCTTTGCCTATATGCCTTCTTGTTTGTGGTATTATGATGGTGTTTTCCCACTACTGACGTCTGTCCAAACTCCTAAGTCAATGGCCGGTCGATATATTGTAGTGCATTTTCAATAATATGATCTCAACTTACCAAAATATTATCTTTCAGCCACAACGATATTAATTGTTCTTTTTACCGTGTCTATGTTGTTTTGCAACTTGCAACAATGTATATTTTCTTAAACTAAAGCATCTCACTGTATATTTGATATGATTTATTGCTACCATTTTGCTAAACATTCTCTAAGCCACTCTCATCACAGATTATTCTTTCTGGTCATGTTCGTGTAGTTTCTCCTACTTCATTTGGTCATATACATAAATTCATATACTTATCAGTGATAAAGTTTGGTCCAAAAGATTTTGATTATTTTTCCTTAACGCATAAACTGAGTGCCCACTAATAAATCAACCACATAACCATCGTCAGGGTTTGGGAAATATGACAATCTAGCTCAGTATTGTCCTTGCCTCAACCTTTAGTTTTTCACCATTTTAGTGCCCTTGTCATCGCATTCCATTTGAATTGTCAGATGGGGACATATTAGAAAAATCATGAATAATCATAGCTGGAAAAAAAGCTAGTACTAATTAGTCTAGGTGAGAAAATAGATATAATCCAAGGAGTTTTTTTGTGAGGTAATTCTTGCACTGCAGAAGCTAATTGCGCGGCTAGGTTTTGATACATTTATATTTTTGATAAATAATTCGTGTTTTCTCTGTGTGCCATTTTTTGAAATTTATGATTATTCTCTATTGAAATTCATCATCTGAGCCATCCAATACTACAATAGATCTCTATCTTTTTCCCAGCGTACACCTTTCTACTTTATGACTACTTATAAATGACTATTGATATATTTATACTTCTATGTTGATATGTTTGTCTATTGAATTGTCTTTCTACCTTTTTTTTCTAAAATTTAGATGTACATTGAGTACTTGAAGGCTCTGTCGCTTTTAGTGTGACCCTGCTACAGCCCCACTTTTTATTAAAGAGAAGGAGTTGCTGCATGGCAGTTGATACACTAATTCATTTTAGAAAATTAGTTTTGAGACGGTATGTGAAAGTATAAGCATGTAAGAAATATTTACAAAGAAGTTAGCCTGTCAAAAAAGAGGTCAATAATATGCTTGATAGTGTGAGCCTTGTTTTGACAGATTAAATTATTAGCTTATATCTCCATATTGCTTTCATGACTATTAGTGTGTGTGTGTTTTGACTTGTACGTCATTGGCACCATAGTACCATATGCAAAAAAAAGGTCATGGCGAGTGGTTTGAAGTTGTGAGTGTTTCTTAAAGAAAAAAAGCAGTTCAAGAGAAGACACACCTCAAGACATGTGAGAATATTTGTAAGACAAAATTTAGATGTTAGCTATTAAACTACTAAATATATACACGGTACAAAATAAATTAGTTTGAAATGCATGCGGATAAAAGAAGAGGTTAAAAATAATAAATTAATAATGCATACAGATAAAAGTTTTTTTTAGAGCCTGGTATGATGTTATTTAAAAAAATTGAAACTGGGATTTTCTGAGTTGATACGTAGAAGTAACTGACTTACTTCCTATATTTTTTTAGACTCGACTTACTTTTTTTTTTGAGGCAATGACTTACTTCCTATATTTTTTTCTTGAGGGATACTTACTTCCTATATTACTTTTTGAGACATACTTACTTCCTATATGAAACACCCAACTTTGCCTTGCCCATGTACGGGTGGTAGAAGCCCAGCAGTCGTGATTCAGGCCCATGTGAGCCTTTTTTCCTCGAAGTTAAAGCAATAGTGCCTCTTCGTCTCTATCATCTCCGTCAATCCCCTCCAGCTTCCTCATGACCTCATCCACATACACCATTGCCTTCAATTACCATCCGGCGAAGGAAGATGTCGCTGCTGGCTTATGCGAAACTAATTCCCGACTTATCCACGCGCTACTTCTTGTCTCTTATGTTCCAATTTTTTTGTGTTGGTGCTGTACTCAAACCCTAGCTCTGCTAATCTTAGGTTGGGCATGCAGCAACAAAGAACTCATGTGGGTAGGTCTCAGCTCGTTGGCGCGAGTTCTCACCTTTCCCATTTCTGGTGCTGTCGGCCCTCTACCAATGTAAGTCCTACTGCTTTGCATAGTTCCTAGTACTGATCGGCTCTTGTACTCTGTCCATAGCACTATACAGTACATTTTGTTTTATTTGTTATTATCACCATGCCCTATCAAATTAGATTATTTATACATAAGTAACTGAATGCAAGAAGGTTTGTATTTATTAATTGAAATTTATTGTCGTTAGAATGAAGCAGAAGTGCCGAAGCAGATTTTGAAGAAATAGTAAGATAGGAGATGTGTCTGCTGGCTGAGTCGAGTTGTTCATTGTCGGGGTACAACACCTATGGGATCCCGAGAGACCCCTTTACGATTCGGCGGGGGGAGAGGTATACGCAAAGAGTAGAACCAACGATCGACGCGGGAAGTTTTTACCTAGGTTCGGGCCGCTGATCAGCGTAAAACCCTACTCCTGCTTTGTGTTCTTATTAATGTTCTTGAGCCCAACCTTCAGGAGCGCTCACTGTGAACAGTACGTTCAAAGAGCAGCTACGCATGCAGAATGGGCCAGAAGTTCTCCCCCCTGTAGCAGTTGCCTTGGGCCTCCTTTTATATGCTCAAAGGGGTCACCACAGTGGCAAAATGTACATACATTGAGGTGTAAAGTAGCTACAGGGTCATCATACCTAACCCCTGACGGATTAGGACAAGCGCATTTAATGCACCGTGAGGTGTCCATTTAGGTGTCCTCACTTCCTTGGGGATGGAAAAAGGGGCCATCCCATGAGCACCGCTTAAGCTCTCTTCCATTGGCGCATCGCCACGCGTCCAAAGAAGGACCCAGAATGTCGGGTTTGTCGCTGTGCTGGAGCAGTGGCACAACAACAAAACCTTGCCGGGCGCCGAAGCATGCCGGGCACCAAGCCTTGCCGAGCGCCAAGCCTTGCCGGGCGCCAACCTTGCCGGGCTCCGCAGGCCACCCCGGCAAGATCTTGCCGGGGAAGCTGGCCTTCGGATTCCAGCTCTTCTTATCTGCTGATCCTCAGATCTCTGACTTGATGATTTCTTTGGTGGCTTGAATCGACCTCGAACTGTTCCCCGGCAAGCCTTGCCGCGAGAATGGCTACAACTACCTGTGCACATGTACGGGGTACTAGTGGCCCAATACTTAGTAAACCGACAGGAGCCCCTGGGCCTAGGCCATACACGAGTGCGAGGCGTTGTTGGGCTAGGCCCAAACAGTGCACGGGCACGCATGGCAGGGGATTAACTGCTCGTAAATATCTCGTTTACTGTGCCCCCCACTACACGCACCGAGCGCGCGATGTGGGAAGCGTGCCTCAAAGGCTGCAACTGCAACGCGCCTATAGAGCCGCATTCACATTGGGGAATAAAAGAGGCGGCCCCGCTCCTTCCCCATAAAAAGGAGAAGCCGCAGAGGCACAAGCCTATTTACCCCCCTCTTCTTCTCAATCTGGCCGTCGCCATCGCCTTCCTCCTCTCGAGCTCAGAGCGAAGCTTTTTTCCTCTTCCGCCCGCCGCTTCCACGCTCGCTTCACCCCCGGCTTCCGCCCTCACAGCCGCCATGCTGCCCAAGGCCAGCAAAGGCAAGGGCAAGGAAGCGAAAACTGATGTCCCGGAGAGCGAACTGGTGAAGATGCGGAAGAAGTATGTCGTCTTCCCCCCATCGCTCGATGCTGAAGCTCTGAAAGGGCGGTACCAGTGCATGTGGGCGAAGGAGAGGCAAGCTCACCCCGCCACACGCGTGATTCCAGGTTCTTGTTCCAAAAGTGGATCGGACAGATACCCTTTCTTTGCTGCGTATTTCTATTGCGGGCTCTGCCCCCCATTTTCCGACTTCTTCAATGATATCATGTACACATACGGCTTTCATCTTCTCGATTTCACGCAGAATGCGGTACTATGCATGTCCATCTTTGCCCACCTTTGTGAAAACTTTGCCGGCGTGATTCCCAACTCTACTCTTTTTCTCCATTACTTCTTCCCCCGCATCCAAAAAGGAGAGGCCCTCTCTGGTTCTATCGCCTGGATTCCAAGAGCTTGGAATAAGGAAATATACCCAGAAGGAGTTTACCGTGAAAAGTGGGACGAATGGCGGGCTGAATGGTGCTGGATCCAGGAAGCAGATCCCCATCCGTTTTGTCTTCCCCGGCAACAGAAGGTGGTCCGTGGCAAGGACTGGAGCGATCTCGCCGCGGAGGACGAGAGGCTCACAATCTCCACCACCAGGATCCTTCGCCTGAAAGCTGCCGGGCTGACAATGGAGATGATTGGCTTCAACTTTCTCCGCCGCCGCATCGCCCCCTTGCAGAACAGGGGAAGGCCAGCTTGGGAATACCGAAACGCGGCAGATATCATGAGATTGCGCCCCGGGCTGAATAATAATCTGACCACTATGCAGCTTGGCGCTCTTCGTCAAAAACTATTCCAGCGCAAAGACAAGCATCGGCTACCGGCAAGGATCGTCCCTTTGTGCAACAACTCCGCCTTGGGGTCAATCATCGCCTTCATGCCGACGTTCAATGCCCACGGTCTTGACGCGACTTGGGCCGAGCCAACCGAGGAGGAAGCACAGAAGTTTTTTGACAACTTGACGGAGAGACCCGTCCGGCAAGAGACAGATTTCATCCGAGCCACCACCGACCAAGAAGTAGTTTACATTGCTACTAGGGTGGAGGAGGCAAATCTTGCCGTGGAGGCCGGCAGCGTTGGCTTCACAGAATGGGAAGCCAGCGACGCGGAGGTAGTAGTGGAGGTAAAACCTGCCGGGAAGGATAGAGCTGCCGGGGAATAGAGCAGCACAGCCGCTGAGAGCTCGTCCGATGAGGACACGGCCGAAGAAGAAATGCAAGAAGAGCTCCCAGCCCCGAAGAAGACGAAGCGTGTTCTCCGGAAGGCTGCATCTAGCATCCCCGCAAGCCAGCCTTCTTCGAGCGGTGAGGCTCCCGGCAAGAAAGTGGCCGGCAAGACTGGACCACGGCAAGGGGTTCGTCAACAAACCTGCGCGGCGCGCGAGACCCACACCAGCGGCCACTGCTGGGGCGGCAGGGGTGTCTCGCACTACCGCACCGGAAGCTGCCCCGAAACGCGGCAGATATCATGAGATTGCGCCCCGGGCTAAATAATAATCTGACCACTATGCAGCTTGGCGCTCTCCGTCAAAAACTATTCCAGCGCGAAGACAAGCATCGGCTGCCGGCAAGGATCGTCCCTTTGTGCAACAACTCCGCCTTGGGGTCAATCATCGCCTTCATGCCGATGTTCAACGCCCACGGTCTTGACGCGACTTGGGCCGAGCCAACCGAGGAGGAAGCACAGAAGTTTTTTGACAACTTGACGGAGAGACTCATCCGGCAAGAGACAGATTTCATCCGAGCCACCACCGACCAAGAAGTAGCTTACATTGCTACTAGGGTGGAGGAGGCAAATCTTGCCGCGGAGGCCGGCAGTGTTGGCTTCACAGAATGGGAAATCAGCGACGCGGAGGTAGTAGTGGAGGTAAAACCTGCCGGGAAGGACAGAGCTGCTGGGGAACAGAGCAGCACAGCCGCTGAGAACTCGTCCGACAAGGACACGGCCGAAGAAGAAATGCAAGAAGAGCTCCCAGCCCCAAAGAAGACGAAGCGTGTTCTTCGGAAGGCTGCATCTGGCATCCCGGCAAGCCAGCCTTCTTCGAGCGGCGAGGCTCCCGGCAAGAAAGTGGCCGGCAAGACTGGACCGCGGCAAGGGGTTCGTCAACAACCTACGCGGCGCGCGAGACCCACACCAGCGGCCACTACTGGGGCGGCAGGGGTGTCTCGCACTACCGCACCGGAAGCTGCCCCGGCGCCTGCCACAGCCAAGCGACCTAGGACCCCTCCTCCGCCTCCCCACTCAGACACCGCAACGGAGGCCGATTTCGACATCTCCGGCTTTAGTCCGGAGCGAGAAGAAGAAGAGTGAGTACCTTGCCACAGCCTTTATATTTCAATCTTGGATCAATCTTACTGACTTGCTCGTATTGTCTCTGCAGTGAAGCAGAAACCTTGCTGGAGAGGATGGCGAAGAGGACAAAGACTTCCACGGGCGACGAGCCTCCGGCAGGCCCCACGAGCATGCCAGAAACTGTCGTCGTCAGCCCGGAGCCCAGTCCTCAATGCAGCCCCCAGCACAGCCCCCAGTGTAAGTTCACTGTTCTTTTTCTGCTAGCGGGTGCTGAGGCTTCCATTCTTGCCGCTGATATCCTTGGGCTCGCAGGAGAAGAACGGAAACAAGGAGAGTTGTCGGAAGACATCCCCGTCGTGCCACCTTCATCGACCACGCCGCCCACAAGCACGTCCCCGGCAAGAGATCCTACCAACGAGCCCATCCTAACTGAGGAGGAGCCGACAAGCATGGATACCGGCAACCCTCCCCCGGCAACCGAAGTTGCTGGGAAGGGCAAGGCCACCTCTCAACAGCTCGACGCAGGTAATCGATTGCCTCAGAGTGCTTGTTACTCTTTCCCTTATCTCTCTATCTTTAGTCGCTTCAAACTTCAATCTCGATCTTATTCTGTTCTCCTCCTTCGTCCTTCAGAGTTCCCTGAGATGGAACACATGGATGTCGACGTTGTCATCGAGGAGACCACCAGGGACGCCGCTGCCGAAGCAGACAGGATCGCTGCCAGTGAGGTCACCAAGGATGACACCATCGAGGCTGGTGGTGCTCTTGACGGGGAGGCCGCCAAGACTGCACAGGAGGAACCTGCCAAGGAACCTACTGAAGGGGGCGACAGGGAGGCTGATGACTGTACTGACGACATTCCTGCCGCAGGAGCGCCAGGCGCTGCACCGGCCACGGAGCCCCCTGCCACTGGTGAGGCGGTCGCTGAAGACCAACCGTCAACATCTGAAGGCCCATCATCCAGCAAATACCTCAAGGTTGGCGAGAACCTGTTTGTCAACTTGTCGGGGACGGCAAGCATTGGGGCACCAGCCGAAGAAGAAGTTTTTGACGAAGAAATCATCGCTGCTGCCAGGCTCGAGGTTGTTGACGATCCCAGTGCTAGCAGCGGCAAATCTGAAGAGGATCGGCTCCTTCAGGCCATGGGCGAGAATTTCCGCATGCTCCAGGCTCTCCACCGCGCCCGGAAAGATAAGGCGGACTCCAGAATGGCAGTCGTCGAGGCGGCCGAGGCAGATTTCCAGAGGCGCGTCGAACAAATGCAAACCTGGTATGCCGAGGCCCTCCAAGAGCTGACTGCTGGCTGGGAACAGGTGAGCCAACAGTGGACAGAGATCCTCCTGAAGCAATCTGATATGGAGAAGGCGCATGATGAAGCTACTCAAAGGATTGCCGCTGAAGATGCCCTCCTGACGGGGCGCCGCGTTGCTCTTGATGCTCATGAGGAAGATCTCACCGCACGTGAGCAGGCGCTTGCCGCCAAGCTTCGCAGCAAAGATGAAGATATCGAGAAGCTTGCCGCGCGGCGGACCCAGGAGCTGGAGCAAAAACATAAAGAGGCACTCGAAGCTCTGACTGCAAGTCACGCCGGCAAGCTCAAGGAGGCCGTCGATGCTGCCGAAGCTGCAGAGGCCGCCAAGAACGAGCTGAGTGACAAGGTAAAGAAACTGGAAACAGATCTCGAAGAGCACGGCAAGGAGCTCTCGACACTCAAAGGTGATAGGGAAAAAACCCTCCACTCCTTGGCGGAGATGCAAGTTGCCCTGTCCAACAAAACCAAGCAGCTCTCCTCTGCGGCTGATGATATTGCAGTTCTGGAATTGAAGCTGACCACGTTGCAGAAGTCTCTCGAGGCCGGCAAGGCCCGTGAGAAAGCTCTACTCATGGATCTCCAAGGAGAGAGGAACCTTCTCAAGAGCGCTGCCGCCGCCCAACTCGATTACGAGAAGGGGGTGGAGATCTGGACTGGACGTCTCATCGCCGCTGCGGAGAAGCTTACGGCAGAACTGTCAACCATGGGCCTATCGAACTTCAGGTATTCTTCCGAGGAAAGAATATCCCCAAGTGCCAGCTTGACGATGTTCTTTGAAAGCATCATCGACGCCTTGAAGGTGCTCTAGTCTAGCCGGGTGACCCAATTGGCCAACAAGACTCGCCGACTTTGCCGGGCCGTCCTTCGTAACGTGCTTATCAAGGTGGTACACAGCAATCCCGGCATCGACCTCTCCAACGCACTCGGCCATCTGCCAAGGGACGCAAATGTTGAGGCGCTTGAAGAATGCATCGCGCCTATCCTTGAGAAGGTGGATTCCATCAAAAGGATTGAAGGCCAGCGCAGGGATTAAGTGCTCCCCCTTTTCTTGCCGTCATCATTCCATGTAAAAGACAATTAAGTCTCAAGTTAGAATTGCGGCAGCTCATGAATGTAATATTACTCGCCTATGTTTAGGTTCATGCTTGCTATTTTCCTTGTCTGATTCCTTTATGTATGGGGTTCACCCTATGCTTACTGAAAAACTTGCCGACGCGCAACCTGCCACGAGCGCTGGGTGCGGGACTTCAGCAGCCTGCTGGAGGCGCAGCGGCCGGCAAGACTCCTTGGCGTTCTCAGTGCAGCCACTTAAATCGTTGAGCGGGCTCGAAACGAAATAAGGGCGCAACTGATTACAATAAGGGTTCCTTCGCATGCAGATTTCCCATACAAGAGTCGGAATTATCCAAGGAAATAACTTTGTAATAAAAGAAACTTGCTCTAAGTTTTTAGAACTTAGCTTTCTGTCGCTATCCTTCCTCCGGCAAGCGTCGATTCCGAACGTCGCCAACTGGTACTCATATCTCCCTTCCCCCCGGCAAATGTGCACGCGAGGAATCCTTCTGTCTTTTAAAAAAGAAAGAAGAGAAAATAAAGACGTGAAACCTTGGCGGTTCGTTAAAACTTACCGGGAGTAGGTGTTATACAACATCTTAGACAAACATGCATATATAAATATGAACATGGGAATCAATAAGGGAATGTACAACACTTAAATTTATTCATCTGCGCTCAGGGTCTGCGCCTGGCTTTGTACAAAGGATCACATGCCTTGCCGGCAAGACTTGTACAAAAGGGTGGTTGCCGGGGGCCCCCGGCAACCGCGCCTTATGGGTAGAACTTGCGAAGATGTTTGATATTCCAGGAATTGCTCACTGGAACGCCATCTTCGGTCTCCAGGCGGACAGCGCCGGGCCTGGTGACTCATACTACCCGATAAGGGCCTTCCCACTTTGGCGTCAACTTGTTTGAATTCTTGGCGGACTGAATCCGCCGAAGAACAAGGTCGCCTTCCTCAAGGCTTCGGGCATGAACTTTGTGGCTATGGTAGCGGCGCAAAGCTTGCTGGTAGCGTGCAGCTCGCACAGCAGCCTGAAGACGATTCTCCTCAAGGAGCACAGTGTCATCTTGGCGCAGTTGCTCTTGCTCAAGCTCATCATAAGCGAGCACTCGAGGTGATCCATACGTGAGTTCCATGGGGAGAACTGCTTCCACTCCGTAGACCAGAGCGAAGGGCGTCTAGCCGGTGGCTCGATTTCGTGTCCTTCTGATTGACCAAAGAACCGTCGGCAACTCATCAATCCAGCATCTTCCGCACTTTTTCAGCCTGTCAAAGGTTCTGGTCCTGAGACCGCGCAGCACATCAGCATTGGCCCTCTCCGCTTGGCCGTTGCTTCTCGGGTGAGCAACAGAGGCAAAACAAATTTTGCCGCCAAGGTCTTCGACGTACTGCATGAAGGTGTGACTTGCGAATTGCGTGCCGTTGTCGGTGATGATCCTGTTGGGCACACCGAAATGGCAAACTATCCCTTTAAAGAACTTGACGGCTGATTGTGCTATCACCTTCCTCACTGCTTCCACCTCCGGCCACTTTGTGAACTTGTCGATAGCAACGTACAAGTACTCAAAGCCCCCGGTAGCACGGGGGAAAGGGCCCAGTATGTTGA
The DNA here is from genome assembly GCA_011799875.1 of Thinopyrum elongatum. Classification (NCBI taxonomy): domain Eukaryota; kingdom Viridiplantae; phylum Streptophyta; class Magnoliopsida; order Poales; family Poaceae; genus Thinopyrum; species Thinopyrum elongatum. The sequence goes on along the minus strand of CM022303.1, from coordinate 387,033,859 downwards.
GCCCCCAGACCGAAAATGGCCAGGAGAGAGGGATTGTCTGAAGAGCTTGAGCTGGTTGATGTGATTTCTTCGAATGAAACTGGCACGCTTCACACTTGGTGACTAGTGCAGTTGCATCCTGGAGAGCGGTGGGCCAAAAGAAACCTTGCCGGAATGCTTTCCCGGCAAGTGCTCTTGATCCTATGTGAGAACCACATATGCCTCCATGTATCTCTGCCAACAGCCCTAGCCCATCCTCCCAAGGAATGCACTTCAATTTCACACCGTTTGGTCTCTTTCTGTACAGGACGTCATCGACGAACTTGTACATAACAGACCGACGGGCTACTCTTTCTGCTTCTTCCTGTTCCTCCGGGAGTTCTCCTGTCTGAAGGAAATGGACAATGTGCTGCGCCCATGCTGGAGCCTGAGGCTCGACAGCTAGGACTAAAGGCATCTCCTCCGCCGGGGGAACGTTTGTCTCGACAGCAAGGGCCTGAGGCCCTGCCGGAGCCTGTTGTTCCCCGACAGGCATGTCGATCCCAGCAACTTCCTTGCCGGCGGCTCCGGGGAGCTCTGCCGGGAAGTACTGGCCAGAGTTCAACTTTCTTCTCTTTTCTTGCCGCATCGATGGAGCCACGGATGGTTGAGTCAATTGGAGCACAAAAGTTCCTGGTTCCACAGGCAACTTGAGGGCGGCACGCTTTGACAGGTCGTCAGCAACACTGTTCTCGGCACGAGGAACGTGCTCCATTTGCAGACCGTCAAAGCGCTCTTCCATTTTCCTCACTTCATCCACGTAGGCTTGCATCAATGGACTTTGATAACTCTTGTTAACTTGCCTGACGACAAGTTGTGAATCGCCTTTGATGACGAGCTTTTTGATACCAACGTCTGCCTCGATCTTGAGACCGGCAAGCAAACCCTCGTATTCTGCAGTGTTGTTGGTCGAACTCTCCCGGGGAAAATGCATTTGGACTACGTACTTGAGGTGCTCTCCGGTGGGTGCGACAAGCAGCACACCAGCACCGGCGCCTTGCAGCGAGAAAGCCCCGTCAAAGTACATAACCCATTGCTGATCGATTTCCTTGCCGGGAAGAGTTGTTTCCTGAGCCTCTTCGTCTGGCGTTGGGGTCCACTCCGCAATGAACTCTGCCAAGGACCTGCTCTGAATCGTCGAACTGCTTTCAAACTTGAGGCCAAAGCTCGACAACTCCAACGCCCACTCCACGATCCTGCCGGTTGCTTCTGGATTTTGCAAAATCCGTTGCAACGGAAAGTGAGTGACGACGGTGATTTCATGTGCTTGAAAATAATGGCGCAGCTTCCTTGAGGCCATAAGAAGGCCGAAAAGCAACTTCTGCACACCAGAATATCTTGACCTAGCTCTTTGTAAAAGAGAGCTAACAAAATAAACTGGGCGCTGCACCACCTTCTTCTTCTGCACTGGTTCTTCTGTTTGCGCAGATCCTGTCTTGCCGGGATCAACCCTTGCCGGGGAAGATCTTGCCGCGTCACCTGGCGGTCCTGCCGCTGGTGTTGCTTCCTCATCAGCCTCTCTCTGCGCCACTAGCGCAGCACTAACCACTTGATTTGTTGCTGCCAGATACAGGAGCAACGGCTCTTGTGGTTTAGGCGCGACTAGCGTCGGCGGAGAGGAAAGGTATTTCTTCAAATCTTGCAGCGCAGCCTCTGCCTCCGGAGTCCATTTCATTGGACCTGCCTTCTTCAAAATTTTGAAGAAGGGCAGGGCGTGCTCAGCAGATTTGGAAATAAACCTGCTTAGAGCAGCAACACAGCCGGCAAGACGACACACATCTTTGACGCGTCTCGGCGCTTCAATTCGCTCAATAGCTTTGATCTTGTCGGGGTTCGCTTCGATTCCCCGGCAAGATACAAAGAATCCGAGGAGCTTGCCGGAAGGAACACCGAACACGCACTTCTCAGGATTGAGCTTCAAGTTGGTCTTGCGCAGATTTACAAATGCTTCTTCTAAATCTTGAATGAGTGTCGCTTTGTCTTTGGTTTTGACCACTAAATCATCCATATACGCCTCCATATTTCTATGGAGTTGAGGCTCAAAACCAATTTGGATTGCTCTCACAAATGTCGAACCAGCACTTTTCAACCCGAAAGGCATTCGTATAAAACAATACGTACCACATGGGGTGATAAATGCGGTCTTCTCTTCATCTTCTTTTGCCATAAAAATCTGATGATACCCTGAATAGGCATCAAGGAAGGACAGGAGATCACAACCAGCGGTGGAATCCACAATCTGGTTGATGCGCGGCAAGGGAAAGGGATCTTTTTGACAGGCTTTATTGATATCTGTATAATCGATACAAAGCCTCCATTTCCCATTCGCTTTCCGCACTACAACCGGATTGGCCAACCAGGTTGGATGAAGCACTCCTTTGACCAATCCTGCCGCCTCCAGCTTTCTGATTTCTTTGGCAATGAATTCTTGCTGCTCCAAGGCTTGCTTCCTGAACCTTTGCTTGACCGGCCGCGCATGAGGACAGACAGCAAGGTGGTGCTCAATTACCTTCCTGGGAACACCGGGGATGTCAGACGGTTGCCATGCAAACAGATCGACATTCGCCCGCAGGAAAGCAACGAGCGCGCTTTCCTATTTTTCATCTAGGTTGGAACTTATGGTGAAAGTACCCCCCCGTTCCGTCCTCCCTGACGGGCACCTTCTTGGTCTCCGGCGGAGCAGCCTTGGATTTCTTGTTCTTGCCGGTGGAACTCTCTGGTGCGTCCTCGACGGAAGCGCAGCACTCCGAGGAGGTGCGCTTGCCGGAGTTCGCGCCAAGGTTCTTGCCGGTCTTCTTCTTCCCCCCGGGAGTTCCAGCGGCAGGAGTAGATGCCTTGACGGCAGGTGCTGCAACTGCTTCCCGGTAAAGTTGGTCGTCACAGATGAGCGCATCCTTCTTATCAGAAAGGATAGTGATGACGCCCAACGGCCCAGGCATCTTCAAAACGTTGTACGCGTAGTGTGATGCTGCCATGAACTTAGCCAGCACTGGCCGACCAAGGATCCCATTATATGACATGGGGAAATTGGCAACATCAAACACCACCTTCTCGGTCCTGAAGTTGAGCTCACTACCAAATGTCACTGGCAGCGTAATCTTGCCCTTGGGCTGGGTTCTTCCCGGATTGACCCCTTGAAATGTACCCGTTTCTTCGAGGTCCTCGTCGAGAATTTGGAGCTTTTTGAGCACATCCGGTGAGATTAAGTTTAGGCCGGCCCCACCGTCAACTAGCATTTTCGTCACCTTGAGGTTGCGAATCGTTGGCGAGACCAACAATGGCAAGCACCCGACCGCAGTTGTGCGATCAGGGTGATCCTCGGCGTCGAAAATGATAGGCGTGTTGGACCACTTCAGGGGCCTACATGCATCTGGGGATGGCTCTGCTGCATTGACTTCCCGCACCCACTGTTTGAGTTGACGGTGAGAAGAATGCAGCGAGGCACCTCCATCGATACACATGGCCTCTGTAGCTTTCTGGAATTCTTGCTCACTGGACTCATCATCTTCTTCATCATCATCTTCTTCTTTGTCTCGGCCCCGAGCGGGCCTATCCTTTTGTTGCTTGGCCTTGCCGCGGCGCCCCCCTTGGCCACCGCGCTTCTTGCCGGATCCGTCAGCACCATCTTGGGCCTTCTCCTTATCTTGCCTTTCATATTCGGCCCTCTGTTTCTTGGCAAGCTGTTCAACTTGCCGGCAGTTCTGGAGATCGTGGCCCTTGGTGCGATGGATCTTGCAATACTGCTTGCCGGAGTTTTCAGACTTGTCGGCAGCCGCCAAGGCGTGACAGGAAGGGCACCCGGCAAGATCCTTGCCGGGGTCACCAACCTTGGCCTTCTTGGCGGCGCCGGGGTTATCGGATTCCTCGACAGCAAGCACGGCCTTGCCTCCGCGTTTCCTGTTCCGCCGCCGGCCTTTCCTTGACGGGGCCGCGGCATCTTCTTCTTCGGATTTGCCCGCCGCGCCAATAGCCTCGCCAGGGAGTTTCCTCCCCTCTTCAGCTCGAGCGCATTTATCGGCTAGAGCGTATAGCTCGGCAATACTCCTGACTTTGTTCATTGCCAGCTCTTCCCGCATTCTGCGGTTACGCACGTCCTGGTGAAACGCGCTAATGACAGCGGCAGGGTGAACGTTAGGGATATTGTACTGCACCCGGCTGAACCTCTGCATTAACTTGCGCAGGGACTTGCCCTCCTTCTGAGGGATGATATGCAAATCACTCTCTTGGCCAGGAGCTTGGTGGCCTCCGACAAAGGCGCCAACAAACTGATGGCACAGATCTGACCAAGAAGAAATAGAATTCTCCGGCAGATGCATCAACCACGACCTGACGTTGGGTTTGAGCACCAACAGGAAGTAGTTGGCAAGCATCTTGTCATCTAGGCCCCCGGCAGCCTGCACCGCAATGGTGTAGATGCTCAGGAACTCCGAGGGATGGGTCTTACCTTCATATTTCTCCGGGACCTCCGACTTGAAGGTTCGGGAATTGGGCCACCGGACTTGCCGCAGCTCACGGGTGAACGTTGGAGTCCCTACCTCATAAGGCAAGTCTCCTACGTCCCCTAGCGCAGGCTCGTCGACAGCCGGCCCCGCGCGCTTATCAGATTGATAGCGCGCTTCCCGTCGCCGCTCGATGGTAGTTCGAGCGTCCTCCTTGCTTCGTTCCTGGAGAACTTGACGCTGATCGTGGCGCATCCGTGGATCGGATGACGCCGTGGAAACTTCTTCACGGCGGTCGACCTGCTGGGTTGTCGGCCGCCGCTGGTGCCGTGGAGGGGAGTGCACTGTGGTTGCACCACCTCCGGTTTTCTCCACATCGGCTCACGCCGGATCGATGGGCCTTCGCTGCAAGGGCCCTGCCTCTTGCGGTCCATCTTTGTTGGCGAAGCCGATAAGGCTCTGGATAGTAGCTCGCCACTCCTCCATCTTCTCCGGGGCAGGAGGAAAATCGAGGAGCAGCTGCGCACGTGCTAAGGCTTCCGCTGGCGTAGGCGGCGGCGACAGGTGCGAGGTACGTGAGGTGCTCTGACTCCTAACCATATTAGAAGGAGCACCACCACGATCACGCGACCGCGCGCCACCCCTACCAGCAGCTCGGTGTGCATGCTAGTCCCGTGCATCTTGGGATCGATGCGCAGAAATCTTTTCGTGGGGACGCCCTGAACCACCAACGCCATAACGTCGCTCATCGTGCATGACCTGCGTAGGTCGTGAGGCTTGCGCCGGCGCGGGAGCTCCAGTAGGCGCCCTCCGATCTCTGGAGTTCGTTGTGCCACCCGTAGGCAACACAGCGCTATCTCTTGATCCAGCGGCGTGCAGGTTACCACTGCCACTACGAATGATGCCGCTCGCCTGGCTCGGATCACCAGAACGCCGTGGGGGTTCTAGTCCTCTTCCTTCTGCACCCACGCCGTCGCCCGTACGCGAAGGCGTAGGCAAAACGGACATGGACGGTTGCGCCGTCGCGGCGCTCTTCTTCTTGGGCGGCATGATGATGAAGAAACTGAGGCACCGATCACTAGATCAGGTTCACGCAACCTTCAATCCCCCTACCTGGCGCGCCAAAGATGTCGGGGTACGACACCTATGGGATCCCGAGAGACCCCTTTACGATTCGGCGGGGGGAAAGGTATACGCAAAGAGCAGAACCAACGATCGACGCGGGAAGTTTTTACCCAGGTTCGGGCCGCTGATCAGCGTAAAACCCTACTCCCGCCTTGTGTTCTTATTAATGTTCTTGAGCCCAGCCTTCAGGAGCGCTCGTTGTGAACAGTACGTTCAAAGAGCAGCTACGCATGCCGAATGGGCTAGAAGTTCTCCTCCCCTGTAGCAGTTGCCTTGGGCCTCCTTTTATATGCTCAAAGGGGTCACCACAGTGGCAAAATGTACATACATTGAGGTTTATAGTAGCTACAGGGTCATCATACCTAACCCCTGACGGATTAGGACAAGCGCATTTAATGCACCGTGAGGTGTCCGTTTAGGTGTCCTCACTTTCTTGGGGATGGAAAAAGGGGCCATCCCATCAGCACCGCTTAAGCTCTCTTCCATTGGCGCGTCGCCACGCGTCCAAAGAAGGACCCAGAATGTCGGGTTTGTCGCTGTGCTGGAGCAGTGGCACAGCAACAAAACCTTGCCGGGCGCCGAAGCTTGCCGGGCACCAAGCCTTGCCGGGCGCCAAGCCTTGCCGGGCTCCGCAGGCCACCCCGGCAAGATCTTGCCGGGGAAGCTGGCCTTCGGATTCCAGCTCTTCTTCTCTGCTGATCCTCAGATCTCTGACTTGATGATTTCTTTGGTGGCTTGAATCGACCTCGAACGGTTCCCCGGCAAGCCTTGCTGCGAGGATGGCTACAACTACCCGTGCACAAGTACGGGGTACTAGTGGCCCAATACTTAGTACACCGACATTCATGATGTCAGATTTCCACCTATGTAGTTTGCTACAGCTTCACATCATTCCTACTTCCTCCATAGCGGGTGATCTTTACATGTATGTTTTCCCCCTCTAACCAAGCTACAAGGAAATAACGGTTTTATTTGTTATTACCATACATTTGCAAGTTATATTACTTGTACATTTATTTAACGTGAAGTAATATACATCTATTATTTGACATATGATGGGTTTTCTATGCGATGAATATAATGTTGTGGCTTTTCTAATGTTTCTCTTGAGCTGAAAAGACTTTAGGATAGGAGAATTGGTATATGAAGAGCAGGAAACTCATATTTCAAATAAATACTATATGGCTTGCTTCTGGTAGTGCTAACTTCAGAGCCTTTATCAACCGCTTTGGTATTTTTTGTGCTCTCCTTAGGGCTGCAGTAAAAGTACATATTATTTTGCCACAACAGCAACTGAGTCTTCATCTTCAAGCATCGTAATTTTTACTTTTGCTTCAACAAATTTCTTGTTCCCAGTGTTACAATCCTCATCCTTTCTTTTTGGCACACTTATCTCGGCACATTCATCCTCTGAGCCATCTGATAATACTGTATATCTCTATATTTTTCTTTTTTCATTGCAGAGTCCATGTGATTCGAACTTTTTTCTTCACGCCCATCATCATTTAATATAGCCCCATTTGTATTGTGGGGTTCTTCTTTCGTAGGCACCCGTTGACATCTTTTTCTGAGGTGAAGCTCTGTTGTTATGTGTCTGCGAAATAAAAATACATTTCAAAGATTAGGCCCATCTCTAAAATTTGAGAAGTATGTACGCTGAGAAAAGTAGTCACACTTTTATCCTCCATGTTATGCTTCATTGTTGCTTTTTTTAAACATGGCTTCCACATTATCATCCATCAAAATGTATGCATAATATCTGATGTATTAGTTAGGAAATTACAAAAATAGTACTTACTCCCTCCGTCTCAAAATAAGTGTCTCAATTTTGTACTAACTTTAGTACAAAGTTGTACTAAAGTTGAGACACTTATATTGGAACAGAGGGAGTATTTTATAATGAATTAAATGCAACTTTACCTCGGTTTTATCTTTCAAGTACAACATCTCAAGCCTATTAATTATCAGGTATAAATGTTCATTTTACTGCATAGTTTTTGTTTCGAAAGTGAGATTGCCATCGTGAGTTTAATTGAAAATAAGTCTTTGTCGACATTATTGATGTATATTCTTTGGCGCTTCTTCATATTTCTCATCCAATGAGTTCAGCAAGTGGGAGACATAATTAAGTAAAATATGGTTCCAGTATAACTGATATTGACTTGTTTTTCACTATAGGTATTAACAGTGTTTTTGTCGTAAAAAAAGTGGTGACTTCATATCTTAAAAGAAGTCTGATGCATTACCTCACTTTCCTAGTTTTCATGCCTCATTTCAGTAAGTTCTTGTAATGTTCCCCTCTTGTAAAACACTTGTTCTTCTAGTGTTCCTTGCGTACTTTTATCTATCTCTATTAATTTTGATAAAGCTTCTTCTGATGAGTTCCTGCACATATGAAGTGAGTCAAGTATAATAAGTATCTTACATTATTGGTGAATAAAGATGAGTCAAGATAAATTAGCTGATTAATAGTAAAAAATGGTCTTCCATGCATGTCAAGAATTTCCCAAGTTTTGGTATATCTAGATCTGCATGTATTCTTGTGGCATTGGTTGACTTTAAGCACGACCATGTTTATCAATGAAAAATCCGTTAGATATATTTTCGGTAAATAATAGAAGAGCTTGTAAGTTGTAACATTAATGAACTTACGATCGAACTTCTGCACCATTGTGAGGTCACAATAAGGACAGTTTGGTTTCTAGTTACATCCTCATTCAAAATATTAGAAAACTTTCCCCATAAAGTAACGCCACTTTTCTCACCCATAGATTATGCACTTACTCTGATATTGGATTTAATCTAGCAGAAATACAAAGGTTGTGAGTTATTTGACATCTGTAAAATTGGAGATTAAATATTTGGAAGTCTGAAATATTAATATCTTGAAAATCTTATTTACAACTATAAACTATAGAGGTACCTGAGCATTCTTCATCTTTCTCTGCATGTGTTCTTCTAGTATTTCCTCTGTAGCAAACTCGAAGTAGTAATCTGGGTAACCTTTAGATGATCCTTTCACCTCCTTTACGTTTGTATTGTATGCAAAAATAATTATATTTCACTACTCAGTTGGTAATACTTTGTGGAATCCGCAAACTTAAAATTGCTAAATGCATAGATTGGTTCTATCAACTTCCCGATAGTAGCATGAATTGTTTGGCCCTGTCAGAACAATCAAAATATAGTTAGTAGTTACTGTATAAAAAATTGAAAATTTTGCAAGTAATAAATATGTATGAAAAAACCTTATCATCCATGAATATCATATCGACAAAATACACTTAGTTGTTGTATAAAACAAAATTGGACAATCTGCAAGCAAATATGTAATGACTAAACCTTTTCATCCATGAATCATCATATCGAGGCTCTTAAGTGAATTACTTGTAAAATTAATTAAATCTCATATTCTCATTAGTACTTTAATGTCAATCTCCTTCTATTGTTGTGAACTCGCAAAGATTGTTGTATGCCCTTGCTGCAAAAGTATCATACGATCGCTAGTCAAGTAAGACTGTACCTGAAGATTGTATCCAGAATAGCAATTACAAACCTTGATGATCCAGATGAGAGGCCACTCGGAAGATAGATTGGATCTAGAATAGAAGTTATGAACCTTGATGATTCAGGTGAGAGGCCACTCAGAAGGTTCCTTGGTGTGACTTCATTCGGCGGCGCGACGTTGCGTAGTTGAATCAGAAATTCAGAAGACTTTGATTTTGTTGGTAGTGTGCTGGCTAGGTAGCAGATTGTATGTCTTCTTATGTGTTGTGGTTGACTCGGCAAGTAGTACATGTTCAGTAATTTTGGTTGAGTCTGTGTGTTCTATATGTAGTCCATGTACGTGTCTTATTTATATGTGTGTGCTCATGTTTGACTCTTTTTTTTTATGCGGTGTCCACGTTTGGAATTGCCTGCACCTGAGCTTCCGTATCTTGAATGGTTTGTCTCATGTATCCCTAAACCTCATACGTGGTTACGATTGTCGCTTACCAAGCCTCTTTGTTTTTCGGAGTTAGCCCATCCTCGTGTCCTTCCTTACACGCTCTTTACATATGAATATACATGACAATGTGATGGTCCAATATGTTCTTACGTACATGTTCCCCTAAAAAACCATGTTACGTAAAAACTTTAAATCTTAGCCATTATTTTTCTAATTATATGGTGCAAATAATATTAGCAGATGTGGACGAACGTGATGGCTTATTTGTCTCTTGTTTTAATAATATAATAGATGCCTTCTGCTTAGTTACCACATCATAGGTGTGAATATGTCATGCCGTCCTGTTTTTCGTACATATACCATCCTCGTATCATGTGTTTGCCTTTCATCCGAGTAGTGTTTGTCAGTATCATGCATGAATGAGTTCTGAAGAGCGAATTTTATTCCTTTTTCTTATCAGTTTGACCTCACAATGCAAAATCAATACAGCTGAAGGAAATTAGTAAGGCAGTGGATGATGGTGGTCCTCTGGAGCAACTCAAACAGAGGGTCTCTGCAGATTTTACTCCGCCATCCTCCCAACAAGATTCGCAAGACAACACAAGGCTGGACAGTAAACGTAGCTGTGTAGATGATGAGCACATGTCCCCTACTCCACAATCAGATGTGCTTGCTCTAACTTGGCACCGTTATATGTGGTTGCCTGTTCCGTATGATGTCTAGTTTGTATTGCTTCTAATTTTGTTGAATTGCATATGCGTAGCTTACAACTTATACCTGCAACAATCACTTACCCATAAGACACATTTAACTTGGGAGTGTGATGTAGGATGCATCTTGCATTGTCTTCTAGCTTGTACTACTTCTAATTTATTGAAATGACACTTATGATGAGACACTTTTTACCTGGTAGAGTGATATTGGTTGCATGTTCATATGGTGCCTAGCTTTCATTTCTTCTAATTTTGTTGAAATGCCTTCTGCTTACTGTTTTTCATACATATTCCATCCTCCTATCGTATGTGTGAATATGCAAAGCTGTCGTTTTTTTGTATATAATCCATCCTCCTATCATGCGCTTGTCTTACATCAAAGTAGTGTTCGTTTGTATCATGCATCAACCAATTATGCAGAGCTAATTTTATTCATCTTCTTGTGGTTTTGACTTCAGAAGGCAATACCAAAAAAGAGGAAGCAAAAGAGCAAGTTAGGGGATGTTGGTGGTCCTCCGGACCGACGCAAACGGAGGCTCTCTAGATTTTCCACTGATACTGCTACTGCACTTGAATATGATGAGTTCATCTCCCCTACTCCACCATCGCAGGTGCTTGCTCTAAGTTGACAGTGTGATAATTGGTTTCATGTTGCATATTGATATGTCTTCAACGTATCTATAATTTATGAAGTATTCATGCCATGTTTACAACAATATTATATGGTTTTGGTATAATTTGGATGGAACTAACCCGGATTGACGCTGTTTTCAGCAGAACTATAGTGGTGTTGTTTTTTGTGCAGAAATAAAAGTTCTCCAAATGCAACAAAACTTTTTGATGATTTTTTTGGAACAAAAGAGGCACTAGAAGCTTCGTGGGAGGACCAGAAGGTGAAGGAGGAGAGCAAGCGCGCCCAGGTGGGTTGTGCCCACCTCGAGGCCCATCTTCGCGTGATTCCAGCGCTGAAAAATCCTATAAAATAGAGAAACCATCAGAAATAACCCTAGATCAGAAGTTCCGCCGCCGCAAGCCTCTGTAGCCATGAAAAACCAATCTAGACCCTGTTCCGGCACCCTGCCGGAGGGGGAAATCATCACCGGTGGCCATCTTCATCATCCCGGTGGCCACCATGATGAGGAGGGATTAGTCCACCCTCAGGGCTGAGGGTTTGTAACAGTAGCTATGTGTTTAATCTCTCTCTCTCTAGTGTTCTTGAGTTGGCACAATCTTGATGTATCATAGGCTTTGTTAATAAAGTTGGATCATATGGTGTTTTCCCCTCTCTATCTTGTTGTGATGAATTGAGTTTTCCCTTTGAGATTTAACTTTTATCGGATTGAATACTTTTATGGATTTGAGAGCACTTGATCTATGTCTTGGCACTCAACTCACGGATTCCCGAGGTGACATTGGGGTAATCTATGCATAGGGGTTGATGCACATTTACGTCCTTGTTTCTCCGGTAGAAATCTTGGGGCACTCTTTGAGGTTCTTTGTGTTGGATTGAGTATTATGAATCCGAAATTGTTTGATGCATATCGCATAATCAACTCACGGATACTCGCAGTGACATTGGAGTATCTAGGTGACATTAGAGTTGGTTGATGTGTATCATATGGTGTTATTTTAGTACGAACCCTTGGTTAGATCGATCAAAAAGAATAGCTTGGTGTTATTTTAGTACGAACTCTAGGATAGATTGATCGGAAAGAATAGCTTTGAGGTGGTTTTGTACCCTACAAACAATTTCTTCTTATGTTCTCCACTAGATAGGAACTTTGGAGTGATTCTTCATCGCACGTTGAGGGATGGTTATATGATCCAATTATATTAGCATTGTTGAGAGATTGCACTAGCGAAAGTATGGACCCTAGGCCTCATTTTCAAGCATTGCAATACCATTTGTGCTCTGTTTTATCAATTGCTACCTTGCAGTTTTTATTGTTCCTATTACAAAAATCAATATCTACTATCATTACTACGCTTGTATCACCATCTCTTCGCCGAACTAGTTCACCTATACAAATTTCCATTGTATTTGGTGTGTTGGGGACACAAGAGACTTTTTATTATTTGGTTGCAGGGTTGTCTGAGAGAGACCATCTTCATCCTATGCCTCCCACGGATTGATAAACCTTAGGTCATCGACTTGAGGGAAAATTGTTTTTGTCCTACAAAACTCTACGCTTGGAGGCCCAACACAAGTCTACAAGAACAAGTTGTGTAGTAGACATCAGGCTCTTTTCTGGCGCCGTTGCCGGGGAGGTGAGTGCTTGAAGGTATATCTACAGATCTTGCAATTGAATCTTTTAGTTTCTTGTTTTATCACTAGTTTGGTTTATAAAAGAAAACTAAAAAAATGGAATTGAGGTGGCATCATATTGTTCATCTTATAATGTCTTAAGTGAAAATGATGGAAAGGAAAATTGTGCCCAATTGATAGAGGAAGAATTCTATAAAATGTTTGACAAAAAATCTTTGAATGATGAGCATGATTGCAATGTTGCTAGTATGAATTCTATGAATATACATGACGCTAGTGATATGCAAAGCCATAATCTTGGGGATGCTATGTTTGATGAATATGATATTTTTAGTCCCCCAAGTTTTGACGAGAAAATTTATTATGATGAAAGCATGCATCCTATTTATGATGATTATATTGATGAAAGTGGGTTTGGAAGAGTGCAACTCTAGGTAATGATGATCCCACTATTTTGGAGGGTGTTGAATCTTATTATAATAATTATGAAAGTGGATTTGGAGAGGTCATAACTTTATTTAGTGATGAATCCACTATTTTGGAAGAGGTTTCAATTGACTATGATAAAAAAGTTGCTATCTATTATGATTATGGTGATGATATGTATGCTATATTGAATAATGATAACCATGAAACTTGTCATCATGATTTTAATTTTCAATCACATGATAGTCATTTTGTTGAGTTTGCTCCCACTACTATTCATGACAATGAATTTGCTTATGTGGAGAGTAATAAATTTTTATGCATGTGGATCATGAAAAGAATGCTTTATGTGATAGTTATATTCTTGAATTCATTCATGATGCTACTGAAAATTATTATGAGGGGGAACTTATGCTTGTAGGAATTTCAATAATATGAAGTTTCCTCTCTATGTGTTGAAAATATTGAAGTTTTGCTTGTTTTGCCTTCCTATGCTAATTCATTCTTGCTCCAAAAAGTTATTTGCTCACAAAATACCTATTAATAGGAAGTGGGTTATACTTAAATGTGCTAGTCATATGCTTCATGATGCTCCCGTTATGTTTCAATTCTTTACTTTTATCTGAGCATCATTGAAATCATCGTGCCTAGCTAAAAAGGCATTAAAGAAAAGCGCTTGTTGGGAGACATCCCAACATTTACCCCTACTGTTTTTGTGTGTTCACATGATTAGGCTACTGTATTAATCATGTTTTATAGATTTTTTTTCAATAAAGTGCCAAGTAAAGCCTTTGGGATAGTATGGATGAGAGTTGACTTGATTCTGTGCAAAAACAGAAACTTTTGCTTCCAGTAAAAGATTTTTTTTTTAAATTCACTGTAGCATCAAAAAATTCTGAATTTTTTAGAGACGATTGATATACAAATTACATCATTTTCCTAATTTTTCGGAATTTTTGGAGTTGCAGAAGTATGACTAAAATTAAGATCTTAATGTACTGTTCTACTTTTGACAGATTCTGTTTGCAATGCATAGTTTGCTTGTTTTATGGTTTCCATGGCTTATATTGCTTAATATAAATTGTAGAAATTGTATAGTACAGTAGGCATTGTGTGGAAACAATTATGAATATTGTCTTTGACATTACCCAAGTGAATGATTTGTTTTATCTTACTAACCCATCTCACGAAGTTCCGTGAAGTTGTGTGTGATTGAAGTTTTTAAGTTTTGAGTGAGATCTTGATATGAGGAGAATAAGGAGTGACAAGACCCTAATCTTGGGGATTCCCAAGGCACCCCAAGGTAATATTCAAGTAATATCCAAGAAACTAAGCTTGGGGATGCCCCTGAAGGCATCCCCTCTTTCGTCTCCAACATTATCGGTAACCTCACTTGGAGCTACATTTTCATTCATCACATGATATGTGTTTTGCTTAGAGTATCATTTTATTTTATTAGGATTTTCTTGCTGTTATTTACAATAATGTTTTTCATCTTTCTATTTTAATAAAAGTGTCAAGTATAGCCTTTGCCATGCTTATTTTTGCAAGTCTATATGTTGCTGTTTGAAAACAGCAAGTTGCACGCTAGTGCGTGAATCCTTGAGAAAACTCAGAATGTGATAAATGTCGAATTTTTTAGCACAATAAGCTGTGATAAAGTTTCTACAGTGTGGTAAATTTTGAGAATTTTTGGAGTTAGGGAAGTGTGAGTAAAAATGCACTCTTTACAGACTATCTTGTTTAGACAGATTGCTGTTATGTTTGCATTGTTTGCATATGTTTTCTTGTTTAATGATTCTATTTGAGGATAAGAGTATTAAATATGCAGAGGCATTTAGTATGCAATGTTAAATAATAATTTTAGTGATTTGCTACTGTAGATAATGATAAGGTTATTGCGTTGATTTATACTAACTTATCTCATGAGTTCTTGTTGAGTTTTGTGTGGATGAACTTTTTAAGAATTAGGGAAACCGTGTTATAAAAGGAATTAAGGAGACACAAAAGCTCAAGCTTGGGGATGCCCAAGGCATCCCAATATAATATTTCAAGAAGTCTCAAGCATCTAAGCTTGGGGATGCCCCGGTAGGCATCCCACCCTTCTTCATCAACAATTATCGGTTAGTATCGGTTGAGCCTAAGTTTTTGCTTCTTCACTTGATGTGTGCTATTCTTAGAATTTCATTTTATTTTGTTTTGTTTGCTGTTTTAATAAAATACCTATGTCTGAAAGTTTTTAAATAATAAAGAGACCTCACATAGCTACCTATTTACTTAACTACTCGCTTGATCTTCACTTATATCTTTTTGGAGTAGCTTGTCATTTACTCGTGTGCTTCACTTATATCCTATGAGTAAATTGTTTAATGAATTGAATATCATGAAGTTGAAATTATATCATGCCTAGTGGTAGCTTCACATTGGGGTTAGAAAGTGAAATCTTTTGAAGCTTGACAATCACAATATTGGTCATACAAGCAATTCATGAATGATTAGTATAAGGAAGAGAACTTTCACATACAAAAATATTATCTTGGACATCTTCTATGATTGTGAATACCCATTAATTATTTTCAAACTTGAGCAAATTAGTTGAAGTTGTACAAGGAAGACAACGTAATGAGTTATGGTTGTGTATATTTGCATAGAAGTTATATTGTTATGGATCCTCCAACATGTGGTGTTTGCCTAGGATCTTTTGCTAGCCAAAAATTCATACTAAGTAGAGATACTACTTGTGCATCCAAAAACCCTTAAACCGAATTTCTTGCCATGAGTGTCCACCATACCTACCTATGGATTGAATAAGGTCCTTCAAGTAAGTTGTCATCGGTGCATAAAGCAATAAAAACTGCTCCTAAATATGTTTGATCTTTTATTGTAAGGGGAAATTGAGAGTTGTACGAACTTGTGATGGCAAAGTAATAAAAGCGACGGACTGCATAATAAAGTTTGCTATCATAAGGGGCAATATAACCTGATGTTCCTTTGCATTAAGAGTTTGGGCTTCCAAAAGTAAAAAGCGCATGACAACCTCTGCTTCCCTCTGCGAAGGGCCTATCTTTTACTTTTCAGTATTTACTTTTATGCAAGAGTCAATAGTATGCATTCTCATTCCAACCTCAATTATTCTCTAGTTGGCAAGCATCATGTGGTGGGGAAATATCTAGGCACATATGACCAGTCAAATATATTTGATCATGAATTATTATTGTTGACAATTATCTCTATGATAAATGAGTTGGGAGGCGAAACATTAAGCGCCTATCTTTCTCTGTGTTTGATGGATGCCATTTGTTCTAAGAATATGCTTTGAGTACTAGCAATCATAGAATACTATATGATGATTGAGTATGTGGAGCTATTACATAGATTTTGTTGAATAAGTTGAATTGCAATTGTTTGGTGACTAAGAATATAGGTTGTTGAGTTTCAAGAGAATTCATTGTTTGAACCTTAACATGTGAATTGGTTGCTACTTTAACATGAGAAGTTTTACGAGAAAGAATTGTTGTTATGATGCTAGGAAAAGTGATTGAAATTATCATTGATCAAACTTATGCACTATGCTAGCATTCACTCTTCATAAATTATTTCTTTTATCATTTACCTACTCGCGGACGAGTAGGAATTAAGCTTGGGGATGCTGATACGTCTCCAACGTATCTATAATTTATGAAGTATACATGCCATGTTTACAACAATTTTATATGGTTTTGGTATGAATTGGATGGAACTAACCCGGACTGACGCTGTTTTCAGAAGAACTACCGTGGTGTTGTTTTTTGTGCAGAAATAAATGTTCTCCAAATGCAACGAAACTTTTTGATGATTTTTTTTGGAACAAAAGAGGCACTAGAAACTTCGTGGGAGGACCAAAAGGTGAAGGATGTGAGCACAAGACACCTGGGCGCACCAGGAGGCCCAGGCACGCCCAGGTGGGTTGTGCCCACCTCAAGGCCCATCTTCGCGTGATTCCAGCGCTGAAAAATCCTATAAATAGAGAAACCATCAGAAATAACTCTAGATTAGAAGTTCCACCGCCGCAAGCCTCTGTATCCACGAAGAACCAATCTAGACCATGTTTCGACACCCTATCGGAGGGGGAAATCATCACCGGTGGCCATCTTCATCATCCTGGTGGCCACCATGATGAGGAGGGAGTAGTCGACCCTCAGGGCTGAGGGTTTGTAACAGTAGCTATGTGTTTAATCTCTCTCTCTCTCGTGTTCTTGAGTTGGCACGATCTTGATGTATCATGGGCTTTGTTAATATAGTTGGATCATATGGTGTTTTCCCCTCTCTATCTTGTTGTGATGAATTGAGTTTTCCCTTTGAGATTTCACTTTTATTGGATTAAATACTTTTATGGATTTGAGAGCACTTGATCTATGTCTTGGCACTCAACTCGCGGATTCCCGAGGTGACATTGGGGTAATCTATGCATAGGGGTTGATGCATGTTTTCGTCCTTGTTTCTCCGGTAGAAATCTTGGCGCACTCTTTGAGGTTCTTTGTGTTGGATTGAGTATTATGAATCTGAAACTGTCTGATGCATATCGCATAATCAACTCATGGATACTCGTGGTGACATTGGAGTATCTAGGTGACATTACAGTTGGTTGATGTGTATCATATGGTGTTATTTTAGTATGAACTCTTGGTTAGATCGATCGGAAAGAATAGCTTGGTGTTATTTTAGTACGAATTCTAGGATAGATTGATCGGAAAGAATAGCTTTGAGGTGGTTTCGTACAATACAAACAATTTCTTCTTATGTTCTCCGCTAGATAAGAACTTTGGAGTGATTATTCATCACACGTTGAGGGTTGGTTATATGATCCAATTATATTAGCATTGTTGAGAGATTGCACTAGCGAAAGTATGACCCTAGGCCTCATTTTCAAGCACTGCAATACCGTTTGTGCTCCGTTTTATCAATTGCTACCTTGCTGTTTTTATTGTTCCTATTACAAAAATCAATATCTACTTATTACTACGCTTGTATCACCATCTCTTCGCCGAACTAGTGCACCTATACAAATTTCCATTGTATTTGGTGTGTTGGGGACACAAGAGACTTTTTATTATTTTGTTGCAGGGTTGTTTGAAAGAGACCATCTTCATCCTACACCTCCCACAGATTGATAAACCTTAGGTCATCCACTTGAGGGGAAATTGCTACTGTCCTGCAAAACTCTGCGCTTGGAGGCCCAACACGAGTCTACAAGAACAAGTTGTGTAGTAGACATCACATATGTTGTCTAGCTTGTATTTCTTCTATTTTGATTAAATTGCACCTGCTGAGTTTATACGTTATACATGTGCATTTGACATGCCTTTCTGTGTCTAGAATACACTTCATCTATCTATCATACCATGTTCTTACATCAAAGTACTGCTGTTGTGTATCCTGCATCAATCACTAATGATTGGATGCTTTTAACTTGGCAATGTGATAGTGGTTGCATCTTGCATTGATTTCTAGGTTGTACTGCTTCTAATTTTTCAAAATGCCACTTACGACAAGATACTTTTAACTTGGCAGAGTGATATTGGTTGCATCTTTCATATGGTGTCTAGCTTGCATTACTTCTATTTTCTTGAAAATCCTTTTGCTTAGTTTACACATCGTAGCTGTGAATATGTCATGCCGTCCTGTTTTTCTTACATATTCCATCCTCCTCATACGGTTGTCTTACATCAAAGTATTGCTTGTCCGTATCATGCATCAATGAGTTTTGAAGAGTGATTTTATTCTTTTGTGTTGTGGGTACAACTTAACATGGCAAAGTCAAAAAAGAGTAAGGAAAAGAATATAGTAGGGAATGGTGTTACTCATCGGGTGCAACGAAAAAGGATCTTCCCTCGAGATTCTGCTGGTACTTATAGTACAGTAGAAGGTCCAAGTCCACCGGCTAAATCTACAAACACGGTATCACCTGCTCCACCAGCTGCAGCATCCCCTTCAACTGTACCGGCATCTCAACGAGTTACTCATTCGTTTGCTCCGCAACTGGCCTGTTCCCAAGCTGCCTTCACACCTAACACTACTTTCGAAGCACTGCTGACGCAACATGACTTGGCAAGATCAGATGAACCTCATGAGCATCAACACCAAGACGGTACCTAACCGAGTCAAGTTACAGTTGCATGCTCCTTTATATGTACTCTCACAGTTTGATGTGCACTAACACTTTCCATATTCGTTGTTGAACTAGCACCACGGCGCAAGCGGAAATAGACATCAGGGATAATGCTTGACAGATTAACAAAATCTAAAGGAGGAAGAATGGAGATCCATTTTGAGGCAGGTTTAAAAAGGCCACGTGATGCTACAGAGTCAGCCAAGTTAGTATCAGAGGCAGCCGTTGCCGTTAGGTGTCATGCACGTATACTCCCAACGTGGATCCAGTACAGGAATGAGAAAGACGATACCCAGTTTAACACCTTCCTTGACCATTTATCCGTAAGTAATGTTATTCATCGCAATTTGTAATATTGCCTTGCTCTGTCCCATACTTTCCAGCTTCCTCCTAATAAGACTCACATTCTTTTTTCAAAAGATGAGGTTCAAGTTGGATTCGAAAGATGATGCAACTAAACAAGCATCCACTCATGTTTTTCAGTCTGCTCTGCGATAGTATCGGTATCACCTTAGAAAAACTCACTTTGAAGGCAAGGCTAACAATGAAATCGCCAAAACATCTCCAGTGGAATATATTACAGATGAAGACTGGACAACCCTTGTTAAACACTGGTCTGATCCAAAGTATCAGGTAGGGTATATGTATTTGATCAGATCACATATTGAACTCGTATTTACGTATGTGACTTACAAGTGTATCTTCTTCTAGGCTAACTGTTTGAAGAACAAGACCAACCGTTCTAAAGTTAAATTCCAATAGATAACAGGATCTCGTAGCTATATTGCACACTGCGAGGCTCTTGTAAATAGCTGCTAGTTCCTTCTTTTTTCTGTGCCATATTATCATATCTATATTGATTTGTTCCAAATACATAGGAAAGCCTGTGCGGAACAAAAAGAACCTGAACCGAATGCAGTGCAAATCTTCAAGGATTGCCACACTAGCAAGATGAAGGGCATGAGCACACCAGTTCAAGCCGCTGTTGTAAGTCCTTACTCCTCCTGCCTTTGAACTGCTTGTTACTGTGACGTGTTCATTTAACTGCTTGGTTTGCAACCAATGTCAGTTACTCTGTTCATAGTTGTCTTAACATATCATTTCACCTTATACGGTTTAAAAGAGAGGAAGGATATTCTTTTGGTCTTGATCTATAATCTAGTTGTGATGTTCACGTGCCCACACAATGATACAATAGCCTGTTTGTTTGATATCTGTTTACCCATGATATGAATGATGTCATACTATGTTCATCCTACTTTAAACCATGTCTCTTTATCCTTAGATGTCAACGAATTTGAGGAAATAGACAATACAGTAGGCATGCTACATGGACATATGTTCCGAAAGTGATTTTATTATGTACTCCCTTCGTCCTAAAATAAGTGTCTCAACTTTGTACTAGCTCTAGTATAAAGTTGTACTAAGCTTGAGACAGTTATTTTGGGACGGAGGGAGTAGTTGGCACTACAATACATGCTAATGTATTACAGTAGTTCACCAAAATAAGTTATGTATAAACGTGAAACCTATTTTGTTTGTTTCTGTCTCATTAGTAACTTATCTGGTACACTAATCTACAAGTTCAAACTTTCAGCTAGGTATGGAAGAAATGATTGAACAGCCACAACCACCTGAAGGTGACGAGGCTGCCACAGGCACAATGTCACCTCTTGCTGTAGTGCATCAGTATCTCTCCACTAACAGTGCAAAGAGCACCTTCCTGTGTAATTCTTGGTTGGTTGTCAAGGTAACCTCGTCCAAATCGCCTACTGAACAAAATCTTCTGGCTAGACAGAGTGATATATCTGTGCTCCAGACACAAGTCCAATGCCTAATGGAGGTCGTTTCGGAAACAAGAATAGTGGTTGACAAATGTGATCAAGATATGAATGGTTTTGAAACCAGAATATCAGACATTTGCTTCATTGTTCAAGAGCAATGGCGGAAAAAGGGGAAGATCTTGCTGCTCAGGTCAAATGATTAGTGCTTCTATATATCTGATGGTGCTTTTATCTGCAAGTACTATAAACTTTATAACATCAGGCATTTTGTTGTATGGATGGAATTTATTTTATTGTGATACATCATTTATCGTGCAGCCAAAGGCTGTAGAAATTACGACGCTATTTTTGTATAGTGTGGGTTTATCTTAGTAATGTATTCGGCCGAATGCTTCGTAGGAGCCCAACGTGCCAACATTCGTCGGGCCCACAATTCCAATTGTGCTAAAAACGATTATGGGCCGTAATTTGCATGTAGCCCACTAAAAACATCTGGGCCTAAATCAGCATAAGCTTTCTTATTTTTGGTAGGCCTATGCCCACAGTGGGCCTTTAACAGGCCTAAACATAATTTGGGCCCTCAGTAACAACATGCCGTTAACATGTGTAAATATATCGAGCCCATAAATAACATGGGCCTTTAATAGGCCGAAAGTGAGATTGGGCCCTGATTGTGTCAATTAACCCACTGGTCATTAGCAGGCCGAAATGTATCTCAGCTTGTGGTGGCCAATTTACAATGCAGATCATTCACAGGCTGAAATTCAGACGGGCTGTAAATGCGCTGACCTACTACACGGGCCTTTACCAGGCCGGAAGTGCGGTCGGGCTTGATTAGTATCAGTTTTATATGGGCCGTTAATAGGCCCAATGTGACATTAGGACACATATGGCCCATGGATTTCGTCCGACGTTAACAGGCCAAAAAACACAACAGGCTGGAAGTGGCCCAAATCTACAGTGGGCCTCTAACAGGCCGAATGGCAGACATGGCCGAATATGACCCAGTTCCTTCACGGTCATTTATGGGCCGAAAGTTTCAATCGCCAATAAATGTGCCCAAATGAAGCAGGACCTTTAACAGGCTGGAAACGCACCGGGCCGTAATTCAGCCCAAATACTTAGCGGAATGTTAATGGGCGAGAAGTGACCATGGGCCACAATGATGACAAGTCTAGAACGGGCCGTTGACGGGCCGATTTGACACTAGTCATACAGGCCTTAACTCCGAATGGGTCGTCAACAAGCAGGCCATTAATGGGCCAGCCCGCTAATTTTGATTGGGCCAGCCTTTTTAACCAAAATGGGCCGCTGTTGGGCCTTGCCACGTGTCGATGTATCATAGGCGCCTCCTGTCCATTGGGCGGTTGACATCTGTCCTTTCAGGGTGCTAACACGTGGTTGCTATAGCCAATGAGAATTTTACACGTGGAAAATCCCCATTGGTCCCAGCTGTTAACGGGTTATCGGATCCAAACTGTAACCCGATAGCTTAACGGCGACCCGTTTCGGTGGATGTCACGTGTCGGTTACCCTTGATGAAAGCACTTCCATGACGCGCCATTTATCATCATGGAACTGGACACTTCCGTGATGATAATTTTGGTATTGTCATGGAACACTTCTACGACAGCACAGGTATGACTATCTTGATTCTGTCATAAAATCGTCATGGATGTACATGCATGACAGAAAATGTGACCTACTGTGACAAACACGTATTATCACGGAAGTGATTTTTTTGTAGTGGTAGTATGATAGTATGGTATTTCCCTCTGAATGATTTGAGTGGCTTGACTTGGTACATATTCACGCATGTAGTTTATTCAAAACCAACATAGCCTCCACGATATTTATGTTCATGGTGTTTGATATCCTACTCATGTTCGTATTCAAAGTTAATTATTCTCAATGCATGTTTATGACTGTTTTCGCTCTCTAGCTGGTCGCTTCTCAATCTATTTGCTAGCCTTCGCGTGTACTAAGAGGGAATAGTTCTTCTGCATCCAAATCCTTAAACCCAAAGTTGTTCCAGACGAGTCCACTATATCTACCTATATGCGGTATTACCCCGCCGTTCCAAGTAAATTTGCATGTGCCACCTCTAAACATTCAAATAAACATTTGTTTTGTGTGCCCGTACCGCTCATGAAGCGACGGGGGTGGTCAATATCTTCCATGCTAAGTGGTTTATTCTCATGAAAAGTGTGTATTCACTTGTCCTTACACGAGAGGGGCTGGTAATCGGGATGCCCAGTCCCATGATCAAATCGCAAAACAATGAAACAAACTCCCCCAGAAAGTTGTTGGTATGGAGGACACACAAGGATTCAGCTAGCCATGGCTTGTGATTGTTGGTGGAGGGGGGGTAAACTTTACCTTTTCCGCTTGGGAACCGCTGCTAATTTGTTTAGCATGGAAGATATTGAAAACTCTCGGTCATGACGTTGAAAGGAAAGGCATACCTCCGAAAATTATATTCATCTCTATTTTAAGCTTGAGCTATGGCACCTCTGCAAATCCCTACTTCCCTCCGTGAAGGTCTTTTCCATTTACGTTTATGTTATTTTACTTTTATTGTTGAGTCACCACCCTCTCATTTAAGCACTACTTGGGGAGCACTATTGTCATTCTTATGCATTGAGTATAGTTAATGTTGAGTGTGACATGATTGGATCTTTTGTACCATGCATTACAATGTTTAGTCGCTGCTTGAACTTGAGAGGTGCTCTGCATTTATGTTTTGCAGTCTCAAAAAGGGCTAGCGAGATACCATCTTATCATATTATATCATGATTGTTTTGACAAATTGTTGGCATCCGAGATATCTTATTATTGCTCGCTAGTTGGTTATGTCATTGGTATGAGTAAATGTGAGACCTAAATGTTATCATGAATATAGTTAGTTCATAATCCTTGCTGAAAACTTGAGCATTCGTTAAGTATATTTACAATAACAAGAACAAAAAGAGTTTGTAAAAGTTTTTCTTGATCACTTTCAGTTTGTCAACTGGATTGCTTGAGGACAAGCAATGAGTTAAGCTTGGGGGAGTTGATACGTCGCAAATGTATCTACTTTTCCAAACACTTTTGCTCTTGTTTTGGACTCTAATTTGCATGATCTGAATGGAACTAACCCGGACTGACGCTGTTTTCAACAGAATTGCCATGGTGTTATTTTTGTGCAGAAATAAAAGTTCTCGGATTGAGCTAAAAAATTACGAAGAATTATGTCAGAATATATAAAAAATATTGGCGAAGGAAATTACCAAAGGGGGGCCACCAGGGCGCCACAAGCCCAGGGGGCGCGCCACCCCCCAGGGCGCGCCTGGAAGGCTTGTGGGCCCCTGGCAGCTCTCGCAACCCTAACTCCAACTCCATAAGAAAAAAGAGAGAAGGAATCATCGTGTTTTACAATACGGAGCCGCCGCCGCCACCTGCTGTTCTTCATCGGGAGGGCTGATCATGAGTCCGTTCTAGGCTCCAGAGAGGGGCATTCGATGCCATCGTCATCATCAACCTTCCTCCATCACCAATTTCATGATGCTCACCACCGGGAGTGAGTAATTCCTTCGTAGGCTAGCTGGACGGTGATGGGTTGGATGAGATTTATCGTGTAATCGAGTTAGTTTTGTTAGGGCTTGATCCCTAGTCTCTTCTATGTTCTGAGATTGATGTTCCTATGAATTTGCTATGCTTAATGCTTGCCACTAGGGCCCGAGTGCGATGATTTCAGATTTGAACCCTTTATGTTTTCACGAATATATTTCTGTTCTTGATCCTATCTTGCAAGTTGTATGCACCTATTACGTGTTATGATCCGCATACCCCAAGGTGACAATAATTGGGATTCTTTCCGGTGATTACCGTAGTTTGAGGAGTTCATGTATTCACTATGTGTTAATGCTTTGTGCCAGTTCTCAATTAAAAGGAAGACTTAATATTGCTTAGTTTCCTTATGGACCCTGCTACCACGGGAGGGTAGGACAAAAGATGACTATATACGGAATACATGCCTACATTACATTGATGAATTGGAGCTAGTTCTGTGTCGCCCGAGGTTATAACTATTACATGATGAATGTTATCCAACATAATTATCCATCACTGATCCAATGCCTATGAGCTTTTCACAGATTAATCTTTGCTAAGTTACTACTGTTGTTGTTGCTGTTACAATTGCTACAAAACTATTACTGCTACCATTACTATTGCTATCATTGTTACCACTACCAAACTATCAAATTACTGTGCTACTGATCACTCTGTTGTAGATATTTAGTTCTCCAGCTGTGGTTGAATTGGCAACTCAACTACTAATACTTGCAAATATTGTTTGGCTCCCCTTGTGTTGAATCAATAAATTTGGGTTGCATACTCTACCCTCGAAAACTGTTGCGACCCCCTATACTTGTGGGTTACCAATGGCTGAGTTAGAGAAACAAGGGGGGACAAAAGATAGTTGTAGCACAGACTGCAAGAAATATGGTGTCAGATGGGAGTCGTGCTGGTGGCGTGTGTCATACTCCTGTACGTGGATGCTTGTTCTAGACCATGCCACCCTACTATATCGAGGTGCTGGTTCTGTAAAGTGAACACATTAACATATGGCCCACCTCACAGTGTGGCCAAATTTCCTGGAGCCCGTACGTTAATGCCCTTTGGTTTGAAAAGTGCAGGCTCAGTTTATCAGTGTTGCATCCAAAATTGCCTGCACACCCAGATTGGAAGCAATGTGCACGCCTATGTTGATGGCATTGTGGTCAAGTCCCAGAAGAGTGACACCCTTATCGTAGATCTAAAGAAGACATTTGACAACCTACGCGTATATCATATGAAGTTGAACCCGGCTAAATGCGTGTTCGAAGTGTCAGTCGGCAAATTGCTGGGTTTCATTGTCTCGAAGCGCGGTATTGCGGGAAGCTCGGCAAAAATTCAGGCTATTATTAGCCTGAAGAAGCCGACCTCTCTCAACGTTGTTTAGAAGCTCACGGGTTGCGTCGCATCCCTGAGTTGGTCCATAAGCCGACTTGGGGAGAAGGCAATCCCACTATATCGTCTCTTGAAGAAAACAGATGACTTCATCTAGGATAATGCGGCCAATGAGGCCTTCAAGACACTCAAGAAGTAGTTATCTGAAGCACCTATCCTTGCAGCTCCCCACAAGAAGGAACATATGTTACTTTACGTTGCTGCTAACAACCAGGTTGTTAGTGCAGTTGTAGTGGTCGAGCGCAAAGAGGAGGGGAAAGAGTACCCAGTTGAACGACTAGTCTACTATGTTAGCGAGGTCCTCACAGAGTCCAAGAAGGATGACCACACTAGAAGAAGTTGGTTTTAGGTCTTTTCATGGCAACCCATAAGTTAAAACATTATTTCCAGGAACACCCCATCACCGTCGTCTGTTCAACACCTTTGGCTGATATTATTCATAGTAGAGAGGCGATAGGGTGGATTGCAAAGTGGGCTATCAAGCTTGGACCACATCATCTGAAATACGTCCCGCGTACAGCTATCAAGTCACAAGCTTTGGTGTATTTCATCAACGACTGGATAGAGCTACAAGCCCCTCGAGAGAAGCCGAACACTAAATACTGGACTTTGCATTTTGATGGGTCTCAGTAGTTGGAGGGCTCAGGGGCTGGAGTAGTTCTCACTTCCCCTCGTGGCAATAAGTTCAATTATGTCTTGCAGATCATGTTCACCTGTAGTAACAATGCAGCAAAATATGAGGCTCTACTTCATGGACTACGGATTGCCAAGGAGATAAACATCATTCAAATCAGATGCCTTCGTGATTCGGATCTCGTCTGGCAACAAGTTTCTGGGACTTGGGATTCAAAAAACCTAGTTATGGCAGCCAACAGACGTGGAGTCACAGTTGTGGCAGGTCACTTCAAAGGATATCATGTTGATCATATAGATCATGGGAAAAATGAGGCAGTTGATGCACTGTCTTAGTTGGGCTCCCAGCGAAAGCCAACCCACCTAATTTTTTCCTCGATGTTCTGCATAACCCATTGGTCAAGTTACCAATAGAGGAAGACATCGCCAATCTAGACCCAGAATCTGAGTTGGTTGTAGCATTACACGCCACACCAGAGTGGACAGAGCCGTATCTAGCTTATCTAACCCGAGCCGAGCTCCCTGATGAGGAAATCATCGCCCGATAGATTGTCAGATGCTCCAAAACATTTTTGGTCATCAACGATGAACTTCACGGGCGGAGTACCACGGGAGTTTTTCAACATAATGTCTCTCTAGAAGAAGGTGCGAAACCCTCAATGATCCACTCTGGCGATTGTGGTCATCATGCAAGTTCCAGGTATTTGGTTGCGAAAGCTTTTAGGCACAGATTTTTCTACCTTATGACTCATGTCGATGTAGAAGATATTGTTCACAAGTGTGATGGATGCCAAAAATATGCAAGGCAGGCCCATGTGCCAGCCAGGAACTACGGATGATTCCAATTACTTGGCCCCTGTTGATAAATTCACGAAGTGGGTAGGGGCAGAACCCGTCAGCAGTTGCAACACACAGAAAACAGTCAAGTTCCTGAAGAAGATCATCTATCATTTCGGATATCCTCACAGCATCATCACAGACAATGGCAGCAACTTACCTGAACGAGCCATGGAAAAATTATGTCAGAAGGAACATATCCGACTTGATATGGCTTCAGTGGCGCACCCATAGTTAAATTGGCAAGCAGAGCGTGCAAATCAGGAGTTGTTGCGAGGTATTAAACCTAGACTCTTGGTTCCTCTTCAACGCACCACGGGCTGCTGGGTTGAAGAGCTTCCTGTTGTACTATGTAGCATACGGACTACTCCCAACTGATCAACTAGCTATACGCCGCTTTTTCTGGTATATGGTGCAGAAGCCGTATTGCCAAGTGATATTAGTCATGACTCTCCATGTGTTACTGCATACATGGAAGCAGATAATGAGGCATCTCGCCAAGACTCCCTTGATTCCCTGAAGAGGAACATGATCTTGCAGCATCAAGATCAACAAGATCTATGCCGCTATCATACTCGTACAGTCAGAAATCGTACTTTCCAGGATGGTGATTTAGTGCTCCGTCTAATACAAAAGCAGATAGGTATAGTAGTGGTTCTTGGGTACTAAGTTCTGCGTCACAGTCATGTGTGTAAGAATTCCTGTAAGTTGACGCTTAACCCAGTTAGGATTGAGGTCCACCTTCTGGTGCAAGCTGATGAGAAGTTCATGGTCAGCCATGACCCGAGGAGCTTCACTTTGGAGATTTTGCCCTGAGACATTTGCTGATGTATCTTGGCCTGCTGTTTCATCACCAGTGGAATAAGAGGCTGGTAGATGAAATTGTCCATGAAGAGAATGAATTCCTATCTCTATAACTGCCCTACCCTTGCCAGGAACTGAAGATATAGTACTTTGAAGAATTTCTACCTCTGGCAAGAAACTGAGATGATTCTGACAGTCAGCCTTGTAATTGATTGAAGTCCTGGATTTGATGAATCTCATTATCCATGGAACATAGGGCTTCAAATCAAATGGTGATTGCACAACTATTGCCAAAGTCCTCGTGAATAAATCATGGCTATTAATGGGAATACCATGAATAATGTTGAACAAACAAATTCTTCATGATCCCCACTACTTCTTCAGTTTTAGAGTCATGTCCTTTGATGGGGCTGAGGGACTTGGCTCGGATGCGGTAGAGAGTGCGAGACACATATAGCAAATCCTTCACAAGAAATGTGGTCCTTCGAGCTTCTCCTTCAGTGAGTGGAGTCATTAGAACTTGCATCACATGGTTGAGCAGTTCAGGCTCTTCATAGATGCGTCTGACATTTTCATGAGGTAATTCCACTGGGAGAGCTCAGATTAATTCGTCAGCAAGTACCTTGTAGTGAGTATTTTCACTCATCTAGTCAAGAGCCCAAGAATGAATGTCTTCAACATTGCCGGATAGATGCAAAGTTGCATAGAACTGAAGAATATAATGAGTACTTCATTCTAGTCGCAAATATCTAAGCAAAAGCTCAGTAGGCCAGTATTGTGAAGAATAAACATCATGGGGTTGAAGTAGGGGATGGACTCCATATCCACGTGAGGAATATGGCGATGAGGAAAGACCTTGTTCTTGTCGAACAACAGAGAGGAATAGTAATTCATCTGCGTCTTGGTCCAGAAGCATTGACGTCTAATCTCGGTTGAGTCATAGGGGGACTCACCAATGAAGTAATTTTTCACGCCCAATATGCAGTCCTATCCTCGAGGAACTCAAAGGTCCCACCAAGGGTAGAAGTGCATATTGAAGATGCTTTGCAAGGTGGATATCATCACATCATACCATGTACATAATAAATGCGGATATAGACAAAGCATACAATCGCCACATGAATACATCAATACAGAGCAAACATCATATAGAAGAGCAGGATCAGACTGCAGATGAAATCAAACGAAAAACAAGAACGACATCCACCCTGCTAAGCCCAAACCTATCGACCAGGAACCCATCCTATGATCAATGATGAAAAAGAAGAAGCATAAGAAGAACTTCGAACAGATCAAGCATCGCTCTCATGTCGAATCATCGCATTACCTGTACCTGCACCTGTTGTTGTAGTAATCTGTGAGCCACAGGGACTCAACAATCACATTACCATGGGTATCAAGACTAGCAAAGCTTAATGGGTATGGAATGGTTAAGTGGTGAGGTTGCAGCAAGCACTAAGCATTTGTATGGTGGCTAACATACGAGTCATACATAACCCCACCATGTTCTCTTCCTGAACACCCTCGAAAAGAGCCGATCACGGTTATGCATGCGGTTGGTGTTTTTTATTTGAAGTTTTAGCGTCAAGTTCTCTACAACCAGATATTATAAGTTTCCAAGTTGCCACATAACTGCGGGCATGGCTTCTGAAAAGATTTAACCCTGTAGGTGCTTTAAGTAGTCCATTATAAATTACCACACGCATCCGATGGAACATCCTCACACCATGACAACATGATGCTTACGATAAGGAATCCCAGTGGAGTAGCCTCTCGTCAAAGGTAAAAATAAACCAGCAAGACCTCCCAGCATGTCGACGATCCTAATAAGAGCCGCACGTATCTCATTCTCAGGACACGACCGGATGGGATAAGAAACGAGTAAAACCAGTCCCCGAGTTTCCCTATGGTGGCCTCGCAGGCCGCCCGTTTTTTACCAACACCATCGGCACTG
This sequence comes from Thinopyrum elongatum, assembly GCA_011799875.1. Taxonomy (NCBI): domain Eukaryota; kingdom Viridiplantae; phylum Streptophyta; class Magnoliopsida; order Poales; family Poaceae; genus Thinopyrum; species Thinopyrum elongatum. Next base: position 387,003,771 of record CM022303.1, on the reverse strand, counting down.
GCCCACATGTATTATGTTGAATTAAGAATCCGCGGGGACACCACTCCCTATGTAAATTAATTATTTATCAGTATTATTATGTTGGCAAATTTTAAAACCAAATTGGGCCTCGCTGGAAGAGTTCTATCCTAAGCGATTGGTCAGGGGGGCCCATAATACCCCACATGTGTTAGAAGCGCTCATCATGGAACATAACACCGGTATGACGAAAACTAGGCCGGCACGAGTGGAACAAAACACTAGGCAAAAGGCCAAGCCTTCCACACACAACCAAGTGTATAGATGCATTAATTAAATAAGAGATATTGTGATATCCCATGATATTCATGTCCCAACATGGAACAACCTGCACTGCACCTGCAACTAGCAATGCTCTAAGAGGGGCTGAGCAAGAGTTAACATAGCCAATCGACGGTTTGCTAGGAAGGTGGAAGGTTAGAGGCTGTATCATGGCAATTTGGGAGGCTTGACAAACAAGTGGTTGGTAGCGAGACATAGTGATAGCATCGAGACAACTAGCAAGCAAAGATAGTAGTGATATCCAAGGTAATGATCATCTTGCCTGAAATCCTGCTCGAAAGAAGACCGAATCCATGAAGTAGACGAACCAACATAGTCGAACGAATCCTCACATTCGCAACGTTACCGGGAACTATCAAGAAGAAGCACAACTGGAAAAGAAGCAAACAACTCGGTAAACACACAAGCATAAATATGGCATGATGCACAACCAAGTATGATGCATGACAAGGTTAAATGTTGGTTAACATGGCAAGAGGTGGTGCACAATGATACTACATATCTAGGCAAGTGAAATCAGGCCGGAAACAACACATAACAATTCCGAAAATTCCCCATATGCAAATTTTGAATTGGTATTGTTCTGAAATAAACACAATTTTATAGTTTTTAAACATGAAAAGCCAATGCACCACGTGATTCTACATGTTTTTTTAGTCAAGTTACATATGTAGATCATTTAATTCGGAGCTACAGTCTAGAAGATATGAGCTAAACAAGTTTAACATGGCAATAATGCAAAATGCATGAAAACATCAACCACAAACACTCAAATCATTGATGCAACATGACATTATGAAACTACACACAAATCTAAGCAAGTTTCATATAGGAAATGATCAAAATGGGGCAACGGTTCAACAATCACAATCAACACAAGTTATAATCCAAATCCGTCCAAAACAACATGATGCCTAATTGGGAGCAACAAAACATGATGCTACAGGAACATGATTGGCACAAACTTGATATGCACTTAGATTAGAAATAATATGCTTTAATTTATCTTTAAGATTCAGGTTCATAGGCATCAAGGTTAAGTCAGTATGATCCATGCACAATGCAATGTTCTGTTACAGATTAGGACTTAGTGAAAAACAGGGTATATATGTGAGCAGAGTTAAAGTGATGGCATGTTGAAGGCAGGAAATAAATATGTTATAGTGCTAGATCTTGGCATCAAATTGAACATCATGCTAGGACATAACATGGAGCTCAAATCATTCAACATGGGCATAATCATAGGAGTAATAGGTTCATGGCAATTATCAAATCAATATGCAACCGTGATATATGCATATCTCAGACGTGAAAATCTGGGAATGCAAAAATAGTTATATCATGATGCTGACTTGGGATACACATAATAGCAAGCATAGCAATTTTAATATGATATGAGCATACAGTAGACATGGCAATCTCCAACATACTCCATTGGCACAAATTCATAGGACGCATAGATTAATTACTACAAATTTTATGAAATGGAACTTTCTGTTAACAGGTTAACAGTTTTATCATGATAGCAACTCGAGAGCAACAAAGGGACATTCTACAGAAAGATTACATGGCAACCAAGGGAATGGCATCAATGTACACATTGCATAGACCAAATCACACGAAGGAACCACAAGCATATGAGGTATGAATTAGATGCAATGATCAAGCAAAGTTTGAAAGTTATAACAGTCTTTAGCAGTTTGGTCCTGATGCCCTTTTTCAACGAAGATTAGAGAATGTAGATGAATCCTACTATGAATGCAAATGCCACCAACATTTAGAGCATGAAAAGTAGATCAACTCACATATAAGGATCATTTACATACGATGAACAGGTGTGAAGATGCACACAGTTTAAGATGCTAACATGATGATTTCCAGACAAAGGACTTGGCAGAAATCAACCTCGGGCCAAAGTGGGATGGCGCGGTGCGAGACGAGGCGGTGCAAGGTGCTCGTTTGGTTCGAGGGGTGAGGGACAGGGCAGTCCTAGGACGATGCCGTGTAGATCGGGCCGAGCGAGCAGAGGAGGCAGGCCAGCGGCGGTTCGACGTTGGGAAGGCGCAGAGGAGGGGAGACATGCTGGATCCGAGCGGCGGGACACCGGATCGAGAGCGGGACATCGGCCGGCAGTGAGGTCTGGTGAGCTCGCAAGGGAGCACCTGCATGGGCACGTCCATGGCGTCGAGGAGGCGATAAGCTTGGGCGGCGGTGGTCGCGGGAGGAGCTCTAGCGCGAGGGAAGCCGGTGGCTGACGGCGGGGCTCACCGGAGGGGCGCGGATCCAGGGTCGGTGTGGCACGGAGGAGCGCACAGGCGATGAGCTCGGGGATGGAGCGTGCGCTGTGGGGCGGTGCGGCACAGGCTCACCTGGGCCCGTGGTGGGCCTGGTGGGCCGCGGCTGGCTATGGGAGGTAGGCGGCTGGCTGGCTGGTCATCTGATCTGGCCGCGGACGGCTGGGATTGAGGCTAGCCGACCCGGTGGCTCGGCTTGAGGCTGGTGGCATAGGAGTGGGCTCAGGCGGCGGCGGCGGCTCGCCAAGTGGCCGGGGTGGGTTCAGCCGGCACGGAATTTCAGGAGGGACTGGCTGCTAGAGGTAGGTGGGGGTAGGGTTTCCATTTTTGGGTAGGGGTAGGCATACTTATATAGGCAGGGGGTTAGGGTTTGGGGAGCTTTTAGAGCCCTCCAATCTTGATCAGACGGTTTCGGGTAGAGAGGGGTTTAGGGCAGGCCTTAGTGGGCTGTGTAGAGGGGGTTTGGGCTGAGATGATGGAGAAGCAAAATGGCCCGGCAACAGGTTTCGGAATACCGAAATGTCCGACGTTTATCCGGCTATAGTGCCGTTATAGATTAACGGTTGGGCTATCAAACGGACTCCGAATGTGACAAAATCTAGCAGGTGGTTTACCTATATTATAATAAGACCGTAAGCCAACTTCCAACCCATTCTGAGAAGGTTGTATTCCCACTTAGAAAATAATTATACGGAGATGGCGCGAGCACGTGCGAGTGTGGTTGGTCTTGAAATGGTCAACGAAGAGGATGGGGAGAACCGGCCACTATGAATGGATGCAAGTTTTGAAAATAATGATGGCAAGGAGTGTCGATGCAATGCGAATGATGCAATGATGAATGCAACAAACAAATGAAACACACGACCACAACGAAAATAAATAGAAGGTATCTGGAGCATTGGTCTTTGGGTGTCACATAATTCTTGTCCTCAAAGAATGCAGCCTTGTCGAACTGGGGTCTCCTGGCGCTTTTGCTAACCTTAGACATTGAAGGCACTAGCTAAAGATTTATCTTCTTTGGCTTCACGTCAAATATGGGTCAATGAGAACTAGCAGAATCATTTAGATCTGTGACAACATCAGACTTCGTTATTTCTTCAGCAGTAGCGAATGGAATTGTGTCAGTATCCGTTGAAGGAACATATTCTTCACATTGAGGGGAGTGGCATGCAACATCAATGGTCAGTTCTAGTTGAACAATCTCTTTAGCTGATGCAGCTTGAATTTCTTTGGTAATGGTCTGAAGAGAAGTTTGACGTTCTTTAGAGCCAGTATGAATTTCCTTAGTTGTTGCAGGCGACTGAGGCACTCTTGTGAGTGGTGTAGTGATGGGCGTATTTGGGTGAGCTACATCCCAAAATTCATCATGGATAACTGGCATTGTGGAGCCATCAATATCCACGTCCTGTTCAGTTTCTTCATCTCCAGCCCTTTCAACTATGTTTAAGGGCAGAAGCGATGATATTATGTGAGGTGACGCATTTGCTTCCACCTTAATTTCTTCATCCAGTTGCTCTGTGGTAGCGTAGAGTGGGTATCCTCATCTTTATCAGCAGGAGGATTGACATATTTAACTCCATAGGGCACAATTTGAAAATCTTCAGCATTGCACGACGGGGCGCTAAGGCCAATGGTGTAGCATCGATTGCCTGAACTGAAGACATTGGGGCCATTTTCAGTTTCTTCACTGTTTTAGTGGAAATTTGATCTAAAGCTTTCCTCTTCTAGTGAGCTTCCTTCTCCGCAGCCTTGGTCTTCTTCACTTCTGATGAAGAAGGAAGGATGATTTGCTTCACAGGTGAAGACAATGCAGGGTCTGCCACTGAGGAAGATGATGGAGCAATATCTTCAGGCGTGACTGATGCAGTCACCATGGCAGTTTCTTCAGGCACTAGCATGAGATGTTTGCAGTGGAGCTAATGGACTTGAAGGACGCGCTTGACTATGCTTGGCAGCCTCTCTCTTGTTGTGGTCTTCAACCACCTGCGTGGTTGCTTTGATGATTTTTTCACGCACACCACATCAGTGATTGGCTTGATGCTCATACTCTTCTCGAAGTTGTTGAATCCTAGCTTGCATAGACACAAGCTGCTGAGGAGTAACGGTGAGCATGTTGTTCTTCAGCTCCTTCCACTTCTAAAGTTGTTGCCTTCTCACAAGCTTTGCTTGCTCTATCTTGTGTTGCTTCTTGTTCATGATGGACGCAGACATCACATGGCTGGGACCAGGAGGCACGTCGAGGTCATCAAGTGGGGTATCTGGCTTCTTACACTAGATGTCAATGAAGTCTAGGATCTTCTTCTAATCCAGCAGAAGTGACACTGTGGAATTCTTGGCAATAGCTGCCTGTTCACCATTCTTTTGAGGAACTCAGCTAGTTCATCTTCGTCAACCATTCCATGTTCATCATCTTGGGGCACTCCGGCATTGCTCTTGGGTTTGGGTCTGGTTCCACGGCCATTAGTGGCCTTGGTCTTTAGCTTGGGCGCATTTGTTGATGCCACTAGCTGAGGCACTTGGTGTAGCAATTGTGGATGTTGCAAAACCTTTAGTGCGTTGGCAAGGTACAAGCACAACTAGCGTTGAAGCCTTTGCTACTGCCACTGAAGAACTTGTGGCTGGCGGAGGAGCTGATGATCTTGCTGTAGCAGAGGTTGCAGGCGCTGAAGCCTTTGAAGTTGAGGGATTCTAAGTTGAAGGCTTTGGGGCTGAGGGCTTTGGCTTTTGAGTAGTCTTCTTGGGCATGGCCTTCTTGGGTGCACTGGCACTGCCACTGGCACTTACATCGGCTTCAACTGACACCTTTGCAGCCTTGTTGAAATCTTCAACAGCTTTCATGACTTGTTTTCGCAATTTTGCTTGACGCCTAGCCCATTCTTTTGGGAATTTTTCACCCCTTCTGATACTTGTAGGATCAGCTTCTTGTCTAGGAGCTAGAGGAGGCCGATTGCAAGGGGGCTTGATGGTGAATTCCTTCATGTATTTTGGAGTTACATATCAGTAATCCCTCCATTCATAAGCCCACATGCGTTTGATTTTCTGCATGCGCGTTTTGCGCTACTCCTTAGTCTCCTTCCCCTGCACGTTTTTGTCAGGCGTGCAATAGCCTGCATAGATGTCTTCAGGAATTTCAAAGGTAGTGTGTTCCTCCTTCCTCTTTCCACCTTTCTGAGGCCTTTTGCCATTAGCCATTTTCTTCAGCTGAGGTTTTTAAGCATTTGAGGACTCTGATGATGTTTGAAGGTTTTCCTCAAATAATACTACAAATGAATTAATTTGATGAGAACCAAGAGATTCATCCACGGACTTGTGTACCTGTGAACAGAATATAGTTGCGAGGGAAATGGGAGGTCACATGCATTCTCAGAAGTTTTCAAAAGAAATCCAGTTGAGGAAATTGACTGTTTTTGCCTTGAAGAAATTCACTAAGTGTTCTTGACTTAGGTTCCAAAGTTGTACAGATTGAAGCAATTGCACACTAGAGGAATCTAATCGTTGAACATAACTTAGATGAAATAACCAAAACTGGCCAAATGTGAAGTGCTGAAGAATTGGAAAGTTGAAGCAAAAAGGGCACTTGAAATATTTGAGGAAGTGTAGGGATCAAACTCGGTGGTAAAATGAAATTATAATTACCCCAAAGATGAACTCGATGAACTGGACGATGAGGCAAAGGAAATCGTCAACTCAGATCTTTCGTGCCCTAACTTGGCAACGAAAAACAACTACGACGGCGACGGAGATGAAGAAATCCTTGACCAGCGTGAGTACGTCGATGAAGAAGTCAAGGCAGTGAAGCTTTTCTTCTCTGGCGTCGATGAATTTCAGTGGCGGTGCTAGGGTTTGAGAGTGAGAGCGACATGGGCGAGGGAGCGAAGTAAATTAGGTTTGACGGGGTCAAGACGTTATATAGGCACGGTAGAAACTGAACAGTCCAAAGATTTTGGATGGATAAGCCCCTGGCGATACGCATCTCCGTGACATGCATCACGCATGCATTTTGGATGTTCTTATCCATGTGATACGGAGCATCCTATGGACATCACCATGTCAAGAGTCCATTTGGCAAGTGACACGTGCGACATCTACTTCACATACATAAAGGTGAATCATCTCCTTTCCACGTGCTCACTTGACCCCTTCGAGGATGGTATACTACTTGACACCCCTCTCGTGTGCATGCATATGTATTGTCGGAGCTTCGTGGACGACGAGCATGAGTGCAAGCGCCAAGGATCACATACACCATCCGCGAGGGAAGCGTGGAAGCGAAGACGGAAGAAACAGAGCCATTGCAAGGTACAGCCACCGGACATCCGGACAACACCGGCCATCCGGTACCTGACGCAGCCCGAACGACCACAAGAGCTACAACCGACGAGTCCTACAGCGGCCGGATGACCGATGACCACCGGACGTCCGACGAGTCGCAGCAACCGGACAACTGACGCTGATGGGACATCCGGTGCCACATGTCCAGAAGCCAATTGTCGGAAGTCGGATGCCCTCTGGACGTCCAGACCCCCGCGAGCGACCGGACGTCTGGTAACCACCGGACGTCCGACTCTGCCTGTGCGCAGCCAGGCCTTTGGCCTTGTATCCCTCTCCCACTTACTCCTTTGTGGCTTAGACTATAAATAGAACTCCCCCTTCTCCTTTCTAGCGGTAGCAAATAGGATAGCTCATTTGTATGTGAGCTTTGCTCCTTACCCCATCTTCTCTTGAGAGAGCGAGATTGATACACTCCATTGGAGTTCAAGACCTCCATTGGAGAAGATCCCTAGTGGATTCAAGACCTCATCTAGGGAAGATCCATCTAAGATTCAAGACCTCAACTCCTCACGGATTGGGATGAACTAGCTACCATTTGAATCATCGTTTGTTGGAATTGGATCGTGTATCTCTCCGTGCCTATGTGGATTCAGCATATGTGCGATTGGATCTTGTCTAATGGAGTGTTTCCTCTCTTGTGTTCATCGTGTTCTTCAGGAAATCCCCTCCATTCCGTGAAAGATCGGCCATTAGGGTTCCACCCTACATCATCTTGGTATCATGAGCCAAATTGAGCACGAATTTGGAGTCACCCCCACTGTTTTCTAGCCTAATTTTACTTTGTTTCGTCCTAAATTCGAAAATCCCCACCAAAAATAGCCCAATTTTTTTTTGTGATTTGTTGGTTTTATGATATTTTGTTGAATTTGATCCATGGATTTGTTGTATTTCGAGTGGATCTAGCTTCCCCACAACTTTCCCCACTTTCCATCCATGAAACCTTCTCAATTTTGATCCCGAAATCATCATTTTCCACCCAAAATCATATCTCGTATCTCGGATCTCGAGTTGACCAAGACCCACCGGACGGTCGACGTTTTCTCACATGTTCGGAGCCTCCGGAACCACCGGAAGACTGGTATTTACCGGAAATCCAACACCCTAATATAGAGAAGAATTCTCGGATGTCCGGTAATTCTCGGACGTCCGACACCTGTGAAAACTAACTTCGGCTGATTTTTTTTCGACCATAACTAATTCATCTGGACTTGGATTTTGACATTCTTTAGCTCATTTTGTAGCTAGTTACACACCACTTACCACAAAAATACTTCCAACATCATTTGATGCCATCAAAATTTTGGCACTTTGGCATCTTTGCCTAGGGCCTTGACCATATCATTCGCATATCACCATAGCTTTCCGCAACCTAACCCATTTTGATTCCCATAGCATTTGCGGTTGGTTGAGTTGTGATTCGAGCCTCCCAATCTATTTCGGCTACTTAGGGATGGTTACTTCTTCATCAGCCACCACCATACACTTCCACCACCTCAACTTAACCCAATTTTGTTTGAGCTTGTTTGAGTTGTGGTTTGTGTCTCCTAAGGTGTTTCGGCTACTTAGGGACGGTGCCTTCAACTCCGACTTGCATAACCCAAAGCCCATCATTGAACTTCCGCAATCCCATTGAGTTATCCCAAAACCACAACCACATTCCACTACCACCATTTGACATTTGCCTTTGAGATTTTGAGTTCGTGGTTTTTCCATTTCCTAAGGTATTTCGGCTAATTAGGAACGGTTCGACGTCGAGAACACCGCCACTCATCATCGCCACAAGGTCGACAACGACAACGACCACTTCATCATTTTGACACCCAATCGTAAGGAAGAACGGTAACCTCGACGACACCATTGCACATTCTTCTTGCCATGGTATTGTTAACCCCCGAGCCATCTTTGCATCACTTGCCTATCGAGACTAGCCATTGAGTATTGCCGGGTAACATTACTTGTGCACATTAGTGATCATCGATCCGCACCTTCCACCGTGTATATCATCTTGGTATAAGTGCATACATCCCTCATCTTGGTATCATCATATCATCTCTTGTGTCACAAGATTTTTCCCTCATATACACAATTGCTATCTTGGTTTGTGCATTTCGCATAGTGGCCATAACAAAAAAAGAGAGAAAGAATAAGCTTTTAATCAAAGAGAAAAACAAAGATGCTTGTAAGCAAGAGCCATAGCATCATACCACATTGTATATCATATAACATCATTGATCATCTTGTATCATCGTGAGTACAACACCGGGAACCATACATACATAGCATACTTGGGATACAAAGTTGATCCATTTTGTATCTTATAGGTTGTGCATAAGTGTCGTATCCACCAATTGAGCAATCGAGCTAACATCTCTCCAGAGTTGTGCAACCCGAGCGTTTTTCGTGGATTCCACATTTTGTGCTTATTCCAAGATTGCACGACCCCATTTATCGATCCGTGTGTGTATTTTCGTGTGCCATTCATTGCTATTGGTCTACTTGTTTCACTTGCGAATTTGTGAATCTCTTTCAACATTATTGACTCTTGCTAACAATTGCATCAAATTTTTGTGCCACTATCCTCACCAAGCTAGTCCATAAGACTTACTTGTGTAGGTGCGAGAATTGACAAGATCCGGCACCAATTGTGCTACTTCCATAATACCATATTGGGTGATCATTGATCCATCTTCAACATTGGAAAAGGTACATTTGGTCTAGTTCTTCCCTTTCTTCCACTCATATTTGCTCGAGTCTTGTGATGGATAGGCAAAGCACATCTACTTCGGTCTATAACAACAACGACGAGTTTGATGCCATGAAAAACCACTTGGACGCCAAGATGGATGCTCAAATGGAGGAGATCAAAGCCCTCATCAAGTCTGCCAAGAGGTCCCCCTCATCTTCGAGAAGACACTCAAGTGGACATGCTTCCAATCTACCATCTCCGGCAATGTCACATCGGCATCGACATCATCACCGACGAGAACATGATGGTCAAGAGCTCAATACCAGCCACCCCTCTACGACTTCACCATCGACCTTGGCATTTTCGCCAAGCGACTTCAAGGCATCTTCGCCTTTGGACATACGACATCTTCACCAACAAGCACCCTAAGATTATGTGACACCCTAGTTTTGACAACTTTTTCTTTTCAAAATCTTTTTGGCTTTATTTGAATTTTGGATGGTTTTTGAATCCTTTCAATTGACTTTGGACTTATAAATCCTTGAACCTCTTGATCCAAAACCATCACCACCTTGCCAAAACCCTGTCACATCCCTCTTGGACCAAATTTCAATATTTAATCTTTTCCAAGTAATTATTTTCTTCTTTGGGAAACTATGACATCACTATGGGTTGTGAAGCAACCTATAGTTATGATGATCAGAAAGATCCCAAATTTTTGCCACACCTTCTCATCATCATATAGCCTCATAATCTTCAAAAATATTCCATTGCCCAATATTAAATAATGGCTAGAATAATTATTTTCTTTCTGGTCAGAATTGTTCATTTGTGAAGCAACCCTTATTTTCCTAACTCAGAAACTCCCCAAATAAATTCTCTGAGGTACTAGAGAACCTATCTAGCCACAATACCCAAAAATATCATCTTGGCCAATACAACTTTTCAGCAGCAAAATTCTGCCAAGTTTCTGCTCATTTTGAACCTCTGTGAAGGAAGTACTATCTAGAGGTTTCCCCTTGAGCTGAAATTTTTATGGCATCTCCTACTCACCAAATTAATCCCACACACCAAAATTCAGCTTCACCAGATCAACTATATGAGTGAACCAAGCTCATTTAGTCTCTGGACCAGTATGACTGTTTGTACATGAACCCTACTCAAAACCTTTCCAAACAATCTCGAATTTGGCCAGTTTGGAGTCCTTCCAACATAGATCCTCCCATACATCTCCACTGGCTACTACTCCAGCTCATCTCCTCTCCAGATCCCTCTCAAGTTTGCTGTCAGATTCTGCAGCTGAGGCTACCCTTCATTTCAAACTGAATCTAGCCAAACCAGAGGTGTAGGTGAGCTGAGAGATTGAAGGTCGACGCTTTGGACAAAGTTTGCCAGGCATGCATGGCCTCCTAGTGCCAAACCCCGTGGTGAGCACGGCAGTAGCATGTCTGTGCTCGCGCTCTGGACGCCGCTAGGCTCGGGTCCCGTCGGAGTGACACGCCCGCGTCGCCGTACTTTGTCCAAGCGTGCCGACATCGTCCCCGCATGCCACCTAGACCCTTCCCCCTAGCCGGAGAAGCCCTCGCCGGACGCCACCGCAGCGCCGCACTGTGGCACCCATGTGGGCACAGTGGCAACCCCGCCGTCGTCTTACACGCGAGCCGTCTCTTCGTGCATTAAATGCCCCTACCTTCTCCCATCTTTTCGCCCTGTGCCGCGACGGCCAGCTCACCGTCCTTGCTCCAGTGGCATAGCCACGTCACTGCCGATCCTGAGAGCTCGCCGAGCTTCGCTTCCCGCCTATAAAAGGGCACCGCCAGGCCTCCCGAGCTCCTCAACCCACTCCACCATCGCCTAATCTTCCTTCCGAGCAGCGAGCCACGGCCGAGAGGCCCTCTGGCCTCGAACCTCGCTGGAGTTCCACCGCCAGTAGAGCTCCGCCACCAGCCCTCTCCACCCTACCCCAGCCTCATCCGACTGCACCCTCAAGCTCAATGCACTCCACTGGTGCTCCTCGACCTCCTGCCCGAGCGAATCGCTGCCGGAACCGCCGTCTCCGATGACCCCCGAGCACCACCGCCACCGGAGAAGAAGGGGGCGACGCCGTCCGACCATCTCTAGCTGATCTGCGGGTATATACGTGTTCGCCGTTGTGCGCTCGTTCTATCCCCGCGGTCGCCCGACCCCGCCACCGCCCACATCGCCGGCGACGACCGCCGGAGCCCCGCCTCCCTCTGTTTTCCTCTCCCCCTCCTGTTCTAACCAGCTACGGGGCCCGCCCGTCAGTGGCTCGGCCGCTCGCGCATGAAGCGTTAAGTGGAGGCGCCCCTCCACTTTATGCCTTTGACGTGGCCCCTGTCAGGTTTCTGGTTTTTATTTTAAATTTCAGTTTTGACCAGTTATAACTTTTTATCTACAAGTCCAAATCACTTGATTCTTTTTGCATCTGGTTTGTCTTGAACTCCTTTATTATCTGGTAAAGTTTGGTATTTTTCTCACACTCACAGAATTTCTGGTGATTAAAACAGTGTTATGTGACATTTTCAAATGCTATTTCAAAATATTTTCAGAAGGAAACTTTGGCAACTTTGAAGACCAGGACTTCTTGGGCAACCCAACAGAGCAAGGCAAGCCACGACATCCATTTCATGAGCATTTCAATGGCATTGCATATTTAAATTAATTATTTCCATTTACTTGCTATATAACAATTCATGGTGAAATACTTTAAAATGCTTAGTTGATGCCAACTCAAGCTATTGTGATGAACCACTATGCTTGCTAAATGAACCTAGCCGGTTGATCTTGAGTCGCCTGTCCGGGCTTATTCGTGCAACCACATTTGCCGGTATGTGACGGCCTTGACTTGGTCTGGCTCCGTGCTCTTTCACCGGTACCTCCGTCTAGGGAGGGTTAGTCGTGCGTGCTGCCCTGATCAGGTAGACGGCGATAACCCTGTGAGCCCAGTTGAGTATTGTGCAGGCATCCCCGTTTGGGACAGTTTAGTTTGGCCAGATGGCAAGTGTCACGAGGTGACACAGGGGCCACCCAGGGCTTGACTCCGGGGGAGGATGATTGTCGGTGGTACAATGGGAGGGTCACGGGTCAGGCGGGTTTCGTTGGAGCAACGCTGGTCCACCCGAATAGGATCGTGAGGTCAGGTGCTCCATGGTGTGGGTAAAGTGTACAACCTCTGCAGATTGTCAAATCTATTCGAATAGCTGCGTCCATGGTATTGGACAGCCCGTCCAGACCTCACTAGGTGGTCAACCGTAACAGTGGTAATAATGATGGAAGAACTCATCTTATGACTGGAAGTACTTGGTGACATATGAGTATTCTGAGGGTTGTGGGACAACCCGAAAGAAAGTTGATAACCGGAGACAGTAAGTGAATCACCTAAGATTTTAACATGTTACTTGCCATGCTATTGTTTGCTGCATTATTTGGTTGTCGTGAGCTTGTGAGTACATTCAAAGTACTCACCTGGTGTATCATGCCAGATGCAGGAGAAGCCGAGGACGGAGGTCCCGATGGCTTAGGCTACGCTAACTAGGCAGTGTCCCCATGGTTGGAGTTATGCTATGTTCCGCTACGCCATAGAAGTATCTAGTAGTACCGAGACCCTGTTGTGTTTCATAAATAATGTAGATATTGTCATAGCACCGAGTGTGCCTTTGGCCTCGCTTTCGATGTAAAATATGAGCTTGTACCCCAAGATTATCAATAAAGTTCTGTTCTGTTCTGTTCCAAGTTGTTGAGTGTTTCCAGAAGACATGATCTCTGGGTTGGAAACACTGGTAAACCGGTTCTTTGAGCCGGGGTGCAACAACACTTGGTATCAGAGCCGTGCTGACTGTAGGACACCCTAGTTAGCCTGCGCTAGAAACCGCGAGTAGTGTAGGGTTTGAGTGTGCATCTTGCTTGCTGCATTTGCTTGTTGCATGGCATGCATCATGCATCATTGTTTTACTAACCGTTGGCATTGTGAGTGTAGATGGCACCAGTTCCGTACCACTACCATCATGAGCCAGCACCATTCACCTTTCCTGTAGTGCTCCGTAGCATCTGGCTTCGGCTATATCCCAACGGCGAAGATCCAGTGTACCAGGTGTTTCGAGAGCAGCTTGCCGAGTCAGTGTATGAGTATCACGCGGAGCCCTTTCTGACCGCGAGCTCGGACATTGGTAGCTATGCTCGCTCTTCCAAGGGCGGAACGGCTTCAACTCCGGAGCTGGCGATCCAGTTTGCCGCGATGAAGGCTCTCACTGACTTGCGTTTCCACGAGGTCGAGATGCAGACTCATCCAGGTTTCTTTCACTACCCCACCCTGTCGCCTATGACAGGGCGAGTCATTTTCACACCTGTTGATCCGGCGAGTGATCGTGCCACTGGTGTTCTATCTCGTTATCTGAACGCCAGTTACCGTATGATCGTTTCCTTGGCTGACGAGCTGTCTCGTATCCAAGGGGCACTTGCAGCTATGACTACAGCATCATCTCTGCCTCATCCTACATTTCCACATGTGCATCCACTGCCCGTTCCACCTCCACGTACGTTTGATACTCCCTCTAGCTCCATCATCCCACCAGGCCTTTCGTCTGGTAGCCGACGTGAGACTCCGGCAGAGTGGGCCTCGCTTCTAGCCACTCCAGCTGCTCCGATGCTGAGACATCGTGCTCCTACTTCCCCGGAAGGAGAACCATCTCAGCAGTGTCATCGTGTTTCATTTGATCCGGAGGATGCGATCCACATCTTCAGTTCTGATTCCGACTCAGGATCAGATGACGAGGAGTCTTTGGTTTGGTAGTGCTCGTGCCACCCGCGTTACTAGAGTGGAGGTTTGAGTTTTAGTGCATGCATCTTTGCATATGTCAACTGCCGTACGAGCAGTCTAGCCATGATATTCCCCCTACTAGCTTGCCATGTATGATGTTGGGTTATCTTGTATAATTATGTTGTTTGCTTTATTCGCCTCTTTTTCGTGAATTCTCTTTTGGTGTCATATTACTGTGTTTCCCTTATGGATGTTGCTCATCGATTCGGTATTTTGCAATGGGAACAAATTTAGGATGAAGAGAGGTAGTAGCGGCGATGGAACCCCCATTCGTCGATCCGCCAGACAAGCAGGACAACCACCAGAAGATTTACCACCACCACCGCCTCAAGCACCGACCCTTGAACAGATCATGAGGATGTTTGAAGAGAAAAGAAATCAGGATCTCATGGAATTCCTGAAGAGTATGCAGACTATGGTGGGCCAGAATAACAACAATGGGACACACTCTAAGTTGTCTAACATTCAACGCACTAAGCCACCCAGTTTTGGTCAAGCTGTGGATCCGATGGAGGCTGATGATTGGCTGAGAACCATGGAAAAGAAGTTGGATATAGCCCGCTATGAAGAAGCAGACAAGGTTCCTTTTGTCACCCATTACCTAGAAGGGCCAGCAGCTATATGGTGGGACAACACAAAGATAACATGGCCTTCCGGAGAAGATATTTCCTGGGAGAAGTTCAAAGAGGCATTTCGCAAGTATCATATCCCTACTGGCATAATGAAGGTGAAGCAAACGGAATTTCTTGCTCTCACGCAGGGAAATATGTCCGTGGGAGAGTATCTGAACAAGTTTAATAATCTGGCACGGTACTCTGCCCATGATGTATCCACTGAAGAGAGGAAGATAGACCGATTCCTAGGAGGACTGAATCATGCCCTCCGTTGTCAGCTTTGTATGCTGGACTTCTCGGACTTCCAGACTTTGGTGAACAAGGCTTTCATAGCAGAGAGAGAACACAAGTCTGGGTATGATGACCGCAAGCGGAAGTTTGAGCCCAAGAAAGACAACCATGAGCAGTTTGTGCAGAAGCCACGTATTTGGCAGTCAGGTCCATCTGAATACAAGCCCGCATGGAACAATGGCAACAACAACAATAAGACGGTCAGCCAGGACAAGACCTTTGGCAAACAGCCTGTGATGGAGGACTGTCGCTGCAATAACACTTGCTTTACTTGCGGCCAAAGCGGACACTACTCCAAGCAGTGCCCTGCCAGAAATGGGAAGCCACCATCCAACTTCAAGCACCAGGTCAACACTATTGGACGCCGCCCAAAACACAATTTCAGCAATGGACGCGTCCGTCATATCTCCGCCGAAGAAGCCTGCGAAGCACCAGACGTAGTCCTCGGTACGTTTTCTATTAATGACATACCTGCAATAATTTTATTTGATTCTGGAGCTTCCCATTCGTTTATTTCGCGGAGTTTTGCCACCTTGCACAAATTTTCCCCTTCGCTCTTGGATAAAATTATGGTGGTACAATCCCCTGGCTCCCTGCTCAGAACAAATCTAATATATAAGGGTCTGGAAATCTCGATACATGGAGTTAAATTTCCAGCTACACTCGTTGCCATTGAATCTCCTGGATTGGATATAATACTAGGGATGGACTGGTTGACACCACACCAGGTGTGCATCAACTGCGCTACCAGGACAGTGGCACTGGTTAACCCGGCAGGATAGACGGTTAAATTTCTTGCCAGCAAAATGATGTCAAGGAAGGGAATGGCATACCAAGCTACCGGTACGGATATGAACTTGATTCCGGTAGTCTGCTAATTCCCGGATGTATTTCCTGAGGAACTTGCAATTGAGGTAATTCCCAGAACTGCTCCGATTTACAAGAAATACTATTGTATGCCGAGTCCGGAGTTGGTAGAATTAAAGAAGCAGTTGGATGAATTACAGCAGAAAGGGTACATCCATCCAAGTGTCTCGCCATGGGGATCACCCGTATTGTTTGTCAAGAAGAAGGATGGAAGTCTACGAATGTGTGTAGACTATCGCCAGCTGAATGAGGTCACTATTAAGAATAAGTACCCGCTCCCTCGCATTGATGATTTATTTGACCAGCTGAACTAAGCACATGTATTCTCCAAGATTGACCTCCCAACGGGATATCATTAGCTAAAAATCAGAAAAGAGGATATCCCCAAGACAGCTTTCACCACCCGATATGGGATGTATGAATTTACGGTCATGGCGTTTGGACTGACGAACGCCCCCACCTATTTCATGAGTATGATGAACAAGGTCATCATGGATTTTCTGGACAAATTTGTGGTGGTGTTCATCGATGACATCCTGATATACTCCAAGGATGAAGAAGAGCACAAACAACACCTCTGTGCTGTCTTGGAAAGATTAAGGACCCATCGTCTGTATGCCAAATTCAGCAAATGTGAATTCTGGCTCAAAGAGGTGGGATTTCTGGGACACGTTCTGCCAGAACAAGGAGTAGCCATCGACCCCAGCAAAGTAACTACAGTTTTGAACTGGAAGACACCAGCCTCAGTTACTGAAGTCCACAGTTTCCTGGGTCTGGCAGGCTATTACCGTCGCTTCATAGAAGGCTTCTCTAAGATAGCCAAGCCACTGACAGAATTGCTGAAGAAAAATCAATGGTTTGTCTGGACAGCAGAATGTGAGAGCAGCTTCTTGGAGCTAAAGACAAGGCTAACCACAGCCCCTGTCTTAGTTCTTCTAGACATCCACAAAAGCTTTGACATATATTGCGATGCTTCCAGACGTGGAATCGGCTGCGTGCTAATGCAAGAAGGAAAGGTTGTAGCATATGCATCCAGACAGCTACGACCTCATGAAGAAAACTATCCCATGCATGATTTGGAACTAGCAGCAGTGGTACATGCCTTAAAGATCTGGAGGCATTATCTCATTGGGCAGCGCTGTGAAATATACACGGACCATAAGAGTCTCAAGTATATTTTCACTCAGCCTGACCTAAACCTCAGACAGCGAAGATGGCTAGAACTGGTTAAGGATTATGATCTTGGAATAAATTATCATCCAGGAAAGGCCAATGTGGTTGCTGATGCTCTCAGTAGAAAACTAGGCACCGTGAACACACTGACCGCAAGTATTCACCCCAGATTGCAAGAAGAGTTTGCCAAACTCAATATGGTGCTATGTGGCCCAGTTAACCCGGATACCTTGGAGATTACCCCAACTCTTATGGAAGAGATTAAAAAGGCTCAAGGACCAGATGAGGGGATACAAGAGATCAAGGAGTTGATGCAGCAAGGGAAGGCCAAGTCTTTTCGTGTGGATGACCAAGGCACCTTATGGTTCGAGAAGCGGATATGTGTGCCCGATCAGGACAACCTGAGACAGCAAATACTCAGGGAAGCTCATGAGTCCGCTTACTCCATTCACCCAGGATGCACGAAGATGTATCAAGACCTAAGAGAAACCTTTTGGTGGCCAGGAATGCGAAGGGATATAGCATATTATGTCGCCTGCTGTGATGTTTGCAACAAAGTCAAGGCTGAACATCAGAAACCCGCTGGGCTACTGCAACCTTTACCAGTTCCCCAATGGAAGTGGGATGACATATGAATGGACTTCATTGTTGGACTACCCAAGTCAACAAGAGGCCATGATGCTATCTGGGTCATTGTGGATATGCTTACAAAAGTGGCTCACTTTATTCCGGTAAAGACCACTTTTAATGCAAACCAGCTTGCACAACTCTACATGTCCCAGATAGTCAGCCTTCAAGGAGTACCCAAGTCTATCACTTCGGATAGAGGCTCCTTATTTACCTCCGCATTCTGGTTACGATTGCACCAAGCCTTGGGAACTATGCTGAAGCATAGCACAGCGTATCATCCATAGACAGATGGACAGACCGAACGAGTAAATCAGATACTAGAGTATATGCTTCGGTCATGTGCCCTTACTCATGGACCCAAATGGGAAGATAGTCTACCCTATGCAGAATTTTCCTATAACAATAGCTATCAGTCAAGTCTTAAGATGTCACCATTTGAAGCACTGTATGGGCAGAAATGCCACACCCCATTAAACTGGTCTCAGACAGGAGATAGCCGTATCTTTGGCACGGACTTGATGCTCGAGGCCGAGAGACAAGTTAATGATATTAAGGAACGTCTTCGGGCAGCCAAGTCCCGTTAAAAGAGTTATTACGACCCAAAGCATCGAGAAATGACCTTTGAGCCTGAAGAATATGCTTACCTTCGAGTAACCCCCATGAAGGGAGTGAAGAGGTTTCATACTCGGGGAAAACTTGCACCAAGATACATCGGTCCTTTTCCAGTAATTGCAAGGAAAGGCAGGGTAGCATATCAGCTGGAGCTACCACCGGAGTTGTCTGACGTTCACGATGTGTTTCACATATCACAGTTAAGAAAGTGCATTGCACCACGAATCAAGCAAGCGGATATGAGTGAGATAGAGCTGGCTAAAGATCTAACCTACGAGGAGAAACCTGTCAGAATCTTGGATGAAATGGAAAGAACTACTCGGAGTAAGGTGATCAGGTTTTATAAGGTACTGTGGGAACACCATACTGAGGAAGAGGCTACCTGGGAAAGAGAGGACTTCCTAAGATCCGCACACCCATACTTGTTCCCTAAGCAACCGAATCTCGAGGACGTGATTCATCCTAAGGGGGGTAGGTTTGTGACACCCTGGTTTTGACAACTTTTTCTTTTCAAAATCTTTTTGGCTTTATTTGAATTTTGGATGGTTTTTGAATCCTTTCAATTGACTTTGGACTTATAAATCCTTGAACCTCTTGATCCAAAACCATCACCACCTTGCCAAAACCCTGTCACATCCCTCTTGGACCAAATTTCAATATTTAATCTTTTCCAAGTAATTATTTTCTTCTTTGGGAAACTATGACATCACTATGGGTTGTGAAGCAACCTATAGTTATGATGATCAGAAAGATCCCAAATTTTTGCCACACCTTCTCATCATCATATAGCCTCATAATCTTCAAAAACATTTCATTGCCCAATATTAAATAATGGCCAGAATAATTATTTTCTTTCTGGTCAGAATTGTTCATTTGTGAAGCAACCCTTATTTTCCTAACTCAAAAACTCCCCAAATAAATTCTCTGAGGTACTAGAGAACCTATCTAGCCACAATACCCAAAAATATCATCTTGGCCAATACAACTTTTCAGCAGCAAAATTCTGCCAAGTTTCTGCTCATTTTGAACCTCTATGAAGGAAGTACTATCTAGAGGTTTCCCCTTGAGCTGAAATTTTTATGGCATCTCCTACTCACCAAATTAATCCCACACACCAAAATTCAGCTTCACCAGATCAACTATATGAGTGAACCAAGCTCATTTAGTCTCTAGACCAGTATGACTGTTTGTACATGAACCCTACTCAAAACCTTTCCAAACAATCTCGAATTTGGCTAGTTTGGAGTCCTTCCAACATAGATCCTCCCATACATCTCCACTGGCTACTACTCCAGCTCATCTCCTCTCCAGATCCCTCTCAAGTTTGCTGTCAGAATCTGTAGCTGAGGCTACCCTTCACTTCAAACTGAATCTAGCCAAACCAGATGTGTAGGTGAGCTGAGAGATCGAAGGTCGACGCTTTGGACAAAGTTTGCCAGGCATGTGTGGCCTCCTGTTGCCAAACCCCGTGGTGAGCACGGCGGTGGCATGTCTGTGCTCGCGCTCTGAACGCTGCCAGGCTTGGGTCCCGTCGGAGTGAGACGCCCGCGTCGCCGTACTTTGTCCAAGTGTGCCGACATCATCCCCGCATGCCACCTAGACCCTCCAGACCCTTCCCCCTCACCGGAGAAGCCCTCGCCGGCCGCCACCGCAGCGTCGCACTGTGGCACCCGTGTGGGCACAGTGGCAACCCCGCTGTCGTCTTCCTCGCGAGTCGTCACTTCATCATTAAATGCCCCTGCCTTCTCCCGTCTCTTCGCCCCGCGCCGCGATGCCCAGCTCGCCGTCCTTGCTCCAGTGGCATAGCCATGTCACCGCCGATCCAGAGAGCTCGCCGAGCTTCGCTTCCCGCCTATAAAAGGGCACCGCCAGGCCTCCCGAGCTCCTCAACCCACTCCACCATCACCTAATCTTCCTTCCGAGCAGCGAGCCTCGGCCGATAGGCCCTCTAGCCTCGAACCTCACCGAAGTTCTGCCGCCAGTAGAGCTCCACCACCAGCCCTCTCCAGCTACCCTAGCCTCGTCCGACTGCACCCTCGAGCTCAGTGCACTCCACTGGTGCTCCTCGACCTCCTGCCGGAGTGAATCACTGCCGGAACCGCCGTCTCTGATGACCCCCGAGCGCCACCGCCGCCGGAGAAGAAGGGGGCGACGCCATTCGGCCATCTCTAGCTGATCTGCGGGTACGTACGTGTTCGCCGTTGTGCGCTCGTTCTGTCCCCGCGGTCGCCCGACCCCGCCACCGCCCACATCACCGGCGACGACCGCCGGAGCCCCGCCTCCCTCTGTTTTCCTCTCCCCCTCCTGTTCAAACCAGCTGCGGGGCCCGCCCGTCAGTGGCTCGGCTGCGCGCGCGTGAAGCGGTAAGTGGAGGCGCCCCTCCACTTTACGCCTTGGACGTGGCCCCTGTCAGGTTTCTGGTTTTTATTTTAAATTTCAGTTTTGACCAGCAACTTTGACAGGTTATAACTTTTTATCTACAAGTCCAAATCACTTGATTCTTTTTGGCATCTGGTTTGTCTTGAACTCCTTTATTATCTAGTAAAGTTTGGAATTTTTCTCACACTCACAGAATTTCTGGTGATTAAAACAGTGTTATGTGACATTTTCAAATGCTATTTCAAAATATTTTCAGAAGGAAACTTTAGCAACTTTGAAGACCAGGAGTTCTTGGGCAACCCAATAGAGCAAGGCAAGCCATGACATCCATTTCATGAGCATTTCAATGGCATTGCATATTTAAATTAATTATTTCCATTTACTTGCTATATAACAATTCATGGTGAAATACTTTAAAATGCTTAGTTGATGCCAGCTCAAGCTATTGTGATGAACCACTATGCTTGCTAAATGAACCTAGCCGGTTGATCTTGAGTCACCTATCCGGGCTTATTCGTGCAACCACATTTGCCGATATGGGACGGCCTTGACTTGGTCTGGCTCCGTGCTCTTTCACTGGTACCTCCGTCTAGGGAGGGTTATGCGTGTGTGCTGTCCTGATCAAGTAGACGGCGATAACCCTGTGAGCCCAATTGAGTATTGTGACGGCGTCCCGTTTGGGACAGTTTAGTTTGGCCACGACGGTGGCAGGTGTCGCGAGGTGACACAGGGGCCACCCAGGGCTTGACTCTGGGGGAGGATGATTGCCGGTGGTATGATGGGAGGGTCACGGGTCAGGCGGGTTTCGTTGGAGCAACGCTGATCCACCCGAATGGGATCACGAGGTCAGGTGCTCCATGGTGTGGGTAAAGTGTACAACCTCTGCAGAGTGTCAAATCTATTCGAATAGCCGCGTCCACGGTATTGGACAGCCCGTCCAGACCTCACTAGGTGGTCAACCGTAACAGTGATAATAATGATGGAAGAACTCATCTTATGATCGGAAGTACTTGGTGACATATGAGTATTCCGAGGGTTGTGGGACAACCCGAAAGGGAGTAAGTTGATAACCCGAGACAGTAAGTGAATCACCTAAGATTTTAACATGTTACTTGCCATGCTATTGTTTGCTGCATTATTTGGTTGTCATGAGCTTGCAAGTACATTCAAAGTACTCACCTGGCGTATCATGCCAGATGCAGGAGAAGCTGAGGACGGAGGTCCCGATGGCTCAGGCTACGCTAACTAGGCTATGTCCACGGCAGTGTCCCCGTGGTTGGAGTTCCGCTATGTTCCGCTACGCCATAGAAGTATCCAGTAGTACCGAGACCCTGTTGTGTTTCATAAATAATGTAGATACTGTCATAGCACCGAGTGTGCCTTCGGCCTCGCTTTAGATGTAAAATATGAGCTTGTACCCCAAGATTATCAATAAAGTTCAGTTCTGTTCTATTCCAAGTTGTTGAGTGTTTCCAGAAGACATGATCTCTGGGTTGGAAACACTTGTAAACCGGTTCTTTGAGCCGGGGTGCCACTGATTACGTTCAAGAGAAGCTCCCCAAGCTCAAGTCCGCAACTTCCATGAGATACTACGACCTTCACACAGACCACGTGATTCCTTTCTATGGAACTCAAGACCCCGAGGAATATCTCGAGTGGTTGCGCAAGATGGACGACTACCTCAAGCTACTTCAAGTCCCTTCCGAAGATCAGGTGAAGTGCACCACAAGTAACTTCCACGACTACGCGTCGACTGATACATCTCCAACATATCTATAATTTTTTATTGCTCCATGCTATTATATTACCAATCTTGGATGTTTTATATTCATGTTATAGCAACTTTATATCATTTTTTGGGACTAACCTATTGACATAGTGCCCAGTGCAAGTTGTTGCCTTTTGCTTTTTTTTACTTTACAGAAAATCAATACTAAATGGAGTCCAAATGCCACAAAACTTTTTGGAGAATTTTTACTGCCCAGAAGGCACCAGGGGTGCCCAAGAAGTGCACCAAAGGAGGCATGTGGGGCCCACTAGGCACCAGGGCGCGCCAGAGGCCCCTAGCGCACCTTGGTGCCTAGTGGGGACCACAGGAGGCTTCTCCACCGCCTCTCAGCTCTATAAATACTCTAATATTCAAAAAACCCTAGGAAAAAAGAGAGAAAATAGTTTCCGCCGCCACAAGTTCCAGAACTACGAGATCCAATCTAGAGGCCTTTTCCGGCACTCTTCCGGAGGGGTCAACGATCACGGAGGGGTTCTTCATCAACACCCTTGCCCCTCTGATGATGTGTGAGTAGTTTACCATAGACCTACGCGTCCGTAGGCAGTAGCTAGATGGCTTCTTCTCTCTTTTTGATCTTCAATACAATGTTCTCCTCGATGTTCTTGGACATCTATTTGATGTAATGACTTTTTGCGGTGTGTTTGTGGGATCTGGTGAATTGCGAGTTTATGATCAGTTCTATCTATGAATATTGTTTGAGTCTTCTTTGAACTCTTTTATGCATGATTGTAATAGCCTCGTATTTCTTCTCCAAAAGTTTGGTTTGGTTTGGCCAACTAGATTGATTTTTCTTTCCATGGGAAGAGGTGCTTTGTGATGGGTTCGATCTTGCGGTGCTCAATCTCAGTGACAGAAAGAGACATGGCATGCATGTATTGTTGCCATTAAGGATAAAAGATGGGGTCTATTCCTACATGAATAGATCTTGTCTACATCATGTCATTGTTCTTATTGCATTACTCCATTTTTCCATGAACTTAATACACTAGATGCATGCTGGATAGCGGTCGATGTGTGGAGTAATAGTAGTAGATGCAGAATCGTTTCGGTCTACTACTCGTGGACGTGATGCCTATATACATGATCATTGCCTTGGATATCATCATAATTATTTGCTTTTCTATCAATTGCCCAACAGTAATTTGTTTACCCACCGTATGCTATTTTCTTGAGAGAAGCCTCTAGTGAAATCTACGGCCCCCGGGTCTATTTCCTATCATATTATTTTCAGATCTATTAATCCAAAAATCCAAAAATACGTTGCTGCACTTTTTCTTTATTTATTTTGTTTTGTGCTTTTGTTAGATCTATTCAACCAATCTCATACAATTTAATCTATCTCAATAATGAGGAGGGATTGACAACCCCTCTTAGCATTGGGCTGCAAGTATTTGTTATTTGTGTGTAGGTACTGTTTACATAGTTTGGGGGGATCCTCCTACTTGATTGATAACCTTGGGTTCATAACTGAGGGAAATACTTACCATTGTTGTGATGCATCATCTTCTCCTCTTCAGGGAAATACCAATGTAGATACAAGCAATCATCAACATGGTGGCTTCATACACCTTCGAAGACCTTCTACATGACTTGGCCCAAGACGAAGAGAGCTATGCGGCGAGAGTTTTTGCCTTCCACCTACATGGAACATCTTCAACGCCAATTGGAGAACACCATCCAAGGATCTATGTCCATCAACGAGTACTTCAAGGAGATGAAGAAAGCCTTGCGACGTGTCGGCGTGGACGACCCCATTCGGATGAAGTTCCACTTCATGATGGGATTGAACAACGACATCTCCAAGACTATCTTTTGCGAGAACTACGCGTCCCTCGACGACAACTACATTGGTGCTCTCAAGGAGGAACAAGAACATATGAAGGCCAAGGCCTCTTCACCCCAAGCACACTTCGCGACGACCAAGCTCCACGGTAACAAGCATGAGGATAGTACCACCAAGATGTCCAAGCCCGACGAGCTCCAAGACGATGCTTCCAAGTTTGACTTCACCGCCATCCCTCTTTGTGGCATTAACGATGCCGAGTCTACCACGACTCTTTTTGAAGATGGTGCTCCGATGACTACGACTACGGAGCCAATCAAGGACCAAGATTTGGAGGCGAGCGACATAGTGGCGAGTAAGGATGATGCTTTCATATTTGGAGGCGAGAGTGAGATGATCGAGCATGGGATTTTCCCTTCGGTCATGGAGGCGAGTGATGATGTGCTATCTTCGGCCTTCATCCACGACGACGATGACGAGATGGTTGAGCATGGGATTTTCCCTTCGGTCATGGAGGCGAGTGATGATGTGCTATCTTCGGCATTCATCCACGACGACGATGACGAGATGGTTGAGCATGGGATTTTCCTTTTGACCACGGTGACGTATGATGATGAGTTGAGTGACTTGCGCCACCATATTGAGAGTGAGAGTCACTTCACCACTAGCCCCATATATGATGAGTTACCCCAATTCCAATGGGACGAGAGCCACAACCCCCACCACTTGAGTGAGATGAGTGACTCCACCATATGTCACTTTGAGTGCACCTATTTTGAGGGAGTGAGTGAGCCACCACATAGAGAGACTGAGATAGTTGATAGGTCATGTAAGGCCACTTTCAACACTAACAACTTAACCTCTACCTCTATTGTGTCTTGTCATTTGGTGCTAGGTCCCATATACGATGACGCACCGGTCCTTGACGACTTCGTCCCTCCAATGGACAAGATGATGGCCATGGTGGAATATGATGCACCCCCCACATGGTTCCATCAAGTTGATGATGATGACCACCATTTGGTCTTTGCCACCTCACCTACACCACATGTGTGGAATGAGAAAGGTAACATAGGTGAAGGTGATGCTCTTGTCCCACTAGTGGACTATCTTGACATTGATTGCTTGCATGATGTTGCTCCACCTATTGCCATGCTTCATGCTAGTTCGACTTTCCCATGCGATGATTTACCCATTTATGATGAGTTTGATGATTTCCATGAGGAGTCTATTAGTTGTGATGCCATGTTGCATAGGATTTCTTGTGATAATTCTCTCGGTCACATCATGTTTGACAATCCGCTCGACTTGTCATATGCTATGCATGAGATCAACCATATGTTATATTTGCAATCTCATCGTACTGACTATGCATATGCCATTAAAATAAACCCAATTTGCACATATGGCATAGATGACAAGCCCATGGTTATTGGCATTTGTTTCTCTTGTGATGATATTGATATGCTCCCTTTGCATCATTGCCATCATATGCCATGCCATGACCACCTAGCTTCGGATAGGCATTGTTTTGGATGTTGTTCATATTCTCTATATGATGTTTCCCATATTGCTCATGAGGATACCCCCATAGTTTCTTCATACATGTTAAGAGATTTTGATCCATCCCATCCATTGCATGATCACAATAATTATGTGCACAATATGCTCCCCATGAATACTAATGCTATTGATGTGCCATATACTTGTATGCTCAATTTGTATCACCATCATGTTATACATAACAACTATTCATTCATGATGGATGACATGTTCTTATACCATGCATCAAATTTATTTGAGTGATGCCTATCTTGTGCTAACTCTCACGCGCACATGCACATCATAATGGATGATGTGTACATTTACCACACACACAATTTCTTTCATTTGTGTATTTGTGGTGTAGGTACCCATGCTTACTTGTCAACCTCACAATCCCATGAGTTGACGAAACGAGCTCTAGAGAGCAATGATGACTTGGGATCCCGTGGATTGTTTTCACACCGTTCCCATTGCACAAAAACTTCACGCATTTCTTCTACATGGCCCTCACATGGTTATGGGTTATTGTCCATTATATATCCTTTGCCCATATTGCCATGTTCACTTCGCATGATATGCTCATTACCATTTGGATGACATGCTTTGGTGACCCATGCTTTGCATTTCACATGATCCATGATTCTAATACTTGTATGTGTATTTGCAAGCTTGGTGGAGATATTGCTTGTTATTGCCATGTTCCATTTGTGACCCATCCCTATGATGATACATTGATCTTGCTTTGTGTTCGTGCTTGTGATATGTCATGTGCATTTCTTATGCCTACTATTTGCTCACATGACATGATTGCCATGATTTTCCCTAGTGTGTTGCATCTTCGCTCCACTAGTTTGCACGATATGATTGATATGCTTGCTTATGTTGCATCACCCATGGTTTATACTTGCTCATTTCATGCGGTTGATGACAACATTTCCATGCTTTGCACATGATTGCTATTGCTTCTTGTCATATATCTCCATATGTTGCCTCTCCCATGCTAGATGATTTACCATGTATTGAGTGTAACAATGATTATAATCTTGCTAATGAGATTGCCCCCATAGCTTTCTCACATATATTTGGAGATTTTGGCATATTTCTTGTGAAGCATGCTTGTCTTACTTCTTTGCACCATATGCATTGTGCCATGAACATAAAGTTTGTTGCATCATATTCTTCATGCACTTTTTCTACTAGTGGTTACGTGCAAGAGAAGAGAACCATCACGATGGATGATGTGTTTATCTACCATGTGCATACATTCTTTGTTTTGTTGTGTGCATGTGTAGGATACCTAGACTTGGTGTTGACTTCCACTTCACGTGAGTTGACCATTCGAGCTCTTAAGAGTCAGCCACCTTTGACCGATGCGCTTCTACAACGCATTTTCTACCACTTCGACATTCTGAAGGACGCACAAAGACACACTTTCAAGGTGACATCCTTCTTGAGCATGGATATTGTGGATCATACTACTTGTGTTGCTTGCACCATGCGACTGATTGGCCATCTTGGACCACTTGATTGCGCACATGTTAGAGATCTTGCTTCGACTTGTCATTTTCGCCTTTCCATGCGTCATGACATATATACCTTGTGTGTTGCATCCGGCTTGTGGATTACTTGCTCCTATCATATGTTTGGTTGCAACAATGTCACCTCTTCACATATGCCATGTCCCATTGCTTTTCACATGATTGACTTGATTGCCTCACACATGATGAACAATTGCTCTTTCTATTGTGTTGAGTGCCACATGATTTTCACTACACCCTCTGCACGTTATGCTTGGATTGTCTTGCACTTGACCCATGTGTTTAGACACTTCATTTTATTTGGTGTTGTGAATGGTTCATATGCATAGCATAGACCATTTGTTGAGCGCTTTATGCATGCTTGCTATGAACTTGAGGTAGATGCTTATTCTCTTGTCACACATATTTGCATCACTACCTCACATTTACATGCTTGTTTCCATGATGACCTTGATTTTGCTCACATTATGTGCTTATATGCCATGCCACAATCCTATGTCACACCATATGCTATGCTTGATGACGACACTTGTTCTGTGAATCACCACTTTAATGCTTGGTTTTGCACTAACGCTAACCACATTTGTTTTTCCAAGTGTTTGTTGTTCTTGCTTCTTTTGAGGGAATCCCAAGACAGTCGACTTTGGAGAGTGCCCATTTCGAGCTTCAAGACGATGAATACTTGGTGAATGTCCACTTCTACAATGCGAAGCTATCTCTTTCCCATGGTGATTCGGTTTTTGATCCGAGGTCGGATCTTTCCCAAGAGGGAGGGGATGATGCGGAGCACGCTATGGACATTACCATGTCAAGAGTCCGTTTGGCAAGTGACACGTGTGACATCTACTTCACATACATAAATGTGAATCATCTCCTTTACACGTGCTCACTTGACCCCTTCGAGGATGGTATACTACTTGACACCCCTCTCGTGTGCATGCATAGGTATTGTCGGAGCTTTACGAACGAGGAGGAGGAGTGCAAGCGCCAAGTTTCACCTACACCATCCGCGAGGGAAGCGTGGAAGCGAAGATGGAATAAACGGAGCCGCTGCAACCTACAGCCACCAGACATCTCGACGACACCGGACATCCGGTACATGATGCAGCCCAGACAACAAGAAGAGCTACAACTGACGAGTCCTACAGCGGCCGGACGACCGACGACCACCGGACGTCCGATGAGTCCCAGTGACCGAACGATCGACGCCGACCGGACATCCGGTGCCACATGTCCCGAATCCAATTGTAGGACGTCCGACGCCCTCCGGACGTCCGGACCCCCGCGAGCGACCAGACATCCGATAACCACCGGAAGTCCGACACTGCCTGTGCGCAGCCGGGCCTTTGGCCTTGTATCCCTCTCCCACTTACCCCTTCGTGGCTTAAACTATAAATAGAACTCCCCTTCTCCTTTCTAGGGGTAGCAAATAGGATAGATCATTTGTATGTGAGCTTTTCTTCTTACCACATCTCCTCTTGAGAGAGCGAGATTGATACACTCCACTGGAGTTCAAGACCTCCATGGGAGAAGATCCCTAGTGGATTCAAGACCCCATCTAGGGAAGATCCATCTAGGATTCAAGACCTCAACTCCTCACGGATTGGGATGAACTAGCTACCATTTGTATCGTCCATTGTTGGATTTGGATCGTGTATCTCTCCGTGTCTATGTGGATTTAGCATATGTGTGATTGGATCTTGTCTAATGGAGTGTTTCCTCTCTTGTGTTCATCGTGTTCTTCGGGAAATCCCCTCCATTTCGTGATAGATCGGCCATTAGGGTTCCACCCTACATCACCACGTGTCGGATGCACTGGGTGAATTTACTGTAGCAACTGCCGAAAATTGATTTGAAATTTTTTAAAGTGTGTTCGCAAATTCTTCAACTGAAAAGGACGCAGTGAAGACTTTGAATGGTGTCAAATAGAACACACATGAAGAATTTCTGAATAGAGTGGGTTGAGTTGGGAGCAGGTCCGATCACATCCACATAGGTGAAGAAATCAACTTGAAGAAACAGAAATATGTGGATACTGTTGAGGACATTTAAACTCATATAGTAGCACTACTCATAATACCGGCCCTATATAGGAGAGGCAGAGGTGTTCCCGAACTAGATAAAACACTAAAGAGGCAACGAAGCCCACAACCCCAACCACCTGCGCGCCGCCGGCCCCGAGACCCCGACCGGATGCACGCCGCTGCTTGGCTCCCTGCCCGCTGCCGGCCCAGACCATCTGCGCGCGGCCGCCTGGCTCCCTACGCGCCACTGCCCCGACCACCCACGCGCCGCCGCCTGGGTCCCTGAGTACCGACGCCCCGACCAACTGCGCGCCACCGCCCCGACCACATCCCCGCCGTCGTCCTGGCTCCATGCGTGCCGCAGCCCCCGACCACCTATGCAGTGCCACCCCGACCACCTGCATGCCGCCGCCTGTCTCCCTGCGTGCCGTCGGTGTTGACCACCTGCGTGCCGCCGCCACGCCAAGATCCAAGATGGAGGTCCACTACTTGTCTATGTCTGGTCTCCCGTGCTCCTCCCCCCGATTTATTCTCTTCCCACGTCACCATAAGCCAGCCACGGTGAGCATCGTCCCTGTCAACTCTCTCTGACCTTCCCTGTCAACTCTCTCTGAACTTCCCCGCACCTCTCCCAGCTGCAGCGCATGGTGCTTCGTGGCATCCCAAGTGCCATTCCAAAATGGTTGTGCATAGTGCTCCCTTGAAATTCTCTCGTCTGTGTAAAGCTATGGCATCCAACTAATATGGCTAAATTTGTTTAGCAATTTTTTCTCTTTGAACTAGCTGACGAACGTGTTCCTACATATGGATGTGTTGCTCATGTGAAAAATGTGTTAACTGAACTTCACAATCTTGACCGAACTACAAGGATGTTCGTGTCTGATTTACTGTAAAATTTCTCGTTTTCCCCTTTTACAACCATTGAGCTAAATTTTGAGATCTTCAGAGACATTCCATGAAGTTCTACAACAACCATGTGCCAATTCCTACTACGGCTATATGCCCGGTCGCTCAATTTGCGTGACTTGCTACTGCTAGCTACCTTGTTGTAGGGTGGAGACCCTGAGTGGAGATCTTTCATGAATTGGAGGGGGATCCACGAAGAACGCGAAGAACATAGAGAACAAGAGGGGAAATCACAAGAGGAACACTCAAGAACAAGTCCAATCACACATCCACTAGACCAACAAACACATGAGATTCACAAGGTACAAGAACAATCAAAGGGAAACAAGATACATGGTAAAGTTCATCCCAAATCCTATGAAGGAGATGAGCTCTTGATGATCTATATAGATCCTTCCCACAAAGAGGTCTTGAATCCCTAGGGATCTTCTCCAATGGAGGTCTTGAACTCCAATGGAGTGTTCTCTCTCTCAAGAGGAATCCCACAAGGGGAGATACATGAGCTAAGCTCTAATGTCTAGATCTATTCTTTGCTAAGTCTAAATGGAGGAGGAGGAGGAGGAGTATATATAGGTCCAAGACATGAAGGGGTAAGGAGGGACGAAATGGGGATACATGGGCAAATCCCAACAGCCACACGCAGGAGGCCCCGTGCGCATGGGGTAAGTGGAGCCCGTGCGCACGGGGTGTCCAGCGACCTGACGCATTAGCCCATGTGCACGGGCTTGTACCGTGGGCACGGGGGTCCCATGTGCATGGGTTCCAAGGGCCCATGCGCACGGGGTGTCCTGAAGCTTGCTGTCAACCTCCTCGTGGATGCTCGTCGGTGCAGGTGGAACCTTGCCTTCTCCTTGATGGTTCCTTCTCTGTTTCCAAACTTCTCTCGTGGATGGTGTAGGTGCTCTCTTGTCGATGACCTCCCCCATGTCACGTTCATCATTGGGCTCAAACCTATATGGGCACATGGTAGGACGGTCAGGTAGTATACCATCCTCGAGGGAAATAAGAAGACACACATTAAGGATGGAATTCACCTAGTATGATTGAAGTAGAAGTTGGGCGTGTCTCTTAGCAATGGAACTCTTGACATGGTGATGTCCGTAGGATGCTCCACATCATCCCCTATGTCGGCGTTCTAGGAACCAGAGTACTCAGACTTGCCAGCCTGCGGCCCACGGCGTGGCTCCATCGACGGCCTGGTACAGCCCATCCACAAGACCATCAAGACAAGACCCTCGCGAGGGGCCAAGCCTCACGAGGCGGGCGACACCAAGACCTCTGGAGGGAGCAGCATCTCCAGGCGGCCTCCTGAGAAGCGGAGATTTCTATGCAGGTACCCAACCTCATGAGGCTACCATGACGCAAGCCATCATGACCACGGCCAGGCGGGTGCCAGCGGGCACAGAGAAGACAGTTTCCTCTTTGGTGCTAAGGAGGCAAGGACAGGCGTGGGTTCCCGAGGACTCAGGCAAAGGTTTCCATTCCGGTGCAACAAGACCAACACCGCCAGGACGGCAGGAAGGATGTCATCGCCGAGCCCACCGTAGCGTCACGACCAGAAGCTTTGCTGGCGAAGACCACCTTTCGTCAGGATAAGATGTACTACTTGTCCCCTTTCAAATTGGCCGTTGTGGGATCCCTTCCCGCCTACGTTTTGGGGGAAGAGGACCGAGGCCACTATAAATATAGGTTAGCCACCACCACAGAGGGGGACGACTCATTCCCTCACCGGAGCAGACCTCACGAGGTTGTTCATCCCTTGTACTAGTTCATCCTCAGCCCCTCGTGAGGCCAATCCACCACAAAGCAGGAGTAGGGTCTTACACCGCAAGGTGGCCCGAACCTGGGTAAACTGCCGTGTTCATCTTCTTCCTTGTTCATCGAGCTATGTCGTGGGGCGACGGGCTGGTAGGCTGGATAGGTTGAGTTCCTCGCACACGCCCCAGAGTTTGAACCTTACTTGGGTCTGCGGAGCCCTGAATCCGACATTTGGCTTTCTCCACGAGGGACGTAATGCCTTCAACCTGCTGATGAAGGAAGGACAGCTCGGCCTCAGCGGTAGCCCGAGCTGCCTCAGCGGCCTGCTCGCGCTACTCCGCCACAACTAGCCTCTCCTTGAGGGCGTTGGCCTTGCCCTGTAGCTCGTCACGCCGCATGCAGAAGCGAGCCTCCTGCTGCTCCAGCTTTCGGCGATATTCCTCGGCAAGGGTCTCATGGATCCTCATCACCTTCTCATTGACCTCTCGCTGGATCCTCGCTTCTCGAGAAGCGAGGGCATCCTCGGCATCGGCCACTTGGTGCTCCATCACTTCCAGCCGCTCGCGCTCCAGGCTTAGCTCCACCGCCTCCAGCGCCAGCGTGTCGTCGGGCGTGCGGGGCCTTGCCTCGCTCGTGGGTGGCCCGGTCATCGGAGCGACGAGCGCGGCCATGCGCGCCCAGACTCGTTGCTCAAGGATGGCGTTGGAAGCTTGGAGCTCCCTCTCACGCGCCTTTGCCGCTCCACGCCAGCGGTCTGCGGCTCTGGCCTCCTCCAAGGCACGATCGCGAGCCTCCCTCGCTGCGGCCAGGGGCCCCTCCACCTCCGCTCGGGCCTGCTCGCGCTGCAGACGACCAAAGTTGATGGCGACTTACAGCTGGCACCATTCGCGCACCAGGTCCAGGCGCTCTGCCTCGAGGCAGGCATCGATGTCACCGAGCTCCACCCCGAGGCGCCCCAGCGCGCTCGCTGCCTCTCGAAGAAGGTCATGACGGATAGCGTTGTGCCCGCGTGCAATCTCCAGCGCCCGGCCTGGGCTTTCCCCTGTGCCCTGGCCAGCCCGAGAGGCGCGCGAGGCCTCGCCCGCCTCAGGCAGGGGCCCGGGGGCTGGGACTCCTTCGCCCGCTCCTGCAGCTCGAGATGGGGCCCGATGCGAACTCGCCCCGCTGCTTGAAGACGGCGCCGTCTCGCAGGGCGCCCGGCTACTGGCGAGGATCAGCGAGGGAGCCCTCGGCACAGCATCTGTGCCCTAGAGGCCGCCCCAGGAGAAGGGTGCCGGGAGTACGAGTCTGCGGCCTCCCGAGGGTGACCCTGGCTCATATGCAGGCGCCACCTCATGTGCGGCCGCCGGGCTCATGAGGACTAAGGTCGCGACGGGACCAGAGCCCTCTGGAGGACGCGCTTGGAACGTGCTCGCCCCCGCAACGGGATGGATCCTAAGGGGCAAAAGTTAGAAGAGGGTGCAACATGCAAGCGTCAAGGGAAGCGCAAGGTACTTACTCGTCCACGGCTATCCACTTCCTCCTTTTCAGGGTCCGTGGGACAAGGTTGCAACGGCTCCCGAGCCCCTTCCTCTTGCGGGGTACCACAAGGTCCGGAAGGGACGCGCTGCAGGCTGGCGCATAGCCCCCCATGGCAGGGGCGGCAGCTGCGTCCACGGGCGGGGCTCCTCCCCCACCGCCTGTGGGGCTAGGCGCGGCCACCTCAGGAGCATATGGTGGCTCCTGCTCCCCAGCGGCCACCTCAGGAGCATATGGTGGCGCCTGCTCCCCAGCGGCCACGTCAGGAGCATGTGGTGCCGCCTGCTCCCTAGCGGCCACCTCGGGAGCGCACGCCACAGGGCCTCCGAGCACGGGAGTCACCAAGAGGGGGTTGTCACGAGGCCCCTCGTGGCCCTCGGGGAGCAGCCCCCACTCATCGAAGCATGGCATCTTCTCGACGAAAGCCCTCCCGTTTAGGCAGTTATACAAAGGACGTCCCTCGGGAGGAAGCGCGGCGGGCGCCTCACCAGTCAGGAGCTGGAGCACCTCGCACAATGTGTTGGAGGGGAGCGAAGGCACCTGGAGCCTCATGGGGTCGTCAGGGCCGGTGAAGGCCCACATTGGGCGAGTATGGCGCTGGAGCGGAGCGATGCGCCGCCAGACGAATTCCCTCACCCCCAGCCTAGACAAGATGCGCGTGAGCCGCGGGTCAGCAAGCTCCGCGTGCCCCCAGCCGGAGCTCGGCTCCGCCAGCGCTGATGGGATGAGGAGCAGGGGCTGCACGCGGTGGCATCCACATACACCCACTGCTTTCGGAACCCCCTCACATCCGGGTGAAGCGTGAAGTCGATGTCGGAGCCTGCGGTCGCCGCCACCGCCTGAAGCGACACGCACCCCGAGTGTTGCCCACTGTCGACCAAGTGGAGCGAGAAGAAATGGCGGAGTAAGGCCACAAATGGGGCAATGCCCACGAAGGCCTCGCACAAGAAGGTGAAAGCAGAGAGGAGGATGATGGATCGGGGATCCAGATGCAGCGCGTGGATCTGGTAGTGCGAGAGTGCGGCGTTGAAGAAATCGGAAAACGGAGGCAGCAGGCCGGCAAAAAGAGCGTGGAGATGAAGGGGGATCTCGGTGGCCTCCATGTTAGCTAAGGTCTGAGAGGCAGGCCAGACCTTCGTTGCCTTCCACTCGTTGGAATCGGCAGCGATGGTGTGCCAGACCTTGTCCAGCCCCTCCCGGTTGATCACCATGGACCGGTCCAGCACTGGTTCCAGCCCCGGCGAGGGCTCCGCAGCCGCAGGGGTCTTGTTCTTCTTCTTCTTCCTAGGAGCCATGGCAGCGAGATGGGTTCGAGCTGTCGCGGAATCTGGCGAAGAGGGCACAAGTTCACGAGAAGGAGGAGGAGCAGAAGGTAAGCGCACAGCGGGGCAATGATGGCTAAAGTATGTGCACCGAGCAGTTGTCAAGTCGAGCAGTTGCCGAGGCGAGTGGGGAAGTGGAGACGCCCACGTCCCATCAAGTGCCACGCGTCAGCCTGGCCAGCAGGCGATTGGGGCCCGCGGTGCTTCGCCCTTGCCCTTTGGCTTCGCCTCAAAGCCAAGTCCGAGCGCGCCTTGGGCCCGAGGGATACTGTCGGCGTTCTGGGAACCAGGGTACACAGACTTGCCTACCTGCGGCCCATGGCGTGGCTCCATCAATGGCCTGGTATGGCCCATCCACAAGACCATCAAGACAGGACCCTCGCGAGGGGCCAAGCCTCGCGAGGTGGACGACGCCAAGACCTCCGGTGGGAGCAGCCTCTCCAGGCGGCCTCCTAAGGAGCGGAGATTTCTATGCAGGTACCCAGCCTCATGAGGCTACCATGATGCAAGCCATGATGACCACGGCCAGGCGGGCGCCAGCGGGCACAGAGAAGACAGTTTCCTCTTTGGTGCTAAGGAGGCAAGGACAGGCGTGGGTTCGCGAGGACTCAGGCAAAGGTTTCCATTCCGATGCAACAAGACCAAGACCGCCAGGACGGTAGGAAGGATGTCATCGTCGAGCCCACTGAAGTGTCACGACCAGAAGCTTTGCAGGCGAAGGCCACCTTTCAGCAGGATAAGATGTACTACTTGTCCCCTTTCAAATTGGCCGCTGTGGGAGCCCTTGCCACCTACGTTTTGGGGGAAGAGGACCGAGGCCACTATAAATATAGGTTAGCCACCACCACAGAGGGGGACGACTCATTCCCTCACCAAAGCAGACCTCGAGAGATTGTTCATCCCTTGTACTAGTTCATCCTCAGCCCCTCGTGAGGCCAATCCATCACAAAGCAGGAGTAGGGTCTTACACTGCAAGGTGGCCCGAACCTGGGTAAACTGCCATGTTCATCTTCTTCCTTGTTCATCGAGCTAGGCCGTGGGGCGACAGGCTGGTAGGCTAGATAGGTTGAGTTCCTCGCACACGCCCCAGAGTTCGAACCTTACTTGGGTCTGCGGAGCCCTGAATCCGACACCCTCCCCCTTGGGAAAGATCCGTCCTCGGATCAAAATTGAAATCACCTTGGGAAAGAGATGTCGTCATTGTGTAGGAGTGGACGATCACCAAGCGTTCTTCCTCTTGAAGCTCGAAATGGGCACTCTCCAATGTCGCACCGTCTTGTAATTCCTTCAAAAGGAGCAAAGACAACAAACACTTGGAAAAACAGATGTGGTTAGCGTTAGTGCAAAACCAAGCATTCAAGAGGTGATTCATCCAACAAGTGTCGTCATCAAGCATAGCATATGGTGTAACAAAGGATTGTGACATGGCATGTAAGCACAGAAATGGAGCAAACTCAAGAGCATCATGGAAACAATCATGCAAAGGTGAGGTAAAGATGCTAATATGTGTGACAAATGAACAAGCATCTACCTCAATCTCATAGCAAGCATGCACAAAGTGCTCAATGAACGGTCTATGGTAGGCATATGAATCACTCACAACACCAAAGGAAATGAAGTGTCTAATCACATGGGGCAAGACAATCCAAGCATAATGTGCATATGGTGTAGTGAAGATATTGTGGCACTCAACACAATGGAAAGAGCAATTGTTCATCATGTATGAGGCAATCAAGTCAAGCATGTGACAATCAAAGGTGCATGGCATATGTGAAGAAACGACAATGTTGCAACCAAACATATGATACAAGCAAGTAATCCACAAGTCGGATGCAATACACAAGGCATATATGTCATGAGGAATGGCAATGTGGCAATGATAAGTTGAAGCAAGATCGCTAGCATGTGTGCAAAGTGTCATGGTGCAAGCAACACATGAAGTATGATCCACAGTATGCATGCTCATGGTTTGGGTGTTCTCAAAAGAGAAGGATATCACCTCGAAAGCATGTCCTTGTGTGTCCTTTGCAATACCGAAGCACAAGCAAAAGCGGTGTAGAAGCGAGTCATGGTTGAAAGTATGAGGCTCGCTCTCAAGAGCTCGAATGGTCAACTCATGTGAAGTAGAAGTTGACATGACGTCAAAAGATCCTACACATGCACACAACAAGGCAAAGAACGTATGTGAATGGTAGATAAACACATCATCTGTCGTGATGGTTCTCTTCTCTTGGACATAACCATTAGTAGCAAAAGTGCATGAAGAATATGATGCAACAAATTCTATATTCATGGCACTAGACATATGGTGCAAAGAAGGAAGACAAGCATGCTGCACAAGAATTACATTGAAATATCCAAGTATATGCGAGTATGCTATGGGGACAATCTCATTAGCAAGATTAATAGCATTTTTGCACTCAATACATGGCAATTCATCTAGCATGAGAGAGGCAACATATGGAGACATATGACAACATGTAATAGCAATCATGTGCACAGCAAGGAAATAATTGTCATCAACCGCATGAAAGGAGCAAGTATGAATCATTGGTGATGCAACATAAGGAAGCATATCAATCATGGCATGTAAACTAGTAGTGCAAAGATGCAACATACTAGAGGAATCCACTAAACGAACATGGCTGTAATAAGCAATATCTCCACCAAGCTTGCAAATATACATACAAGTACTAGAATCAATCATCATGTGTAATGCAAAGCATGGGTAACAAATGCATGGCAAAGGCATAGGAATGAGCATAGCATGCAAAGTGAACATGGCGATATGGGCAAACGATACATAATGGACAATAAACCATAACCATGTGAGGGCCATGTAGAAGAGAGGCACGAAGTCTTTGCGCGAAGGGAGTGGTGGGAATGAAAATCCATGGGATCCCAAATCATCATTGCTCTCTAGAGCTCGTTTTGTCTACTCATGGGATTGCGAGGTTGATGAGGAAGCACGTGTACCTACACAACAAGTAGACAAACGAAAAAAAGTGTGTGTGTGGTAAATGTACACATCATCCATCATGATGTGTATGTGCATGTGAGCGTTAGCACAAGATAAGCATCGCTGAAAGAAATTTGAGGCGTGGTAGAGAAACATGTCATCCATCATGCAATGATAGTTATTGTGTTCAACATGATTAGGACGCAAATTATAGCAAGTGTGTGGCACAAGAATAGTATCTTTATTCATGGTATGCATATGGTGCACACAATCATGGGAATCATGCAAAGTATAGGATGGGTCAAAATCTCGTGATATGTATGAGGAAACTATGGGGGTCTCCTCATGTGCAATAGCGGAAGCATAATATGGAGAAAATTGACAACATGGGAAACATGCATATCGGAAACTAGGTGGTCATGGCATGGCATATGATGGAAATGATGCAAAGGGAGCATATCAATATCATCACAAGAAAAACAAATGCCAATAACCATGGGCTTGTCATCTATGCCATATGTGCAAATTGGGTTTATTTTAATGGCATATGCATAGTCACTACGATGAGATTGCAAATGTGCCATGTGGTTGATCTCATGCATAGCATATGACAAGTTAAGCAGATTGTTAAACATGATGTGACCAAGATATTTATCACAGAAATCCTAATCAACATGGCATCACAACTAATAGACTCCACATGACAATCATCGAACTCATCATCAATGGGTAAATCATCGCATGGGGAAATCATACTAGCATGAAGCATGGTAATAGGTGGATCAACATCATGCAAGCAATCAATGTCAAGAATGTCCACTAGTGGGACTAGAGCATCACCATCACCTATGTTACCTTTGTCATTCCACTCATGTGGTGTAGGTGAGGTGGTAAGGACCAAATCATGATCATCGTCATCGTCGTGATGGAACCATGTGGGTAGTGCATCACATTCCACCATGGCCATCATCTTGTCCAAAGGAAGGACGAAGTCGTCGTGGATGGGCGCGTCATCAAATATGTGACCTAGCACTAAATGAGAAGACATAATAGAGGTAGAGGTTAAGTTGTTAGAAATTGAAATGGCCTCACAAGACCTAACAACTACCTCACTCCCTCTATGTGGTGGTGGCTCACTCACTCCCTCAAGGTAGGTGCACTGAATGTCACATATGGTGGAGTCACTCAAATCACTTAGGTGGTGGTGGCTCTCCTCACATGGGAATTGGGGCATCTCATCATAGATGGGGCTAGTGGTGAAGTCACTCTCACTCTCAATATGGTGGCATATGTCACTCAACTCATCACCATACGCCTCCTTGGTCAAAGGGAAAATCCCATGCTTAACCATCTCATAGTTGTTGCCATGGATGAAGGCCGAAGATGGCAAATCATCACTCTCGCCTCCAAAAATGGAAGCATCATCTTTGCTCTCCACCATGTCGCTCGCCTCCAAATCTTGATCCTTGAGTTGCTCCGTAGTCGTAGTCATCACCGCGCCGTCTTGAAAAAGATTCTTGGTAGACACGGCATCGTCAATGCCAAAAATAGGAATGGTGGTGAAGTCAAACTTGGGAACATCATCTTGGAGCTTGTCGGGCTTGGACATCTTGGTGGTACTAGCCTCATGCTCGCCGTCTTGGAGCGTGGTCGTCACGAAGTGTGCATGGGGTCGAGTCGACTTGGCCTTCATGAGTTCATGCTCCGCCTTGAGAGCACCGAAGTACATGTCATTGAGGGACTCATAGTTGTTCATGAAGAAAGTCTTCGCGATGTTGTTGTTCAATCCCATCATGACATAGAACTTCATCCAAATGGGGTCATCCACACCGGCTCATCGCAAGGCTTCCTTCATGTTCTTGAAGTACTCGTCGAGGGACTTGGTGTCGGTGTGGAGTCGGCGATCTATGGGGCAGGGCTGCCCCTTTGCTAGTTCGGCTAGGGGTCAATTGGCGCGAAGAGCAAGTACAACACAAGGCACCATGGTTTTACCCAAGTTTGGACCGCTGAGAAGCGTAAAACCCTACTCCTGCTTTGGTGTATTGGGTGAATGTGGAAGAAAGTACCTGGAGCGCTCTCTCCCGGCCAGTCGCTAGGAGAGGGCAGCTGCACGAATACCTATGCGTGTGAGTTGCAAGGGTTCGAACCCCTGTAAATGTTGCCCTGGCCCTCCTTTTATAGCTCAAGGGGTTACCACAGTGGCAAAAAGGTGATTACAGGGTGATTAGAATGATACAGAACTATCATACCTAACTTTGCTAGTTAGGAAAAAAGTGCATTAAATGCAATGCTAGGTGTCAAATGGAGGGTGAACACCGGAAAGGGTGATGCACCGCTTATTCACCTACCTCTTATTAGCTTGACACACCATTAGGAAGGGTATCAATAAAGGTAATCCTCCTTCCCAGCAAGCTGACACGTATGGGCTGCCTCCACCTAATCACCCGCGGGCTCGACACCTCACTGATCAGCGACCAGCTGGCCAGAGAGGTGGAGAGTTGGCGTTCGGTGGGAAGTCCGTGCTCGAGGGGCTTGTCGGGCTGTGACTTGCCGGCTCGCTTTTGCCAGGGTTGGTTGCTTCTGTTGTGAATCTCATGGCTTGCTCCGAGCCTTGGTCTTCTTAATGCACTCCTTGATCTCGCGAAGAGTGGCTTCTCTGGTCTAGTTGTATTATGAAGCTTGATGCTTGCCGGGTGAGCTGCAATACGTCTGTGCATAAGTCAGGGTAGCAAACGCCCATGTTTGTTGCACTGATAGGAGCCCCCGGGCCTAGATCACACGTGTCGCCGGGCATTGTTGGGCTAGGCCCAATAATGCACAGACGCACACGTCGATCTTGGTGGGATTAGGCACTGCGTCTTGGAATCTTCTTTGCTTCTTCATCAATCTGGATTTAAGTCAGCCCCTAGCTTCACCATGATATCTTCAGTGTTTGGACGATGTAGGCCGTTCGCGTCAAAAGCAGGGGCATACGCGCATGCATGACGCCGTTACGGTGCCCGCGCGTGATTTGGGGTAACTGCCATTTCTACCATCACTTCCCCCTTTATCGCAGCCTCCCCCACTTCCCCATGACGCGGATTAGGCACGGGGCATGCGATTGGTGCAGAAGGGCGGCCGTGGTGGTAGTGCTTTGATCATAGGAGCTAGGACGCCGGATTGGCGAAACTGGTCGGTCGTTGGGGCAAGACGCCGGCCAGCGATGCAGGGGGTTGGATTGGTGGAGCGGGGCGGTTGCCCTAGGGTAGTGGAGAGCC
This sequence comes from Thinopyrum elongatum, assembly GCA_011799875.1. NCBI lineage: Eukaryota > Viridiplantae > Streptophyta > Magnoliopsida > Poales > Poaceae > Thinopyrum > Thinopyrum elongatum. The sequence goes on along the minus strand of CM022303.1, from coordinate 386,962,357 downwards.
ATCCCACATGCTCCTCGCTATAGAAGGAGGGGTGCAAGGGCAGCGATGATCATCCACCTTCCTCTCCTTCCTTTCCTTGCTTCTATTTCCACCATGGCGAGAGGAAGAGGCCGAGCTCGTGCTTCGACCACAGTGGCGAGACCTTCTCCTCAACACCACGCTTCTGCTTCGGCTGCGACCATGAAGGCCAGTGCCAGCACACGAGGCAGGCCGCAAGGCGAGGTCAGGGTCGACGTGGCGCCCGTGGTCGAGGTGGACGGGGCGGCACGCTTGTTGTTTCTCCTCCAACCACTCCGCCCCCGGCAGAGGGCCATACAGGGGACACGATGCTTGAGTTCATTGTCTAGCTATAGATCCTCCCCGTAGTCGCCTGTGGCTCCCTCGCCCTTTCGCTAGGGTGATGGAGGTCGACCAGCCACTCAGGCTGTTGCTGCGCACGAGCGGCTGCTGTAATGGCGCCGTGTGGGTGAACGTCGAGTTCCCCGCGCCCCACATCATGCTCCTTAGGCGTGGGTGGAAAACCTTCGCCCGCTTCAAGTTGGTGGAGTCCGACACGCTCTCCATCAAGATCTTTGAGCCTTCAGGCGCTCATCTTTGGTGCTGTGTAGAAAGCTCGAGCGACGATGAAAGCTCCTCCTCGAGCGATAGTGATGAGGAGGACACAGACGGTGAGCCCCCGGTCATCAAGTCCGAAGACGGTGACTCAGACTCCAGCTGAACGCCGGCAGCACCTTCATCACCAGCTGAGTGCATGCAGCACCATCATTTGCAGCTACACCCCGGCAGAGTGATTTGCCGGGGATGACTCGCCTAGCCGCTCACTCCGTCCCTGGCTTCATCTTCCCTGGCGGGGGGGTGCTCTCCCGATCATGTCGGGCTACGTCCCTCTGGTCCTGGCGGGAGGGGTGTGCTCTCCCGATCTTCTCGGGCTGCATCCCTCTGGTCCTGGCGGGGGTGACTAGTGCTCTGCCCAAGCCCTCCTTTTGCCCTCCTTGCACTCGATGTAAACTCTAGGAGGAGAGGTGAAAGCATCAAGAACAGGGGTCCAGAAGGGGAGTGATTAGACCCTTAACAAGTAAAAGTGACAATTTTTAATTTCTTCAAGTTAAGGTTGAGTTTAGCACATGTTAAATCACTCTCAATACATTTCAAGCAAGCATGACAAGAGTATATGCAGCGGAAAGAGTGAAGCATGCAAATTGTAAGAAAGTAAAGGGATGGGATTGGAGTTTGCAAATGCAATGGAGACTTGGAGATTTTTGGCGTGGTTCCAATTGGTGGTGCTATCGTACATCTACGTTGATGGAGACTTCAACCCACGAAGGGTAACGGATGCGCGAGTCCACAGAGGGCTCCACCCATGAAGGGTCCACGAAGAAGCAACCTTGTCTATCCCACCATGGCCATCACCCACGAAGGACTTGCCTCACTTGGGTAGATCTTCACAAAGTAGGCGATCTCCTTGCCCTTACAAACTTATTGGTTCAACTCCACATCTTGACGGAGGCTCCCAAGCGACACCTAACCAATCTATGAGACACCACTCTCCAAAAGGTAATAGACGGTGTGTTGATGATAAACTCCTTGCTCTTGTGCTTCAAATGATAGTCCCACCAACACTCAACCCTCTCTCTCTCTCTCTCTCAGATTTGGCTATGGTGGAAGAGTGATTTGAGTGGAAAGCCACTTGGGGAAGGCTAGAAATCAAGGTTCAAATGGTAGGAATGGATTCTCTTGATCTCAACACATGAGTAGGTGGTTCTCTCTCAGAAAATGTATGGTGGAAGTGTAGGCACGTTTTGATGGCTGTCTCATAAATGGAGAAGGGGGTGGAGGGGTATATATAGCCTCCACATAAAATCCAACCGTTACACACATTTGACTCAGCTCGGTGGGACCGAATGGTTAAACTCGGTGGCACCAATCTGTTCAAAAATGTGAACATTAGGAATCTCGGTGGGACTGACTGGAACAACTTGGTGGGACCGATGTGCTAGGGCTTAGGGCAAACCTCATTTCGGTGGCGCCGATTGCATCAACTCGGTGGGACCAAAGTGAAGCAATAAGGCAAAAGAGAGTTGGTGAAGCCAACTCGGTGAGACCGATTGCATAACTCAGTGAGACCGAAATAAATGCAACAAGTCACAGAGTGATGATGAGGACATGACTACCTTGGATACAACCAAAAATATTACATACATGTATATTTGTGAAGTGATTTCTAATGCAAACTATGTAATAATTTATTTATGTCATCCAGAACAAAAATACTTCACAGACTTTTGTGCCATGTCTAATTGCAGGTGTATGGGACATTTGTACAATCCACATATGAAGATAAGGGGAAAAGAGAAGTTTAGGTGCTGTTCCAAAAGTCCTCTCAGGTCACTTTTGGGCCAAGAGAAGATACAGTCCAAGTCTCTCACGTTTTGGACTCAGATTCGGACTACACAGACATACCTGACTAAAAACGGCAAGAACTCTTTCATACGGACTCCGAATTTGGTGATTCTTTTTTTGTTGAAAAGTAGATTTCGTGCTCTTTCCAACCCAATTGCAGAAGCTAATTCAATATTTGAAACCTCAAAATCGGCTTCTAAATAGATCTTTTTGCCCTCCGAAGTTCGCGAACACAGCTTGTTCCAGTTTTTCAGGCCAGTTTTAGAATTTTTTGACTCCTCATATTAACTTAGAATTGAGTGATTCTTTTTTGCATTTGAAAGCTTGAGTCAGTGCCATTCTTGAGAAAAATTATCAGAAAATTGGCAAAAACTTTTCCAGAGGAAAGTTGGAGAGAAAGTTGTTGGTATATCCTGGTTGGCAGTTATTTCACATCATTATCTTTACTGCTATTGTGGTATTCACTTTTATCTTACTGTCCAGGGCTACTTCATATCCTTTATTGATGCTAGTTGTGCTACGCCGTGACCTCATTAGTGTTCTAGGCTCACGTCTCTAGTCCGGTCTAGCCTAGGACCAGCACAGTACCGTCGTTGAGCATTTATTCAACATTGCATCTCTGAATTGATTATTGCTAATCTTTTGCTATCATATATAGCCAATCCATCTCCACATATTTCTACACTGTGTACACGTACGTTCCCCTGGCAATCGCTTTACTCAATCTTCAGAGTTATTTGACAACGTTAGTTGCCTGTCACCATCTGCTGCATCGTAAGAACTTGTAAGATATTGATATTTGCTTTACTGTGAGCGCTTTACCACCACATCCTAGTAGTTCATAGGAATATTATTCTCGATTTTTTTGTTCCTACTAATCATGGCAGGTTCTGGAGTTGTTAGTTCTTGGGCTTCATCAATCGTGGGAGATTTGCCACCACCTAAGAAAATACAACAACCGTCACAAGAGGAGCAACAACATCAGAATGCACATAATCAGGTTAATGTTTCCATGCCACCATTTACTGGTCAATTTAGGCCTGATTTATATATTGAATGGGAGTACGAAATAAATGCTATATTTGCTTCTCATAATTTTGATAAGCGTAGAAAAGTTAAATCTACGGTTAGTACGTTCAGTAGCTTTGCTTTAGTTTGGTGAAGCGAACATTGTCGGTTATACCCTGATTATATACCTACTACTTGGGATGATTTAAAACTTCTCATGAGAGATAGATTCGTCGATGTTTATTATACTTGTGGCATGATTAAAAAACTAGAACATTTAAAACAAGGTAGTGACACCGTAACAAAATATTATGATGATTTACAAACTACTTTGTTGCATACCTTTTTAGAAGAAAGTGAAGAAGATTTAATGGATAGATTTTGGGGAGGATTAAGCCGTGATATTCAGGAGATACTAATTCATGAAGAGTGTTATCCTATGGACCATTTGTTTCATCTTGCTTGCAAAGCTAAACAGGAAATAAAATGACGTGTTGCCCATAAGGAGAATAAGCACACGGTGCACATTCCAAGAGTTGATACGGTTGTTCCTTCAACTACTAGTTGTACTATGACAACCACATCTGTTGTTGTGAGGACTACATCACCTCCACCATGTGATACATCACCCCCGAGAGTGGCTACATCAGCTGAGTTGATCATAAGAGGTAATGACAAAGGTACTGATCTTCCACCTCTACATGAGAATGAGGAATGCCTTGTCAATTTAAGTGCACTATCTGATCAGCTACCCACTACTTTGATCACACCACCTATTTTAGAGGACTATGTTGATAATTTGACTTTGCCATGTGACCAAACAACTAAAAGATCAACAATTTTGAGTGGACCCATTGAATTAACTATTATTATGAAAGAACCATGTGAATCAGGGAATAAATCAGATTTGGATCAAATACGTTTGAAAATAATTGTGCCAATGTTTAATCATTTTGATATGACCTCTAATCTTGGTGATGATTTTGTGTCAAATGACTTATTGCATGTTTTCTTATTTAAGCAGGTTGTAGCATGTAAATTTGATGCAAGTAAGGTTTATTCACCACTGTTGGGATGGTTTAATGACGAACATTGTCAACCTTTTGAAATGAATAAGGGCTTCACTTATATGTGCAAACTGAGTTGCAATATTTTCATGCCTTCTACTTCTTGTGATAATATTTTGGCTTTAGATTTTATGAACTATGAAGGTTACTCATGTATACATGTGTCATATGTGCAAAAACCAAGGGAAGTAAAAATGGATGACATATACATATACAACATGTACACCATGTCTCTTTTGTTAGCCATATCTCAGATTAAGCAACGCCGAGGACGGCTTTGTTTTCAAGAAGGGGAGGATGATGAGGACATGACTACCTTGGATATGACCAAAAATATTACAAACATGTATATTTGTGAGGTGATTTCTAATGCAAACTATGTAATAATTTATTTATGTCATCCAGAACAAAAATACTTCATAGACTTTTGTGCCATGTCTAATTGCAGGTGTATGGGACATTTGTACAATCCACATATGAAGATAAGGGGAAAAGAGAAGTTTTGGTGTTGTTCCAAAAGTCCTCTCACGTCACTTTTGGGCCAAGAGAAGATAGAGTCCAAGTCTCTCATGTTTTGGACTCAGATTTGGACTGCACAAATATACCTGACTAAAAACGGCAAGAACTCTTTCATACGGACTCCAAATTTGGTGATTCTTTTTTTGTTGAAAAGTAGATTTCGTGCTCTTTCGAACCCAATTGGATTCACCTTAAAATTAATCTGGAGCATTGAGTTATCGATGAAACAATCTGACACTGCATCAGAATCCGAGTCAAACTACAAGTCCAAAGGTGTTGCATCACCTCCACTTGGGCCCATGAGCCTTGTACGACCTAGGGTTAGTTTTAGGCTGCCTTGGGACATACTCCCACCTCCTTGGCCGCGACCCTTTGCTCCTATATAAGTAGATCTATCTAGTAGCTTTTTGCTTGGGATTTGTTTAATTAAAAGTTAGCCATTGCAACTTCATGTACTTCGTTTGTGTCCAACGACCAAACCAAGACCGCTTTCGGATCCCCACCTTTATCAATACTTCATCTATATTCGCAATATTCAGATTGCATTATCATATTCTTGCTTGTTCTTCAATTGCGTGCAGGAATAGACCTTCGTGGTCAGGCTGATCGTGCTTTCAGCATCGTCAGTAACCTCGGGAGATTGGTTTAGCGATTGCTAAGGCGCAACGTCGTGCACATTTGTAGTCGGATCGTCAAAGTAGACTCCACCAAATCGATAGCTATCATCTCATCGAAAGATCGGGACACCCTCGCCTCTATCAGTTGGCAAGGCCATCTCGATGAGATCGAGATCTGTATCGGTGAGACCGAATTGCTAGGGCTTCTGGCAGTGGCTATGTCATATGAACTCGATGGCTCCGGATAGAAAGAATCGTTGGGGCCGAGTTGGAATTTAGGGTTGGGACATATTTGGATGGAGAAAGTGGCTGAGGATCTTGGATCAATATCACTAAGCATTTAAGCAAGCAAGCCATTAAGCAACACCTCATCCCCTTTTAATAGTATTGCTTTCCTGTGGACTCAATGTGATATTGGATCACTAAAATAAAAATGAAGAGTCTTGAGCTTTTGCCAATATTTGTCCTTAGCATTTTGAAGGGGTCCACATCCTCTTGTCCTTGACACGCCATTGTTGAACTTGTATGAAATATACTAGATAAAACCATTAGTTCAACAAGGGATATGTTGACATTAATTACCAAAATCACCCAGGGAGCACTTGTGCTTTCAATCTCCCCCTTTTTGGTAATTGATGACAACATACATCAAAGCTTTAAATAAATGATATGAAGAATAGTAAGCAAAGCTTTGCAGAGACATGTAACATGCATAAGCTCCCCCTACATGTATGCAATCATGTAAAGATAAGATAGAAGAACATGTGAATGCATTGCATGATAGAGTAGATAATGTGTTACATTTATCTTGGCTATATGCATCAGAACAAATAATATGATTGAAAGATGTACCTTCATGTTTATGAATCCCTCTTGCAAACAATATGTGCAACAGCAAGAGATCATCATGCCCATGAGTGTGATGCATATACTTACCTTGTGGTTCTTGAGCTGACTTTTGAAGGAGTAGACTTGAGAAAACAGGGTTAGATAACACAAGAACACTCCAAACAAGAAGGATTCCAAGATCCATAAGAATACCCAGACTAGGATGACATGTAGTGGGTGAGCACTACAAGTGAGTACTTTATTTAGGCATAAACATGTCCCCAAAGATTTAAAGATTTGCAATAAGTTCCAAGGATTTTTTTCCCTTAAGCCTTCCATAGACTCTTTCTCCCCCTGAATCTAACATTGGATAATGGGAGAAGTTAGGGTGAGATAAAATCAGAGCAAAGAAAAACAGAGCAAAGATAGGTCAATTAAGACAGATCAAAACTAGAATCAATCATACTAACATGTCTTTCCCCTCTTAAAGACATGTGACTTCTCTCCTCTTGTTAACATGCATCTTTAGAAAAGCTTAGATGTGCTCTCTTTCTCCTGATTGGTTTGATTTGATAAGCTTTGATGTGCTCCCTCTCTCCCCCTTTGACATCAATTTCCAAGAAGGGCACTTTAGGAACATGAGTCGGGTAGGTGTGGTCCTTGAGAGACACTACAAAGCTGCATGTGGCTTAAGATGCTGGTAGAGGAAAAGAATCATCGAGTGGAGCTAAAGAAAATAGGAAATATAAAATGGCAAAATGTTTTCTCAACGGGGAAATCGGTGATGCTGATATGTTTCCATCGGTGACTCCGAGATAGCAGAGACACTAAGGGTGCTCATCGGTAAGACCGAGTTAGTCCATGTCGGTTGGACCGATAAATTGTGTACAAGGAAACCTTGTATTTCAGGCTGGCCAACGGGCTTGGATCGGTGAGACCGAGTTCAACACAAAGGAAAATTTTGTCATCTCAGCTCACTTGGCAAATGAAATTTCACAAGGATTTTCAAGGAATTGTCATAAGGATTTGCAATGAAATAACTGTAGATAAAGAGACAAATGAAAGAGAAAAACAAAAGAGATCTAGATGAAGTTTTTTTAAGAATAGAAGGGAAACACTCTAGTAAGATGTAACATCCCAAAGTTTCAAATTTGTATTGTTAATAGGATCATTCTTTTTATCATGATTTCTATGCATATTTGAATTTTCTGAATATTAAAATCATTATTGCAACTTAAGGCAAATTCTTGGAGTGGAGATAACATGACTTCTCCCCTGTTATAAAAAGTTCAGAATGACCAGAATATTATTTGTAGTTTACCTGATGTACTTTGCAATTTTATGATCTCCAAACTAATTTTTTAGACTTGTTTTATACCGCCCTTTGTGTGCTCTTTATTGCATAAAAGTTAATTTCCAAAATTGCATTAGTGATGGTACTAGTTTTCCTGTAGTATGTACTGGTATTATGATTTTACTGTGTGTTTTTAGTATTTTAGTAGTTATTCTAGAATTTTAGTTTTAGCCACGATATATTTTCCTATACAGTATATCTTCGTAGATATTACTATTCATCTGGGCCAGCAGCAGCCCAACTCCTATTCGTCGCCCTGTGTGCTAGAGTAGCTGCACAGCGTCTGCAGGCCGGCCCATTTCTCGCACAGCCGCAGTCCACCCCGCAGTTCACGTTTTCTTTTTCTTTTCTTCCTTCTCTCCCGCTGACACCTGGGGCCTACGTGGTCATCTCTCTCATCTCGCCTAGTTTCCTGCATGCACACGAGTTCGTCTCCTGATCAAAATCTTTGATCAATTTGATCTGTTCTTGACCTTTCACCCATGCCCGGCCCTTTATAAATTCTGCCCGAATCCTCCTCTACCGATTTTCACAAAAATTGAATCCTCCCATGCCCTAGAGCTCTGCCCCGATCTCGCTGAAGTTGGCCGTCCAGAAGCTTTCCATCGGTCGATTCTGTCACATCTGAAGGTTCCTAGCACCTCCCTTCTCCTTTGTGATCTTTGACTTGGTTCCCTCTCTCTCCATGAGTCTTTATCTCGAGCAGGGGAGCACCAGATCGCCCGCATCAAGGACAACCGAAAGCAGGCTCGCCTCTGACGAACTCCAGCCACTCATCATCGCCACCGGAGGATCTCCCAGTCATCGCCAATGCCAACCGAGTACGCCCCATCATTTCTAACATCACCTAAGTCACCTCCGTTGATCTTTGTGTCCTCCCCTCACCTCGCCTTCATCGGAGAACCATCGGAGGAGCGCCGTCACCCATGCCCGAACTGCCGTCGTCGTCTCCTTCACTCATGATTGTCCGGAGTGTGAAGCAGATCGGAATTTAGCGTTATAATACTTCAGCACCATTCAAGGCAAGTTGCACTTTTGATTATGCTCATCCTATATTTCTGCTATGCATGTGTAGTTGTTGTGATATGTTATATGTTTGGTTGATCATTATGTTCTATGTAATGTCATGTTTTGGTATTGACTGTGTTGTGTGATGATGTGAGTAGCTTGCGATGGTAGACGTGGGTATGTGTCGAGTGATGCATGGAAGTGGTGAGTCCTTATAGTTGTAGGCTCGGGACTTTTTCTCAGGTGAATGTGTCAATGGTTGAGCGCTCTATTGTCCCTAGAGAATGTGCCATGGCTGAGCACACTTGAGGTTTCGGGGCTTAAATCAGGTGAATGTGTTGATGGCTGAGCGCTCTATTGTCCCTAGAGAATGCTCCATGAATGAGCGCACTTGAGACTTCTTGAAGATCTTTCTCATATCATCCTTTGTTTCTGAGGGTTCCCGGCCGTGTGTAGTTTAGCCTCGTGTCGTCTGTGCTTGAGTAAACCTTGACCAGTTAAGTGGAGGTAGGTGAAGTTAGCTTTATGCCACACCAAACTTGAGTGTTCTGTTTTTCATACCTTGCTTGTGGATGTAGGTTTGCTATATCATAATGTGTGATTTTCCAATACTTTCAATGTATTGACCCTTGTGGCTGCAACTTATCATGTTGCAGGATTTTCAGATGATCAGTGAGATACAGTAGGGTTGCGAGTCTTCACTCAGCATTTTCGCCAGTGGGCCTTGATGGGACTCATCGTTCGCTTATGCTACATTTTCATTGTTATTATTGAATAAAGCTAGCTATGTGCTACTTGGTTTTGTAATACTTTATAAATTCTGGATCATACATTGTAGTAAAGGATGCACTTGTTACTTTGATATTCATATGTATTGTGTGTGCTAGCGAGTCAATCTAGGGACTAGCATGGTAAGCACAGAGACATCGAATCTTATCAGGTTCGGGTCGTTACATAAGAAAACATGCAATGGAAATACAAAGTACAAAAGAACACTTGAGAACTTCATCTAGAGATGGTCGGCGACAAAGTCACCTATGTTAGAGTATATTGACTTAGGAGTCAAGTGAGATCACTTGATCATAGGTCATACTCATTGTTTAAGCTCAAAATGGGGTTGCCATTTTTCACTTAAGCATTTTGATGTATTCACACCTTGTTGAGTTGCTTTAACTCATGACTTGGAGTAAAGCTTCTCTAAGATGGAATGGCATGCCTTGGGTTGTGGTGTTGATCTTGAACATGTAGTTGAACTTATATTGGATGCTCAAAGTTGATGTAGTTGGGAGCACCCTTTGGAGTTGAAGTTCATCTTCCTACATGAGTTAGTTTTGCAAGGAAGAGCACTTGTATCCAAATTGACAATCATGAAACTTGATACCAATTGAAATTTGATATATAGAAATAGTCAAAGGATATGTTGAGTCAGTTCATGCTTCCTTGAATTCAACAACCAAACCATAGATACTCGGTTAAGTAGAAATTGCTCAAAATGTGAGTGACTTTCAATCACATAGTTTTAGGCTCATCCAAGTACCTACATGGGTTAGACAACATGCAAGGGTGCAAATATACATCCAAGACAAATGATCATCATCATAAGAGAAATATCAAGGATTAGTCAGCAAGGCTCATGCCTTGCGTGTATCCATATGGACTCTCTATTCCAAGTTTGAGGCATCAATGATATTCAATTCACCTCTCAAACGGCAAAATACCTTTTCATCAAGTGGTTTAGTGAATATATTCGCCAATTGCTTATCGGTATGAACATGCTTAAGATTGTTGTCTCCTTTTGCAACATGATCACGAATGAAATGATGACGAACTTCAATATGCTTAGTTCGAGAATGTTGCACGGGATTATGAGCAATCTTAATAGCACTCTCATTGTCACAAAGCAATGGAACATGTTTGACATGTATCCCATAATCTTTAAGAGTTTGGGTCATCAAAAGTAATTGAGCACAACATGATCCGGCAGCAATGTATTCCGCTTCGGCGGTGGATAAGGATACCGAGTTTTGTTTCTTGGAGGACCAAGAGACAAGGGATGTACCAAGAAATTGACAAGTACCCGAAGTAGACTTCCTATCGACCTTGTCACAGGCATAGTCCGAGTAGGAATAGCCAACAAGATCAAAAGATGACCTCTTAGGATACCAAATGCCAAAGTTTGGTGTATGAATTAAGTATCTCACTATCCTTTTCATGGCCTTAAGATGACACTCTTTAGGAGTCGCTTGATATCGTGCACCTTTGCACACACTTAGCATAATATCGAGACGGGAGGCACATAGATATAACAATGAACCAATCATAGAACGGTTCTGCCGGATTGGCAGGGAGGGGCGGTTGCCTCTCCTGAGTGAGGAGCCAGCCCCGGCCATGTTTGCCTATAAAAGGGGACGCGGGCGAGGTGCTGGCTCACACCCATCTCCTTCTTATTTCTTCTGACATCACTCCCTCATCATGGTGAGGGGAAGAGGGCGTAGTGGCACTCCAGTAGTGGCGACAAGGGCCTCTACTCGACAGTGCCTCCCTCCTCCCCTCGGGGATGCGGAAGCGGAGCCCACTACGAGGGGAGGTGGGAGAGGATGAGGTCGTGATCGCCGCGGTGCTCGGGGTCGAGGGGGACGAGGTGGTGCTTTGATCGTACCTCCCCCTACTGCCCAAGATCCTAATGAAGGCCACGTCAGGAACCAGCCACTGGAGTTCATCGTCAAGCTGTGAGGACCCACGCGCAGCCGCCTTCGGCTTCCTACTCCATTCACAAGGGTGATGGAGATCGAGCAGCCGCCGGGGTTGAGGCTGCACATGAGGGGCTGTTGTAACGGCAGCATGTGGGCGGACGTAGAGTTCCCCGCTCCTCATGTCATGCTTCTCCGGCATGGTTGGAAGAATTTTGCTCATGCCCATAGCTTGGCGGCCGGGCATGTCCTTCATTTCAAGTTAATGGATGCCACCCTGCTCTCCGTCAAGGTCTTCGGACACTCGGGTGCTCGCTTAGGGTGCTGCGCGAAGAGCTCGACCAATGACGAAAGCTCCTCCTCGAGTGATAGCGACGACGAGGACAGTGACGGCGATGACGACGGCGCCAATGGAGAGGACGACGGCTCCGACTCTGGCTAAACACCAGCCGCACCGTCACCGTCAGGCGGCAGCACCATCATTTGCACCTACACCTCCTCTCCGACAAGGCAATTTACCGGGGAGTTGGATGTGGAGGTGTGGATTGTGCCCCCGGCTCCTCCAGCAGCCTTCCAGCTGGGCCTCAGCAGGCTTCCGCGTGGGTTGCGGCTTCGTTCGCCCTGCCGCGTCCTGCTGGCCCTGGTGGCGGTGGCCAGGGGGTCGTCTCCGCCACTCTCTTCACCATCACCTTCACCCGCGCCCTCTCGCTCTTGTCAGGCTCCTTGTCATGGGGCCTGACGGGGTCAGGCTGGGCTTCTGCCCAAGCACTCCTTTTGCCCTCCTCGCCTCCCGTGGTAGTTCCTAGGGGGAGAGGGACAAGAAAGGGATTACGGGGCACTTATCTTTTTTCAGTCTAAAATGTGTAGGCATCTGCCAAACTTTAATCTAAATTATGTAATCTGTTTTATCCATGCTTGTGTTCTCTAAGAATTGTACTTGCTTATCAGCATATTAATGAAAAAGACAAGCCTTGCTGAGTACTTGTCAATGTGTCATGTCCATGCAGAGGCGAGATGCCTCTATATGTTTAAGTAAACAAGTTTTCTCCGGCAAGCTATCTTGCCGCTGCCTTTCGTTTGTTGCCGCGAGGCTTGGCTTACCGGGCACAAAACTACGGAAAGGGACCAGCTCCTCGTCAAACTCCCTCTGTCAAAGGCCACTACAACCATCCTGACCGAAGCAATGTTCGGGACGCAGGATGGGAGCACCTATGCTTTGAAGGTGACGAGGTTTTCATATGCACAAGTTTTCACCTTACAGAACATGTATGGATAAGAAGTAACTTATCTGCTTGGCTTGTCGGGGACTGATATGTAGGCTTGTCTTCATTTCTTCTCTTCGGGACCAGGTCCATGGCAAGAAACCTGCAGCTTAGTGCAGAGGAAAACAATGCTACATGTGCCCTGATCTACATGATCATGCTATGCTTATGCATGCATGCAAGTTTTAGGGGCCCCCAGCGCTTCGTTTATTTATCTGCTGCTCAGGGTCTACGCCTGGCTTTGTACAAAGGGTTACATGCAACATTGGCAAAGCTTGTACAAAAGGGGGCTGCCGGGCAGGGCCCGACAGCCGCACCTTCTGGGTAGAACTTACGGAGATGCTCAATGTTCCATGAGTTTTGCAACTGAATGCCATCTCCGGTCTCCAGACGGACTGCGCCAGGTCTGGTGACTCGTACTACCCGATAAGGGCCTTCCCACTTCGGCGTCAACTTGTTTGCACCCTTGGAGGACTGAATGCGCCTAAGGACAAGGTCGCCTTCCTCAAGGCTCCGGGCATGAACCCTGCGACTGTGATAGCGACGCAGGGCTTGCTGGTAGCGTGCAGCACGCGTAGCAGTCCGGAGATGGTTCTCCTCAAGTAGCACAGCATCGTCACGCCGGTGTTGTTCTTGCGCTACTTCATCGTAGGCAAGCACTCGAGGTGACCCGTATATGAGTTCCGTGGGGATCACTGCTTCTGCCCCATAGACTAGGGAGAAGGGAGTCTGGCCGGTAGCTCGATATGGTGTCGTTCTAAGGGACCAAAGAACCACCGACAGCTCATCGATCCATCGCCTACCACACTTCTGCAGCCTATCAAATGTTCTTGTCTTGAGTCCTCACAGCACTTCACATTCACCCTCTCAGCTTGTCCATTGCTTCTGGGATGAGCAACAGAGGCAAATGAGACCTTGCTTCTGAGGGCATGAATGTACTGCATGAAGGTGCAGATTGTGAATTGGGTGCCATTGTCAGTGATGACTCTGGCGGGTACTCCGAAATGGCACACCAATCCTTTCAAGAACTTGATAGCTGACTGTGCGATCACCTTCCTCACGGGCTCCACTTCCGGCCACTTTGTGAACTTGTCAATGGTGACGTACAATTACTCAAAGCCCCTGGTAGCATGGGGGAAGGGGCCCAAGATGTCGAGCCCCCAAACCAAAAAGGTCCATGACAAAGGGATCGTCTAGAGAGCTTGAGCAGGTTGATGGATATTCTTGGAGTGGAACTGGCAGGCTTCACATCTAGTGACTAGCTCGATTGCATCTTGGAGGGCCGTGGGCCAGTAGAAACCTTGCCGGAAAGCCTTTCCAACCAGGGCCGTTGATCCAATATGGGAGCCGCACATGCCTTTGTGTATTTCCGCCAGTAATTCCTTCCCTTCTTCCCGGCAAACGCACTTTAATTTCACACCGTTGGGCCTCCTTCTGTATAGTACGTCATCGATAAACTGATACATACTGGCCCTCCGGGCTACTCTTTCAGCTTCTTCTTGGTCTGTGGGAAGTTCTCCTATTTGGAGGTAATGGACTATGTGTCGTGCCCAAGTTCGAGCCTGGGGTTCGACAACCAGGATCAGTGGCACCTTCTCGTTCGTGGGAGCGCACGCCTCAACCGCGAGAATTGGAAGTTCGGTGGGAGGGTGTTGCTCACCAAGCGAAGTGGAGTTGTTCCCGCCAACCTCTCTGCCGGGGGCTTCAGGAAGCTCTGCCGGGAGAAGCTTGCCGGAGTCCAGTTTCCTCCTCTTTCTGGCCATTGTTGCCGAGGATACGGAGGGATGAGTCAGGTGGAGAACAAAAGTCCCTGGTTCCATAGGAAGCTTTTGCGCAGCACACTTTGACAGATGATCAGCTATGCTGTTTTCCGCACGGGGTACGTGCTCTGTTTGCAATCCGTCAATGCACTCCTCTAGCTTTCTCACTTCCTCCATGTATGCCTCCATTAATGGACTTTGATAATCCTTGTTTACTTGCCTGACCACAAGTTGTGAGTCTCCGCGAATGATCAACTTCTTGATTCCGAGTTCTGTCGCGATCCTGAGCCCGACAAGGAGTACTTCATATTCTGCAGTGTTGTTGGTAGCTTCCTCCCGGGGGAAATGCATTTGAACCACGTACTTGAGGTGTTCCCCAGTGGGTGCGATGAGAAGCACGCCAGCTCCCGCAGCATGTAGGGAGAAGGCACCATCAAAGTACATGATCCAATCTTGGGGTGCTTCCCTGCCTGGGATAATTGTCTCCGGCATTTCTTCATCTGGAGTTGGTGCCATTCTGCAATAAACTCCGCCAATGCTCTTCTCTGAATAGTTGACGTGCTCTCAAACTTCAAACCAAAGCTTGATAACTCCAAAGCCCACTCCACTATTCTGCCAGTGGCCTCAAGGTTTCGCAGTATGCATTGCAAGGGGAAGCTGGTAACAACCGTGATCTCGTGGGCTTGGAAGTAGTGGCGCAGTTTCCTTGAGGCCATGATGAGGCCAAAGATCAACTTTTGCATGCCAGAGTACCTTGATCTAGCCCCCTGCAGTAGGGATCTGACAAAGTACACTGGCCGCTGCACCACCTTCTTCCTTGTCGCGATCCTGGAATTGTCTCCGCTGCCCTGCTCCTCTTTATTCTGATCTGCATCTGATCTTGCCGGGATGAGTTTGCTTTCCTCTCCAGAGGGGACGGTAGTTGCGGCTACTCCTTCATCTACCTCTCATTATGCCACCAGTGATGCACTAACCACTTGATTGGTTGCCGCCAGGTATAGCAGCAACGGCTCTTGTAGTTTAGGAGCAACCAAGGTGGGAACAGAGGAAAGGTAGGTCTTCAAAACTTGCAGCGCGGCATCTGCCTCCGGGGTCCATTCCACAAGCCTGCCTTTTTCAAGATTTTGAAAAATGGCAGGGCGCGCTCGGCGGACTTGGAAATGAACCTGCTCAGTGCGGCAACACATCTAGTCAAACGCCTCATGTCTTTGACTGTCCTGGGTGCTTGAATCTGCTCGATCGTCTTGATCTAGTCAGGGTTGGCCTGTATCCCCTGGTGGGACACAAAGAAGCTAAGTAGCTTGCTGGAAGGAATGCCAAACACACACTTCTCCGGGTTCAGTTTCAAGTGATCTTGCGTAGATTTGCAAAGGTCTCTTCCAAGTCTTGAATGAGAGTTGATTTGTCCTTGGTTTTGACCACTATATCATCCATGTAGGCTTCAATATTCCTGTGCAGCTGGGACTCAAAGCCAATCTGTACTGCTCTTGCAAAAGTGGATCCAGTGCTTTTTAACCCAAAGGGCATTCGTACAAAATAGAACATGCCACATGGGGTTATAAACGCGGTCTTCTCTTCGTCTTCCTTAGACATGAAAATCTGGTGGTACCCGGTGTAGGCATCCAAGAAGGAAAGTAGGTCGCACACAGAGGTGGAATCCACAATCTGATCAATGCGCGGCAAGGGGAATGGGTCCTTCGGGCATGTTTTATTCAGGTCTGTGAAATCTATGCAAAGCCCCCACTTCCCATTCGCCTTGCGCACCACCAGAGGATTCGCCAACCAAGTTGGATGCAATACCCCTCTGACCAAACCAGCAGCTTCGAGTTTCTTGATCTCTTCGGCAATAAACTGCTACTGCTCCAAAGCTTGCTTTCGGACCTTCTGTTTGACGGGTCGGGCATGTGTGCAGACAGCAAGGTGGTGCTCAATTACCTTCTTGGGAACACCGGGGATGTTAGATGGTTGCCAAGCAAACACATCGACATTCGCCCACAGGAAGGCAACAAGCGCGCTTTTCTATTTGTCATCGAGGGTGGAGCTGATAGTAAATGTACCATCAGTGCCAACCAGCCCTGCCGGGACCTTCTTCATAGCGGGTGCGGCAACCTTTGAACTCTTGCTATTGGAACTCTCCAGCAAGTCATCAACAGGTGCAGCGCACCCCGGAGAGGCGCACTTCCCGGATTCTTTGCGGGCATCCTTGCTAGCTTACTTCCCTCTCTTGCTTTCCTTGGCGGGAGCGGTGGTTTCTGCGGCCTCTGCGGTGACTGCTTCTCGGTACATCTTATCCATGCATATAATTGTGTCCTTCTTATCTGATGGAATGGAAATGACGCCCATTGGCCCTGGCATCTTCAGCGTGTTGTAGGCATAGTGGGATGTTGTTGTAGGCATAGTGGGATGCCGCCATGAATTTTGCAGGGCTGGGTGACCAGGGATTCCATTGTACGGTAGGGGGAGGTCGACCACATCAAACACGATCTTCTCAGTCCGGTAGTTTAGCCCCACCCCCCCCCCCCCCGAATGTTACCGATAGTGTGATCTTCCCCTTAGGACGACTCCTACCGGGGTTGATCCCTTGGAAAGTACCAATGACCTTGAGCTCTTCATCTGCTATCTGGAGCTTGCTGATGACCTTGGGAGAAATGAGATTCAACCCGGCCCTGCCGTCAACCAACATCTTTGTGACCTTGAGGTTGCGGATCGTTGGTGAAACCAACAATGGCAAACACCCTACCGTGGTGGTGCGGTCAGGGTGATCCTCTTCATCAAAGATGATGGGCGTGCGGGACCACTTGACTGGCTTCCGAGAATCTACCGCCGGCTCCACGGCATTGACCTCACACGCCCACTGTTTAAGCTGGCGGTGAGAGGAATGCAAGGATGCACCTCCGTCAATGCATAGGGCGTCAGTGGCCTTCTGGATCTCCTGCTCACTGGTTTCCTCTTCATCTCCTTCATCACTCTCGACATCGCATCCCTTCTTCTCATGGCCTCTGGTAGGCCTCCCCTGATACTGAGGGGCCTTGCCGGGGCAACCTCCTCTGCCGCCTCGGCCCTTTCCGCCAACGCCATCTTGATCTCTCTCTTTGTCTCGCTTCTCGTATTCAGCCTTCTGCTTCTTGACGAGTTGCTCAACCTGATGACACTCTTGAAGATCATGGCCTTTGGTCCGATGGATCTTGCAGTATGGCCCATCAGCCTTCCCAGCCTTCTCGACAGCCGCGGTTTCCCGGCAATCAGTGCATGCGGCAACTTCCTTGCTGGGAGCCTCGGTCTTGGCCTTCTTGCCGGCACCAGGAGTGCTCGATCCTTCAGCAGCTAGCACTGCTTTATCCTTGCGTTTCTGGTTGTGTTTCTTGTTCTTCTTCTTCTGACTGGTGACATCATCGTCCTCTGAGTCAACGTTGACACCATCCTCTTCACCGGGGAGACGCCTCCCCTCCTCTGTTCAGGCACACTTATCCGACAAAGTGTACATCTCATTCACAGTCTTGGGCAACCGTACGTTCATCTTGGAACGTACCCTGTGGTTGCGTATGTTGGACTGGAATGCAGCTATCACCGCTGCCGGGTAGATGTTTGGAATGTTCCTGTGCACCCGGCTGAACCTCCGCATGTATTTCCGCAAACTCTCTCCTTCCTTCTGTGGTAGGAGCTTCAAGTCACTGGGCCGCCCTGGTTCTTGATGACCACCCGTGAAGGCGCCAACAAATTCATGGCACAGGTCTGCCCAGGTCGAGATGGAGTTCTCCGGCAAGTGCATCAGCCACGACCTCACATTTGGCTTGAGTGCTAAAGGGAAGTAGTTGGCGAATACCTTCTCATCTCTTCCTCTGGCGGCTTGAACAGCAATGGTGTAGATGCTCAAGAACTCTGCCGGGTTCAATCTTCCATCGTACTTTTCCGGTATCTCTGGCTTGAATGTACGGGCAGATGGCCAACGGACTTGCCGCAGCTCGCGAGTGAAGGCGGGGCACCCAACCTCGAAAGGCAAGTATCCGTCTTCACCAGGCATGGGCTCATCGACGTCGGGGCCATTGCGCCTATCAGACTGGTGGCGGGTTTCGTGGTGTCGTGCGATGGTGACGCGTGCGTCCTCCCTTCGCCTGTCTTCCGGGACTCGTCGCTGGTCTCGACGTGCCCGGTGATCAGATGAAGCCATCGATACATCATCGGGTTCTTGGCCACATGGCTCTGGTGTGGCCCCTGCGCTGGCTGCCGTGGAGGGGATTGCACCGTGGGGGTGGCCCCTTCGGCACGGCTAGCGGCTCGGGCTGTTGTCGCCGCCTGTGGAGGCCGTGGCGGTCCTCCCCGCTGTGATCCTCTTGCCTCAGCGAAACCAATCAAGCTCTGAATGGTGGCCCTCCACTCATCCATCTGATCGATCGCCAGCGGAAATCTCAACAGAAGTTGGGCCCGCGCCATGGCTTCCAAAAAGTGGTGCTTGGCATAGATGACAACATAGATCGTGACATTGCCTGGCTTCTGATGGTGCCGGTAGCGACGGCACCATGCTCTCGTCGCCGCGAGCCGGTCGCCAGGGTGGCGTGGCAACGAGGTGGATGCGCTTGGGGATCGGCAACCCCATTCGGCGCATTGTCTCGGCTAGTTTGTCCTGGGGGTGGCGCGTGTCTAGGAGCCGCACCCGCAGCGGGGGCGACTAGAGGGTTGCGGTTTCCCCCAGAACGAGCGCCATCGCTGCGGCTGTGTCCCTCAGTGGGGCGGAGAGGTGGAGACAGAACAATCTCTCCACCCGCATCTTGTGGAGCATGGCCGCTGGGATGCTGTTGACGTTGTCCTCCTCCGGCGCCTCCCGCTCCCGTTTCGGCCGCAGGGGGAATGGCAACGACGCCACCTGTGCCGGCCACGTCCCCCGCAGCGCCCACGTCCCCATGCGCCTCCGTAGCCCCCACGGCATCAGTGGCCGCATGCAAAGGAGCCTTCGAGGTGGACGGGTGAACTGCAGCACTGGGCTTTTTTTTTGGCGCCATGGAAGATGAAGTCGTCGATGAAGAAGGCGATGAAGATGATGATGACGCACTGCTTACACCCTCGGGTTCGCGCAAGTGCCTCCCCCTACCTGGCGCGCCAAAGATGTCATGGTATAACACGGCCACCTATGGGACCATCGGCCCCTTGTGGTTCGGCAAGGGGGAAGAGCACATTGCACAAAGAGCGGAGAGCGTAGAGCAGCACGGCAGCGATGACACGGGCAATTTTTACCCAGGTTCGGGCCGCCGCGAGGCGTAAAACCCTACTCCTGCTTTGGTGGATTGATGAACGGACCGTGGTGGAGGCACATCACTCTAGCCCGGCAAGGTCGCCTTGGGACGAGAGCAGCGACGGGTGTATGAGTGTACAAGGGTCCAAATCCTTTCTAAGGTTGCCACGGCCCTCCTTTTATAGGTTAAAGGGGTTACCATAATGTCAAAACAGTCATTATCCAGTGATTAGATAGCCACAATGCTATCATACCTAACTCTACAGACAGGTCAAGGTGCATTAAATGCACCGCTTAGTGTCACATGGCGGGGGAGCCCGGCAAGCCTTGTCGTGCCATTCATCCACCTTCTCACCTGCCTGCGTGACACGCCTCTGGACGGGTGTCATTTGAGGGTGATCTTCCTCAGAAAAGGCTACCACGTGCTATGGAACAGCCACTTAATCACTTGGGGCCTCGACACCGCACTGGGAGGTGACTTGCATCATCGTGAGGTGGAGCGGTGGCGTCTTGGCGGGGCGATCCACCCTTGGTGCCCCCGGCAAGCTTGCCGGGGGAGTCTTGAGACTTGTCTCCGGGGTGACCTCGACCTTGTCAGGCTTGCCTGCCCGGCAAGGGAGGTTTTTCCTTAGTGATATCCTGCTTCATTGGATTGTCTTGGTCTTCTTGATCCGCCTTCTGATTCCTCAAAGGGCTATATCTTCTGCTTGGCCTTGCCTTAGATGCTGTAATCTTGCCCTTGAGCATGTGTACAGTCTGGGCAACATACACATGGGTTTGTTGCACCGACAATGATTCTCCCGGTTTGAATGTCATCAAAGATTTGTTCGACGGGATGATCTCTTGAGACTCTTGCTCTAACTCGTGAGAGCTTATGCTTGGGTTGGGGTGGAACAACCTCATCATCTTCTTCTTCATTGTTGGTGGTGTTGTCGTTCACTTGTGGAGGTGGAGAAGGAGGTCGAGGTGGTTCATCTTGATGTACTTCCTCATTTCCTTCGTCTTGACATGTTCCACTTGTGGATGCCTCCAAGTCAACTTGTTGTTCACCTTGATGTGAAGTTGAGGCTTCCACTTGAATGGATGAAGTGCTCTCCTTCACCTCCGTTGGGCGAATCTTGCCAATGGACAAAACTTGGATTGCTTCCAATGGATCTTTGTCTCCTACATCAATTGGCAATTGCTCTACTTGCGAGCAGTTAGATTCATCAAACTTCACATCTACCGTCTCTTCAACCTTTCGGGTGAAATTTTTGTAGACACAGTAAGTGTGAGAGTTTGAACCGTAACTGAGTAGGAAACCTTCATGAGATTTAGGACCAAATTTTGAATGATGATGCTTATCAGGAATATAGAACTTTGAGCCAAATACTCGAAAGTATCCAACTTGGGGTTTGTTACTGGTGAGTAGATCATATGCCATTTTGCCGAGAAGCTTGTGAAGATATAGTCGATTCGTAGCATGACAAGCTGTCTCAACTGCTTCCGCCCAAAAGTGTCTTGGCGTCTTGTGTTCATCACGCATCATTCTCGCCATCTTGATAAGTGTCCGGTTCTTCCTATCAACAACTCCATTTTGTTAAGGCATGTACGTAGCCGAGAACTCATGTGAAATCCCCTCTTCGTCAAGAAAGGTATCCACATTTGCGTTCTTGAACTCCGTTCCATTATCACTTCAAACCTTCTTGATCTTCACTTCAAATTGATTTTGGGATTTTTTGGCAAAGTTCTTGAAGATATTTTGGCCCTGTGATTTGTCATCAAGGAAGAACACCCACGTAAATCTTGAAAAGCCATCAACAATGACCAAACCGAATGAGTTACCACCGAGACTCTTGTTGGCGTTGGGACCGAAAAGATCCATATGAAGTAGCTCGAGCGGTCTTCTCGTGGTCATGATGTTCTTCACGGGATGGCTCCATCCAACCTATTTTCCTGCTTGACAAGCACTGCAGAGTCTATCCTTGTCAAATATAACATCTTTAACACCAAGGATATGATCACCTTTAATAAGCTTATCAAGATTTCGCATGCCCACATGACCTAACCTTCTATGCCATAACCATCCTTTAGAAGATTTAGCAATTAAGAACGTACGAGGTTCGGCTCCCTTAGTGAAATCAACAGTGTATAGATCACCTCTACGAATACCAATAAAGACCATATTATGATTATCTCTATGAAACACTTGGCAATCAACTTCAGTAAATAGAACATTGAAACCAAAGTCGACTGAAAGTGCAACTAATCCCCTAGTGGTTTTGGTAATTCATAACAACATATAGCTCATTGAACTAATATAAATTCAAGATAAATATTTCAGGAAGTTCAATGAATGGCATGGCATGGACTAGAGATGTGGACCCCTCAAAATGCTAAGGACAAATATTGGCAAAAGCTCAAGACTCTTCATTTTTATTTTAGTGATCCAGGATCACATTGAGTCCATAGGAAAGCCAATACAATTAAAAGGGGATGAGGTGTTGCATAATGGCTTGCTTGCTCAACTACTTAGTGATATTGCTCCAAAACCCTCAGCCACTTACTCCATCCAAATATGTCAAAATCCTAAACTCCAACTCGCCCCCACCGATTCTCTCCATCTGGAGCCACCGAGTTCATATGACATAGCCACAGCCAAAAACCCTAACAGTTCAGTCTGATCGATATGGATCTCGGTCTCACCGAGATGGCCTTGCCAACACTTTGTGACTTGTTGCATTTATTTCGGTCTCACCGAGTTATGCAATCGGTCTCACCGAGTTGGCTTGACAAATTCTCTGTTGCCTTATTGCCTCACTTCGGTCTCACCGAGTTGATGAAATCGGCACCACCGAGATGATGTTTGCCCTAAGCCCTAGAACATCGGTCCCACCGAGTTGTTCCAGTCGGTCCCACCGAGATTCCTAACATTCATATTTTTGAACAGATTGGTGCCACCAAGTTTAACCATTCGGTCCCACTGAGATGAGTCAAATGTGTGTAACGGTTGGATTTTGTGTGGAGGCTATATATACCCCTCCACTGTCGTGGGAAACCATGGCCACCTATGGGGCCATCAGCCCCTTGTGGTTCGGCGAGGGGGATGAGCACATTGCACAAAGAGCGGAGAACGTAGCATAGCACGACAGAGATCACATGGGCAGTTTTACCCAGGTTTGGGTTGTCGCGAAGCGTAAAACCCTACTCCTGCTTTGGTGGATTGATGAGAGGACCGTGGTGGAGACGCAGCGCTCTAGCCCGGCAGGGTTGCCTTGGGGCGAGGGCAGCTACGCGCGTATAAGTGTACAAGGTCCGAATCCTTTCTATGGTTGCCATGGCCCTCCTTTTATAGATCAAGGGGTCGCCACAATGGCAAATCAGTCATTGTGTACTGATTAGATAGCAAACAGTGCTATCATACCTAACTCTATGGACATGGCAGAGTGCATTAAATGCGCCGCTTAGTGTCACATCATGGCGTGCCCGGCAAGCCTTGTCGGGCTGTTTGGCCACCTTCTTGTCTGTCTCTTCGATACGTCTCTGGACGGGTGTCATTTGGAGGCAATTTCCTTCGGAAGTGGCTGCCATGTGACAAAAAACAGCCATTTAGTCACTTGTGTGCTTGACACTGCACCGATCGATGACTTGCGTCGCTATGAGGTGGAGAGGTGGTGCCTTGGCGGGGTGGTCCACCCTTGGCATCCCCGGCAAGCTTGCCGGGGCACTCTTGAGACTTGTCTTCGGAGTAACCTCGACCTCGCCAGGCTCGCCTGCCCGGCAAGGGAGGCTTTCCCTTCGTGGTGTCTTGCTTCCCTTGGCTTGACTTGGTCTTCTTGACCCGCCCTCTGATTTCTCAAAGAGCTATCTCTTCAACTTGATCTCGTCTTGGATGTTGAGAGTTGCCGGGCCGGAGGTTTGCTGTCCGTGCACAAGTCAGGGGAAAACATACACCCCTGTTTGTGTACCCCCGACAGAAGCCCCCGGGCCTGAGCCATGCGTGTTGCCAGGCACGTTGGGTTAGGCCCCAAACAGTGCACGGACACGTGGCAGGAGAATACTGCGCGTGCAGCGGTTTGCCATGATGACCAGTCAATCCAACGTCCACTTCGCGTAATTACCGCGGGTCGTGGGCTCATGGGATTGCAGCAGTTAATGTAAAATGGTAACTTCTGAAGAGTCGCGCCCTCCCCCGCATCTTTTTCTCTTAAGAGAGAAAAATGCGAAGGGGCATTGCTCATTCATCGTCCGCTCCGCTCTCCACCATCTTGTTCCGCAAGCCAAACAACTGCCTTTATTCCTCGTCCGCATTCGCCACTGATCCCTTTCCAGCTTCCTCCCCCCTCCCCTCCGCAGGACGAAGAGATGGGGAAGAAGGCCGCCGCCCCCAAAGGGAAGCGGGCGACTGCCGCGTAGGAGACGGCCGCCAGAAGGAGCAAGAAGAGAGTGGCGAAGCTGGACAAGAAGCGACGGGGAGACGTGGTCTTCTTCCCGTCGAGTCTAGACAGCAATGTTTTGAAGGCAAGGTACGGATACCTGTGGGGGAGGGAGGTTCCAAAGGGGCATGGCGCACCCAAAGTTCTGGCGGAGGGGAAAGAGGACCCGCCAGATTCATACCAATTCTTCTGTGCGTACTTCATCTGTGGCCTCTGCGCTCCCTGATAGAGGCGAGGGTGTCCCGATCTTTCGATGAGATGATAGCTATCGTTTTTGGTGGAGTAGACTTTGACGATCCGACTACGAACGTGCGAGGACGTCGCGCCTTAGCAATCGATAAACCAACTCCGAGAGGTTATTGACCACGCCGGAGCACAATCAACCTGACCACGAGGGTCTATCTCCTGCAAGCAAACGAAGAACAAGCAAGAAACTAAGATTTGCAATCTGGATATTGCGAATATAAGATGAAAGCTTTATTGATCAAGGTGGGGTTCTGTGACATCTTGGTCTGGTTGTTGAACACAAACGAAGTACGCGAAGTTGCAGCTATGGCGAACTTTTAATCTAAACAAAACCCAAAGTCTAAACGGTGCCCTAAGGGCTGTATATATGGAGGAAGAGGAGGGGATTTCGTGGCCCTTGAAGGAGGGGTCCGAAACCAACCCTATCTCTTGTTTCCCCACACATACGGACTCTAAAAACAGCCTATACTCAAGTATTTCGAAATTACATGGGCCTGGCCCAATAATAAGGTGACGCAGCACCTATAATAGCCTCTGGACGAAATTTATGAAGTGACATCTTGTATATTTCGTCCAAGGCTTCCTGCACTCATTATGGTGGCTTCAAAGTCCTGAAATCATCACTTGTAACTCCGTTCTTGTTCCCCTTGTGCATGCCATCATCTCCATGCTTGAACTTGCTCCGAGGTTCCTCTTTCTTGTCCAAGCTAGGCCCTTCATTTGTAAGCCAAACAAATGTATCCAATTTAGGTAGCACCATATTCTCATGAACTTTAGAATCATTACCAAGAAACGAAAGTACCTGATATTTTAATTGGCGTGCGCGAGCTCTAGTAATTGGTCCAGTATGTATAGAAGCAGGGGTTGTGGGTGTAACAATGGTATTGATGTCCTCATCAAAACCCAAAGTCTAAACGGTGCCCTAAGGGCTGTATATATGGAGGAAGAGGAGGGGATTTCGTGGCCCTTGAAGGAGGGGTCCGAAACCAACCCTATCTCTTGTTTCCCCACACATACGGACTCTAAAAACAGCCTATACTCAAGTATTTCGAAATTACATGGGCCTGGCCCAATAATAAGGTGATGCAGCACCTATAATAGCCTCTGGACGAAATTTATGAAGTGACATCTTGTATATTTCGTCCAAGGCTTCCTGCACTCATTATGGTGGCTTCAAAGTCCTGAAATCATCACTTGTAACTCCGTTCTTGTTCCCCTTGTGCATGCCATCATCTCCATGCTTGAACTTGCTCCAAGGTTCCTCTTTCTTGTCCAAGCTAGGCCCTTCATTTGTAAGCAAAACAAATGTATCCAATTTAGGCAGCATCATATTCTTATGAACTTTAGAATCATTACCAAGAAACGAAAGTACCTGATTTTTTAATTGGCGTGCGCGAGCTCTAGTAATTGGTCCAGTATGTATAGAAGCAGGGGCTGTGGGTGTAACAATGGTATTGATGTCCTCATCATCCTCCCCTTCTTGAAATGAAGTCGTCCTCGACGGAAGCTCATCTTCCTCACCCAAATAAGGCTTCAGATCTGCAATGTTAAAAGTGGGACTAACCCCAAAATCTGCAGGCAGCTCAAGTTTATATGCATTATCATTTATTTTCTCTAACACCTTAAAAGGACCATCAGCACGTGGCATTAGCTTTGATTTGCGCAAATCAGGAAATCTATCCTTACGCAAATGTAACCAAACAAGATCTCCAGGTGCAAACACAACATGTTTTCTACCCTTATCTCCAGCAAGTTTATATTTAGCATTCATACGCTCAATGTTCTCCTTAGTTAACTCATGCATTTTTAAAATCAATTCAGCACGTTGTTTAGCATCAAAATTAACCTTCTTCGAAGATGGAAGAGGCAACAAATCAATTGGTGCACGAGGAAGGAAACCATACACAATTTCAAAAGGACACATCTTAGTAGTAGAATGCAATGAACGATTATAAGCAAATTCAATATGAGGCAAGCATTCTTCCCACATTTTCTTGTTATTCTTCAAAACAGCCCTAAGCATAGTAGACAATGTTCTATTGACTACTTCAGTTTGTCCATCAGTTTGGGGGTGACATGTAGTACTAAAAAGCAGTTTAGTCCCCAACTTAGCCCATAAACATCTCCAAAAGTGGCTAAGAAATTTAGTATCACGATCTGAAACAATAGTATTTGGCACACCATGCAAGCGTATAATTTCACGAAAGAACAAATCAGCAACATTAACAGCATCATCGCTTTTATGACATGGTATAAAGTGTGCCATTTTCGAGAACCTATCCACGACAACAAATATGCTATCCCTCCCCTTTTTTGTTCGAGGTAAACCTAAAACAAAGTCCATAGATATATCCTGCCAAGGAACACTAGGTACAGGCAAAGGCATATATAAACCATGAGGATTGAGTCGTGACTTAGCTTTTTGACATGTAGTGCAGCAAGCAACAAAACGCTCAACATCCCGTCTCATCTTTGGCCAAAAGAAATGTGTAGCAAGTATATCCTCCGTCTTCTTCACGCCAAAGTGTCCCATTAATCCTCCTCCATGCGCCTCCTGCAACAACAAAAGACGAACAGAGCTAGCTGGAATGCATAGCTTGTTAGCACGAAACACAAATCCATCGTTAACGACGAACTTGTTTGATAGAGGCGAGGGTGTCCCGATCTTTCGATGAGATGATAGCTATCGTTTTTGGTGGAGTAGACTTTGACGATCCGACTACGAACGTGCGAGGACGTCGCGCCTTAGCAATCGCTAAACCAACTCCGAGAGGTTATTGACCACGCCGGAGCACAATCAACCTGACCACGAGGGTCTATCTCCTGCAAGCAAACGAAGAACAAGCAAGAAACTAAGATTTGCAATCTGGATATTGCGAATATAAGATGAAAGCTTTATTGATCAAGGTGGGGTTCTGTGACGTCTTGGTCTGGTCGTTGAACACAAATGAAGTACGCGAAGTTGCAGCTATGGCAAACTTTTAATCTAAACAAAACCCAAAGTCTAAACGGTGCCCTAAGGGCTGTATATATGGAGGAAGAGGAGGGGATTTCGTGGCCCTTGAAGGAGGGGTCCGAAACCAACCCTATCTCTTGTTTCCCCACACATACGGACTCTAAAAACAGCCTATACTCAAGTATTTCGAAATTACATGGGCCTGGCCCAATAATAAGGTGACGCAGCACCTATAATAGCCTCTGGACGAAATTTATGAAGTGACATCTTGTATATTTCGTCCAAGGCTTCCTGCACTCATTATGGCGGCTTCAAAGTCCTGAAATCATCACTTGTAACTCCGTTCTTGTTCCCCTTGTGCATGCCATCATCTCCATGCTTGAACTTGCTCCAAGGTTCCTCTTTCTTGTCCAAGCTAGGCCCTTCATTTGTAAGCAAAACAAATGTATCCAATTTAGGCAGCATCATATTCTTATGAACTTTAGAATCATTACCAAGAAACGAAAGTACCTGATATTTTAATTGGTGTGCGCGAGCTCTAGTAATTGGTCCAGTATGTATAGAAGCAGGGGCTGTGGGTGTAACAATGGTATTGATGTCCTCATCATCCTCCCCTTCTTGAAATGAAGTCGTCCTCGACGCAAGCTCATCTTCCTCACCCAAATAAGGCTTCAGATCTGCAATGTGAAAAGTGGGACTAACCCCAAAATCTGCAGGCAGCTCAAGTTTATATGCATTATCATTTATTTTCTCTAACACCTTAAAAGGACCTTCAGCACGTGGCATTAGCTTTGATTTGCGCAAATCAGGAAATCTATCCTTACGCAAATGTAACCAAACAAGATCTCCAGGTGCAAACACAACATGTTTTCTACCCTTATCTCCAGCAAGTTTATATTTAGCATTCATACGCTCAATGTTCTCCTTAGTTAACTCATGCATTTTTAAGATCAATTCAGCACGTTGTTTAGCATCAAAATTAACCTTCTCCGAAGATGGAAGAGGCAACAAATCAATTGGTGCACGAGGAAGGAAACCATACACAATTTCAAAAGGACACATCTTAGTAGTAGAATGCAATGAACGATTATAAGCAAATTCAATATGAGGCAAGCATTCTTCCCACATTTTCTTGTTATTCTTCAAAACAGCCCTAAGCATAGTAGACAATGTTCTATTGACTACTTCAGTTTGTCCATCAGTTTGGGGGTGACATGTAGTACTAAAAAGCAGTTTAGTCCCCAACTTAGCCCATAAACATCTCCAAAAGTGGCTAAGAAATTTAGTATCACGATCTGAAACAATAGTATTTGGCACACCATGCAAGCGTATAATTCCACGAAAGAACAAATCAGCAACATTAACAGCATCATCGCTTTTATGACATGGTATAAAGTGTGCCATTTTCGAGAACCTATCCACGACAACAAATATGCTATCCCTCCCCTTCTTTGTTCGAGGTAAACCTAAAACAAAGTCCATAGATATATCCTCCCAAGGAACACTAGGTACAGGCAAAGGCATATATAAACCATGAGGATTGAGTCGTGACTTAGCTTTTTGACATGTAGTGCAGCGAGCAACAAAACGCTCAACATCCCGTCTCATCTTTGGCCAAAAGAAATGTGTAGCAAGTATATCCTCCGTCTTCTTCACGCCAAAGTGTCCCATTAATCCTCCTCCATGCGCCTCCTGCAACAACAAAAGACGAACGGAGCTAGCTGGAATGCATAGCTTGTTAGCACGAAACACAAATCCATCGTTAACGACGAACTTGTTCCATGTTCTCCCTTCCTTACAATTCTGCAATACATCTTTAAATTCAGCATCATGCACATATTGATCTTTGATGGTCTCCAAACCAAATATTTTAAAGTCAAGTTGTGAAAGCAAAGTATAACGACGAGACAATGCATCAGCAATAACATTTTCTTTACCCTTCTTGTGTTTAATGACATAAGGGAAAGTCTCAATAAATTCAACCCATTTAGCATGTCTACGGTTCAGTTTTGCTTGACTTTTAATGTGTTTCAAAGATTCATGATCAGAATGTATAACAAATTCTTTGGGCCATAAATAATGTTGCCATGTTTCTAAGGTCCGAACAAGAGCATATAATTCTTTATCATAAGTAGAATAGTTCAGACTAGGCCCACTCAATTTTTCAGAAAAGTATGCAACAGGTTTGCCATCTTGTAATAAAACACCTCCTAATCCAATTCCACTAGCATCACATTCAAGCTCAAAAGTCTTATTAAAATCAGGAAGTTGGAGCAAAGGAGCATGTGTCAACTTATCTTTCAATACCGTGAAGGCTTCTTCCTGTGAGGTACCCCAAACAAAAGGCACATCCTTCTTTGTAAGCTCATTGAGAGGTGCAGCAATGGTGCTGAAATCTCTCACAAAACGCCTATAGAAACCAGCGAGTCCAAGAAAACTCCTCACTTGAGTGACTGTTTTGGGCTGTGGCCAACTCTCAATAGCTTCAATCTTGGCTTTATCAACTTCAATTCCCTGTGGAGTAACAACATAGCCAAGAAAAGATACTCGGTCGGTGCAAAAGGTGCACTTCCCAAGGTTACCAAACAAACGTGCTGAATTGATCTTAAAAATGCATGAGTTAACTAAGGAGAACATTGAGCGTATGAATGCTAAATATAAACTTGCTGGAGATAAGGGTAGAAAACATGTTGTGTTTGCACCTGGAGATCTTGTTTGGTTACATTTGCGTAAGGATAGATTTCCTGATTTGCGCAAATCAAAGCTAATGCCACGTGCTGATGGTCCTTTTAAGGTGTTAGAGAAAATAAATGATAATGCATATAAACTTGAGCTGCCTGCAGATTTTGGGGTTAGTCCCACTTTTAACATTGCAGATCTGAAGCCTTATTTGGGTGAGGAAGATGAGCTTCTGTCGAGGACGACTTCATTTCAAGAAGGGGAGGATGATGAGGACATCAATACCATTGTTACACCCACAGCCCCTGCTTCTATACATACTGGACCAATTACTAGATCTCGCGCACGTCAATTAAAATATCAGGTACTTTCGTTTCTTGGTAATGATTCTAAAGTTCATGAGAATATGATGCTGCCTAAATTGGATACATTTGTTTTGCTTACAAATGAAGGGACTAGCTTGGACAAGAAAGAGGAACCTTGGAGCAAGTTCAAGCATGGAGATGATGGCATGCACAAGGGGAACAAGAACGGAGTTACAAGTGATGATTTCAGGACTTTGAAGCCACCATAATGAGTGCAGGAAGCCTTGGACGAAATATACAAGATGTCACTTCATAAATTTCGTCCAGAGGCTATTATAGGTGCTGCGTCACCTTATTATTGGGCCAGGCCCATGTAATTTCGAAATACTTGAGTATAGGCTGTTTTTAGAGTCCGTATGTGTGGGGAAACAAGAGATAGGGTTGGTTTCGGACCCCTCCTTCAAGGGCCACGAAATCCCCTCCTCTTCCTCCATATATACAGCCCTTAGGGCACCGTTTAGACTTTGGGATTTGTTTAGTTAAAAGTTAGCCATTGCAACTTCGTGTACTTCGTTTGTGTCCAACGACCAGACCAAGACCGCTTTCGGATCCCCACCTTGATCAATAAAGCTTTCATCTTATATTCGCAATATCCAGATTGCAAATCTTAGTTTCTTGCTTGTTCTTCGTTTGCTTGCAGGAGATAGACCCTCGTGGTCAGGTTGATTGTGCTCCGGCGTGGTCAATAACCTCTCGGAGTTGGTTTAGCGATTGCTAAGGCGCGACGTCCTCGCACGTTCGTAGTCGGATCGTCAAAGTCTACTCCACCAAAAACGATAGCTATCATCTCATCGAAAGATCGGGACACCCTCGCCTCTATCACTATCCCTCCCCTTCTTTGTTCGAGGTAAACCTAAAACAAAGTCCATAGATATATCCTCCCAAGGAACACTAGGTACAGGCAAAGGCATATATAAACCATGAGGATTGAGTCGTGACTTAGCTTTTTGACATGTAGTGCAGCGAGCAACAAAACGCTCAACATCCCGTCTCATCTTTGGCCAAAAGAAATGTGTAGCAAGTATATCCTCCGTCTTCTTCACGCCAAAGTGTCCCATTAATCCTCCTCCATGCGCCTCCTGCAACAACAAAAGACGAACGGAGCTAGCTGGAATGCATAGCTTGTTAGCACGAAACACCAATCCATCGTTAACGACGAACTTGTTCCATGTTCTCCCTTCCTTACAATTCTGCAATACATCTTTAAATTCAGCATCATGCACATATTGATCTTTGATGGTCTCCAAACCAAATATTTTAAAGTCAAGTTGTGAAAGCATAGTATAACGACGAGACAATGCATCAGCAATAACATTTTCTTTACCCTTCTTGTGTTTAATGACATAAGGGAAAGTCTCAATAAATTCAACCCATTTAGCATGTCTACGGTTCAGTTTTGCTTGACTTTTAATGTGTTTCAAAGATTCATGATCAGAATGTATAACAAATTCTTTGGGCCATAAATAATGTTGCCATGTTTCTAAGGTCCGAACAAGAGCATATAATACTTTATCATAAGTAGAATAGTTCAGACTAGGCCCACTCAATTTTTCAGAAAAGTATGCAACAGGTTTGCCATCTTGTAATAAAACACCTCCTAATCCAATTCCACTAGCATCACATTCAAGCTCAAAAGTCTTATTAAAATCAGGAAGTTGGAGTAAAGGAGCATGTGTCAACTTATCTTTCAATACCGTGAAGGCTTCTTCCTGTGAGGTACCCCAAACAAAAGGCACATCCTTCTTTGTAAGCTCATTGAGAGGTGCAGCAATGGTGCTGAAATCTCTCACAAAACGCCTATAGAAACCAGCGAGTCCAAGAAAACTCCTCACTTGAGTGACCGTTTTGGGCTGTGGCCAACTCTCAATAGCTTCAATCTGGGCTTTATCAACTTCAATTCCCTGTGGAGTAACAACATAGCCAAGAAAAGATACTCGGTCGGTGCAAAAGGTGCACTTCCCAAGGTTACCAAACAAACGTGCATCACGTAAAGCAATAAAAACAGCACGTAAATGTTCCAAATGTTCCTCCAAAGATCTGCTATAAATCAGTATATCATCAAAATAGACTACCACAAATCGTCCAATGAAAGCACGTAAAACTTCGTTCATTAATCTCATGAAAGTACTAGGTGCATTAGTTAACCCAAAAGGCATGACTAACCACTCATATAATCCAAACTTTGTTTTAAATGCTGTTTTCCATTCATCCCCCAATTTCATACGAATTTGATGGTATCCACTACGCAAATCAACTTTGGAGAATATTGTAGAGCCACTCAATTCATCAAGCATATCATCTAGTCTACGAATAGGATGACGATAACGAATAGTAATATTATTAATGCCTCTACAATCAACACACATACGCGATGTACCATCCTTTTTCGGCACTAGAATAATAGGAACAGCACAAGGACTAAGGGATTCGCGTATATAACCTTTGTCGAGCAACTCCTGTACTTGACGCATAATCTCCTTCGTCTCCTCTGGATTGGTACGGTATGGCGCACGGTTTGGCAACGAAGCACCGGGAATTAAGTCAATCTGATGCTCAATCCCGCGAATAGGTGGTAATCCCGGTGGCACGTCTTGTGGAAAGACGTCAGCGAACTCCTGCAAAATGTTAGTGACCGCAGGAGGCAAAGAGGAAGGCACGTCCTCGAATGAAAATAACGCCTCTTTGCACACAAAAGCATAGCAAACAGAATTGCTGAAATCTAGATCATCAATATCAGATTTTGTGGCAAGTAAGCATGCACTTTTCAATTTAATTTCAGAAGCAACACTAGATGGTTTATTATTAGGCTTCATTTGTTGCTCAAATTCTTTTGCCACAATCTGATTTTCACTCTTATTTTTCTCCTGTTTTGCTTTACTAGCTCTATTAATATCATCTTTCAAAATAGAATCAGGAGTCATAGGAAGCAAAGTAATATGTTTATCCTTATGAACAAGAGTATACTGATTGTTTCTACCATGGTGTACAGAATTTTTATCAAATTGCCATGGTCTACCAAGTAATAATGAACATGCTTGCATGGGTACCACATCACAATCAACATAATCAGCATATGTAGAGATACTAAAATGCACACGAACAGTACGTGTTACCTTAACCTTGCCGCTGTTGTTGAACCATTGGATATAGTAAGGATGTGGATGTGGTCTTGTGGTGAGAGATAGCTTCTCCACCATCTCAATGCTAGCCAAGTTGTTGCAGCTCCCTCCATCTATGATGACGCGAACAGAACGTTCCTTCACAACTCCCTTTGTATGGAACAAATTATGCCTCTGATTTTGCTCAGCTTGTGTGACCTGCACACTCAAAACACGTTGAGCAACTAAACATTCATACCTGTCAGCGTCTTCAGGAGCCATGTATTGCGTCTCATGATCAGAATCATCTCCACCGTGTTCTTCACTTGTAATAAGAGCCAAAGTCTCCTCATCATAGTCACTAGCGGACTCATACCCACCATCCTCAGTAGCAATCATAACACGCGGAGATTGGCATTCTCTCGCATAATGACCTCTTCCCTTACAACGACGACAAATAATATCATGTGTGTGCCCTGTTGATGCCATAGATGAAGAAGAGCTCTGGGCAGGCCCAGAAGGTGTACTCTTGGCAGATGGTGGTGGTGGTGGTGCCTGTTTTCTTGTATCTCGGTTGGAATTGGCGGCTGAAGTCAGTGGTGCCGCAGTAGGACGTGTGGGAGTAGAGGAGGCACGCGGTGTCCATGATGAAGATCGACCTGCAGAAAAATTAGTTCGCGCCAATGCCTGTCGATCCTGCACTTCACGTTCAGCTTTACAAGCAAGATGGAATAAACGAGTGATATTATTATACTCCTTATACTCTAGAATTGTCTGAATCTCTCTATTTAATCCACCCATGAAACGTGCAAGCATAGCTTCATTCTCCTCAACAATACCACATCTAATCATGCCAGTTTGTAATTCCTGATAATATTCTTCTACAGAATTTTTTCCTTGTCTTAAGCGCTGCAATTTTTGAAGTAATTCACATTGATAATATGGTGGAACCCAACGAGTACGCATAGCAGTTTTCAAAGCAGCCCACGTAGCTGGAATAGGATATAATCTACAATGTTCAGACCACCATACACATGCAAAACTAGTGAAAGCACAAACAGCAGCAGCAACACGTCGTTCCTCGGGATATTGTAAACATGTAAAACGTTGTTCAGTTTCTAACTCCCAAGTAAGATATATATCAGGAACATAACTACCCTCGAATGGTGGAATATTCAATTTTAATTTAGGAAGATGGTCATGATCTCGTACCTGAAGTGGTGGTGCAGACCTACCATTGCGATTATTTGCATGTGGACGACCTGGTGCTGGTGGTTGCACGTAGTTATGATTTTGATCAACCTCATCCTCATAATCGCCCGCGTAATCATCCTCCTCCTCGGCACCAGCAGCAGCAGGAGCAGGAGCCAAAGAAGCATCAACAGTAGGTACAGCAGCACCAGAAGTTTGGCCATCCTCAAGAGGAACACGCTTCGCTCGTCCGAACTGATTTGGAAGGGGGCGTTGTTGTTGTCGTTGCAGAGGTGCGACAGGTGCTGTTGCCGGTGGTGGTTGGGGAAGACGCGTGAGCAATTCATTAAACTTGTTATCCAGCTTTGTCTCGAACGACTTCTCCATGCCATCTATCTTCTCCATGGCCTCTTCAAATCTGTTTAGCACATCTCCCACCTGGCCACTCATCATTTGCTGAAATTTATCATGCAACTCCTTGTTCGTCATGTTCTCCCAGTCAATCTCGTCGGCTTGTGATCCTGCCATGGTTAGCAGCAATAGAAACACACAAGAATATGATCCTACAGACTACTAGAAAGTGGTGGTGGTGTGGTGTGGTGTCACAAATCCGTCAAGCAAATCTCAAATTCTTACCAGTTCTTACCCAGCAGCAGGTGGTGATCGGCAACCTTTGTAGTCAAAACTCTCAGAGCTTGGACAAAGCGATTGCCAGGTGGTGTCAAACGCACGATGTAGATGTATGTGGAGCTGGGAAGGCTTATGATATGGTAGCAAAAAGGGTCAGCAATAGTCAATTCAGAGATGCAATGTTGAATAAACTCTCAACGACGGTACTGTGCTGGTCCTAGGCTAGACCGTGCTAGAGACGCGAGCCTAGAACACTAACAAAAATCACGGCGCTGCACGTAAACAAGGGAGGAGCACACTCTGAATATATATTTTTTTTGCACTTTTTTTCCTCTTTTTTCCTCTTTTTTTTTCAAAAAAGTCTACAAATGGTCTAAAAACTGCCTAGCCAGAATTTTCCAGACTTAGTTTTTTTTTTAAACTGGAACTATTTTTCTTCTGCGGGTAGCACGAAAATTGGGGAATCCGACTTGTTCACGACTCGTAGTATCGCGTGATCTGGAACTCTAAAATAAAGGAATAAATACTGGACTCGGACTAGGACTGGTGGCAGAGATGAATATGGTGGAACTCGGACTGGTGATGGTATATGACGGTAGTATATGTGGGCTCGGATTGGTGGTGGTATATGGACTCGGATCGGTGGTGGTATCTGGACTCGGATCGGTGGTGGTATATGGTAGGGGCGATGATGATGGTGCGGCGGCGGCGTGACAACTTGTGAACAGAACTCGAAACTCTAAAGAACTAGACGCTAAGACCAGCAACTTGACACGACGATGCAACCGCAAATTCAACAAAGCAAAAACCCTAAAAAGATTATGCAAAGGCTCAGATTGGTTCGGATATGATGAACTAACCCTAAAAAAAATTTTGGCTTTTTCCTAGACTGTAGGTATGAAGAACAGACTCGATCTAAACTACGAAAAACTGTAAATCTCACCGAGCAACCTGGGAATCTGATACCACTTGATAGAGGCGAGGGTGTCCCGATCTTTCGATGAGATGATAGCTATCGTTTTTGGTGGAGTAGACTTTGACGATCCGACTACGAACGTGCGAGGACGTCGCGCCTTAGCAATCGATAAACCAACTCCGAGAGGTTATTGACCACGCCGGAGCACAATCAACCTGACCACGAGGGTCTATCTCCTGCAAGCAAACGAAGAACAAGCAAGAAACTAAGATTTGCAATCTGGATATTGCGAATATAAGATGAAAGCTTTATTGATCAAGGTGGGGTTCTGTGACGTCTTGGTCTGGTTGTTGAACACAAACGAAGTACGCGAAGTTGCAGCTATGGCGAACTTTTAATCTAAACAAAACCCAAAGTCTAAACGGTGCCCTAAGGGCTGTATATATGGAGGAAGAGGAGGGGATTTCGTGGCCCTTGAAGGAGGGGTCCGAAACCAACCCTATCTCTTGTTTCCCCACACATACGGACTCTAAAAACAGCCTATACTCAAGTATTTCGAAATTACATGGGCCTGGCCCAATAATAAGGTGACGCAGCGCCTATAATAGCCTCTGGACGAAATTTATGAAGTGACATCTTGTATATTTCGTCCAAGGCTTCCTGCACTCATTATGGTGGCTTCAAAGTCCTGAAATCATCACTTGTAACTCCGTTCTTGTTCCCCTTGTGCATGCCATCATCTCCATGCTTGAACTTGCTCCAAGGTTCCTCTTTCTTGTCCAAGCTAGGCCCTTCATTTGTAAGCAAAACAAATGTATCCAATTTAGGCAGCATCATATTCTCATGAACTTTAGAATCATTACCAAGAAACGAAAGTACCTGATATTTTAATTGGCGTGCGCGAGCTCTAGTAATTGGTCCAGAATGTATAGAAGCAGGGGTTGTGGGTGTAACAATGGTATTGATGTCCTCATCACCGAGGGTCTATCTCCTGCAAGCAAACGAAGAACAAGCAAGAAACTAAGATTTGCAATCTGGATATTGCGAATATAAGATGAAAGCTTTATTGATCGAGGTGGGGTTCTGTGACGTCTTGGTCTGGTTGTTGAACACAAACGAAGTACGCGAAGTTGCAGCTATGGCGAACTTTTAATCTAAACAAAACCCAAAGTCTAAACGGTGCCCTAAGGGCTGTATATATGGAGGAAGAGGAGGGGATTTCGTGGCCCTTGAAGGAGGGGTCCGAAACCAACCCTATCTCTTGTTTCCCCACACATACGGACTCTAAAAACAGCCTATACTCAAGTA
Source organism: Thinopyrum elongatum (assembly GCA_011799875.1). Lineage (NCBI taxonomy): Eukaryota > Viridiplantae > Streptophyta > Magnoliopsida > Poales > Poaceae > Thinopyrum > Thinopyrum elongatum. The sequence goes on along the minus strand of CM022303.1, from coordinate 386,924,813 downwards.
TTTTGAAATTACATGGGCCTGGCCCAATAATAAGGTGACGCAGCACCTATAATAGCCTCTGGACGAAATTTATGAAGTGACATCTCGTATATTTCGTCCAAGGCTTCCTGCACTCATTATGGTGGCTTCAAAGTCCTGAAATCATCACTTGTAACTCCGTTCTTGTTCCCCTTGTGCATGCCATCATCTCCATGCTTGAACTTGCTCCAAGGTTCCTCTTTCTTGTCCAAGCTAGGCCCTTCATTTGTAAGAAAAACAAATGTATCCAATTTAGGCAGCATCATATTCTCATGAACTTTAGAATCATTACCAAGAAACGAAAGTACCTGATATTTTAATTGGCGTGCGCGAGCTCTAGTAATTGGTCCAGAATGTATAGAAGCAGGGGTTGTGGGTGTAACAATGGTATTGATGTCCTCATCACCGAGGGTCTATCTCCTGCAAGCAAACGAAGAACAAGCAAGAAACTAAGATTTGCAATCTGGATATTGCGAATATAAGATGAAAGCTTTATTGATCGAGGTGGGGTTTTGTGACGTCTTGGTCTGGTTGTTGAACACAAACGAAGTACGCGAAGTTGCAGCTATGGCGAACTTTTAATCTAAACAAAACCCAAAGTCTAAACGGTGCCCTAAGGGCTGTATATACGGAGGAAGAGGAGGGGATTTCGTGGCCCTTGAAGGAGGGGTCCGAAACCAACCCTATCTCTTGTTTCCCCACACATACGGACTCTAAAAACAGCCTATACTCAAGTATTTCGAAATTACATGGGCCTGGCCCAATAATAAGGTGACGCAGCACCTATAATAGCCTCTGGACGAAATTTATGAAGTGACATCTTGTATATTTCGTCCAAGGCTTCCTGCACTCATTATGGTGGCTTCAAAGTCCTGAAATCATCACTTGTAACTCCGTTCTTGTTCCCCTTTTGCATGCCATCATCTCCATGCTTGAACTTGCTCCAAGGTTCCTCTTTCTTGTCCAAGCTAGGCCCTTCATTTGTAAGCAAAACAAATGTATCCAATTTAGGCAGCATCATATTCTCATGAACTTTAGAATCATTACCAAGAAACGAAAGTACCTGATATTTTAATTGACGTGCGCGAGCTCTAGTAATTGGTCCAGTATGTATAGAAGCAGGGGCTGTGGGTGTAACAATGGTATTGATGTCCTCATCACACTAGCATCACATTCAAGCTCAAAAGTCTTATTAAAATCAGGAAGTTGGAGTAAAGGAGCATGTGTCAACTTATCTTTCAATACCGTGAAGGCTTCTTCCTGTGAGGTACCCCAAACAAAAGGCACATCCTTCTTTGTAAGCTCATTGAGAGGTGCAGCAATGGTGCTGAAATCTCTCACAAAACGCCTATAGAAACCAGCGAGTCCAAGAAAACTCCTCACTTGAGTGACCGTTTTGGGCTGTGGCCAACTCTCAATAGCTTCAATCTTGGCTTTATCAACTTCAATTCCCTGTGGAGTAACAACATAGCCAAGAAAAGATACTCGGTCGGTGCAAAAGGTGCACTTCCCAAGGTTACCAAACAAACGTGCATCACGTAAAGCAATAAAAACAGCACGTAAATGTTCCAAATGTTCCTCCAAAGATCTGCTATAAATCAGTATATCATCAAAATAGACTACCACAAATCGTCCAATGAAAGCACGTAAAACTTCGTTCATTAATCTCATGAAAGTACAAGGTGCATTAGTTAACCCAAAAGGCATGACTAACCACTCATATAATCCAAACTTTGTTTTAAATGCTGTTTTCCATTCATCCCCCAATTTCATACGAATTTGATGGTATCCACTATGCAAATAAACTTTGGAGAATATTGTAGAGCCACTCAATTCATCAAGCATATCATCTAGTCTAGGAATAGGATGACGATAACGAATAGTAATATTATTAATGCCTCTACAATCAACACACATACGCGATGTACCATCCTTTTTCGGCACTAGAATAATAGGAACAGCACAAGGACTAAGGGATTCGCGTATATAACCTTTGTCGAGCAACTCCTGTACTTGACGCATAATCTCCTTCGTCTCCTCTGGATTGGTACGGTATGGCGCACGGTTTGGCAACGAAGCACCGGGAATTAAGTCAATCTGATGCTCAATCCCGCGAATAGGTGGTAATCCCGGTGGCACGTCTTGTGGAAAGACGTCAGCGAACTCCTGCAAAATGTTAGTGACCGCAGGAGGCAAAGAGGAAGGCACGTCCTCGAATGAAAATAACGCCTCTTTGCACACAAAAGCATAGCAAACAGAATTGCTGAAATCTAGATCATCAATATCAGATTTTGTGGCAAGTAAGCATGCACTTTTCAATTTAATTTCAGAAGCAACACTAGATGGTTTATTATTAGGCTTCATTTGTTGCTCAAATTCTTTTGCCACAATCTGATTTTCACTCTTATTTTTCTCCTGTTTTGCTTTACTAGCTCTATTAATATCATCTTTCAAAATAGAATCAGGAGTCATAGGAAGCAAAGTAATATGTTTATCCTTATGAACAAGAGTATACTGATTGTTTCTACCATGGTGTACAGAATTTTTATCAAATTGCCATGGTCTACCAAGTAATAATGAACATGCTTGCATGGGTACCACATCACAATCAACATAATCAGCATATGTAGAGATACTAAAATGCACACGAACAGTACGTGTTACCTTAACCTTGCCGCTGTTGTTGAACCATTGGATATAGTAAGGATGTGGATGTGGTCTTGTGGTGAGAGATAGCTTCTCCACCATCTCCATGCTAGCCAAGTTATGATAGAGGCGAGGGTGTCCCGATCTTTCGATGAGATGATAGCTATCGTTTTTGGTGGAGTAGACTTTGACGATCCGACTACGAACGTGCGAGGACGTCGCGCCTTAGCAATCGCTAAACCAACTCCGAGAGGTTATTGACCACGCCGGAGCACAATCAACCTGACCACGAGGGTCTATCTCCTGCAAGCAAACGAAGAACAAGCAAGAAACTAAGATTTGCAATCTGGATATTGCGAATATAAGATGAAAGCTTTATTGATCAAGGTGGGGTTCTGTGACGTCTTGGTCTGGTCGTTGAACACAAACGAAGTACGCGAAGTTGCAGCTATGGCGAACTTTTAATCTAAACAAAACCCAAAGTCTAAACGGTGCCCTAAGGGCTGTATATATGGAGGAAGAGGAGGGGATTTCGTGGCCCTCGAAGGAGGGGTCCGAAACCAACCCTATCTCTTGTTTCCCCACACATACGGACTCTAAAAACAGCCTATACTCAAGTATTTCGAAATTACATGGGCCTGGCCCAATAATAAGGTGACGCAGCACCTATAATAGCCTCTGGACGAAATTTATGAAGTGACATCTTGTATATTTCGTCCAAGGCTTCCTGCACTCATTATGGTGGCTTCAAAGTCCTGAAATCATCACTTGTAACTCCGTTCTTGTTCCCCTTGTGCATGCCATCATCTCCATGCTTGAACTTGCTCCAAGGTTCCTCTTTCTTGTCCAAGCTAGGCCCTTCATTTGTAAGCAAAACAAATGTATCCAATTTAGGCAGCATCATATTCTCATGAACTTTAGAATCACTACCAAGAAACGAAAGTACCTGATATTTTAATTGGCGTGCGCGAGCTCTAGTAATTGGTCCAGTATGTATAGAAGCAGGGGCTGTGGGTGTAACAATGGTATTAATGTCCTCATCACTCCCTTCTCGGAATTCTTCGAAGCCATGATGATGATCTATGGATTCCATCTGTAGGACTTCACGCCAAATGCAATGGCGTGCATGGCGATTTTTGCCCATTTGTGTGAGAACTTTGTTGGGGTTGCCCCCAATGTCGATTTGTTCAAGCACTACTTCGTCCCGAGGGTGGAGAATAAAACCCACCGTTCCGGAAACATACGCTGGATGCCTCGGGTGGCAAGGGAGAACTGGGGTTACCTCACCGGACAGCAGCGCGGCAGATGGGAGTAATGGAGGGGAGATTGGTGCTGGATCCAAGATGAGGAAGCCTCGAAATTCTGCCAGGCACGGGAAGAGTGCATTGTGCGGGACAATGTGTGGAAAGAATTTGGCCTCACTGATGACAGGCTTTGCCCAGCAATAAACAGGATCACCCGCCTAAAGGCTGCTGGGCTGACCATTGGGCATGTGGGGCCGACTTCCTTCGACGTCATTGCACCTCTGCAGAAGAGGGACAGGTTTGCCTGGCAGTATGGAGATGCTGCAGATAGGATGAGGTTGCTCCCTGGCCTGACCAACAATCTATCGGTCTATGGCCATGCTTGGTTGTGCGATCAACTGTTCGGCAGCCTTGGGCCGTTCAAGTTGTCGGCAAATGTCAACCCACTGAACATCAATTCTGCCCGGGATCAGATCTTGAAATGGATGCCAGATTGCAATGCTCATGGAGTTTCGGGTGACTGGCAGTTACCCGCGCTCGGCAAAGAGCTCGCGTGGTCCTCCAGCCTGGTGGAAAAGGCTACCAGGGTGGAGACCAATATGTACAAGTGCACCTCCAAGGTGGAGGAAGCGTACATCAGGAGGCGGCTCGAGGAAGACAAGGCATTTCGAGCCGCTGCAAAGGCAAAGGCCGGGAAGGCAGCGGAGGAGAAGGAGGAGGTTGAGGATGAAGGCTCCTCCCACAGCAGAAACGAGGCGCAAGCCTCAGAGGAGGCTACCGGGGATGATCCTGCCGGGAGCGAGCTTGCCGGGAATGAGCCTGCTTGGGATGAGCCTTCCGAGATTGAGGCTCTATACACCTCGGTGGCAGAGGCCCAGGAGGAAGAGGGGGTTGAGGAGGCGGAGGAGCCCAAGGAGGAGTGTCTCGTGGCAGGCCCTCAAGCCCCCAAGCCAGTCTTGGACCAACGCCCTCGCACGCGGGTTGCCAACTGGGGAGCAGTGGTTCCCGACCCTGCGCCTGCTGCTAAGAAGGTGAAGAAGATTACCTCCAAGGGCAGCAAGCCGGATGCGGTGCGCCGGTAGTCCTCCCGCCTCACCAGGGCTAAAACCCCTCCCGCCAAGCAATCGGTGGCTGCGGGAGTTGACTCCAGCTCCCAGTCTGGCTCGAGCTCCTCGCAGAACTAGTGCTCATCGGAGCCCCCTGCACCTCAGCAAAGCTAAAGCTGCCGGGAAGTTCCGTTCCCCTGCCCCAGAAGAGAGGCCAGGCGTCCTCACCGCCCATCGAGTTCGAGTTGAGCTCCATGCTCATCGATGAAGAGTAAGAGAGAACAATCTCCTTTCCTTGCAGTAGTTTCAGTATGCCTGCTTGCTCTTGTTGACTGATCTTTTGCTTGCTGCCTTTGTTAGGGAGGAGGAGGAGGAGACAGAGACTCTCATCCACTGGTCAAAATGGCTCAAGCATGCGGAGCCGCCGAAGATTGTGGAGGGCACGAGTCTGGCGGGGAGCAGCACAAATGACTCGACACCAAGCCCCCAGCTTAGCCCCTGACACGAAAGCACAGGATTGGCCCCTCCCATGGGGGAGCGATGCAGGAGAGCTCCCAACCTCCTCGGCTGGAGGAGGAGGAGGGATGTCCCGGGGAGAGCCCCTTCAAGAGGGGTTTGCCCCGCCCGCCGACCGAGTCGAGGAGCCCCCGACGATGGCTCCCACGGGAGAGCTTGCCCAAGACGACGCCAAGGTTGTCGTGGAAGGGGACGGGAATCATGGCCCGGCAACTGATGTTGCCGGGGAAACTAAGGCTTCCGCCCGGCAAACTTCTTCGGGTAATTCAATTGCTCTTCTTCCCCCGCTTCTTTTTTTACTATCTCGCCCCATGCTTCTGGCTCTCTAATACTTCTGCTTCTTTATTATTGCTTGTTGTCTTCGCTTGCAGTCCCTCAGGCCGAAGAGCCTGAACTGCTGGAAGAAGTGGCCAGCATAGGGAGAGACGCCGCGGATGAAGCCACCAAGATCACTAACGTGGAGGGGCAGGGACATGCTGCCGGGAGTGTTCAGGAGCCCCCGACGAAAACGAAGCAGATCCTCGATGGCGCGCCAGGGGTGGGGGCGACGGTCGAGGAGAAAATCCCCCTCCAAACCATGAATCCCCTCCCCTCAATTGGTACCATGGTGGGGGCCTCGTAGCCATCCTCGAGCCAGTTGGCACTGGTGCTTGCGTAGCCTGGGCTCTGTGCCCCCGGCTCATCAGTGGCGACGAGCACGGAACTTGATGAAGAGCTCCAGCGCATTCTGGCGTCGCTGTACCAAGGGGTCGACGAGGCAATCTATCGCTGTTGCGATGGACTTATCTTTCCTGGAGTCCATGGCGGCAGGCATTAAGGAGATGCAGGGCCAGCACAGCCAGAAATGGAAGGTCCGCAAGGAGCAGCGCAAGTCCGCCAACAAGGTGGAACAGCAACTGAGGGACAAAGGTAATGAGCTGCGTGACTGGCACGACAAGCAGTTCCAGGTCCTGATCAGGCGGCAGGAGACAATTTCGATGGCGAGGGAGGATGTCATTGCCTGGGAGTCTCGCATGGAGGAGCGCAAGGCACTTCTGGATGCCAAGGAGCAGGACATCTCTTCTTGGGAGGAGAAGCTCGAGGCCACCCTCCGCGCCAAGGACGATGATCTAGAAGCCCTCATGCAGCAGCGCACCAAAGAGCTAGACAACAAGCACAAGGTCGCCCTGGATGCCCTCACTGCTGATTCTGCTACCCAACTAAAGAAGCTCGCTGATGACCTTGTCGCTGCATCCACTGTCAAGACCGACCTCGACCAATAGGTGGCCAAGCTAACTGAAGAGCTTTCCGGGAGCGCCAAGGAGGTCGTGACCCTCAAGGAGGAGGCGCAGAAAGCAGAGATCCTTCTGAAGGATATACAATTGCAGCTCTCCTCCAAGAGCCAAGGCCTCGAGACTGCCAACGACACCATTGAAGATCTGAAGGCCAGGATTGGCACCTTGGAGAGCTCGGTTGAATCTAGTGGGGCCCATGAGCAGCAGCTGACAAAAGACTTGGACACCACGAGGCGTCTACGGAAGGACGTAGAGGACAAGCTGGCGAACCATTCCGAGCAGGTCGACCTCTGGATCAAGAGCTTGATTGACATTGCCGAGCATCTCACTGCTCAGACTGCAGCGATGGGCATGGAAGGGCCAGTCTTTTTGGCCAGCAGGCAGGAGGTCCCCAGCGTCAAGATAGGGGTCTTCTTCAATGAGCTAATCGAAAAGCTGACGGCGCATGAGGAGGGAAGGGCTGGTCGCTTTGCGACTAAATCTCGGAAGCTTGCCCGTAACGCCCTCCTCATGGTTCTGAGCAATATCGCCTGCCGCCATCCGGACCTCGACCTTGCTGATGGCTTCCGGAAGCTGTCGAAGGGCGCAGACATTTCTGCTGCCGAGGAGAAGGCTGCCCCCCTTGCCGACAAGGTCCTTTCCGTCCCAGCGGCTTCACAAGGTCGCCAGGCCCGGCACTGAACTATCCTCACCACTCCGCTATCCTGTAACAAAACATGATGCATGTCCTGTGTTTAGACATCATATTATTTATGCTTGCGAGAAACTGATGCTTTTGCTTAATCTTAATTATGTGTTTATCCCTTTTGAGTTTACCCATTGGAGTTCGTATGATTAATCTCTATGCATGTTCTGGTTGCCTGCCGGTATCATATCGCCACGATTGTTGTAAGGGTCAGGCCCTTAACATTTATCTTGGCGAGGATGCGTCTCGGCAGGTTTTTCCTTGGTAGTTTCTGACGCAGCCGCCCATTCCGCGAGCAGGCTCGGAATGGAATGAGGGTGGAGACAGAAATCTAGCAAAGGTGCCATCTTGTGAAGGATTTCTTCATACGAACACTTCGGTGCCCAAGGGATAAACCAATGCAAATTCTTAAATTTATAAAGGAGCGATGACTGCATGGACTTAGCTTTTATCCTCGCTTCCTCCCATTCCTTTCAGCCACGAGCGCTTGCCGCGTTTGCATGCTTCGGGAAGGATGGATGTTGTGCGTGTAGTTCTCTGGCTACCAGAAGGGGTCGGTAAAAACCATATGTATCTGGCGGGTGGCAGGATGCGGTGTAAGGTACGATCGGTTTCTCTCTCCTCCTCTCCATACTCTTTAAACAATCTGGTGGCGGCTGGCACAGAAGTCAAGCAAATGCAGATGGCCTTTCCGGAGCGCACTTGCCGGGGCGTCAGTCAATGGATTCGCACCAGCGCTCCACTCAGGATTTCCCTAAGTAGGGTAAATGCTAAACCGAGTTTTGCATGGTGCTTATCGACATTGACGATGCTAAAAAACCCAGAGTGGCTCGATTGTCGATGAGTGAGAGTGGGGGAGAGAGAAACCTTGTACCCGTACACTTTGTTCCTGAGCCGTTGGGGTTGGCTCGCCGCCGTCATTACCGATTCTTGCCGATGCAGCAGTCGCGGCGGAGAGAGGCAATGGAGATTTGAACAGGGTGTGGGGGAAGCGATATCGCTCCCCCTCTCCGTTCCCATCATCCCCCGCCTTTTCTTGGGCGTCATGGATGACGAAGCCGTCGATGAAGAAGATGATGAAGATGACGCGCTGCGTACGCTTCTCGGGTTCGCGTAAGCGCTTCCCCCTACCTGGCACGCCAAAGATGTCGTGGGAAACCACGGCCACCTATGGGGCCATCAGCCCCTTGTGGTTCGGCAGGGGGGATGAGCACATTGCACAAAGAGCGAAGAACATAGCACAGCACGGCAGAGATCACACGGGCATTTTTACCCAGGTTCGGGCTAGCGCGAAGCGTAAAACCCTACTCCTGCTTTGGTGGATTGATGAAGGACCGTGGTGGAGGCGCAGCGCTCTAGCCCGACAGGGTTGCCTCGGGGCGAGGGCAGCTACGCGCGTATGAGTGTACAAGGGTCCGAATCCTTTCTATGGTTGCCATGGCCCTCCTTTTATAGATCAAGGGGTCACCACAATGGCAAATCAGTCATTGTGTACTGATTAGATAGCAAACAGTGCTATCATACCTAACTCTGCAGACAAGGCAGAGCGCATTAAATGCGCCGCTTAGTGTCACATCATGGCGTGCCCGGCAAGCCTTGCTGGGCTGTTTGGCCACCTTCTTGTCTGTCTGTTCGACACGTCTCTTGACAGGTGTCATTTGGAGGCGATTTCCTTCGAAAGTGGCTGCCATGTGTCAAAAAACAACCATTTAGTCACTTGGGGGCTTGACACTGCACCGATCGATGACTTGCGTCACTGTGAGGTGGAGCGGTGGAGCCTTGGCGGGGTGGTCCGCCCTTGGCATCCCCGGCAAGCTTGCCGGGGCAGTCTAGAGACTTGTGTTCGGAGTAACCTCAACCTCGCCAGGATCGCCTGCCCGCCAAGGGAGGCTTTCCCTTAGTGGTGTCTTGCTTCCCTTGGCTTGACTTGGTCTTCTTGGCCCGCCCTCTAATTTCTCAAAGAGCTATCTCTTCAACTTGATCTCGTCTTGGATGTTGAGAGTTGTCGGGCCGTAGGTTTGCTGTCCGTGCACAAGTCAGGGGAAAACATACACCCCTGTTTGTGTACCCCGACATCCACCCCCTTCTCCATTTGTGAGAGAGCCATTAGAACGTGCCTACACTTCCACCATACATTTTCTGAGAGAGAACCACCTACTCATGTGTTGAGATCAAGACATTCCAATCCTACCACAAGAATCTTGATTTCTAGCCTTCCCCAAGTTGCTTTTAACTCAAATCTTCTTTCCACCATAGCCAAATCTGAGAGAGAGAGAGAGAGAGTTGAGTGTTGGGGAGACTATCATTTGAAGCACAAGAGTAAGGAGTTCATCATCAACACACCATCTATTACCTTTTGGAGAGTGGTGTCTCCTAGATTGGTTAGGTGTCACTTGGGAGCCTCCGTCAAGATGTGGAGTTGAACCAAGAAGTTTGTAATGGCAAGGAGATCGCCTACTTCGTGAAGATCTACCCGAGTGAGGCAAGTCCTTCGTGGGCGATGGCCATGGTAGGATAGACAAGGTTGCTTCTTCGTGGACCCTTCGTGGGTGGAGCCCTCCGTGGACTCGCGCGGCCATTACCCTTCGTGGGTTGAAGTCTCCATCAACGTGGAGGTACGATAGCACCACCTATCGGAACCACGCCAAAAATCTCCGTGTCTCCTTTGTGTTTGCCTTCTCCAAACCCTTCCCTTTACCTTCATATGCAATGTTTTACTTTTCGCTACTATACTCTTAGAATTGCATGTGTAGGTTGATCGCTTGACTTGTGCTAATTGCTAAAATCTACCTACAACTAAAATTGGGAAATTGATAGATTTTTATTTGGTCAAGTAGTCTAATCACCCCCCTCTAGACATACTTTCGATCCTACAAGTGGTATCAGAGCTTTGGTCTCCATTAGCCTTGATTTCCATAGCTTTGGTGATCATAGCCTTGGTTTCACAACCTAGAAAAGTATGGAGTCTAGCGAGGGAAATTACCACCATAGAGGTCCTTACTTTGATGGTACAAATTTTGCTAGTTGGAAGCATAAGATGAAAATGCATATTCTTGGTCATAACACCGCCGTTTGGGCTGTTGTGCGTAATTGTTTGCAAGGTGATTTCTTCGAGGATGGAAAAGAACTGGATCATGAAGCAACAACGAAAGAAATGAAGATGTTGCAATACAATGCTCAAGCTTGTGATATTCTCTTCAATGGATTATGCCCCGAAGAATTCAACAAAATCAACCGCCTTGAGAATGCAAAGGAAATTTGTGATACTTTGGTTGATATGCACGAAGGTACTGATTTCGTCAAGGAATCCAAGTTGGATGTGCTTCAAAGTCAACTTGACAACTTCAATATGAAGGATGGTGAAGGAGTCACCAAAATGTACTCTAGGCTTGCTCTCATCACAAATGAGATTGCCGGCTTAGGAAGTGAAGAGATGACCGACAAATTCATCATCAAGAAGATCCTTATAGCCTTGGATGGAAAATACGACACCGTGTGCACTTTGATCCAAATGATGCCCAATTACAAAGATCTCAAGCCTACCGAAGTCATTGGTAGAATTTTTGCTCATGAGATGTCACTCAAGGATAAGGATGAGCTCCACAACAAGTCAAGTGGTGCTTACAAAACTTCAAATGATGCTCCTCAACATCAAGTGACAAGCTAGTCTCCAATGAAGAATTGAGCTTAATGGTGAAGAACTTCAACAAGTTCTACAAGAATAGAAGCAAAGAGAGAAGCTCCAACTCAAGGTCCTACAATGACAAAAGATCTTCTAGTCATGATCGTAATTGCTACAATTGTGGAAGACCCGGACACTACTCCAATGAGTGTACGGCTTCCTACGAGAAAAGAGAAGACTCAATAAAAAGGAGTAGAAGAGATGAATCGCCTCCAAGAGAGAGAAGGAGTAGAGATGATCGTTATGAACGAAGACCCTCTCGTAGAAGCAAGGATTCGAAAAGGAAGGATAAGTCATCAAAGAGCTACACAAGACGAAGACATCAAGCTCACGTTGGTGAATGGGTATCCGGTTCTGACTCCGACAACTACTCCGAGAGAAGCTATCACTGCGACTCTGACTATTCTCAAGATGAAGGTGTTGCCGGTCTTGTACTTGTGTCATCCAACTCCTACGACATATTTGACTCACCAAATGAAGGAATTGGAAGATGCTTCATGGCTAAAGGCCCCAAGGTATCACACCCCGAGTACATTGATTTCAATAGTGATGAAGATGATTTGCGAGGTGATGATGATTTACTTGTTGACAAAACTAGTGATGAAAACTATGATGAACTTGCTAGTAATCATGCTAATCAAGATAAAACGAATGACAATGATAAGAAGGAGATTGAGCGTCTAACTAAAGAACTAAACACTCTTAAGTTAGCTCATGAAACAACTCAAGAGGATCATAGAGAGCTCCTAAGGACTCATGAGAAGCTACGCTTCGAGAAGCTAAATTTAGAGCAAGAGCATGAGTTCCTAAAAGCTATCAATGATGATCTTCGAAAGAAGAGTTCTTCTTACATTGCCGAACTACAACTCCAAGGATTGACTTATTTGAAGAAGCTCCTAAGGCCATGGTCAAGTGGGTTCCCAAGACTACGTCAAGCTCTACATCATCAAGTTCAACTACAACTCCAAGGATTCCCATCAAGTTGATGTGGATCCCAAAGAATAAGAACTAGAGTATTCTTGAGGGTGACTCTCCCAACATACTTCACTCATATTCATTTTGGCAAGAATTGTGCAATCAACTTTCATATCTTGCACTAGTTCATGGAGTCACAAACCCTCTTGTTGGTAAGACAAGGGAGAAGGTAACCTAATGCTTTCATGGACATCATCATATATGCAATTCACTCTATGTCCATGGATATCCTTGTATGTTCCTTGTGGGACTAACCCATGTAGGTATTGAAAGTGCAACACTCCAATGGATTGCTCCAAATGATATACATCAACATTGAGCATCCACATCTTCATTATCTACATGAAGTCATCATCGACAAAACCCAAGGTTAGTTCATCCCTCTTAGGGGGGATATCACATCTAGGGGGAGCTTTGCTCTAAAAATTGAGCTAAAGCAACTCTAATGGTGTGAACACATTAATGCTTTATGTAAAAGTGGCAACCCCAGTTCTACTTAAACGATGAGTATGACCTATGATCAAATGTTCTCATTTGGCTCCTAAGTCAATATACTCATATATAGATGACCTAGTCATCGCAAATTGCTTGATAGATGCTAGAATTGTTTGTGCATGCTTTGACACATGTTTCATTTGCAATCTTATTGTGTGAGCATGTTGGTTGCATGATTTCTTCATTCAAGGACATCCATTTGTTGTTTTGATTAGCTTGTTTTTATTGGCCAAATGGATGGACAAGAATGCCTAAGAATCTTCTCTAGCTATCTATGCTTTTCTCGTCTCAAACTCTATTCATGCTACATCACAAAAATTGAACAAGTCTTTTTCGGACCCTCCGGGTGAGGAGCACTCGGAGTCACCGATCTGTCAAGGGTTGCTATCCAAAACCTTCTTGTGTATTTCGGTCAGACCAACTCACTCCTATTCGGTCCCACCAAAATCACCAGACTGATCAAGGTTTTCATCTCAGTGATACCGATTAGAATAACTCGGTCCCACCAAGTTGCAATAACTGCACGCAGTTTTGCATCTTGGCGCTACCGAACCATTCCATTCGGTTCCACCAACAGCACATGGGTATATATCCTGCGAACCCGTACGGTTGAAAATTACTTCAAACCACTCAAGCTCGCGCCCCATTGATGCCGCCCCCTTGGTCTTTGGATCGTTGCTGTCTTCGCCTGTGCACCTTCGCCGCAGGTCTCCGTCGCCGTCAACGGGAATCTCCACCGCCATTGTCGCTGTAGAGAACCGTCACCAAGTTAGGGTATGGTTCGATCTCTTTGTGCTATCCCCTTCCGATTCTATGCACAAGGATAATGCCTAGCTTCTTGCCACGAATGAGAACTGTCTTTCCACAGAAAAACTCCTCTAGATTAGATTGGATGAAAAAATTTAGGGTTAGGTTTCCGCCGAGCTCATCTCGGACCGACCGAAATGAACCTTTTGGTCCCACCGATTGGCCCTGGCTATTGCACTAAGTACAACTCGGTACCACCGAAGTGTACTGATCGGTGAGATCGAAAGCAAAACCTCAGTGAAACCCTAGCATCTCGGAGTCACCAAACCACAACTCGGTCTGACCGATCTTGTGTGTTTAGACTCTGTTATTGCTTTGGTGTCAATGAGATTTTCATATCGGTAGCTCCAAAATGCTTTCTGCAGAAAACTAAAACTAGAGTTTTGATTCAAATTTTTGAAAAATCATCTGCTTTTTCTGATGCTCATCCACTCTGCCCATACCTATCTATTCATAGGGCCTGTTTGCTAGATGTCTGGTGTAAGTGACAGCCGAAACAATTCAGAGGAAGAGGTTAATCTCAGTGAGGGCACAAGCCCTAGTGGAAGCTATGATGAGGGCAGCAGAAGTACTCCAAGCAATCTTCCCAAAGCTGTCACTAGACAAAGGAAGAAGAGAACCTCAGAAAGTGAGGATGAGGACTTTGTTGTTGAAGAGGAAGTGACCTCAAAGAAGAAAGTGCTCAAGAAAGAGTATGATACTACTGCTACTACTAAGCCAAGTCTCCAGAAGAAGGCCCCTGCAAAGAGAGTTCCTATGTCTAAGGCCAGAAAATCAACAGTTCCATAAGAGACCATGGAATTTACTCTTGAGCCAACAGAAGAATAAGAAGCTATTGATGGGACGAAAAAGAGGAAAGAGAGAGTGAAGAAGACCATTGCCAGAGTGATTGGAAGACCATCCATGATGGTGGATGATGAAGATGAGGAGGAAGAGGAACCATCTGCACCCCTGCCAAGTCTCAAAAGCTAATGGCAGATGCCATGAAATCTGCAGGTGCACCCTCCAAGTCCAAGCCCAAGCCTACACCTAAGGCTGCTGCACCCAAGAGATCCATAAGAAACATCCCTGCTGCTGAAAAGAACAAGGCCCCGGTGCCAGAGGTTCAGGAGGATGAAGAGCCACAAGTGCTCAGAAAATTGAAGCCAAAGATTTCAGACCATGATGATGGACATCTAGTGGCTAAAAACATGAAGCTCGGGAAGGATAGTGGACTGAGAGAATGGAGGAAAGTGGATCCATACTCAATGAGGAGGAGAACAGCATGTGACTATCATTTCCATACCAGATAACATCAAGATTTTTATGAGACAGTGATGCTTGACAAGAAGCCCATCATATTCATCATGAAATGGGTGGATTGGAAGTATATAGATGCAAATCAAGACTACTTCCCCCATGTTCATGAGAGTTTTGGCTGATAGGTGTTGATGCTTTTGTTGGACAAAAGCTCACAAAATGGAATGATGAGATGGTGATGCAATTTTACTCCACATCACACTTTTACCCAGATGGAAGAATTGTGTGGATGACTAAGGACACTAGATACCAGTCATCAATCTCTGAGTGGGCTGCTCTTATCAATGCCCCAGAAGAAGGAGAAAATGATATTGATGTATATGGAAAGCCCAGCATCGATCACAACACTATGGCACGGATGTACAAGACCATTCCCGATGAGGCTTTGGAAACACACAAGTTTGGCTCTATTTATTTTCTGCTTGCTGGTTTCGCCACCTTAAACTATATCTTGAGGCATACCTTGTTGCCTAAATCTGGAGATGAGAGGATGATCCATGGCCACTCCATCAACCTACTCCACTTGTTTGATATTCCACAGAAATTCAAAGTCATGAGCCTGATTGTTGAGACAATCAAAAGGACTGCTGCTAATCAGAAGAGGTCATGTGGATATGCACCACACATCCAGATGCTTATCAACTCCAAGGTTGGTACAGACACATATCTGCTTGACAGAGAGCACCTTCCTCTTTGGCTAGAGTTTGATGATAATGAAGTGGTGATGGATGCTTCACATCCAACTTCAGTTGAGGCCCAAGAGAAGGCAGAGGAAGCAAAAGTAGCCAAAGGAGCAAAGGCAGCAAATGCACTCAATGCTTCAATAGTAAATCTCAAATCAAAGCAAGACCAATTGACATATCTGCTAGAAGGAACTCTAAAGATTGAGCGAAGTCTGGCCAACTTAACCAAGAATCACGAGAGCCTAGAGCGGATAGTTGAGGACAAAATGTATAATCTTGATGTCAAGATCACATAGATACAATCTATTGTGGAGAAGCTGAGAGATGATGCTGAGGATAGAGATGACAGACCTACCACTGACAGATTCCAGACAATGCCTAGGGCACAAAGGTCATTAGTCATGCCAGTAGCAGACACCAGGACTACACACTCTGCACCTGCCGCCACTGCTATAGTTCCACCCCCAGTGTCAACACCACCAGCCCAACAGACATCAGCCGAGGCATTTACTGAATCAGTTCTCTCAACGCCGTCTACGCACACCAGAGCAAGCCAGAAGACCCCTTCAGGAGCTCCTGGAGATCGTGCCTAGAGTGTCGTATAGCACTATACTTTTTCGAGCTTTTTGGTAACTTGTTGCCAAAGGGGGAGAAAATGTATAGATCATAGGCTTCGAGAGAGAGAGAGAGAGAGAGTGTGTGTGTGTGTGTGTGTCTCATTATTTTGCTTGTTGGTTTTTATTGCCAGTTGCTACTTCGCCTGTTTGGTTTGTTCTACTTATTGTCCTATGCTCATGAGATACTTTGTGTGGTCGTGTGTTTGATCATACTATGCTTAATGTGTGATATATGCCTATCTCTATAATTATTTGTGTATGTTCATTCACTTATGTATTTGGTGATGCGTGCATGTTATTTCACTCTTATCATTTTGTACGCTCCACCAAGATGTATGTGACATGGACAAGTAACCCATGATCCTAATCGATTGTGCATTTGCATTCAAACGCAAATTTTAAATAATGCACAAATTTAGGGGGAGCTCTTTCTTATCACATACTTCTCAAAGTGACGATGTATTTCATTCATTTTATCATTTGTCGAAGCTTTGATCTATATGTTGTCATTAATTACCAAAAAGGGAGAGATTGAAAGTGCAACTAATCCCCGGGTGGTTTTGGTAATTCATAACAACATATAGCTCATTGAACTAATATCCATTCAAGATAAATATTTCAGGAAGTTCACTGAATGGCATGGAATGGACTAGAGATGTGGACCCCTCAAAATGCTAAGGACAAATATTGGCAAAAGCTCAAGGCTCTTCATTTTTATTTTAGTGATCCAAGATCACATTGAGTCCATTGGAAAGCCAATACTATTAAAAGGGGATGAGGTGTTGCTTAATGGCTTGCTTGCTCAAATGCTTAGTGATATTGCTCCAAAACTCTCAGCCACTTTCTCCATCCAAATATGTCAAAATTCTAAACTCCAACTCGGCCCCACCGATTCTCTCCATTCGGAGCCTCTGAGTTCATATGACATAGCCACAGCTAGAAACCCTAACAGTTCGGTCTCATCGAGATGGCCTTGCCAACACTCTATGACTTGTTGCATTTATTTTGGTCTCACTGAGTTGGCTTGACAAATTCTCTGTTGCCTTATTGCTTCACTTCGGTCTCACCAAGTTGATGCAATCGGCGCCACCGAGATGATGTTTTCCCTAAGCCCTAGCACATCGGTCCCACCGAGTTGTTCCAGTCGGTCCCACCGAGATTCCTAACGTTCACATTTTTGAACAGATCGGTTCCACCGAGTTTAACCATTCGGTCCCACCGAGAGGAGTCAAATGTGTGTAATGGTTGGATTTTATGTGGAGGCTATATATACCCCTCCACCCCCTTCTCCATTTGTGAGAGAGCCATCAGAACGTGCCTACACTTCCACCATACATTTCCTGAGAGAGAACCACCTACTCATGTGCTGAGATCAAGACATTCCAATCCTACCACAAGAATCTTGATTTCTAGCCTTCCCCAAGTTGCTTTCCACTCAAATCATCTTTCCATCATAGCCAGATCTGAGAGAGAGAGAGTTGAGTGTTGGGGAGACTATCATTTGAAGCACAGGAGCAAGGAGTTCATCATCAACACACCATCTATTACCTTTTGGAGAGTGGTGTCTCCTAGATTGGTTAGGTGTCGCTCGGGAGCCTCCGTCAAGATGTGGAGTTGAACCAAGAAGTTTGTAAGGGCAAGGAGATGGCCTACTTCGTGAAGATCCACCCGAGTGAGGCAAGTCCTTCATGGGCGATAGCCATGGTGGGATAGACAAGGTTGCTTCTTCGTGGACCCTTCATGGGTGGAGCCCTCCGTGGACTCCCGCAGCCGTTACCCTGATAACCCACAAGTATAGGGGATCGCAACAGTTTTCGAGGGTAGAGTATTCAACCCAAATTTATAGATTCAACACATGGGGAGCCAAAGAATATATTGTAAGTATTAGCTGCTGAGTTGTCAATTCAACCACACCTGGAGATTAAATATCTGCAACAAAGTAATCAGTAGCACAGTAATATGATAGTTTCGATAGCAGTGATAATAGTAGCGGTAACGGTAACAGTGATAGCAATGATTTTGTAGCAAGTGTAGCAGTAGCAGCATCACCGGAAAGTATCCCGACTATTGTCACCCTGGGGTTTACGGATCATAACACGTAATAGGTGAATATGACTTGCAAGATCGGATCTAGAACATAGATATAATGGTGAAAACATAAACGGTTCAGATCTGAAATCATGGCACTCGGGCCCTAGTGACAAGCATTAAGCATGGCAAAGTCATAACAACATCAATCTCAGATCATAGTGGATACAAGGGATCAAGCCCTAACAAAACTAACTCGATTACATGATGAATCTCATCCAACTCCTCACCGACCAGCGACCCTATGAAGGAATTACTCACTGCCGGTGGGGAGCATCATGGAATTGGCGATGGAGAAGGGTTGGTGATGACGAAGACCAAAGATCCCCCTCTCCGGAGCCCCAAACGGGCTCCAGATCTCGCTTCCCGATGAAGAACAGGAGGTGGCGGCGGCTCCGTATCATGAAAAGCGATAATTCTTTCTACCTGATTTTTTTCTCCAAAAATAGGATTTTATAGCATCGGAATCAGGGTCTGCAGGGCCACCAGGTGGGCACAACCCACCTGGGTGCGCCTGGAGGGGGTGCGCCCTGGTGGGTTGTGCTCACCCAGGAGCCTCCCTCCGGTGGTTCTTGGCACCAGTATTTTTCTTTTATTGTAAAATAAATCTCCAAAAAGTTTCGTTCCATTCTGAGAACTTTGACTTCTGCACAAAAACAACACCATGGTAATTTTGTTGAAAACAACGTCAGTCCGGGTTAGTTTCATTCAAATCATGCAAATTAGAGTCCAAAACAAGTGCAAAAGAGTTAGGAAAAGTAGATACGATGGAGACGTATCAACTCCCCCAAGCTTAAACCCTTGCTTATCCTCAAGCAATTCAGTTGACAAACTGAAAGTGAAAAAGAAAAACTTTTACGAACTCTTTTGTTCTTGTTTACATAAATAAGCTTAAGTAGCACCCAGGTTTTCAGCAAATATTATGGCTAACCATGTCAACAATAACTCTTAGAAATTATATTAACTCATATCAATGGCATAAGCAACTAGCGAGCAATAATAAAATATCTCAAATGACAACACTTTGTCAAAACAACCGTGATATAATATGACAATAGTGGTATCTCGCTAGCCCTTTCTGAGACCGCAAAACATAAATGCAGAGCACCTCCAAAGTTCAAGCAGCGACTAAACATTGTAATTCATGGTACAAAAGATCCAGTCATGATGCCTCCAACATTAACTATGCACAATGCATGACGATGACAATAGTGCTCTCAGATCTAGCGCTTATTTGAGAAGGTGATGACTCAACATAAAAGTAAATAGATAGTCCCTTCGCAGAGGGAAGCAGGGATTTGCAGTGGTGCCAGAGCTCAGATTTTTAAAACAGAGATAAATGAAATTTTGGGAAATGCACCCTTCCTGTTTACTTCACAACCAAAAGTTATCAATATCTTCCATGCTAAACACATTAGTGGCGGTTCCCAAGCGATAAAAGTAAAGGTTTACTCCCCCTCCACCAACAAACACACTCCACGGCTAGTCAAATCCACGGGTACCGTCCATACCAACATCAGTCCTAGGGGAGTTTTGTTTAATTATTTGCAATTTTTTATTTCAGGACTGGGAATCCCTATTACCGCCCCTCTCGTGCAAGGACGAGTGAATAAACACTCATCATGAGAATAACCTGCTCAGCATGGAAGATACCGACTACCCCCTGTCGCTCTATGAACAATCCAGGCACACAAAAACAGAAGTTTATTTGAAGTTTTTTAGAGGTGGCACATGCAAATTTACTTAGAACGGCAGGGTAATACCGCATATAGGTAGATATGGTGGACTCATCTGGAATAACTTGGGTTTTTGGATTTTGATGCACAAGCAGTATTCCCGCTTAGTACAGGCGAAGGCTAGCAAATAGGTTGAGAAGCGGCCAGCTAGAGAGCAAAAACGGACATGAACATGCGTTATGCATAATTAACATTGAATACTAGCATGAGTAGTATATGGACACCATGAACATAAATAGCGTAGAGGCTATGTTGGTTTTGATTCAACTACATGCATGAACATGTGCCAAGTCAAGCCACTTGAAACATTCAGAGGAGGATACCATATCATCATACTACATCACAATCATTTTAATGCATGTTGACATCCAAGATAAATCATTATCCACTCCTAGCTACTTAAGCAGGGCATGAGAAACTATAATCTCTAATTGTCATTGCAAATATGTTTGATCATAACATGCTGAATCATGGATACTAGGTTAAACATATTTACAAAAATAGAACAAGTTGAGTTCATACCCGTTTCTCTCTGCCACAGCCAGTTCATCAAATATCGTCATTATTGCCTTTCACTTGCACGACCGAATGATATGAAAATAATAATAGTGCAAGAGTGCGGTGGACTAAGTTGGAATCTGCAAACATTTTATTCAAAAGGAGAAGACAAGGTAATATAGGCTCTTTGTTAGATCAATATCAATGCATATGAGAGCCACTCAACATTTTCATCGTGGTCTTCTCCTTGGTATGACTCAATAAAAAGAAAAGAAATTCAGAGAAACACACTGAAATATTTTTGGAGTTTTCAGTTTTTCTTGAAGAAAGCAAATTAAGAAGAAGAAAAACAAAAATGAGAAAAACTATTTACACGGGAAAGCTCCCAACAAGCAAAAGAAGAACAAGGAAATCTTTTTGGGTTTTCTTTTTAATACTACAACTAACTAAACTAGAAAGAAAAACCGAAAAGAAGCAAGAAACATTTTTTTTGGGATTTTCTCAAAGTTTTTCAAACACACAAGAAGAAAGCGAGAAAATAAATCAAGCATGGAAAATACAATGAAAAAGTGTGAACACCGACAACTGGAATGAAATGTGTGAACATGAATGTAATGTCGGTGGAAATACGTACACCCCCAAGCTTAGGCTTTTGGCCTAGCTTGGTAATCACCACTCGTAATAGCCATCCGGTCCCATCTCGAAGTGCTGTGGAGCGGGCACCTGAGCATCCCACTCCTGAGGCTCCTCCTCTGCCTCTGCCTGGGTGTTCCGGTAGGCAATAATGTCCTCAGGAATGATCATGTATCCGCCCATGGCAATAGAATCAAACAAAGCAGGTGCAGGCAACGGAATAATATCACGGGAATCCACAATTAAAACCAGGTTGTAAGGAATATTATTAATAGAGTCATCAATATCAGTAAACTGGTGATCCACCATCGCCTGGTGATCTAAATAAACCTTGGGTAAACGATAATTATGTTGGCGAATCTGAATGTTAAAGTGACTCGCTAAACGAGTAGCATAAATACCGCCATGAATTTTGCCCTTGGTTCTGCTAAGTTTCAGACGGGCTACAATAATGGCCCCGAGGCTAAAGGTGTTATCGCCGTATAGTGCACGGCATAAGATGGTGAAGTCAGGAGCACTGAGTGCACCGACCTTCTCTCTAGCAATTAAACAGTTAGCAATGAATATAGCAAAATAATGCACAGAAGGAAACTGCAAACTAGTAGCAGTGACACTCGACACGCCTCTCTCATCTCCCACTGACAGAGTACAATAAAAGTCCTCAAACTCTGCAGGCCTAGGCTCTCTTATTTCCCCATCAGAAGGGATCAAGCATACATCGCAAAAATCAGTGAATGGCATCTGACGAGTTTCAGCATATAAATTAAACTGCACCTCAGGGGGTTATTCCTACTCAGAAAATGAAAATTTTGCACAAAGGAATTTGTAGATGGTATTGTTCACACTCAGCTGCGTTGAAGTCAGTAAGCCCAGCATTAGCAGCAAATTGTGCGAACTCTTGACGGATCCCGGCTCCATCCATGAAGGGGTTATGCGGCCATTCGCACGGCCGCACCTCCGCCCTTCTCCGAGTATGGAGGTCATTGTCTGATGATTCCCCAATGACTCCCTTAGCGCTTTTCTTGGAGGCAAACTTCCTAAAGAAACTCATCTTATTCCTATGAACAAAATTCTGAAAATTTTAGTCCACAAAATTTTTGTCAACAAAACTTCACAAAATTGATAGCAACTACTCATAAGGGTCCATAAAGGCTATATTAAGCATTCAAACTACTTAGAACTCTAAGAATTCAACATGCAAGCTCATCTACAGCAGCACAAAGAGTAGCTAATTATTCAAAATATATTCCACGAAAGCAAAAACTAATTGGAGCAATGGAGGAGTCACGTACCAAGTAGCAATCCCCCAAAATAGTTTCAGAAATGGAGCATCGAGTAAAGAGATCGAAATCCGCGGGTTTGAGAGCAAGAACACGAGAGAGAGAGAGAGAGAGCAATGGTGATTTTTTTCTGGAGGTAGGAGATGACATGGGCTAAAGAGATAAGTGAGGGGGCCCACATGGAGACCACAACCCACCAGGGCGTGCCTGGGGCTGCTGGCGCGCCCAGGTGGATTGTTCCCACCTGGTGCACCCCCCTCTAATGTTATTTGTACTAAATATTCAGAAATATTCAGTAAAAATCATATTAAATTTTCAGGGCATTCTGAGAACTTTTATTTTTGGGTCATTTTTTATTGCACGGGAAATTCAGGAAATAGACAAAACATGGCATTTTATTTTATTTTACTAAGAAAAACAGAAAATAAAAGTTGGGAGCAGAAGGTTGTGCTTACTAAATTCATCAACCTCATACCTCTCAAAAATGATCCATTAATAAGGTTGATCAAGTCTTATTAACAACCACCTTCTATTAGCATGAAACCGAAGAACTGTCGTAAAACACTAAGTTACCTCAACAGAGATATGCATGTCCCCAACAATAAGCATTTCATATTTCTTTTTGGCAGTAGATAGAGGTAGTTGAAAACTTCCAATAGTGAGTGTCTGAGATTTTTCAATAACATTAATACCATTCACTTGGAATTGTTTCTTCAGAAAGTGCACCGTATGTTCATTACCATTGATATGAAAAGTGACCTTGCTTTTATTGCAATCAATAACAGCCCCTGTAGTATTTAAAAGGGGTCTACCAAGGATAATCGACATGTTGTCGTCCTCGGGCATCTCAAGTATAACAAAGTCAGTTAAGATAGTAACATCTGCAACAACAACGGGCACATCCTCACAAATACCGATAGGTATGGCAGTTGATTTGTCAGCCATATGCAAAGATATTTCAGTAGGTGTGAGTTTATTCAAATCAAGTCTTTTATATAAGGAGAAAGGCATAACACTAACACTAGCTCCTAGATCACACAAAGCAGTTTTAACATAATTTGTTTTGATGGAGCAAGGTATAGTTGGTATTCCTGGGTCTCCAAGTTTTTTAGGTACTCCATCCTTAAAAGAATAATTAGCAAGCATTATGGAGATTTCAGCTTCAGGTATTTTTTTCTCTTATTAGTGATGATGTCTTTCATATATTTTGCATAAGGGGCCATCTTTAAAATATCAGTCAAGCGAGTGCGCAAAAAGACTGGCCTAAGCATTTCAGCAAAGCGTTCAAATTCTTCATCCTCCTTTTTCTTAGTTGATTTAGATGGAAAGGGCATGGGTTTTTGAATCCATGGTTCTCTTTCTCTTCCATGCTTTCTAGCAACAAAGTCTCTTTTATCATATCTTTTATTTTTAGGTTGTGGGTTATCAAGATCAACAGCCGGTTCTATCTCAGCATCATTATTTGGTTGTTTATCATTGTCTGGTTGAGTGTCTTCATGAACATCATCATTATCTTTTTCATTATCAGTAGACGAATGTTCATTACTAGATTGAGTTTCAGCATCAGAAATAGAAACATCATTATTATTATCAGGAAGTTTTTCTACTTCAGGTTCACTAGAGGTATGCAAAGTCCTATCATTTTTCTTTTTCTTCATCCTTCTAGAAGGACTAGGTGCATCAGTATTAATTCTTTGGAGTGTTGTTCAATTCTCTTAGGGTGTCCCTCAGGGTAAAGTGGCTCCTGAGTCATTTTACCTCCTCTAGTTGCTACTCTAACAGCAAAGTCATTCATATTATTATTCATTTCATCAAGCAACACTCTTTGAGATTTAGCAACTTGTTCTAGTTGAGTTTGAACCATAGAAGCATGTTTCCCTACACCTCTTAAATCATTAGTAATTCTAAATAACAAGTCACTCAAGCGAGCAATCATATTGGAGTTATATTTCAATTGTTTCATAACATTTTCATTGAAGTGATCTTGTTTTCTAATGTAGTTGTCAAACTCATAAAGGCATTGACTAGGATGTTTATTGTAAGGGATGTCACTTTCATCAAATTTCATTAAGGAATTTACCTCTACCACCTTTGGTGGTGGTGTGTCAAGTCCATGTATTTCTTTAATTGGAGGTAAATTTTTAACATCCTCTGCTTTAATACCTTTTTCCTTCATGCTTTTCTTTGCCTCCTGCATATCTTCAGGACTGAGATATAAGATATCCCTCTTCTTCGGAGTGGGTTTAGGCGGTGGTTTAGGAAGAGTCCAATCATCATAATTTTTCAATATATTATTCAATAATTCCTCAGCTTGTTCAACAGTCCGTTCCCTAAAAACACAACCAGCACAACTATCTAGGAAGTCCCTAGAGGCATCGGTTAGTCCATTATAGAAGATATCAAGTATTTCATTTTTCTTAAGAGGATGATCAGGCAAAGCATTAAGCAATTGGAGAAGCCTCCCCCAAGCTTGTGGGAGACTCTCTTCTTCAATTTGCACAAAATTAAATATTTCCTGTAAGGCAGCTTGTTTCTTATGAGGAGGAAAATATTTTTCAGAGAAGTAATAAATCATATCCTGGGGACTACGCACAAAACCAGGAGCAAGAATATTGTACCATATCTTAGCATCACCCTTTAATGAGAACGGAAATAATTTGTGAATATAGTAGTAGCGAATCTTCTCATCATGAGCAAATAGGGTGGCTATATCATTTAATTTAGTAAGATGTGCCACAACAGCTTCAGTTTCATAGCCATGGAAAGGATCAGATTCAACCAAAGTAATTAACTCTGGGTTGACAGAGAATTCATAATCCTTATCGTCAACAAAGATAGGTGAACTAGCAAACTTAGGATCACATTTCATTCTAGCATTCAAGGATTTCTCCTTTAGTTTGCATAGTAATTTCTTAAGTTCATCTATATCATTGCAAGCAAGAAAATCTCTAGCGGTCTCCTCATCCATAACATAACCTTCAGGTATCTTAGGCAATTCATCTCTAGGAGAGCTAGGCCTAATAGGTGTTTCAAGATTTTCAGTTTCAAGTACTTCATCAGTTTCAATACTTTCATCAGTTTCAGCATTCTCAATAACATCATCTAGAAATTCATCTAGTGGCATATTATCATCAAGCAAGGTACTAGCATCATCATAAGTAGCATTCATAGCAGAAGTAGCATCATCAGTAACTTGCAACATATCAAGATAAATAGCATGTGGTGGTGTTGCAAGTCTACTCAAAACAGAAGGTGAATCAAGTGCAGAGTGTGATGGCAGTTCCTTACCTCCCCTCGTCCTACAGGGAACGATCTTGGTTTTTGTGTCCTTCAGATTCTTCATAGTGATAAATAGATAATAATCCCAAGTGACTCACCAAATATAGCTATGCTCCCCGGCAACGGCGCCAGAAAAAGGTCTTGATAACCCACAAGTATAGGGGATCGCAACAGTTTTCGAGGGTAGAGTATTCAACCCAAATTTATAGATTTGACACAAGGGAAGCCAAAGAATATTTGTAAGTATTAGCAGCTGAGTTGTCAATTCAACCACACCTGGAGATTAAATATCTGCACCAAAGTAATCAGTAGCACAGTAATATGATAGTTTCGATAGCAGTGATAATAGTAGTGGTAACGGTAACAGTGATAGCAATGATTTTGTAGCATGTGTAACAGTAGCAGCAGCAGTAGTAACTTAGCAAGAAAAATATATGGAAAATTCGTAGGCATTGGATCGGTGAATTCGTTGGATGATATTCATCATATAACAGTCATAATCTAGGGTGATACAAAACTAGCTCCAATTCATAAATATAATGTAGGCATGTATTCTGTAAATAGTCATACGTGCTTATGGAAAGAACTTGCATGACATCTTTTGTCCTACCCTCCCGTGGCAGCGGGGTCCATAAGGAAACTAAGGGATATTAAGGCCTCCTTTTAATAGAGAACTGGAACAAAGCATTAACACATAGTGAATACATGAACTCCTCAAACTATGGCCATCACCGGGAAGTATCCCGACTATTGTCACCCCGGAATTTATGGATCATAACAAGTAATAGGTGAATATGACTTGCAAGATCGGATCTAGAACATAGATATAATGGTAAAAACATAAACGGTTCAGATCGAAAATCATGGCACTCGGGCCCTAGTGACAAGCATTAAGCATGGCAAAGTCATAACAACATCAATCTCAGATCATAGTGGATACTAGGGATCAAGCCCTAACAAAACTAACTTGATTACATGATGAATCTCATCCAACTCCTCACCGACCAGCGAGCCTACGAAGGAATTACTCACTTCCGGTGGGGAGCATCATGGAATTGGCAATGGAGAAGGGTTGGTGATGACGAAGACCAAAGATCCCCCTCTCCGGAGCCCCAAACGGGCTCTAGATCTGGCCTCCCGATGAAGAACAGGAGGTGGCAGTGGCTCCGTATCGTGAAACGCGATAATTCTTTCTCCCTGATTTTTTTCTCCAAAACTAGGATTTTATAGCATCAGAATGAGGGTCTGCGGGGCCACCAGGTGGGCATAACCCGCCTGGGCGCGCCTGGAGGGGGGGCGCCTTGGTGGGTTGTGCTCACCCAGGGCCCCCCCTCCGGTGGTTCTTGGCTCCAATATTTTTCTTTTATTGTAAAATAAATCTCCAAAAAGTTTCGTTCCATTCCAAGAATTTTATTTCTGCACAAAAACAACACCATGGTAGTTCTGCTGAAAATAGCGTCAGTCCGAGTTAGTTTCATTCAAATCATGCAAATTGGAGTCCAAAACAAGAGCAAAAGCATTAGGAAAAGTAGATACGACAGAGATGTATCATACCCTTCGTGGGTTGAAGTCTCCATCAACGTGGACGTATGATAGCACCACCTATCGAAACCACGCCAAAAATCTTTGTGTCTCCATTGTGTTTGCCTTCTCCAAACCCTTCATATGCAATGTTTTACTTTCCGCTGCTATACTCTTAGAACTGCATGTGTAGGTTGATTGCTTGACTTGTGCTAATTGCTAAAATCTGCCCACAACTAAAATTGGGAAAATGATAGATTTTTATTTGGTCAAGTAGTCTAATCACCCCCCTCTAGACATACTTTCGATCCTACATCGGCTAGTCTAGATACGGAAAGGAGATTGTAACCAAGAGATTCAACGAGCATAACATTTTGGATAGAGCTATAATTGGAAATGGCCATCTTACCAAGGCCAAGAACCTTACCCTTGGAGTTATCTCCAAAAGTTACATACTTGCATGGGCCATCGTTTTTAGCAAGCTCATGGAACATGTCCTTATCTCCGGTCATATGATCAGTACATCCACTATCGAGAATCCTCTCTTTACCTCCGGCCATGTAGTCACGAAAGTTGGCCATGAGACTAAGATTTCTCATAGTCTCCTCATAGTCAATATCACTTTCTTCGTCTTCATCATTATAGCCATGCTCAAAGTCATCATCATGTATGTGATTATCACCTAGAGCAAGTGATTCATTAGATTTATGACCATGATAATGTTCAAGTTTATGAATTCTAATTGTTTGTGAAATGATGCTATTAATGACTCCAACATTTCCTTTAGCACGCATAAGATCACATAGCTCAAATAGACATTCATCAAACTTGGGATCAACTAGGCTTCATTTTATGAAAAGCAATAGACTTTTGAAGAATCTCATCTAGATTTTTCAAGGAATAATTCGGAAAGCATTCCTCAAGATAATTCCATATAGTATAAGCGCATTCAAAGGTAGGCAAGCACACAAGCAAATTTCTAGGCAATCCTCTAATGATAAGGTCAATAGTCCTAAGATTGCGAACCATGTCAAGATACTCATCGGGGGTAGGATGCAAGGGATCAATAGGAGGCACATAAGGACTAAGAATATACTTGTTCAAATTATATTCATTGAAAATCTCAAGCATCTCATTTTTCCATGAACCATAGTACTCCCCATCAAGAATAGGCACTCTACATCTAATACTCCCGATCGTAGACTCATCCATCTTCCTCCAATGGTGACTGAACCAAAGCAATGGAGACCAATGCTCTGATACCAATTGAAAGGATCGAGAAGAGGGGTCTAGAGGGGGGTGATTAGACCCTTAACAAGTAAAAGTGGCAGCTTTTTAATTTCATCAAGGTAAGGTTGAGTTTAGCACATGTTAAAGCACTCTCAATACATTTCAAGCAAGCATGACAAGAGTATATGCAGCGGAAAGAGTAAAGCATGCAAATTGCAAGAAAGTAAAGGGATGGGATTGGAGTTTGCAAATGCAATGGAGACACGGAGATTTTTGGCGTGGTTCCGATAGGTGGTGCTATCGTACATCCACGTTGATGGAGACTTCAACCCACGAAGGGTAACGGCAGCGCGAGTCCATGGAGGGCTCAACCCACGAAGGGTCCATGAAGAAGCAACCTTGTCTATCCCACCATAAGCATCACCCATGAAGGACTTGCCTCACTTGGGTAGATCTTCACGAAGTAGGCATATCCTTGCCCTTACAAACTTCTTGGTTCAAATCCACATCTTGACGGAGGCTCCCAAGCG
Source organism: Thinopyrum elongatum (assembly GCA_011799875.1). NCBI lineage: Eukaryota > Viridiplantae > Streptophyta > Magnoliopsida > Poales > Poaceae > Thinopyrum > Thinopyrum elongatum. The sequence goes on along the minus strand of CM022303.1, from coordinate 386,896,031 downwards.
ACACCTAACCAATCTAGGAGACACCACTCTCCAAAAGGTAATAGACGGTGTTGATGATGAACTCCATGCTCTTGTGCTTCAAATGATAGTCTCCCCAACACTCAACTCTCTCTCTCTCTCTCTCTCTCTCTCAGATTTGGCTATCGTGGAAGAGTGATTTGAGTGGAAAGCAACATGGGGAAGGCTAGAAATCAAGGTTCAAATGGTAGGAAAGGATTCTCTTGATCTCAACACATGAGTAGGTTGTTCTCTCTCAGAAAATGTATGGTGGAAGTGTAGGCATGTTCTGATGCCTCTCTCACAAATGGAGAAGGGGGTGGAGGGGTATATATAGCCTCCACACAAAATCCAACCGTTGCACACATTTGACTCATCTCGGTGGGACCGAATGGTTAAACTCGGTGGCACCTATCTGTTAAAAAATTTGAACATTAGGAATCTCAATGGGACCGACTAGAACAACTAGGTGGGACCGATGTGCTAGGGCTTAGGGCAAACCTCATCTCGGTGGCCCCGATTGCATCAACTCGGTAGGACCGAAGTGAAGCAATAAGGCAATAGAGAGTTGGTCAAGCCAACTCTCTGAGACCAATTGCATAACTCGGTGAGACCGAAATAAATGCAACAAGTCACAGAGTGTTGGCAAGGCCATCTCGGTGAGACCGAGATCCATATCAGTGAGACCGAACTGTTAGGGTTTCTGGCAGTGGCTATGTCATATGAACTCGGTGGCACCGGATAGAAAGAATCAGTGGGGCCGAGTTGGAGTTTAGAGTTGGGACATATTTGGATGGAGAAAGTGGTTGAGGATCTTGGAGCAATATCACTAAGCATTTGAGCAAGCAAGCCATTAAGCAACACCTCATCCCCTTTTAATAGTATTGGCTTTCCTATGGACTCAATGTGATCTTGGATCACTAAAATAAAAATGAAGAGTCTTGAGCTTTTGCCAATATTTGTCCTTAGCATTTTGAAGGGGTCCACATCCTCTTATCCTTGCCATGCCATTGTTGAACTTCTCTGAAATATACTAGATAAAACCATTAGTCCAATAACAGATATGTTGACATTAATTACCAAAATCACCAGGGAGCACTTGTGCTTTCAAGAGGGACAAGAAAGGCATTACGGAGCACTTTTCTTTTTTTATCAAAAAATGTAGGCATTTGCCGTGTTTGAATCAAATATAAATATTTCCCATCTATATTTGCACTTGTATGACTTGTACTTGTTGTCCCTCGCAATTTTGAGAAAAACTTGCCGGAGATGCGTACTTGCCTTAGACGTTTAGAAGGACTAGCCCTCAGTAGTCTTTTGCAAGTAAGATATCCGGCAAAGCCTCTTGCTGGTCCCAAATGTGGCTACTCTAATCCTTGTCGAGCAGATTCAAGGCAAGTTTAGGAGCACGGATGGAGGCTGGCCTCTTGCCGGCTTTAAACGTAGCTGCAACTAATCCTGTCGAGCGGACCCGAGGCAAGGATAATAGAGCGAATGAAAGACGTGTCAAGGTCTCCTCGCGTGCAAGTTTCCCATACGTAGACGTAATATAGAATGACGGGAAATTTCAAATGAAACAAACTTTCGACTTATCTTTCTTTGTTGTACTGCTTGGGTAAGGAGGGGCTGCCATAGGTCCAAGTGAGCGAGCACACTTCCATCCTTCCCCCGGGAAAGTTTCTCGCGAGGAACCCTTCTGACTTTGATAGAAAAAGAAAGAAGAGAAAAGATAGCATGGGGCCCTTGGCGGCATGTTCATCATCTTATCTAAACAAGTGTAATCACATGAAAATCATGCTGTAGCATATAGATAAACATGTATGCAAGTTTGTAAAACACTTGGTTTTATTCAGATATGCACAGGGTCTGCACCTGGCTTTGCACAAAGGGTTACAAGCCTTTAGACTATGCTTGTACAAAATAGGTTGCCGGGGCAGTGTCTGGCAACTGCGCCTCACGGGTAGAACTTGCGAAGATGCTCAATATTCCATGATTTTTGCACGCGAATGCCATCTTCGGTCTCCAGATGGACTGCGCCAGGTCTGGTGACTCGTACTACCCGGTAAGGGCCTTCCCACTTCAGCATCAACTTGTTTGCACCCTTGGCGGACTGAACGCGCTGAAGGTCAAGTTCGCCTTCCTCAAGGCTTCGGCCATGTACCTTGCGGCTATGATAGTGGTGCAAGGCTTGCTGGTAGTGTGTAGCATGCACAGCTGCCCGAAGACAATCTTCCTCAAGGAGCACGGCATCTTCATGCCGAAGCTGCTCTTGCTCTACTTCATCGTAGGCAAGTACTCGAGGTGACCCGTATATGAGTTTCGTGGGGAGCGCCGCTTCTGCACCATAGACTAGGGAGAAGGATGTCTAGCCAGTAGCTTGATTTGGTATTGCTCTAAGTGACCAAAGAACCACCGGCAACTTGTCAATCCAACGCCTCCCGCACTTGTGCAGCCTGTCAAAAGTTCTTGTCTTGAGCCCGTGCAATACTTCAGCATTTGTTCTTTCTGCTTGCCTATTACTCCTTGGGTGAGCAACGGATGCAAATCACACATTGCTTCCAAGGCTCTGAGTGTATTGCATGAAGGCGTGGCTCATGAATTGTGTGCCGTTGTTAGTGATAACCCTGTTCGAGACCCCGAACCTGCAAACTAGTCCTTTGAAGAACTTGACGGCCAACTATGTAGTTACCTTTCTCACTGGCTCTACTTCGGGCCACTTTGTGAACTTGTCGATGGCAATGTACAAGAACTCAAAGCCCCCGGTAGCACGGGGGAAGGGGCCCAAAATATTGAGCCCCCAGACCGAAAAGGGCCAGGATAGAGGAATCGTTTGGAAGGCTTGCGCTGGTTAGTGTATGCTTTTCGAATAGACTAGCATGCTTCACATCTTGTTACTAGCTCAGTTGCATCCTGGAGGGCATTGGGCCAATAAAAGCCTTGTCGGAAGGCCTTCCCGGCAAGGATTCTTGCTCCTATGTGAGAACCACATACACCTCCATGTATCTCCGCCAACAACTTCAGTCCATCTTCCCGGGTAATGCACTTCAATTTCACTCCATTTGGTCTCTTTCTACATAGGATGTTATCCACAAACTGGTACATACTTGACTGACGGGCTACTTTCTCAGCTTGCTCTTGCTCTTCGGGAAGTTCTCCTGTTTGGAGAAATTGAACTATCTATTGCGCCCATATCGAATCTTGGGGCTTGACGACGAGGACTAAAGGCATTTCTTCAGCCGCGGGAGCACTGATCTCATCAGCAAGAATCTGGGAGTCTTCCTGAGGCCGCTGCTCACCGGCAGGTGCATCACTGCTCCCGGCAACTACTTTACCAGCGGCTTCTGGGAGCTCTGCTGGAAAGTATTTCCCGATGCTTATCTTCCTTCTCTTCTTGGCCCTTGTTGATGGGGTAACTGTGGGTCGAGTCAAGTGGAGCACAAAAGTCCCTGGTTCCACAGGTAGCTTTTGGGCAGCACACTTTGACAGCTGATCAGCGATGATGTTTTCCGCATGAGGGATGTGCTCTGTTTGCAGACCGTCAAAGTGTTCTTCCAACTTTCTCACTTCATCCATGTACGCTTCCATCAATGGGCTCTGGTAATCCTTGTTCACTTGCTTTACTACAAGCTGTGAATCTCCGCGGACGATCAGCTTTTTGATTCCCAACTCTACCGCAATTCTGAGGCCGGCAAGCAGTCCCTCATACTCAGTAGTATTGTTGGTAGCTTCCTCATGGGGGAAATGCATTTGAATCACGTACTTGAGATGCTCTCCGGTGGGTGCGATAAACGGCACCCCGGCACCTGCGCCTTGCAGCAAGAAAGCACCGTCAAAGTACATGATACAATTCCTTTGGGTTTCCCTACCGGGGAGGGCTGATTCCTGGATCTCGTCATCTGCTGTTGGCATCCATTCTGGAATGAATTCAGCCAATGCTCTGCTCTGAATAGTCGATGTACTCTCAAATTTGAGCGCAAAGCTTGACAGTTCCAATGCCCACTCTACTATCCTTCTGGTTGCCTCTGGATTCCTTAGAATGCGTTGCAACGGGAAGCGAGTGACCACCGTGATCTCATGTGCTTGAAAATAGTGGCGCAGCTTCCTTCAGGCCATGATTAGGCCAAAGAGCAACTTTTGCACGCCCGAATACCTTGACCTAGCCCCCTGCAGTAGGGAGCTAACAAAATATACTGGCTGCTACACCACTTTCTTCTTCGATGTAATTTGCTGCTCAGCTGTTTTCTCTTGCATCACTTTTTCCTTCCCGGCATCTAACCTTGCTGGGGAAGACGTCATTTCACCATGGGATGGCCCTACCACTGTTGTTTCCTCATCGCCAGCTTCCCTCTACGCAACTAGTGCATCACTGACCACTTGATTCGTCGCTGCCAAGTAAAGCAGCAACGGTTCTTGCGGTTTGGGCGCGACTAGAGTTGGCGCAGAAGATAGGTACTTTTTCAGGTCTTGCAGCTCAGCCTCTGCTTCCGAAGTCCATTTTACCAGACCCGCCTTTTTCAATATCTTGAAAAAAGGCAAGGCGTGCTCAGCAGACCTTGATATAAACCTACTTAGAGTTGCGACACAACCGGCAAGGCACCGCACATCCTTGATGGTCTTAGGTGCTTGGATCTGCTCAATAGCCTTGATCTTGTCGGGGTTCGCCTCGATCCCACGCTGAGATATAGAGAACCCAAGGAGCTTGCCGGAGGGAACACCAAACACACACTTCTCGGGGTTGAGCTTTATGTTGATCTTCCGCAAGTTGGAAAAGGTTTCCTCCAAATCTTGAATTAGGGTGGACTTGTCCTTGGTCTTGACCACAATATCATCCATGTAGGCTTCTATGTTCCTGTGACTTAAAACTGATCTGGACTGCCCTTGTGAACGTCGAACCCGCACTTTTTAGTCCGAAAGGCATCCGTACAAAGCAGAACGTGCCACATGGAGTAATGAATGTGGTTTTCTCCTCATCTTCCTTGGTCATGAATATCTGGTGATATTCGGAGTAAGCGTCCAGAAATGAAAGAAAGTCAAAGCCGGCAGTGGAGTCCACAATCTGGTCAATGCACGGCAAGGGGAAAGGATCCTTTGGGTATGCCTTGTTGAGGTCAGTGTAGCCAATACAAAGTCTCCATTTCCCATTCGCCTTGCGCATAACAACCAGATTCACCAACCAAGTTGGATGTAGCACTCCTCTGACCAGGCCAGCGGCCTCAAGTTTCTTGATCTCTTCTGCTATAAATTGTTGTCGTTCTAAGGCTTGCTTTTTGACCTTCTCCTTGACGGGCCAAGCATGAGGGCGGACAGTAAGGTGGTGCTCAATTACCTCCCTGAGAACACCAGGGATGTCAGATGGTTGCCATGCAAACACATCTACATTCGACCGCAGGAAGGCAATGAGCACGCTTTTCAATTTGTTGTCTAGGGTGGCACTGACGGTGAAAGTACCACTAGTTATACAAATGCCGGGTTTTTTGCTATTCTTGACTTGGCAGGAGCTGTTGCCTTGTCGTTTTCCGCTGCGACCGTGTCCCTGTAGAGTTTGTTCATACAAATGCCTGCATCTTTCTTGTCGGAGTTGATGGAGATGACACCCATGGGCCCTGGCATCTTCAATGTGTTGTAAGCATAGTGTGATGCTGCCATGAATTTGACCAAGGCTGAGCGACCAAGAATTCCATTAAACGGCAAGGGGACCTTAACAACATCAAACACAACCTTCTCTGTTCTATAATTTAGTTCCCCGCCAAATGTCACCAGCAACGTGATCTTTTCCTTAGGTCGGCTCCTTCTTAGGTTGATTCCTTGGAACGTCCCCGTTTTCTAGAGCTCTTCCTAAGGGATTTGTAGCCTCTCGATCACCTCAGGGGAGATCAGGTTCAAGCTAGCCCCACCGTCAACTAATATTTTTGTGACCTTGAGGTTGCGTATTGTTGGTGAGACAAACAACGGCAAGCACCCGACCATGGTTGTGCGAGTAGGGTGATCCTCAGCATCAAAAATAATAGGCGTGTGGGACCACTTGAGGGGCTTTCGTGCATCCACTGTCAGCTCCGCCGCATTTACTTCCCGCGCCACTGCTTGAGCTAGCGGTGAGAGGAGTGCAAAGATGCACCTCCGTCAATGCACATGGCCTCTGTTGCCTTCTGGAATTCATGCTCACTGGACTCTTTGTCATCCTCCTCATCACTTCCTTCATCTTCCTCTGTTTTCTCTCTGCCCCTGGCGGGCTTTTCTTTCTTCTGGCCAGCGTTGCCGCGGCGTCCGCCTCGACCACCGCAACCCTTCTTGCCAGATCCACCTATACTGTCCTGGCCCTTCTCCTTGTCCCGCTTCTCATACTCAGCTTTCTATTTCTCAACCAGCTGCTTGACTTGACGACACTCCTGGAGGTCGTGGCCCTTGGTACGGTCGATCTTGCAGTACGGCCCGTCGGACTTGCCAGCTTTATCTCCCACCGCGGCAACCTAGCAATCAGCGCATGTAGCTGCTTCCTTGCTGGTGCTCTCCACTCTGGGCTTCTTGGCAGGGTTAGAGTTGCCGGATCCTTCTACAGCCATAACTGACTTGCCTTTGCACTTTCTATTGCGCTTTCGACCTTTCTTCCCTAGGGTGGTTGTGTCGTCATTGTCGGAATCGACTTTGGCGGCATCATCTTCCCTGGGAAGTCTTCTCCCTTCTTCAGCACTGTCGTGGGGCAACACGATCACCTATGGGGCCATCGGCCCCTTTGTGGTTCAGAAGGGGGAAGGTCATGTTGCACAAAGAGCAGAGGCCACGAAACAGCACGACGGTGGTGACGCTGGTGGTTTTTACCCAGGTTCAGGCCGCTGGGAAGCGTAAAACCCTATTCCTGCTTTGGTGGATTGGATGGAGGAACACGATGAGCGCGCATCGCTCAAACCCGGCAAGGTGGCCTCAGGGAGAGCAGCTACGCGTGTACAAGTGTGCAAGGGTCTGAATCCTTTGCTAGTTAGCCTTGGACCTCCTATTGTAGCTTAAGGGGTGACCACAGTGGCAAAGTAGTCTTTATCTGGTGATTAGATAGATAACAGTGCTATCATACCTAACTCTGGCAGTTAGGACAAAGTGCATTAAATGCACTTCTAGGTGTCATGCTGAGGGTAAAACCCGGCAAGCCTGCCGTGCCGCTTAACCCTCTTCTGCTTATCTGCTTGACACGCCTCTGGACGGGTGTCATATGAGGATAATCTGTCTTCCATGGGCTGCCACGTGCTTGGTGGTAGCCACTTAATCACTTGGAGGCTCGACACCGCATTGATAGGTGATTTGCGTTGCGGAGTGGTGGAGTGGGGGAGCGGTGGCGCCTTGGCGGGAGATTTGTCCTTGGCGGACCTAGCAAGCCTGCCGGGGAAATCTTGGACTTGTCCTTGGGACGGCCTCGACCCCGTCAGGCTCTCCTGCCCAGCGAGGGAAGCTTTCCCAAGGTGATTCCTTGCTGTCTTGCTTGCCTTGGTCTTCTTGATCTGCTCCTTGATCTCACGAAGAACGGTTCTTCTGGCTTGGTCTTGTTTCTGTATCTTGGTGCAGGACATGCAGCACCAGCACGCCTATGTATAAGTCCGGGAAAACACACGCAAATGTTTGTTGCACCAACAGGAGCCCCCGGGCCTGGCCCATACGTGTCGCCTGGCATCGTTGGGGTAGGCCCAAAAATACACAGGCGTACACTTTCGCCGAATCACTTATGTCCTTCTTGATATATTCCTTGCTTCTTTATTAACATGTAATTGAACCCGTTTCCGGTTTTCCCGCGAGTCGTGTGGAACGACGTGGGGGTACCCACGTAGTGACTCACGGGCTGCCCATGTTCACGGGGAGGTTACTGCGATTTTACTCACCCACTACGCCTACCATTTCCGCCACGTACACTGCATGCATTGCGCAGGGCTGGTGGCGGACGCGAAGGGCGCGGGAATGAGTGCCATGGCAGAAAGCCAGGTGCCGTGGATAGGCGCAGGTGGACGGTCGTTGATTTTGGATGCCACCAGCAATGCAGGGAGGCAGTATTGGCGAAGTAGGGCGGCTCCCTCCCAGGTGGTGAGGAGCCAGCCCCCGGCCGTGTTTCCTTATAAAAGGGGACGAGGGAGAGGGCCTCACCCACACACATCTCCTCCTCTCTCTTCTGATATCCTTCTCCCACCATGGTGAGGGGAAGAGGACGTGGTCGACCTCCAATGGTGGCGACGAGGGTTTCTTCTCGACAGCGCCTCCCTCCCCCTGCTGGGGATGCAGGAGCAGAGTCCAGCGTGCAAGGGGGTGCCGCTGGACGTGGGCACAGTTGTCATGGCGCTCGGGGCCGGGGAGGACACGGAGGTGCCCTGGTCGCTCCTCCCCCTGTCGCCGTGACCCCAATGTAAGGTCACGCCGGGGACCAGCCATTGGAGTTCATTGTCAAGCTGCGCGGGCCGCTGCGTAGCCATCTTCGGCTTCCCACCCCGTTTGCAAGGGTGATGGAGTAAGAATAGCCGCCCGGATTAAGGCTGCACATGAGGGGCTGCTGTAACGGCAGCATGCGGGCGAACGTAAAGTTCCCTACACCTCATGTCATGCTTCTCCGGCGTGGCTGGAAAACCTTCGCTCGTCCCATAGCTTGGTGGCGGGGCACGTTCTCCATTTCAAGCTAATGGAGGCTCATTTGCTCTCCATCAAAGTCTTCGGGCATTCGGGTGCTCGCTTAGGGTGCTGCGCGGAAAGCTCGACCAACGACGAAAGCTCCTCCTCAAGCAACAGCGACAAAGAGGACATGACGGCAATGACGACGACAGCGATCGGGAGGACGATGGCTCAGACTCCAGCTGAACCTGGGTCTACTTCCCCCGGTAGAGCGATTTGCTGGGGAGTTGGGTGTGGACGTCTCCGCCCTCTCCAGCTGGACCCCGGTAGGCTTCTCCGTGGGCTCCGGCTTCATCTTCCCTACTGGGGGCCTTCCTGCCGCGTTCCACTGGTCCTGGCGGTGGTGACCAGGACATCGCCTAGTCGCTCTCTCCGTCCGTCGTCTTCGCCCCCACCCCTCTCGATCTTGTCAGACTACGTCCCACAAGCCCTGATGGGGTCAGGCTGGGCTTCTGCCCAGGCACTCCTTTTGCCCTCTTTGCCTCCCGCTGTAGCCCCTAGGAGGAGAGGGATAAGAAAGGCATTACGGGGCACTTATCTTTTTTCAACCTAAAATATGTATGCACTTGCCAAGCTTTTTATTAAGAAATGTAATCTTTCCAGCTATATTTGTACTCTATAAGGTTTGTACTTGTTTATCCGCATATTAATGAAAAAAGACATGCTTGTTGGGCACTCGTGCATGTATCATACTCATGCAGACGAGTGGTTCCTCCATACTTTCGAGTAAACAAAGTTTTCGGCAAGGTATCTTGCCGACCCCTCTCCTTGTTGCCACGAGGCTCAGCTTGACGAGCCTGGGAATGCGGAAGGGAGCCGGCCCCTTGCCAACCCTTTTCACAAATGCCACTGCAACCAAATTTGACTGAAGTAATCCTCAAATCAAAAAATGGGAGCACAAATGTTTGAGGGTGACAAGGTTTTTCTATGCCCAAGTTTTCCTCATAGATGTACAATATTGATATCTTAAAGGAAACTTATCTGCTTTGGGTTGTCGGTGGCCGATATGCAAACTTGTTCTTTCTTCTCTTCCCTAGGATTTTATCCATGACAGGGGCCCTGTGGTTAGCACAGGGAAAGAAAAATAGCAGCATATGACCCTCTCTAAATGACCATGGCAAGATCATGCTAAAATAAACATGCATGCAAGTTTTAGGCGTTGGCGCTTCATTTTATTATCTTTGCACAGGGTCTGTGCCTGGCTTTGTACAAAGGGTTACATGCACATCGGCAAGAGTTGTACAAAAGGTGGTTGCCGGGGCTGAGCCTGGCAGCCGCGCCTTACGGGTAGAACTTGCGAAGATGCTCAATATTCCATGAGTTTTGTACCTTAATGCCATCTTCAGTCTCTAGACGGACTACGCCAGGTCTGGTGACTCGCACTACCTGGTAAGGGCCTTCCCACTTCAGCATCAACTTGTTGGAACCCATGGCGGATTTAACACGCCTAAGGGCAAGATCGCCTTTCTTAAGGCTCCGGGCATGAATCATGTGGCTATGATAGCGGTGCAAGGCTTGCTCGTGCATGCAGCACGCACAGCAGCCCGGAGACGATCTTCCTCGAGGAGCACGACATCGTCATGCCGGTGCTGCTCCTGCTCTACTTCATCGCAGGCAAGTACTCGAGGTGACCCGTATATGAGTTCCGTGGGGAGCACTGCTTCCGCCCCATAGACTAGGGAGAAGGGAGTCTGCCCGGTGGCTCGATTCGGTGTCGTACGGAGGGACCAAAGAACCACCGGTAGGTCATCGATCTAGCGTCTGCCACATTTCTTCAACTTATCAAAAGTTCTCGTCTTAAACCCACGCAGCACTTCAACATTCATCCTCTCGGCCTGTCCATTGCTCCAGGGATGAGCAACAGAAGCAAAAGAGACCTTGCGCCCTAGTTTTTGGACGTATTGCATGAAGGCGCGACTTGTGAATTGGGTGCCGTTATCAGTGATCACTCTGGTGGGTACTCCGAAACGGCACACCAACCTCTTCAAGAACTTGATAGCTGACAGTGCGGTTACATTCCTCACTGGCTCCACTTCCGGCCACTTTGTAAACTTGTCGATTGCAACGTACAAGAATTCAAAGCCCCCGGTAGCACGGGGGAAGGGGACCAAGATGTCGAGCCCCCAGACCAAAAATGGTCAGGATAAAGGGATCGTCTGGAGAGCTTGTGCTGGCTGATGAATGTTCTTGGAGTGGAACTGGCAAGCTTCACATTTGGTGACTAGCTCAATCGCATCTTGGAGGGCCGTGGGCCAGTAGAACCCTTGTCGGAAAGCTTTTCCAACCAAGGCCCTTGATCCAATATGGGAGCCACACACACCCTTGTGTATCTCTGCCAGCATTTCCTGCCCCTCTTCCCGGCAAATGCACTTCAATTTCACACCGTTTGGCCTCCTTCTGTACAGAGTGTCATCGATGAACTAGTACATACTAGATCGTTGAGCTACTCTTTCAGCTTCTTCTTGCTCTTCGGGAAGTTCTCCTATTTGAAGGTAGTGGACTATGTGTCGTGCCCAAGTTGGAGCCTGAGGCTCAGCAACTAGGACCAATGGCACCTCCTTGTTCATGGGAGCGCTCACCTCGATTGCAAGAACCTGTGGTTCCGCGGGAGAGTGCTGCTTACCAACCGAAGTGGAGTGGTTCCCGGCAGCTTCTCTACCAGCGGCTTCGGGAAGCTCTGCCGGGAGATACTTGCCGGAGTCCAACTTCCTTCTTTTTCTGGCCATCGTCGATGGAGATACTGAAGGCTGAGTCAGGTGGAGGACAAAAGTTCCTGGTTCCACAGGGAGCTTTTGTGCAACGCATTTTGACAAATGATCAGCAATGTTGTTTTTCGCACGTGGCACGTGCTATGTTTGCAATCCATCAAAATGCTCTTCCAGCTTTCTCACTTCCTCTACATATGGTTCCATCAATGGGCTTTGATAATCCTTATTAACTTGTCTCACCACAAGCTGCGAGTCTCCACGGATGATCAACTTCTTGATTCCCAATTCCATTGCAATTCTGAGCCTGGCAAGGAGCCCCTCATACTCAGCAGTGTTGTTGGTGGCCTTCTCCCGGGGGAAGTGCATTTGGACAATGTACTTGAGGTGCTCTCCGGTGGGTGCAACAAGAAGCACGCCAGCCCCAGCGCCCTTTAACGAGAAAGCACCTTCAAAGTACATGGTCCACTCCTGAGGCGCCTCCCTGCTGGGGATAACTGTCTTTGGTATTTCTTCATCTGGAGTGGGGGTCCATTCAGCAATGAACTCTGCCAGCGCTCTGCTCTGAATGGTTGAGGTACTTTCGTACTTCAGGCCAAAGCTTGACAACTCTAACGCCCATTCAACTATCCTGCTGCTAGCCTCAGGGTTCCTTAGTATGTGCTGCAGTGGGAAACGGGTGACAACTGTGATCTCATGGGCTTGGAAGTAGTGGCGCAGTTTCCTCGAGGCCATGATGAGGCCGAAGATCAGCTTTTGCACCCCAGAGTACCTTGACCTAGCCCCCTGTAACAGGGAGCTGTCAAAGTACACTGGGCGTTGCACCACATTCTTCTTTGCCGCGGTCTTGGGACCGTCTTCGCTAACTTGCTCTACCCCCTTTGCGTCCATTCCTGCCGTGACTGGTTCAGCTTCGTCCCTGGAAGGGGTAGTTGCGGGAGCTGCTTCCCCATCTACCTCCCGCTGCGCCACCAGCGCTACACTAACCACTTGGTTTGTTGCCGCTAAATACAGCAGCAACGGCTCTTGTGGTTTAGGAGAGACTAAGGTGGGTGCAGAGGAGAGGTAGGCCTTTAGGTCCTGAAGTGCTGCTTCTGCCTCCGGAATCCACTTCATTGGTCCTGCCTTCTTCAGGATTTTGAAGAAAGGCAAGGCACATTCGGCAGACTTGAAAATGAACCTGCTTAGCGCGGCAATGCATCCGGTTAAACGCCTCACATCCTTGATAGTCTTGGGTGCTTGTATCTACTCGATCGCCCTGATCTTGTCAGGGTTGGCCTCTATCCCTCAGTGAGATACAAAGAAGCCAAGTAGCTTGTCGGAGGGAACACCAAACACGCACTTCTCAGGGTTCAACTTCAAATTGATCTTGTGCAAGTTAGCAAAGGTCTCTTCCAAATCTTGAATGAGCGTTGATTTGTCTTTGGTCTTGACCACTATATCATCCATATAGGCTTCCACATTTCTGTGCAACTATGGTTCAAAACTAATCTGCACTGCTCTTGCAAAAGTGGATCCGGTGCTCTTTAACCCGAAAGGCATGCGTACAAAGCAGTACGTGCCACATGGAGTTATGAACATGGTCTTCTCTTCATCTTCCTTGCACATGAATATCTGATGGTATCCGGAGTATGCATCCAAAAAGGAAAGCAGGTCACACCCGGAAGTGGAGTCTACGATCTGATTAATGCGCGGCAGGGGGGAAGGGTCCTTCGGGCATGCCTTGTTCAGATCTGTGAAGTCAATGCAGAGCCTCCATTTCCCGTTTGCCTTGCGCACTGCCACTGGGTTTGTTAACCATGTTGGATGCAACACTCCCCTGACCAAACCAGCTGCTTCAAGTTTCTTGATCTCCATGGCAATGAACTGTTGCTACTCCAAAGCCTGCTTCCTAACCTTTTGCTTGATGGGCCAGGCGTGAGGGAAGACAGCAAGGTGGTGCTCGATTACCTCCCTGGGAACACCGGGGATGTCAGATGGTTGCCAAGCAAACACATCAACATTCGCCCGCAGGAAGGCAACAAGCGCGCTTTCCTATTTGTCATCAAGGGTGCCGCTGATGGCGAACGTACCGTCAGCGCCATCCTGCCTCGCCGGCACCCTTTTCACAGCAGGTGGAGTAGCCTTGGTCCTTTTGCTAGTGGAACTATCCGGCAGGTCCTCAACGGGTGCAGCGCACTCCGAAGAGGCGTGCTTCCTGGAGTCTTTGTCGGCGTCACTGCTAGCTTTCTTTCCCTTCTTTGTCTCCTTGGCGGGAACTGTGGCTTCGGCAGCCTCAGCTGCTACCGCGTCTTGATACATCTAATCCACACATATAATTGCATCATTCTTCTTCTGATGGAATGGAAATGACGCCCAACGGCCCCGGCATCTTCAAAGTCTTGTAAGCATAGTGGGATGCTGCCATGAATTTTGCCAGAGCTGGACGACCAAGGATCCCGTTGTATGGCAAGGGAAGCTCAACAACATCAAACACAACTCTCTCGGTCCGGTAGTTCAGTTCCCCGCCAAATGTCATCGGCAGAGTAATCTTTCCTTTAGGACGGCTCCTGCCGGGGTTGATTCCTTGGAACATACCAGTAATTTTGAGATCTTCGTCAGGAATCTGTAGCTTGCTCACCAATTTGGGGGAGATCAAATTCAACCCAGCCCCGCCGTCAACTAGCATCTTTGTGACTTTGAGGTTGTGGATTGTTGGGGAGACCAACAAAGGCAAGCACCCTACCACGGTGGTGCAGTCGGGGTGATTCTCCTCGTCAAAGATTATAGGCGTGCGGGACCACTTGAGTCGTTTCCGAGAATCTGCAGCTGGTTCCACGACATTGACCTCTCATGCCCACTGCCTAAGTTGGCGGTGAGAGGAGTGCAGGGATGCACCTCCATCGATACACATGGCTTCTGTAGCTTTCTGGAATTCTTACTCGCTGGTTTCTTCCTCATCCACTTCATCACTTTCACCATCTTCTTCTTTCTTCTCACGGCCTCTAGCAGGTTTCTCCTTTTGTTGTGGGGCCTTGCCGCGGCGACCTCCTCTACTGCCACGGCCCTTTCCTCCAACACCCTCTTGGTCCTTCTCCTTGTCCCTTTTTTCATATTCTGCCTTCTGCTTCTTGACAAGTTGCTCGACTTGGTGGCACTCCTGGAGATCGTGACCCTTGGTGCGGTGGATCTTCCAGTAGGACCCATCGGTTTTCCCAGCTTTCTCTGCCGCTGCAGCCTCCCGGCAATCAGCGCACGCGGCAACTCCCTAGCCGGGGGCCTCGGTTTGGCTTTCTTGCCAGTGCTAAGATTGCCAGGGCTCTCGACGGCCAATACTGATTTATCCTTGCACTTCTTGTTACGCTTCCAGATCCTCCTCTTTGGGTTGGCGGCCTCGTCACCTTCCTATGAATCAACCTCGATGCCATCCTCCTCTCCGGGGAGGCGCCTTCCCTCTTCATCTCGAGCACATTTATCCGCCGATGTGTACAACTCACTGACAGTCTTGGGCAGCCGGACGTTCATCTTGGACTGTATCCTTCTGTTGCGCATGTTCGAATGGAACGTGGCAATCACAACTGCTGGGTGTATCTCTGGAATGTTACGGTGTACACGACTGAACCTTTGCATGTACTTCCGCAAGCTTTCGCCTTCCTTCTGCGGAAGGACTTGCAGATCGCTGGGCCAGCCTGGCTCTTGGTGGCCACCCGTGAAGACGCCAACAAATTTGTTGCACAAGTCAGCCCATGATGAAATGGAATTCTCTGGCAGGTGCATCAGCCACGACCTCATGTTCGGCTTGAGCGCTAAAGGGAGGTAGTTGGCGAACACCTTTTCATCCCTGCCCCCGACAGCTTGAACGGCAATAGTGTAAATGCTCAAGAACTCTGCCGGGTTCAGCTTTCCATCATACTTTTCTGGTAATTCAGGCTTGAAGACGTGAGCAGACGGCCAGCGGACTTGCCGTAGCTCACGAGTGAAGGCGGGGCAACCAAGCTCGTAAGGTAAGTACTCGCCATCATAGGGCACGGGTTCGTCAACGTCTGGATCATTTCGCCTGTCAGATTGACGACGAGTCTCACTGTGTCGCTCTATGGTGATGCGTGCATCTTCCCTCCGCCGATCCTCCAGGACCTGCCGCTGGTCCCGGTGGGCTCGCGGATCAGAGGAGGCCATCGATGCTTCGTCAGGCTCGCAGACACGCTGTTCCTGCTACCGCTGCCTCTGAGTCTTCTGTCATGGAGGAGACTGCACCATTGGCGCGGCCTCCTCTACGCGGCCGTCAGCCCCGGCCGCTGCTGCTGTCTGCGGGTGTCACAATGGCTCTGCCTGCTATGACTTTATAGCTTCAGCGAAACCGATCAAGCTCTAGATGGTGGCCCTCCATTCATCCATTTGATCAGCCGCCAGCGGGAATCTCAGTAAGAGTTGGGCTCATGCCATGGCTTCTGTAGCTGAGCTCGGTGCAGCTGACGAGGCCGATCTCGACGTCGCTCGACTCCTGGTGGTACCAGCAGGAGCTTCGCCGCGTTCATGCCGTCACGAACCGGTCGCCAAGGCAGTCTTGTGCTGAGCGGGCCGTGCTAGGGGATCGACACCCCCGTCTGGCGCTCCGCCTTGTCCGCCCTGCTTTGGGCCAGGTGCGCGTCCAGTAGCCGCGCCGGTGGTGGGCACGGCTAGAGGGTCGCGGCTCGCACCAGAGCAGGCGCCATCGCTGCGGCTGCGCCTGCCAGTTCAGCGGGGTGGAGGAGGTTGAACGTCCACTCCATCCGCAGCTTGCGGGTTACGCCCGTCCGGGAGTTGTTGGTGCTTCCCTCCTACGGCGCCTCCCGCTCCCGCCTCATCCACGGGGGATACAACGACGGCGCCGCCTACACCGGTCGCGTCTCCTGCGGCACCCACCTCACCCAACGCCGCCGTGGTGCCAATGGCATCCGCGGCCGCATGCGAGGGGGCCTTAGAAGTGGAGGGGTGCGCGGTAGCACCGGGTTTCTTCTTGGGCGCCATGGATGAAGACGATGATGATGATGATGATGATGATGATGATGATGGACGCGCTGTTCATAACCTCAGGTTCACGCAAACGCTTCCCCCTACCTAGCGCGCCAAAGATGTCATGGGGCAACACGATCACCTATGGGGCCATCGGCCCCTTTGTGGTTCGGCAAGGGGGAAGGTCACGTTGCGCAAAGAGCAGAGGCCATGAAACAACATGACAGTGGTGACGCTTCTGGTTTTTACCCAGGTTCGGGCCGCTGGGAAGCGTAAACCCTACTCCTGCTTTGGTGGATTGGATGGAGGAACACGATGAGCGCGCAACCCGGCAAGGTGGCCTCAGGGAGAGCAGCTACGCGCGTACAAGTGTGCAAGGGTCTGAATCCTTTGCAAGTTAGCCTTGGACCTCCTTTTATAGCTTAAAGGGTGACCACAGTGGCAAAGTAGTCTTTATCTGGTGATTAGATAGTTAATAGTGCTATCATACCTAACTCTGGCAGTTAGGACAAAGTGCATTAAATGCACTGCTAGGTGTCATGCTGAGGGCGAAACCCGGCAAGCCTGTCGTGCCGCTTAACCCTCTTCTGCTTATCTGCTTGACACACCTCTGGACGGGTGTCATATGAGGATAATCTGTCTTCCATGGGCTTCCACGTGCTTGGTGGTAGCCACTTAATCACTTGGAGGCTCGACACCGCATTGATAGGTGATTTGTGTTGTAGAGTGGTGGAGCGGTGCCGCCTTGGCGGGGAGATTTGCCCTTGGCGGACCCAGCAACCCTGCCGGGGAAATCTTGTACTTGTCCTTGGGATGGCCTCGACCCCGTCAGGCTCTCCTGCCCAGCGAGGGAAGCTTTCCCACGGTGATGCCTTGTTATCTTGCTTGCCTTGGTCTTCTTGATCCGCTCCTTGATCTCACGAAGAGCGGTTCTTCTGGCTTGGTCTTGTTTCTGTATCTTGGTGCAGGACATGCAGCGCCAGCATGCCTATGTATAAGTCCGGGCAAACAAACGCAAATGTTTGTTGCACCGACAAGCACGCGCACACTTGTCCGCCAACGTATAGAGTTCATTCACGGTCTTTGGCAGGCGGATATGCATCTTCTCCCACATCTTACGATTGCGCGTGTTCATGAGGAATGCAGCAATCATGGCCGCGGGGTGGATATCTGGTATGCTGCAGTGCACACGGCTGAATCTCTGGATGTACTTGCGTAGGTTCTCTCCTTCCTCCTGTGGGATCACTTGTAAGTCGTTGGGTAACCCTGGACCTGTTTGTCCCCCGGTAAAAGCACCAACAAACTCATTGCAAAGATCTGACCACAAGGAAATGGAGTTTTCCGGCAAGTTCATTAGCCAAGACCTCACGTTGGGCTTGAGCACCAACGGGAAGTAGTCGGCTAGGATTTTCTCATCCCTTCCCCCGGCAGCTTGCACAACAATTGTATAAATGCCCAATAACTCTGTCGGGTTCTGATTGCCGTCATACTTTTCTGGGACCTCAGGCTTGAACGCGCGGACGGACAGCCAACAGACTTGCCACAGATCACGTGTGAAGGCGGGGCACCCGACCTCGTAAGGTAAGTACCCGCCAACAACGGGCGCTGGCTCACCGACGAATGGACCGTTGCGCTCGCCTGATTGACGGCGCGCCTCCCAGCGTCATTGGATGGTGGTGCGAGCGTCTTCCGCTCGTCTGTCTAGCAACACTTGCCTCTGGTCTTGTTGCGTCTGTGGGTCTGAGGAAGCCATCGATGCGTCATCGGGTTGTGCATCTCCCTGGGCCCGATGCGAGTGCCGGTGCTGCCGCTGAGATTGTTGTCGAGGAGGTGATTGCACCATGGGTGCACCGCCTACCACACGACCTTCAGTTTGAGGTGCAGGCGCAGTTGGCGGACGCCACGAAGGCACCGCCAGCTGGGACCTGTTCGCATCAGCAAACTCGATCAAACTCCGGATGGTGGCTCTCCACTCGTCCATCTTGTGAGCTACTGGAGGAAAATCCAGCAACATTTGTGCTCACGCCATCACCTCCGTCGCCATTGAAGGAATGTTGGAACGTGAAGAGCGCGACATCGCTCAACTCCTGGCAGAGCCAGCAGGAGCGTCATTGAACTCTTGTCGTCGTGCCGTGGGGGCGACAACGAGTTGTCGTGGTGGAAGCGATGCCCGAGGGTCTTGGGCTTGGTCGATGAGCGATTTGCCGTGCGGGCATTGCTATGGAGGCACAACAACACCGCTTGGCATCACATCACGCTCATCTTGCGATGGGCGCGCCATGTGTCTTGAGGTTGCCCCTTCCCCCGCGGTCGCCGTCGGTGCTACCGCAGTGGGAGGGTCGCGGTTCGCACTTGATCGAACGGGGTCGTTCTGGTGGCTGCATTCGCGGGCACGAGGAGGAGGCGGGGGTAGAGCACCCGCGTCGTCCATGCCATGAACATCATTTTCGCTTGAGCGTTGAGGTAAGTGTCCGCCTCTAGCATCCCCACCGCCTGCTCCCGTCACGGCGGGCACGCCGACCGCGCCGCCCGCGCTGGTCATGCCCACCGTGGTGTTCGCTCCATCCGCGGCGCCGCCGCAGCCTGCGGCACCCGCAGATAAAGGCGATGGGTGCTGGGACGTAGGAGGCTTGGCAGCCATGGAGCCCTTCTTCTTGGGCGCCATGGGTGGTGATGATGATGATGATGAATTCGAAGGAAACGATGCGCCTCCACCTGCCTTGGTTTTGGCCAACGGATTCCCCCTACCTGGCGCGCCAAAGATGTTGGCGTGGAGTCAGCGATCTATGGGGCAGGGCTGCCCCTTTGCTGGTTCGGCTGGGGGTCAATTGGGCGAAGAGCAAGTACAACAGGAGGCGCGATGGTTTTACCCAGGTTCGGGCCACTGAGAAGCATAAAACCCTACTCCTGCTTTGGTGTATTGGGTGAATGTGGAAGAAAGTACCCGGAGCGCTCTCCCCCGGCCAGTCACTAGGAGAGGGCAGCTGCACGAATACCTATGCGTGTGAGTTGCAAGGGTTTGACCCCCTGTAAAGGTTGCCCTGGCCCTCCTTTTATAGCTCAAGGGGTTACCATAGCAGCAAAAAGGTCATTACAGAGTTATTAGACTGATACAGAACTATCATACCTAACTCTGCTAGTTAGGACAATAGTGCATTAAATGAACTGCTAGGTGTCAAATGGAGGGTGAACCCCAGCAAGGATGATGCATCGCTTATCCACCTACCTCTTATTAGCTTGACACGCCATTAGGACGGGTGTCAAAAAAGGTAATTCTCCTTCCCAGCAAGCTGACACGTATGAGCTACCTCCACCTAATCACCTGCGGGCTCGACATCTCACTGATCAGCGACCAGCTGGCCAGAGAGGTGGAACGCTGGCTTTCGGTGAGAAGTCCATCTTGAGGGGCTTGCCGGACCGTGACTTGCCGGCTCGCTTTTGTCGCGGTTGGTTGCTTCTATTGTGAATCTCGTGGCTTGCTCCGAGCCTTGGTCTTCTTAATGCACTCCTTGATCTCACGAAGAGTGGCTTCTCTGGTCTGGTTGTATTATGAAGCTTGATTCTTGCCGGGAGAGCTGCAATACGTCTGTGCATAAGTCAGGGCAGCAAACGCCCATGTTTGTTGCACTGACACTTGGATCCTTGTATGGTGTTCTCCAATTGGCGTCAAAGATGTTCCGTGTAGGTGGAAGGCACAAATTCTAGCCGCATCGCTTTCTTCATCTTGGGCCAACTCATGTTGAAGCCCTTCAAAGGTGTGTGAAGCCACCATGTCCATGCGTAGTTGTGGAAGGTACTTGTGGCGCACTTCACTTGATCTTCGGAGGGGACTTTGTGTAGCTTGAGGTAGTCGTCCATCTTGCACTCCCATTCGAGGTACTCTTCGGGGTCATGCGTCCCAAAGAATGGAATCTCATCGTTGTTGGCAAAGTCGATGTAGCTCATGGAAGTAGTGGACTTGAGCTCGTGGAGTAGGCGAAGATGCCTTACGTCCGAAGGCGAAGATGCCTTGAAGTCACTTGGCAAACATGCCCATGTTGTTGAAGAATCCGCAGCCTTGGGGTCGATGGTGCCGTTCTGTATGGCCCGTGCGCACGGGGGTGCACGGGGGTCACAGGCCCATGTGCACGGGGGTGGCAGAGACACCAACTCTCGTCCAGAAGGTCACTCTTCATGGTCTTGTCGATGTCGATGCTTGTGTGTACTTGCCGGAGATGGTAGCTCGGGAGTCTTTGCACTTGAGCATCTTCTCGAAGATGAGCAAGACCTCTTACGGTTGTTGATGAGGAGCTTGAGCTCCTCCATGTGCTTGTCCATCTTGGCGTCGATGAAGTTCTTCATAGCATCGAACTCGTCATCGTGGTTGTAGACCAGAGATGATGTGCTTTGCCTATCCATCATAAGACTCGAGCAAAGGTGAGTAGGAAATGAGATAAACAGTACCAAGCTACCTTTTCCCAAAGTTGAGGATGTATCTTGTATCACTCAATGTGAAATGAAAGAATAGTGGAATTAGTACCGGACTTGTTCACTCACACCTACAAAGTAAAGCTGCTCGAGTGGCTTGGTTAGGACAAGTGGCACAAATTCATGCAAATTGAAGTCCAAGATATTCTAAACATTAAAATAAATCCAAATGACTCAAAATGCAAAGCAAGTGATCACAAATATAGAGGAGGGAAATAAAGAAACACACACGATGGGATAATGGGGCTTGTGCAACTATAGGGATGAGCAATACAAAATTGCCTAAAGAAGACTAAGCTCATATTGCACAAACACTAGGAGAGCACTAGCTTGATTGCACACTTGTTCATGATTCACCACTTGGCACCAACCTATATGTATGCAAGCTAAATGTTTCCTATTCCATGTATCCTCATGCACAAGTATCACTTTTCATGCTCAAATATCTTTTGCTTATAACCTTATGATCATTCTTTTCTTGCTTAAAAGCTTTTTTTGTCTTTTTTGCTCTTCTCTTTTCCACTATGCTTATTGAGCCTCAACCTATCACATGAGATAAGTATCGCAAGATATGCACGAGAGCAAAGCAATTGCAGAATATTATATGTCAAATGATGCAACAATATGATAGTGTATCACTATGGAGCACAAGTTTTCGTGAAGCCCGACAATACTCGGATAGCTAGTCTCAATAGGTATGAAGGTATGTGCAAAGATGGTGGGGCTATCAAGATGTAATGGAAAGGAAGGAAAAGTGTATGACGTAAAGGATACCTTCGTCACACTTAACCTTTCACGAAGTCGTGGGTAACCGGCCTTGCTTCCGGTTGAAGATGGTCTCAAAGGATGGATGGCCGTCGTCGATGCGGAAACTCGTAGGGGATGTAGTCGATGGAATGATATAAGTGTCCGGTGGTGGATGAAGATGTAACCAACCCTAAGTAGCCGAAACACCTTAGGAGACTCAAATCATGACTGAAACAACCACAAATGCAATAGGGACCAAAATCGGTTAGTTTGTGGAATTTTTATGTGGTGGTGCGGAAGTTATGGCGGAGGGCCTATGAAAGGATGCAAAAATGCAAAAAAAAAATAGATGGAGTCAAATGGTGGTAAAACCAATATGAGCAGCTCGGGCACGTCGCTAGCTTTCCAATGAGCCAAAGAATACCCAAATCAGAGTTCGAAAGTGGGAGATATGACCAAAAAGTGAAGCGGTGGCTGCTGTCCTATAGGGGGCCATGCGCACGGGGTCTAAGGCCCGTGCACACGGGATCCCGTGCACATGGTACACGTGCCGAGGACACGGGGTTACCTGGAACTTTACGAGGGCCCGTGGGCACGGGGTTGGGAGCCCATGGACACGGGGGTGGCGGAAAATGCGCGATTTCAAGGTCAAATTCGAGAGGGATAAAGAAAAATTGGGGTATGGGGACGCAATAGAAGGTGGATATACTTGCTAAACACCAGATCCATGTATTGAAATCAACCAAAACACACTAGGAACAACAAATCACAAAAAATTGGTATGACTCTTTTTGTGGGGAATTTTCGAATTGGGACAAAAACACACAAAATTAGGCTACAAAACGGTGGGGAAGACTCCAAATTCGTGATCAACCTGGCTCTGATACCAAGATGTTGTAGGGTGGAGACCCTAAGTGGAGACCATTCATGAATTGGAGGAGGATCCACGAAGAACACGGAACAAGAGGGGAAATCACAAGAGGAACACTCAAGAACGAGTCCAATCACACATCCACTAGACCAACAAACACATGAGATTCACAAGGTACAAGAACAATCAAAGGGAAACAAGATACATGGTAAAGTTCATCCCAAATCCTATGAAGGAGATGAGGTCTTGATGATCTAGATAGATCCTTCCCACAAGGAGGTCTTGAATTCCTAGGGATCTTCTCCAATGGAGGTCTTGAACTCCAATGGAGTGTTCTCTCTCTCAAGAGGAATCCCACAAGGAGACATACATGAGCTAAGCTCTAATGTCTAGATCTATTATTAGATAAGTCTAAATGGAGGAGGAGGAGTATATATAGGTCCAAGACATGAAGGGGTAAGGAGGGACGAAATGGGGATACATGGGCAAAGCCCAACAGCCACACGCAGGAGGCCCCATGCGCATGGGGTAAGTGGAGCCCATGCGCACGGGGTGTCCAGCGACCTGGTGCATTAGCCTGTGCGCACGGGCTTGTACCGTGGGCACGGGAGTCCCGTGTGCACGGGGTCCAAGGGCCTGTGCGCACGGGGTGTTCTGAAGCTTGCTGTCAGCCTCCTCGTGGACGCCAATCGGTGCAGGTGGAACCTCGCCTTCTCCTTGACGGTTCCTTCTCAGTTTCCAGGCTTCTCTCGTGGATGGTGTAGGTGCTCTCTTGTGGATGACCTCCTCCATGGCACGTTCATCATTGGTCTCAAACCTATATGGTCACATGGTAGGACAGTCAAGTAGTATACCATCCTCGAGGGAACTAAGAGGACACACATTAAGGATGGAATTCACCTTAGTATGATTGAAGTAGAAGTTGGGCGTGTCTATTAGCAATGGAACTCTTGACATGGTGATGTCCGTAGGATGCTCCGCACCATACCTCCTCTCCATGACCCGAGCGGGGAGCCGGGCCAGCACCGTCGCCACGTGTGTGCAGTCACTCCAACTACACCAAGGAATGCATGCGGTTGCAACCAAGAGTGGACTCCTGGCCCATGTTTCAGCTTCTGCCCTTTCTGTGCATCCACCCCTGTGATTGCTGCATCTCGAGCGGCTAATCCCCTAGTTCCAAGTTTCTTTGGAGAATTTTTTTGTACAAGTTTCGTGAAAGTTGTAGTGTTTGTACAGATTTTGGTGCAGAGACCATAGGAAACCTAAAAACAGTACATGTATTTAGTGTAGATTTGGTTCCCTCAACATGTTTGTGGTTATGTCTATGGTAGCTAACGTCAACTTTTATCCTTTGACCAAATTTTTGCAAGCAACAAAAAATCTTACGTGTGTAATATATAAATTCCTATGTTAGAATACCTATAGAGAGCAAGTTCGTTTTGCAACTCTTCCGGGAAAAAGTTCATATTGTACAATTATAGTGTCTTTTTTGAAGTTCACATTGTCAAAGCCTCGAAGCTCACATAACATAGTATGGGATAGTTTAGAAGTTTGGATAACTTGGTTCTGATAAAAATTATGTGATACCTACATGCGGGCTGTTCATATTAGTATATTTGTTAATTTCATTATCCGTTTGGATCTGGTATTTGTATTCTATATTTTATGAACTAGTGATGCATGTTATATTGTGTGTCTGAATTTCATGTTGTCAAGATCACAAAATTCACTTGTTGTCACCAGGGATCCTAAAAAAACATGTTTGTTTGGCATGTTTCACATCCTACGAGCCCTTCAAGCAGCAAGCCGCCCATGTTCCGTCCACAAACCCGTGAGGAATGCGAAAGTGGTTGTGGCATCTTCTCAACTACCCATAAATTATAAGCCTATTATGTTGTCCTTCAGTAGTAGTTCTACAAGGGAAACTCTGATATTTCTGGTCTGGTGCTCTGTTTGTGCTTGTTGATATGCCAATGAGTACATACATTTTTCTCTTCAGGATCTTGTGTAGATGTATGGTCAAGGTGGAGGAGTCTGGCATAGCTACATGCTTGATGAGATGTCTTAATGCACTAACTTAATATATGTTTGTGTTTAGTGTTCTGTACTTGCCGTTCGATAGATCCAACGTCTCCTGTGAACCATTTGATTTTATTTTCATGTGTTCATTTGAACTTAAGTGTACGCTCGCCAGCGAATTGTCGATATTTGAAAAAACACAATTTGTGCATGTCAAATGTTCATGGAGATGCTGAAGCTAGAATGACAACCAATGCTTGCTACTTTCTTCCTGTGACCTATGAATCTGCATGAACTATATAGAAATTTTGGTTGTTACTCTCACAGTACTAATCTTGTGTGTTTTGGGCGCGATTCAGCTCATGTTTCGAATATCGTATGTATACTGAGAAGTTCGTCTTCGATAGCCACTTCAGTTCGATGTCACTGCATAGTACGGCTATGTTATGCTCAATTTTCCTGTGCTGACAAAAGTCGTTTTTCTTTGGATTTGTGAGCATATGGGCGAAAATATAATGGAGAGAGGGAGCATGTGTGTGTGTCGTGAGGTTAAGAAAACGTGTGTGTTCTGTTATTTAAATACATGAAAATTTGAACAAGAAAACATAATTTTCATGTGTTTAAATAATCCCAAGAAGGTTAAAATGAAATAACAAAACAACTCAAAAATAGTTTCGAAAAACTGTTTATAAAAATGGAATTTCCCCCACTTCAAAAAATAACTAGATGTTCAAATTTAATGTAAGGGAAAGGTCTGATGTTTATTACTCCCTCTATCCATATATATAAGGCCTAATACGTTTTTTGAGGCTAACTTTGACCAAACGTTAGAGCAATAATATACGACATGCAAGTTACACAAAGCATACCATCAAATTTGTACATGAAAGGAGCTTCCAATGATATAGTTTTCACATTATACATCTCATATAATACTAATCTTATCAATAGTTAAAGGGAGTCATGAAAAATGCATTAGGCCCTATATATATGGATGGAGGGAGTACAAAATGATGATTTTCCCCTTTACTAAAGAATGAACCAAGAAGTTCAAATTCAAAAAGTAGAGTAGTACAAAATTTATAATGAAGATGGATTTTCATGGTTTCGAAAAAACCTAGAGTTTCAAATTTAAATAACGGAGAAGTTCAATGTTTATTAAAAAACCAAGAAGGCCAAACTAAAAAAATAGTACATTTTGAAAATTTTATGAAAAACAAATTGTCCCCGTTTTTTATAAAATCTAGAAGTTCAAAATTAAATCATGGAGCGGTTCAATGTGTATTAGAAAACTAGGACTTTCATGATACTAAAGAATAAAACCATGAAGTTCAAATTTAAAAAACGGAGTAGCTCAATCTATATAAAAATCTCATATTTTCCTTCCTACTAAAGACTAAACCAAGAAGTTCAATTTAAAACAACAGAGTAGTTCGATGTTTATATACCAAGAAGAAAACAAGCATCGCCAATAAAATGTCAACTCACAAAATTCAAGTTTAATAATG
Organism: Thinopyrum elongatum; assembly: GCA_011799875.1. Classification (NCBI taxonomy): domain Eukaryota; kingdom Viridiplantae; phylum Streptophyta; class Magnoliopsida; order Poales; family Poaceae; genus Thinopyrum; species Thinopyrum elongatum. The sequence continues at coordinate 386,870,109 of CM022303.1, read as the reverse complement.
GAGAGTTCGAAGAAAATATTATGGGTGCACAAAAAATTCCCATGGATTTGCCCGTTATTGAAAAAAGATAACCAAAAATGCTCGAATTTAAAAAAACTGTGTTGCACAATACTTGTAATGAAAAAACATTGTTTTCATGTTTTAAATAATCCCAAGAAGGACAAGTTAAAGAAACAGAACATTTAAAATTGTTGATAAAAATGGATTTTCTCTGTTTCTACGAAAAATCTAGAAGTTCACATTTAAATAACAAAGCAATTCAAATTTTAATAACGAAGCAATTCAAATTTAAATAACGAACATTTCACCGTTTCTAAATACAAAACAATAAGAAGTTCAAATTTAAAAAATAGAGCAGTTCAAAATTCATAAAAAGGGATTTTCATTGTTTCTAAAAAAACTCTAGAAGGTCAAATTTAAATACGGATCGATTCAACATGTATCACAAAAATAGGAATTTTTTCGTTACTAAAATAAATCAACAAAGAAGCCTGAATTACAAAAATAGAGTAGTTCAATATTTATAAAAACTTAGATTTTCCTTGTTACCAATGAAATAAAAATCAAGAAGTTCAAATTAAAATAACGGAAGTAGTTCGATGTATACAAAAAACCCAAAATTCTTTCTGTTTCTAGGAAAAATAATAGTATGAAGTTCAATTTTTTTTAAATATTGTTGATGCTTATTTGAAAACATATTTTTTTTAAGAATAAAACTAGGAAGTTCAAATTAAAATAAGAGATAAGTTCAAAGTTTATAAAAAACTCTGATTTTTCTCGTTATTAAAGAATAAAATGAAGTTCAAATTAAAATAAAAGGAACAACTAAAATAAGTTTAAAAAGAATTTTCCCTTTAATAAAAACTAGAAGGTGCAACTAAAATAACGAAGTGGTTCGATGTTTATTAAAAAATCTATTGTTTAAAAAAAATCAGATATCCGTCGTTATTAAGGAATTAACTAGAAGTTCATGTTGAAAAACAGTCAAATTCTTCGATGTTTTTTCAAAAATAAAAAACAATTATGCACTCAAAATGAAAACATGTGAAGTTCAAATTAAAATAACAGAGCTGTTCAAAGCTTATTAAAACCTAGTATTTAAAAAGTTCAAAAAAACAACTTCATTTTGGGCATTTTTGAAGATAACTCATAAACAACGATGAATTTTGAAAAAACTATCTACATGCCAAAGTTTCGCCTATTCAAAATCTCTAGAACAAGATATCATATGATATGTTCCGTTAAACGGTCTAAAATTTTGGTCTATATCATTCGAAAAAGTAAGTTGTAATATATTCAACAAAAGCTCTTAAACCGTCGCAAATTAGAAAAAACAGCTCAACACGCAAAGTTGCGCCTTTTCGATGCTTTCTAACAGTATATCTTTTGCTCAATTTCAATAAGTGTTTTAGAAGTTATGGGTAAAACACATAGAGAAGTTCAAAGTGAAAACAAACAGCGATTCAACTACCACATGGCGTGTGTTTCATATAAGAAAAAAGAATAAAAAGGCAATGTCTAAAAAGACTTTTGCTAGAAGTTCACGTGGTCGGCCCAGGAAGTCCAAAAATTCTTGTAAAAGAGGTTCACCGTGTATTTACTTGTGCAAAACACACACACACACACAAAACATGTTGTTTTTTGTGTTTTAATATAATTCTCTCGATCCATTACAAATTTGAAACAAAAATGCTCTACATGAAAAAAGTTCCTCCAATTCAACAACTTTTCCAAATGGGATATCGTATGCTCTATTCCAAAATAAATGGTTAAACAAATTGGTGTATGTTGTTTGAAACAAAAGTTTAACCGTATTAGAAAAGATTGCATCTTTTCAGCAGGTAAGTCTTCATTGATTGAAGAAATATGTTACTCGTGTGTTGCGCACCAAAGTCATCATGAATGCATAAGTGTTAGGATGTGTGTCCTTTTCAAAGGACATTTGAAGATTCTAGGATGTTGAGCTCACACCGCAACATGCAAAACCTTCTCTCATCCAAGGGATTAGTGAAGATATCTGCAAGCTGGTCTTTAGAATCCACGTGGTTGATGATGATGTCTCCCTTTAGCACATAATCACGAAGGAAATGGTGGCAAATCTGAATGTGCTTCGTCCTTGAGTGTTGCACTGGATTGTGGGCGATCTTGATAGCACTCTCATTGTCGCAGTAGAGAGGGACTTTCTTCACGTTGACACCATAGTCCTTGAGGGTCTGCTTCATCCATAGCAACTGAGAGAAGCAAGCACCAACAACAATGTACTCAGCCTCTGTTGTGGAAAATGAGACGTTGTTCAGCTTCTTTGAGGACCAACAGAGTAGAGATTGTTCGAGGAAATGATAGGTGCCTGATGTTGACTTGTGATCCACACGATCTCGAGCATAATCAAAATCAGAAAATCTAGCTAGATCAAAAGATGAGCCCTTGGGATACCATAATCCAAGTGTTGGTGTGTGAGCTAAATATCGAAGAATTTGCTTTACAGTCTGACGGTGTGATTCCTTTGGTGCCGTTTGAAATCGGTCACACATGCAAACACTAAGCATAATATCTGGCCTATATGCACATATGTAAAGCAGCGAACAAATGATGGAGCGATATACCTTCTGATAAAAATCTTTACCATTTTCGTCAGTGCGGAGCTGACCATTTGTCGGCATTGGAATTTTGAGGCCTTTGCAATCTTGCATGTCGAATTTCTTCAGGCAGTCTTTGATGTATTTCTCTTGAGAAATGAAGATGCCATTGGGTTGTTGACCAATTTGAAGGCCGAAAAAGAATTTCAACTCCCCCATCATAGACATATGATATTCCTCACGCATCATATAACCAAATTCGCCACTGTACCGCTTGTTAGTGCAACCAAAGATATCATCAACATATATTTGGCATATGAACTACTGTTTATGATATATAATTATGCTAGAAAAAGTGATTAAAATTATCATTGATCAAACTTATCCACTATGCTAGCATTCACACTTTATAAATTACTAGTTGACCCGTTGCGCCAAATGGCGCAGAGACCCGCTAAATCCATGTTGGCGATGAAAATATTTTCCTTTAGTAAGGACAGGCGATGTATATACTCATTGTAGTTTGGTACTCCCTCCGTCCGAAAAAGCTTGTCTCTCAAATGAATGTATCTAGCACCAAATTAGTGCTAGATACATCCATTTGATGAACAAGCTTGGGACAAGCTTTTTCGGACGGTTTAGCTGTGGCCTGCTGAATCTAAACCTATGTTTAGTCGGTTTAGCTGTAGCCTGCTGAAACCATATGCGTCTTGGAAAAAACCATGGTTTAGTTGATTTCGTTGTGGGCAAGTACATAAGATAATAAATTTAATCCTTTTTAATTAAAAAAATGGTGTTTTGTTGTTTACAATGAGATGTACGTACATATTACGATTTGGTAGTACAGACTCATTCAAAACCATGCACGTTGAAAATATGTGTATTTTTCAGGCAATCTTTTGTCTGAGCAAGCACGTACGGTAAGAATTTAGATCGTTATGTAAAAAAAATACATATTTTTTTGCTTAATAAGAATATACGTATAAAACAATGTATAAAACAATTTAAGCATGTATAAAACAATTTAAGCAGTCCCTTTTAAAAAAAGTAGTGTTTCTATAAAAAAATGTGTTTTTGAAAAAAAAAGACTATTTATGTGCCACTTAGGGGCATGTCTATTCGAAAAGTAGTCGTATGGTATTCAATTCGGCCCACAAAGCGTTTTCTTCGGCTGGCCCGCTTGGAGCAGAATATGAAGCGGCTGGGCATCAAATGGCACAATTTCCCATTTCAAACCCAGAGTAATTGAAAATAAATGATTGGCAATTTGGCAATACCAATGATCCTTTTAATATTGAAAATTGAAGGTTCGAACTTTGCAATAGAGTTTTTAAAATGTGACCATAAATTCTCTCTATCCAATTTTCTATGTTTGCTCGAAGTTAAAAAGGCCTATATTTTTCCCTGTCTGTCACCCATAGGGACATCCTCCATCACTGCACACATCCGCTACAATCTGCAAGCATCCCCAGTGGGTACCACACTGTCTGCATACAGAAAGGAGGTGAGATCATGATTGATAAACTATGGGTGAGAAATCTATATTGGCCTTCCAGTTTATAGAAGAATAAGAAAGATAACTTAGACAAACTTTTACACAATTGTCATTTAACCTGTGAAGGACCAAAAACATTCCACCATCTCTGAATGATGAACTAAACTAAATAAGAAATACATACAGTAAATTCATTCAAAGTAGAAAAGGGATCTTACATCAAGTAAGGCATTACAACAAACATGGTGTTATCTTAGTAACATAAATTACATCATGAGAAGAGAAAAAAGAAGAAAACCACAACTAACATCATATTGAGATTAATACATCTTAGGAGGAGGTAGAAGACATCACTGTGATCCTTTAGCGACTTGGGGAGCAGGGATCCATGGTTTTTATCTACCTTGTCCGACTGCTGTATTAGGTGACATGGAAACATCGTTTCTCTACCTTCTCGATGGCTTAGACCTGGGGAGCCGGATATTCATCTCAGCCTTCCCCAGCTTCCATCAATGGATTTTTATAGTCAGGGTTAAAGACTGAGAGGCCCTCTGCATGTTCAGATATGGACCAGCAAACCGACAAAAGCAGAATATAACATAATTATATTGCAGAGTGTACTAACATAATTATATTCCAGAATAAACTCAATAGCAGAACAATTTAGAGGGTTAGAATATAGTGCACATATATATGTCAGTAGCGCAAAAACTATTTAGACAACTTAACTAACAATGTAGAAACTAACTTTAGTGTACTAACATAATTATTTTGGATATAAGCAGTCAATCACGAATTAAACATGACTTGCATTTCTAACCTGACCAGCAAAATCAGATCAATCATGCATAGTACAGAAAAGAGACGAAGCTTTTAACCATAGTTGGTGCTTAACCTTCTTGCCGATAATCAAGACATTCTGGATTGCCTCCTGGATGTGCTCCACGTCCAGCCAGAAATGGTGAGATTGAATAACCCCTACACCAGCCAAAACATCCAAGGCACAGCCCTACAAAAAACGCAATACCATTCAAGATTCAGGAGTCTGATCATATTTTATTTGATAAAAAGTACTCCTACGATGAACAATTGCATGTTAGAATGTCGCCTGAAGCATCCATAGACAAGTGGGTTCACTCACAAGAGAAGCTGATGAGGACATGAATACCTTGGATACGACCAAAAATATTGCATACATGTATATTTGTGAGGTGATTTCTAATGCAAACTATGCAATAATTTATTTGTGTCATCCAGGACAAAAATACTTCACAAACTTTTGTGCCATGTCTAATTGCAGGTGTATGGGACATTTGTACAATTCACATATGAAGATAAGGGAAAACGAGAAGTTTAGGTGCTGTTCAAAAAGTCCTCTCACGTCACTTTTGGGCCAAGAGAAGCTAGAGTCCAAGTCTCTCACGTTCTGGATTCAGATTCGGACTGCACAGACATACCTGACTCAAAACGCCAAGAACTTTTTCATACGGACTCCGAATTGGGTGATTCTTTTTTTGTTGGAAAGTAGATTTCGTGCTCTTTCCAACCCAATTGGATTCACCTTAAAATTCATCCGGAGCTATGAGTTATCGACGAAACAATCTGACGCTGTAGCAGAATCCGAGTCAAACTACAAGTCCAAAGGTGTTGCATCACCTCCACTTGGGCCCATGAGCCTTGTACGACCTAGGGTTAGTTTTAGGCTGCCTTGGGACGTCCTCCCACCTCCTTGGCCGCCACCCCTTACTCCTATATAAGTAGATCCATCTAGTAGCTTTTTCCTGGGGATTTGTTTAGTTAAAAGTTAGCCATTGCAACTTCGTGTACTTCGTTTGTGTCCAACGACCAGACCAAGACCGTTTTCGGATCCCCACCATTATCAATACTTCATCTATATTCGCAATATTCAGATTGCATTATCATATTCTTGCTTGTTCTTCGATTGCGTGCAGGAATAGACCTTCGTGGTCAGGCTGATCGTGTTTCTAGCATCGTCAGTAACCTCAGGAGATTGGTTTAGCGATTGCTAAGGCGCAACGTCGTGCACGTTTGTAGTCGGATCGTCAAAGTCGGCTCCACCAAATCGATAGTTATCATCTCATCGAAAGATCGGGACACCCCCGCCTCTATCAAGTGGTATCAGTTTTCAGGTTGCTCGGTGAGAATTTCCTGTTTTCCCTAGGTTAGATTTATTTTCTTACCTATTGTCCAAGAAAAAGCCACAAAAAAATAAGTTAGATCTATTCATCCTTTGTCCAAGCCAGTCTGAGCCTTTGCAATTTTCTTTTCATTGTTTGCATTATTGAATTATCGGTTGCATCGTCGTGTCGAGTTGCTGGTCTTAGTGTCTAGTTCGTTTAGAGTTTCGAGTTCTGTTCACATTAGTCACGCCGCCGCTGCATCGTTATTCCTTCCGCTGTCCACCATCCCATCCATCAATTTCCACATCGTGCTACCCACTGTTCATTGTCATAATCACAGTTGAGGTCGTTCACATCTGTGCTTGATCCAATCTACATCTTATCTAGTTTGTTTTGGAAAGAGGGAGAGAGAAAAAAGAGAGAAAAAAAAAGTAAAAAAAAGTTAGAGAAAAAAAAGAGAGAAAGAAAAAGAAAAAAGTGTGAAAAAAAAAGAGAGAAGAAAAAAAAACAAAATTCGGATCTATCTAGACTCAATCTCGTAGCTGAATTCGGATTGGAATCTATTTTGCGCAGTGTTCAGTAAAACAGGCATATCTTTTTCATACGAAGTCTGTTTTGGCTCCGTGAGTACTCAAATTAAAGCTAGCAACGAGCCGCATCTAAATAGTTGCGGAAGCTAGTTCAATATTTGACACCTCAAATCGGCTTCTAAATAGGTCTTTTTGCCCTCCGAAGTTCGCGAACACAGCTTGTTCCAGTTTTTCAGGCCAGTTTTAAAATTTTTTGACTCCTCATATCAACTCGGAATTGAGTGATTCTTTTTGCATTTGAAAGCTTGAGTCAGTGCCATTCTTGAGAAAAATTATCATAAAATTGGCACAAACTTTTATAGAGTAAAGTTGGAGAGAGAATTGTTGGTATATGCTACTTGGTAGTTGTTTCTCATCATTATCTTTACTGCCATTGTGATCTTCACTTATATCTTGCTATCCAGAGCTACTTCATATCCTTTATTGATGCTAGTTGTGCTACGCCGTGACCTCATTAGTGTTCTAGGCTCGCGTCTCTAGTCCGGTCTAGCCTAGGACCAGCACAGTATCGTCGTTGAGCGTTTATTCAACATTGCATCTCTGAATTGATTATTGCTAATCTTTTGCTACCATATATAGCCAACCCAGCTCCACATATTTCTACACCGTGTATACGTACATTCGCCTGGCAATCGTTTTACTCAATCTTCGGAGTTATTTGACACCGCTGGTTGCCTGTCACCACCTGCTACATGGTAAAAACTTGTAAGATATTGATATTTGCTACACTGTGAGCGTTTTACCACCACATCCTAGTAGTTCATAGGAACATTATTCTTGGATTTTGTTTCTTGTTTTCTACTAGCTATGGCAGGTTCCGGAGTTGTTAGTTCTTGGGCTTCATCGATCGTGGGAGATTTGCCATCACCGAAGAAAATACAACAACCGTCACAAGAGGAGCAACAACATCAGAATGCACATAATCAGGTTAATGTTTCCATGCCACCATTTACTGGTCGTTTTAGGCCTGATTTATATATTGAATGGGAGTACGAAATTAATGCTATATTTGCTTCCCATAATTTTGATGAGCGTGGAAAATTTCAAGCCGTGGTTAGTACTTTCAGTAGCTTTGCTTTAGTTTGGTGGAGTGAATACTGTCGGTTAAACACTGATTATATACCTACTACTTGGGATGGTTTAAAACATGTCATGAGAGATAGATTCGTAGATGTTCATTATACTCGTGGCATGATTAAAAAACTACAACATTTAAAACAAGGTAGTGACACCGTAACAAAATATTATGATGATTTACAAACTACATTATTGCACTCATTTTTAGAAGAAAGTGAAGAAGATTTTATGGATAGATTTTGGGGAGGATTAAACTGCGATATTCAAGAGATTCTAATTCATGAAGAGTGTTATCCTATGGACCATTTGTTTCGTCTTGCTTGCAAAGCTGAACAGGAAATAAAACGACGTGTTGGCCACAAGGAGAACAAGCGCACGGTGCACATTCCAAGTGTTGATACAGATGTTTCTTCAACTACTAGGCGTACTATGACAACCACATCCGTTGTTGCGAGGACTACATCATCTCCATCATGTGACACATCACCTCCAAGAGTGCCTACATCATCTGAGTTGATCATAAGAGGTAATGACAAAGGTACAGATTTTCAACTTTCACATGAGAATGATGCATGCCTAGTTAACTTGAATACATCATGTGTTGTGTTACCTATTGATTTGAGCACACCAACTATTTTAGAGAATTGTGTTAGTGTCATGAATGCGTCATGTGATCAAAGAGTTGAAGTATCAACAATTTTGAGTGCACCCATTGAATTAACTGTTGATGCAAAAGAAACAATGTTTAATCATTTTGATATGACCTCTAATCTTGGTGATGATTTTGTGTCAAATGACTTATTGCATGTTTGCTTATTTAAGCATGTTGTAGCATGTAAATTTGATGCAAGTAAGGTTTATTCACCAATGTTGGGATGGTTTAATGATGAACATTGTCAATCCTTTGATATGAATAAGAGCTTCACTTATATGTGCAAATTGAGTTACAATATTTTCATGTCTTCTAATACTTGTGATAATATTTTGGCTTTAGATTTTATGAACTATGAAGGTTACTCATGTATACATGTGTCATATATGCAAAAATTAAGGGAAGTAAAACTGGATGACATATACATATACAACATGTACACCTTGTCTCTTTTGTTAGCCACATTTCAGCTTAAGCAACGCCGAGGACGGCTTTGTTTTCAAGAAGGGGAGGATGATGAGGACATGACTACCTTGGATATGACCAAAAATATTGCATACATGTATATTTGTGAGGTGATTTCTAATGCAAACTATGCAATAATTTATTTATGTCATCCAAGACAAAAATACTTCACAAACTTTTGTGCCATGTCTAATTGCAGGTGTATGGGAGATTTGTACAATCCACATATGAACATAAGGGAAAAAGAGAAGTTTATGTGCTGTTCAAAAAGTCATCTCACGTCACTTTTGGGCCAAGAGAAGATAGAGTGCAAGTCTCTCACGTTCTGGATTCAGATTCGGACTGCACAGACATACCTGACTCAAAACGCCAAGAACTATTTCATACGGACTCCGAATTGGGTGATTCTTTTTTTGTTGGAAAGTAGATTTCGTGCTCTTTCTAACCCAATTGGTTTCACCTTCAAAATCATCCGGAGCGTTGAGTTGTCGTCGAAACAATCTGACGCTGTAGCAGAATCCGAGTCAAACTACAAGTCCAAAGGTGTTGCATCACCTCCACTTGGGCCCATTGGCCTTGTACGACCTAGGGTTAGTTTTAGGCTGCCTTGGGACGTCCTCCCACCTCCTTGGCCGCCACCCCTTGCTCCTATATAGGTAGATCCACCTAGTAGCTTTTTGCTTGGGATTTGTTTAGTTAAAAGTTAGCCATTGCAACTTCGTGTACTTCGTTTGTGTCCAACGACCAGACCAAGACCGCTTTCGGATCCCCACCATTATCAATACTTCATCTATATTCGCAATATTCAGATTGCATTATCATATTCTTGCTTGTTCTTCGATTGCGTGCAGGAATAGACCTTCGTGGTCAGGTTGATCGTGCTTCCAGCATCGTCAGTAACCTCAGGAGATTGGTTTAGCGATTGCTAAGGCGCAACGTCGTGCACGTTTGTAGTCGGATCGTCAAAGTCGGCTCCACCAAATCGATAGTTACCATCTCATCGAAAGATCGGGACACCCTCGCCTCTATCAAGTGGTATCAGTTTTCAGGTTGCTCGGTGAGAATTTCCAGTTTTCCCTAGATTAGATTTATTTTCTTACGTATTGTCCAAAAAAAAGCCACACAAAAAAATTAGGGTTAGTTCATCATATCCGAACCAATCTGAGCCTTTGCATAATCTTTTTAGGGTTTTTGCTTTGTTGAATTTGCGGTTGCATCGTCGTGTCAAGTTGCCGGTCTTAGCGTCTAGTTCTTTAGAGTTTCGAGTTCTGTTCACAAGTTGTCACGCCGCCGCCGCACCATCATCATCGCCCCTACCATATACCACCACAGCTTATCTGCTATTTCTCTGAGTCCATATACCACCACCGATCCGAGTCCATATACCACCACCAATCCGAGTCCACATATACTACCGTCATATACCATCACCAGTCCGAGTTCCACCATATTCATCTCTGCCACCAGTCCTAGTCCGAGTCCAGTATTTATTCCTTTATTTTAGAGTTCCAGATCACGCGATACTGCGAGTCGTGAACAAGTCGGATTCCCCAATTTTCGTGCTACCCGTAGAAGAAAAATAGTTCCAGTTTCAAAAAAAAAAAAAACTAAGTCTGGAAAATTCTGGCTAGGCAGTTTTTAGACCATTTGTAGACTTTTTCGAAAAAAAATTGTTGCGGAGCAAAAAAAAAAGTGCAAAAAAAGAAAAGAAAAAAAGATGATGAGGACATCAATACCATTGTTACACCCACAGCCCCTGCTTCTATACATACTGGACCGATTACTAGAGCTCGCGCACGCCAATTAAAATATCAGGTACTTTCGTTTCTTGGTAATGATTCTAAAGTTCATGAGAATATGATGCTGCCTAAATTGGATACATTTGTTTTGCTTACAAATGAAGGGCCTAGCTTGGACAAGAAAGAGGAACCTTGGAGCAAGTTCAAGCATGGAGATGATGGCATGCACAAGGGGAACAAGAACGGAGTTACAAGTGATGATTTCAGGACTTTGAAGCCACCATAATGAGTGCAGGAAGCCTTGGACGAAATATACAAGATGTCACTTCATAAATTTCGTCCAGAGGCTATTATAGGTGCTGCGTCACCTTATTATTGGGCCAGGCCCATGTAATTTTGAAATACTTGAGTATAGGCTGTTTTTAGAGTCCGTATGTGTGGGGAAACAAGAGATAGGGTTGGTTTCGGACCCCTCCTTCAAGGGCCACGAAATCCCCTCCTCTTCCTCCAGATATACAGCCCTTAGGGCACCGTTTAGACTTTGGGTTTTGTTTAGATTAAAAGTTCGCCATAGCTGCAACTTCGCGTACTTCGTTTGTGTTCAACGACCAGACCAAGACGTCACAGAACCCCACCTTGATCAATAAAGCTTTCATCTTATATTCGCAATATCCAGATTGCAAATCTTAGTTTCTTGCTTGTTCTTCGTTTGCTTGCAGGAGATAGACCCTCGTGGTCAGGTTGATTGTGCTCCGGCGTGGTCAATAACCTCTCGGAGTTGGTTTAGCGATTGCTAAGGCGCGACGTCCTCGCACGTTCGTAGTCGGATCGTCAAAGTCTACTCCACCAAAAACGATAGCTATCATCTCATCGAAAGATCGGGACACCCTCGCCTCTATCACCGTGTATACGTACGTTCGCCTGGCAATCGCTTTACTCAATCTTCGGAGTTATTTGACACCGTTAGTTGCCCGTCACCACCTGCTGCATGGTAAGAACTTGTAAGATATTGATATTTGCTTTACTGTGAGCGCTTTACCACCACATCCTAGTAGTTCATAGGAACATTATTCTCGATTTTTTTTGTTTTTACTAATCAAGGCAGGTTCCGGAGTTGTTAGTTCTTGGGCTTCATCGATCGTGGGAGATTTGCCACCACCTAAGAAAATACAACAACCGTCACAAGAGGAGCAACAACATGAGAATGCACATAATCAGGTTAATGTTTCCATGCCACCATTTACTGGTCGTTTTAGACCTGATTTATATATTGAATGGGAGTACAAAATTAATGCTATATTTGCTTCCCATAATTTTGATGAGCGTGGAAAATTTCAAGCTGCGATTAGTACTTTCAGTAGCTTTGCTTTAGTTTGGTGGAGTGAATATTGTCGGTTAAACCCTGATCTTATACCTACTACTTGGGATGATTTAAAACTTGTCATGAGAGATAGATTCGTTGATGTTTATTATACTCGTGGCATGATTAAAAAATTACAACATTTAAAACAAGGCACTGACACGGTAACAAAATACTATGATGATTTACAAACTACATTATTGTACTCATTTTTAGAAGAAAGTGAAGAAGATTTTATGGATAGATTTTGGGGAGGATTAAACTGTGATATTCAAGAGATTCTAATTCATGAAGAGTGTTATCCTATGGACCATTTGTTTCGTCTTGCTTGCAAAGCTGAACAGGAAATAAAACGACGTGTTGGCCACAAGGAGAACAAGCGCACGGTGCACATTCCAAGTGTTGATACAGATGTTTCTTCAACTACTAGGCGTACTATGACAACCATATCCGTTGTTGCGAGGACTACATCATCTCCATCATGTGACACATCACCTCCAAGAGTGCCTACATCATCTGAGTTGATCATAAGAGGTAATGACAAAGGTACAGATTTTCAACTTTCACATGAGAATGATGCATGCCTAGTTAACTTGAATACATCATGTGTTGTGTTACCTATTGATTTGAGCACACCAACTATTTTAGAGAATCGTGTTACTGTCATGAATGCGTCATGTGATCAAAGAGTTGAAGTATCAACAATTTTGAGTGCACCCAATGAATTAACTGTTGATGCAAAAGAAACAATGTTTAATCCTTTTGATATGACCTCTAATCTTGGTGATGATTTTGTGTCAAAAGACTTATTGCATGTTTGCTTATTTAAGCATGTAGTAACATGTAAATTTGATGCAAGTAAGGTTTATTCACCAATGTTGGGATGGTTTAATGATGAACATTGTCAATCCTTTGATATGAATAAGAGCTTCACTTATATGTGCAAATTGAGTTGCAATATTTTCATGTCTTCTAATACTTGTGATAATATTTTGGCTTTACATTTTATGAACTATGAAAGTTACTCATGTATACATGTGTCATATGTGCAAAAATCAAGGGAAGTAAAAATGGATGACATATACATATACAACATGTACACCTTGTCTCTTTTGTTAGCCACATTTCAGATTAAGCAACGCCGAGGACGGCTTTGTTTTCAAGAAGTGGAGGATGATGAGGACATGAATACCTTGGATACGACCAAAAATATTGCATACATGTATATTTGTGAGGTGATTTCTAATGCAAACTATGCAATAATTTATTTGTGTCATCCAGGACAAAAATACTTCACAAACTTTTGTGCCATGTCTAATTGCAGGTGTATGGGACATTTGTAGAATTCACATATGAAGATAAGGGAAAACGAGAAGTTTAGGTGCTGTTCAAAAAGTCCTCTCACGTCACTTTTGGGCCAAGAGAAGATAGAGTCCAAGTCTCTCACGTTCTGGATTCAGATTCGGACTGCACAGACATACCTGACTCAAAACGCCAAGAACTTTTTCATACGGACTCCGAATTGGGTGATTCTTTTTTTGTTGGAAAGTAGATTTTGTGCTCTTTCCAACCCAATTGGATTCACCTTAAAATTCATCCGGAGCTATGAGTTATCGACGAAACAATCTGACGCTGTAGCAGAATCCGAGTCAAACTACAAGTCCAAAGGTGTTGCATCACCTCCACTTGGGCCCATGAGCCTTGTACGACCTAGGGTTAGTTTTAGGCTGCCTTGGGACATCCTCCCACCTCCTTGGCCGCCACCCCTTACTCCTATATAAGTAGATCCATCTAGTAGCTTTTTCCTTGGGATTTGTTTAGTTAAAAGTTAGCCATTGCAACTTCGTGTACTTCGTTTGTGTCCAACGACCAGACCAAGACCGCTTTCGGATCCCCACCATTATCAATACTTCATCTATATTCGCAATATTCAGATTGCATTATCATATTCTTGCTTGTTCTTCGATTGCGTGCAGGAATAGACCTTCGTGGTCAGGCTGATCGTGCTTCCAGCATCGTCAGTAACCTCAGGAGATTGGTTTAGCGATTGCTAAGGCGCAACGTCGTGCACGTTTGTAGTCGGATCGTCAAAGTCGGCTCCACCAAATCGATAGTTACCATCTCATCGAAAGATCGGGACACCCTCGCCTCTATCAGGACCCCTCCTTCAAGGGCCACGAAATCCCCCCCTCTTCCTCCATATATACAGCCCTTAGGGCACCGTTTAGACTTTGGGTTTTGTTTAGATTAAAAGTTCGCCATAGCTGCAACTTCGCGTACTTCGTTTGTGTTCAACGACCAGACCAAGACGTCACAGAACCCCACCTTGATCAATAAAGCTTTCATCTTATATTCGCAATATCCAGATTGCAAATCTTATTTTCTTGCTTGTTCTTCGTTTGCTTGCAGGAGATAGACCCTCGTGGTCAGGTTGATTGTGCTCCGGCGTGGTCAATAACCTCTCGGAGTTGGTTTAGCGATTGCTAAGGCGCGACGTCCTCGCACGTTCGTAGTCGGATCGTCAAAGTCTACTCCACCAAAAACGATAGCTATCATCTCATCGAAAGATCGGGACACCCTCGCCTCTATCAAGTTGTATCAGATTCCCAGGTTGCTCGGTGAGATTTACAGTTTTTCGTAGTTTAGATCGAGTCTGTTCTTCATACCTACAGTCCAGGAAAAAGCCAAAAAAAAAATTTAGGGTTAGTTCATCATATCCGAACCAATCTGAGCCTTTGCATAATCTTTTTAGGGTTTTTGCTTTGTTGAATTTGCGGTTGCATCGTCGTGTCAAGTTGCTGGTCTTAGCGTCTAGTTCTTTAGAGTTTCGAGTTCTGTTCACAAGTTGTCACGCCGCCGCCACACCATCATCATCGCCCCTACCATATACCACCACAGCTTATCTGCTATTTCTCTGAGTCCATATACCACCACCGATCCGAGTCCATATACCACCACCAATCCGAGTCCACATATACTACCGTCATATACCATCACCAGTCCGAGTTCCACCATATTCATCTCTGCCACCAGTCCTAGTCCGAGTCCAGTATTTATTCCTTTATTTTAGAGTTCCAGATCACGCGATACTGCGAGTCGTGAACAAGTCGGATTCCCCAATTTTCGTGCTACCCGTAGAAGAAAAATAGTTCCAGTTTCAAAAAAAAAAAAACTAAGTCTGGAAAATTCTGGCTAGGCAGTTTTTAGACCATTTGTAGACTTTTTCGAAAAAAAATTGTTGCAGAGCAAAAAAAAAAGTGCAAAAAAAAAAGAAAAAAAGATGATGAGGACATCAATACCATTGTTACACCCACAGCCCCTGCTTCTATACATACTGGACCAATTACTAGAGCTCGCGCACGCCAATTAAAATATCAGGTACTTTCGTTTCTTGGTAATGATTCTAAAGTTCATGAGAATATGATGCTGCCTAAATTGGATACATTTGTTTTGCTTACAAATGAAGGGCCTAGCTTGGACAAGAAAGAGGAACCTTGGAGCAAGTTCAAGCATGGAGATGATGGCATGCACAAGGGGAATAAGAACGGAGTTACAAGTGATGATTTCAGGACTTTGAAGCCACCATAAGGAGTGCAGGAAGCCTTGGACGAAATATACAAGATGCCACTTCATAAATTTCGTCCAGAGGCTATTATAGGTGCTGCGTCACCTTATTATTGGGCCAGGCCCATGTAATTTCGAAATACTTGAGTATAGGCTATTTTTAGAGTCCGTATGTGTGGGGAAACAAGAGATAGGGTTGGTTTCGGACCTGATGAGGACATGAATACCTTGGATACGACCAAAAATATTGCATACATGTATATTTGTGAGGTGATTTCTAATGCAAACTATGCAATAATTTATTTGTGTCATCCAGGACAAAAATACTTCACAAACTTTTGTGCCATGTCTAATTGCAGGTGTATGGGACATTTGTACAATTCACATATGAAGATAAGGGAAAACGAGAAGTTTAGGTGCTGTTCAAAAAGTCCTCTCACGTCACTTTTGGGCCAAGAGAAGATAGAGTCCAAGTCTCTCACGTTCTGGATTCAGATTCGGACTGCACAGACATACCTGACTCAAAACGCCAAGAACTTTTTCATACGGACTCCGAATTGGGTGATTCTTTTTTTGTTGGAAAGTAGATTTTGTGCTCTTTCCAACCCAATTGGATTCACCTTAAAATTCATCCGGAGCTATGAGTTATCGACGAAACAATCTGACGCTGTAGCAGAATCCGAGTCAAACTACAAGTCCAAAGGTGTTGCATCACCTCCACTTGGGCCCATGAGCCTTGTACGACCTAGGGTTAGTTTTAGGCTGCCTTGGGACGTCCTCCCACCTCCTTGGCCGCCACCCCTTACTCCTATATAAGTAGATCCATCTAGTAGCTTTTTCCTGGGGATTTGTTTAGTTAAAAGTTAGCCATTGCAACTTCGTGTACTTCGTTTGTGTCCAACGACCAGACCAAGACCGTTTTCGGATCCCCACCATTATCAATACTTCATCTATATTCGCAATATTCAGATTGCATTATCATATTCTTGCTTGTTCTTCGATTGCGTGCAGGAATAGACCTTCGTGGTCAGGCTGATCGTGTTTCTAGCATCGTCAGTAACCTCAGGAGATTGGTTTAGCGATTGCTAAGGCGCAACGTCGTGCACGTTTGTAGTCGGATCATCAAAGTCGGCTCCACCAAATCGATAGTTATCATCTCATCGAAAGATCGGGACACCCCCGCCTCTATCAGAAGCCCACTGGAGATCTCTACTGCAACCAAGTTGTGCATTAAAAGGTTAAGTAGTGAACTGATTTATGCTCATAAACATCTATGCCAAGGCATGGGAAATTAAGTTGAGATGAAACTCCTAGGTTGATAATCATCAGCTATAGTAACAAAATAAGGTGATTAAATACCATGGAGAACAAAATCCAGAGAGTGCGTGAGAGAAGAAGCTTCATGCAAAATCATCAGAAACAACGTGGCAGGAACAAAGGTCTAAACTATCAACATTACTAAACCAATATCACTTCCTCAGCCAAATGTTCAGACGCAATCATCAAGACAAACTGGTGAAGGCATCGGAGTAAGGGGAGGAAGAACAGGACGGCGCCTGCCGAAAGTTGCTGATGGGCGTTAACGACCCGGCCAAGCCATCTCCCTCCCCCATGATAGGTGGCAGTCAACTAAGACATAGAAGCACACAAGCACAGCAAGGGAAACTGCTTACATTCAAATCATCACAACAAGCTCTTGAGATTGCTTATGGCCACCATAAGTTTTTGAAGTGGCAGATCCGCCCAACGGAAGTGGATGGTAGGTGTCGGCCCCAGAGCCAAGCAGCCTGCCTCGCTGGCTAGTGCTATTGCCGCTCTCGTCCTCCCATCGACGAAGACGACGACACTCACAATAGTCCAGTACTTGTAGTGAAAGCAAGTGGTTTCTTTATGAAGCATATCGGCATGGTGCAGAGATTTGATTTTATGACATGAGGCATGAGCAATTAACATTTTTTCCATCGCAGATGGACAGATATATGAATGACAAACATGCTAAAATCATCTTCTCAAAGCATGCAAGCTAGTAATATAGGTAGCAAACCATCAGATGCTGGACACGAAATGTTATTTACTTAGCAAAAAAATGGTTCTGTTGTGCAAAAAACAGTGTCACAAAAAATCTCCCAAAAAATCTACTTTAGCTTATTTTCACATGGCCTATTTACATTTCTAATAACTAAGATAATATGGCAATGAGTAAGAAAATAGGAGAATAAAGCTATAACCAGATTGAACAACAAACCTCTACAGCTTGCATATACACCAACTGAAGGTAGTAAAAAAAATGAGGGCACTCAGCAAGCACAATTCAAAATTAGAAGTGCACCAGGTACGTGACCAATAACAGTTATAATGGGCCAGTGGCGAGAAATTGCCAACACGACAGAACAGTCGAGATAGGCACATATCTCAATCACATAGGAAATCAAGAGAAAATATTAAGCAAAGGCAATGTAGAAACCAATAAGCATGCTCCAAGCAAAGTTGAGTTACGCTGGCCCTGGAAGTGAAGAAAAAACGATTTTCCTGGAGAAGATATCTCGATTCAGTCAAGATTTATAAAAAGAATTATATAACATCTGTAGCTAACATGCATTGTTACAACAGTACACATCTACAATGACCAAAAGGGTTTATTTCTGTATGGAAACAATTAGTAAGGTGAGTTTAGTGAACCAACAGAATGCAACTCACTCATAATAATAACAAAATGTGATCCTCCTTTGGTTAGTGTGTACACACTATACAGAACTATGAATTAGAAAACTGAAGATTATTAAGTAAAACAAGAACTCGTCGTAGCTGTTCTTTCCAAATCCCCTCCCAAGCACATGTTCTCCATAGTTCATTGAATGTAGATAGAATTCATTATTAGTTTCTACTATCACTTATAACAAATATAATATGGCAGACACTGAACAATTTTACCATCAACTTTTTGATTGTGTTCATTTGTGTTTGCTACGATCAAATTTGATCTTAATCTTCTACATTGAAGATTAAAGATGCCAAGGCTGATACCATGCTAGTCTTAAAGAAAAGACGATTCAGTCATAAACACAACATAGGTTACAGGGGCATCTCGAGAAATGATTTGAGGAAAATTCTGTTTCTCGAGAGATGTTATTTTCCTTTTAGTTGCGTTCTTATAATATCTTATTGAAGTATAGGGGTATCCATGCACTTGCTCAAGGGTACAGAACATGTGCTGAATGGTCCAAGGAGAGTCGTGTAGAATCTTTCAAAAGTATGAATGTTTAAGAAAAGCCACCAATTGAAAATGGAGATCCAGCTCACAAGGTTTTATACTTATAAATTGATTTACATGTTGATTCTTCCAATTGTTGAGAGCATCATACTCTAAAATAGAGAGAACATATAGGCATGCCCAAGGATTCAAATCATGTTTGGTACAAATGTCTTAGGATGCTTAACCCCCAGTTACCATTATAGTTGGTAAATATAATTGTAGTGGTCAAGTTTTCAATTGTTCTCTTTGCAAGTCCAAACTTCCAGCAACACATAACAGCAAAAAGAGCTTGTGAGAGTTAAAAACAGACTGGAATTAAAGGTAGAATCTTATGTTACCGAGAAGTAAGCTCACACACATGCCTACTATTTTGTTAGCCAAGCAAAACATATTCCAATAAACCAAGAACAATAGAGAAGCCCTTGGCTAGATCAGCTGACCATCGCGTAAAGAAAATGTAAAGGAAGATACCTGAAGAACATGGCTTGAACTGAACAATGAGCAAATCTTGAGTAGGAGAACAAAGAAGCTGCAACCTTCTAGATCTGACAACGTGCGAAATGAAAGCAGACGAACTTGTTAGAGCATAAGCATGTCAGCAGACAGTTTACACACAAGGAAAAGATTAGTCCATTTACCCAAGGTTAAAGCCCAAAACGGATGAGAAAAGCAGCCAAGATTAATGGAACATCTAAAATATAGGCACCAAGCCAGACATGAGTAGCCACCTGATATCAGCCTCCAAAGCGACCTGATATGAGACTCCAATAAAATTGGAAGAAAAGCAGGGGTGTAAACATATAAATATAAGAGAAACAAAACATTATAACTTATTATGGCATGGGAACTATTTGTAGAATCTTTATCATGTGAATCAAACAACTCTGGAATACAACTATTTGATATGTACTTCAACTGTGCTTGATGTATACTCTGTAAAGCAATGTAAATGCTCTTAATAATGAGAAATACCTAGAAACATTAGGAGAATAAGCCCCATGTGTAAGAAAATCTTGAATCTGTAAATTCATGCCTGAGACAATGAACTGAACATTAGCTCTGTATATTCACCAAGATAAAGATAAGAACATTCTATGAAAAGAAATTGCATAACTGGCATCACACTTTTCTTGGTGAGTCAATTATAGAACCTGAACACTCACCTAAGCTCAACTGCTGCTCAACCCCCTCTGCTCCAACCCTAGAACGGTCATTCCTGCCAAACAAAAACAACATTGGTAGTGCTGCAAAACTGTATAATCCAGCGCTAGATAGTGAAGCCTCCGTCAATCAAATTCCTAGGAATTTTCTCCAGAAATAGACCGAGTTAATCATTCTGTTCTACAAAAAGACCTAAATCACTATTGCCGAGCATCCACACTCGAACTAAAAACATCAATTCATAGCTAATCCCCGAATACAGATAGTAATCCAACGAAACCAAAACACCGCATTCACCAAATATGGAGATCTAACGATCGGAAGGGAGACGGATGGCTAAACGCACACACCACACACACACGCCCGCACACACACATCAAGCAGGGCAGGAGGACCAGGGAGAGCAGGGACTCAGAGAAAGTTACCTTGCCTGGACAAGATTCCTGACAGCAACGGAGGAGCTGACTCGCGGCGACGACGGAGGTGACTCGAGGCGGCGGCCAGGGTGACTCCACGCGGCGGCTAGCGAATCCAGGTGTCAGCGGCGGCGAGGCCATGCGGGCGCCCTCGATCCAATCCATTGCCCTGGTCTTGTCAATCGAGCGAATAGGATTAGGAGTGGGCTTCTGCTGGACTCGGGCTGAGCTCCATCGCTATGTATCTCCGACGTGTCGACGGCGCATCAAGGGCGGCGGAGTTGGAGAGGAGACGAGGTGGAGGGGGCGCGGGCTCGACGGCAATGACGTGGGAGAGGAGGGAGCAGGGAGGAGACGAGGCGGAGGGGGCACAGGCTTGACGAAGGGTTGGCGGAACCCTTGCATGTTTCGGAGGATGGGCGCGGATGGGATTGGTGAATCCCAATGGCGACGAGACGCGCACCGGCGCACGCAGCCAGTGCCACCGACGAACGGGGCCAGGAGCAGTGCCGGCCCACCCGTCATCGCTATAGAACACATGTTGGTGCATATGCTGGGTACATACGCATCGGCCTATCCTTGCGCAACTGCTTCCCGTAACGCGTGACGCGGGCAGTGCGCGAGGAGCGGGCCCCCTGGCGCGTTTGACCCGGGACGCGACGCAACGCAGAAGGCAACGCGCACATGAAAAAGTCACGGCCATCACACCGATGTGAGGGACCAAAGAGCAGGTTGCAGCCACATCAACAGGCGAATCCAAAGGGGCGAGCGAACCAGAAATTGGGCAGTGCCCACGATGCGCGCACACGGCGCGGCAGGAGAGGCCGCTCGCGCACCCAAAAAACTTTGACCCAGCCAATCCGCTTTTTCCCGAGCCCACAGGTCATCCCCCTCCGTTTCACCGCACGGTCAAAACGGCAACACACGTTTTCCAGCCAGATCCAACGACCAGCAGCGAAAAAAGACTGCGTTGACCCTGATCGAATGGCCAACGAAGGCTGAAATCGGGGAGCTCCTGGGAGCGAGTTGCCCAGCCACCTTATTCGTTTAAATTTCTTTTATCATTTACCTACTCGAGGACGAGTATGAATTAAGCTTTGGGATGCTGATACGTCTCCAACGTATCTATAATTTATGAAGTATTCATGCCATGTTTATAAAAAAGTTATATGGTTTTGGTGCACTTTTAATCGATTTTCATCAACTAACCTATTGACCCAGTGTCACTTGCTATTTTCTGCATGTTTTTGGTTTTCTAGAAAACCCATACCAAACAAAGTCCAAATGCTGCGAAATTTTACGGTGATTTTTTTATGGAGAATAAGAGACCCAAGAAGCCTCTGGGGGAGCCGAAGGTGCCCAGGGGAGTCACGAGCCTGGGTGGCGCCCCCTAGGGTGCGCCGCTTGAGATCGTGGGTCCCTTAGACACCCCCTTGACGTGAAACCAATGCCAAAAATTCTAATCGGGAAACCCCCAGAAAGAAACCTAGAACTTCCACAGAGCCGCCGCAAACCTCTGTTTCGAAGCGATCTTATCTGGAGGCATGCACCCTGCCGGAGGGGGAAATCATCACCGGAGGCCATGTTTATCATCCCGGTGGTCTCCATGACAAGGAGGAAGTAGTTCACCCTCGGGGATGATGGTATCTACCAGTATCTATGTGTTTGATCTCTCTCTCTCATGTTTTTCATCTAACACGATCTTGATGTACCATGTGCTTTATTAATATAGATGAATCATATGGTGTTCTTCCCTCTCTTTGTTGTGATTAGTTGAGTTTTTTCCTTTGAGGTTTCATTATTATCAGATTGAATATTGGGTTTGAGATCGCATGATGTATGTCTTGCATGTGGATACCCCTAGTGACAATGGGTGTTCTATTGATTCACTTGATATATGTTTTGGTAATCAACTTGCGGATTCCTGTGATGACATTGGGGGTAATCTAGGCACATAGGTTGATACACGTGTTCATCCTACTTTCACCGATAGAAAAATTGGGGTACTCTTTGAAGTTTGTTGTGTTTGATTGAATATTATGAATCTGAAATTGTTTGACGCATATTGAATAATTAACTCACGGATACTTGTGGTGATATTGGAGTATCTAGGTGACATTAAAGTTGATTGATGCGTATCATATGGTGTTATTTTAGTATGAACTCTAGGGTTGTTTGTGACACTTATAGGAATGCATGGCTCAATAGATTGATCGGAAAGGATAACTTTGAGGTGGTTTGCTACCTACAACAATTTTATCTTATGTTCTCCGCTATTGATAAGAACTTTGGAGTGATTCTTTGCCGCATGCTGAGGGATTGTTATATGATTCAATTATGTTAGCACTATTGAGAGATTGCACTAGTGAAAGTATGAACTCTAGGCCTTGTTTCTAAGCATTGCAATACCATTCGTGCTCACTTTTACAACTTGCTACCTTGTTGTTTTTATTATTTCATATTACAAAAAACTATATCTACTATCCATACTACACCTGTATCACAATCTCTTCGCCAAACTAGTGCACCTATACAATTTACCATTGTATTGGGTGTGTTGGGGACACAAGAGATTGCTTCTATTTGATTGCAGGGTTCTTTGAGAGAGACCATCTTCATCCTACAGCTCCCACGGATTGATAAACCTCATCCACTTGAGGGAAACTTACTGTTGTCCTACAAAACTCTGCGCTTGGATGCGAAACAGAGTCTACAAGAATAAAAGTTGTGTAGTAGACATCATATATCAGACGAAGATCAAGATAAAACAACCTTTACTTGTCGTTCTAAAAATTATGCTTATAGATGTATGCCTTTTGGTTTATGTAATGCACCTGCTACTTTTGAAAGATGTATGAGTGCTATATTCTCTGATTTTTGTGAGAAAATTGTTGAAGTCTTCCTGGATGATTTTTTCGTTTACGGAACTTCTTTTCATGACTGTTTAAGCAATCTTGATAGAGTTTTGCAGATATGTGAAGAGAGTAATCCCATTTTGAATTGGGAAAAGTGCCACTTGATGGTAAATGAAGGTATAGTCCTTGGTCATAAAATTTCTGAAAGAGGCATTGAAGTAGATAAAGCTAAAGGTTATACAATTGAGAAGATGCCATATCCTAAGGTTATCAAACGTATAAGAAGCTTCCTCGGTCATGCAGGTTTCTATAGAAGGTTTATTAAGGACTTCTCTAAAAATTCTAGGCCTCTTAATAATCTTTATATTTGTTTTCGATGATGATTGCGTAGAAGCCTTTAAAATACTTAAAAAAGACTTAATAACTACACCAATTGTTCAATCACCTGATTGGAATTTACCCTTTGAAATTATGTGTGATGCTAGTGATCATGCTATTGGTGTTCTTCTACGTCAACGAGTTGATAGGAAATTAAATGATATTCATTATGCTAGTACAACTTGGATAGTGCTCAAAGAAATTATGCCACTGGGAATTTCTAGCAGTTGTGTTTGCTTGTGATAAGTTCAGACCTTATATTGTTGACTCTAAAGTTACTAGTCACACTGATCATGCTGCTATTAAATATCTCATGAATAAGAAAGATGCTAAGCGTAGGTTGATTTGGTGGTTGATTTTATTACAATAGTTTAATTTGCATATTGTTGATAGAAAAGGAGTTGATAACCCTTTAGAAGATAATTTGTCTAGGATGGGAAATATTCTTGATGACCCAATACCTATTAATGATAGTTTTCCTGATGAGAAATTAGTTGTTATAAATGCTTCCATTTCTCGTGATAATCCTTGGTATGCAGATTATGCCAATTTCAATATTGTTAAATATATACCACCTAATTACACATATCAATAAAAGAAAAGGTTCTTCTTCTTTGACTAAAGACATTATTTTCGGGATGACCCACATTTGTTTAAATAAAGGAGTAGATGGTGTTATTAGACATTGTGTACATGAGCATGAGCAGGAACATATCATAAGGAAGTGTCATTCTGATGCATAAGTAGGACACCATGCCGGAGACAGAACTGCACACAAGGTATTACAATCTGGTTTTTATTGGCCTACTCTCTTCAAAGATGCACATAAGTTTGTCCTTTCTTGTAATGAATGTTGATACGTCTCCAATGTATCTATAATTTTTTATTTTTCCATGCTATTATAGTATCAATCTTGGATGTTTTATATGTAATCATATGCTATTTTATATCATTTTTTAGGACTAACCTATTAACCAAGTGCCTAGTACTAGTTGTTGTTTTCTGCTTGTTTTTGGTTTTCTAGAAAATCAGTACCAAACGAGTCAAAATGCTACAAAACTTTTTGATGATTTTTTCTGGAGAAGACATACCCTAGAAGCTTTGGGAGGAGACCAGAAGGCAAACTTGGTGACAACAAGGCAACAGGGCGTGCCCAGGGGGGTCACGCCCTGATGCCTTGTGGGCTCCTCGTGGCTCTGTCTGACCTAATTCTACTTCTATAACTTTCTCAAATATTGAGAAACGAACAGAGAACCACCCAAAACACTTTTTCCGCAGCCGCACATTTCTGTTCTTCCGCGACCCCATTTGGAGGCCTTTTCCGGTACTCTGCTGGAGGGGGAATCGATCACGAAGGGCTTCTACATCATCCTTGCTGCCCTTCGATGATGCGTGAGTAGTTACCACAGACCTACGGGTCCATAGATAGTAGCTAGATGGCTTCTTCTCTCTCTTTGATCTTCAATACAATGTTCTCCTCGATGTTCTTGGAGTTCTATCCGATGTAATCTTCTTTTGCGGTGTGTTTTGTTGGGATCCCATGAATTGTGGGTTTATGATCTGAATATTCATGAGAAGTAATTCAGTCTATTCTGAACTTTATTATGCATTATTTTTATAGCTTTGTAGTTCTCTCTGATCTATCTATTTGGTTTGGCCAACTAGATTGATTTATCTTCAGTGGGAGAGGTGCTTTGTTATGGTTCAATCTTGCAGTGCTCTATATCCCAATGATAGAAGGGGACAAGATACGTATTTCTATTGTTGCCATTAAGGGTAAAATGACGGGGTCTATTCATATTGATTGGGTTTACTTTGTCTACATCATGTCATCTTGCTTAAGGCGTTACTCTGTTTTTCAGGAACCTAATACCCTAGATGGATGCTGGATATCAGTCGATGGGTGGAGTAATAGTAGTAGATGCAGGCAGGAGTCGGTCTACTTGTCTTGGACATGATGCCTATATACATGATCATTGCCTTGGATATCGTCATAACTATGCGCGTTTCTACCAATTGCCCAACAGTAATTTGTCTACCCACCGTATTCTATGTGTCCGAGAGAGAAGCCTCTAGTGAAAACTATGGCCCCCGGGTCTACTTTTATCATATTATAGAAACCTAAATTTCTTTGCTGCAATTTTTCTTCTTTTATTTTATTTTGCAATTTATTTTATCTATCTACCACTACGAGATTTAATCCTTGCAAGTAACGAGTTCAAGGGGATTGACAATACTCTTGCCCGCATTGGGTGCAAGTATTTGCTTTTGTGTGTACAAGTGTTGTTCACGAGGTTTTGCATGATTCTCCTACTGGATTGATACCTTGGTTCTCACTGAGGAAAGTACTTATCTCTACTGTGCTGCATCTTCTCTCCTCTTCGATGAAAATCCCAATGCGGCTCACAAGTAGCAGGAAGAATTTCTGACGCTGTTGCTGGGGAGACATCATCAAAACCTACCAAGTACCTTCGCACAAACTATCATCTACTTGCTCTACTTTTTATTTGCCTTTGCCTCTCATTTTCATCTCCCCCACTTCTCATAATTTTTTTACAAAAACACAAAAACATTTTTATTTGCTCGTTTGCTTGCTTGCTTGCTCTGCCATTATGGCTAGTTCTTCGCTTGTTGCTTGTACCCTCGAGAATGAAGTGCTTAATTTTAAACAAAGGGGAGGAGAATATTGAAAAGATGCTTGGTATAGGATTTGCGATGCTCAAAATAGATCAACTCGTAAGCAATCCACTACTGTTCTTCGTAATTTTTATGTGGGTGTTACTACTTGGTTTAGATTTGTTCTTGACGCTATTATCGGAGGGAATTTCTTGAGTAGTCACCCTATGGATGCTTTCAATGCTATAGGAAATTTAGTGGGATTGCCACCTATTACTATTAATTAAACAAAATTAACTTTGGAAGATGTTATGCAAAGATTAGAAGCTATTGAAAATAAAATAAAATGCCTACCATTGAACAAATTGAAAATCTAGATAAAAAGATTCATAATCACGTAACGCAATTTGTATCAAAGGTAGGAACTACATTGAAGATGCTAAAAGAGAAGGAACCAATAACTAATAAGAGAATACAACGAAGTCCTTCTAGAATTCATAAATTGGAAGAAGTTATTAATAATTTGGGTGCCGCTTTTTCTTCCGTTAAAACTATTGAAGGAACTCCTACTAACAAGAATCCTAAGTTTATGTATGTTCCTAAGAATAGAGTTGCCACACCTAGTAATGGAGAAGATCTTAAAATGATTAGTGTGCACCCCAACTTCATTGATTTGATAAAGGAACCATTATTGAAAACAAATTTCTCAACTTTGTCCCTAGCAGTGTGATTGTTATGTATGTTATACCTCCTAGGAAGCATGGATGTGTAATTGAGGAGTTGGATATAAAGGATGCCAGTACTTGAAACTATGCATTCCGCCTGGCTAGGGGCGTCAAACAATAGTGCTTATTGGGAGGCAACCCAATAGTTATCTTTTCTTTTCCTTTTTCTTTTCTGCTTTTGAGTGTCCAAACAATTATGCTACGGTTATGATTGTGCTTTATGTTTTAATTAGTGTTTGTGCCAAGTAAAGCCTTTGGGATGATTCAGTTGATACTTGACTTGATTTTGTGAAAAAACAGTAACTTTTGCACCCAGTACTGGACCTTTTAAAATTCACTGGACATGATAAAATTCTGAATTTTTTACACATGATTGGTACAAAAATTGCATACGTTAACCTAATATTTCAGATTTTTTGGAGTTACAGAAGTATGGTCTTTGTTCAGATCTTTACACACTGTTCTGTTTTAGACATATTCTGTTTTCGTTGCATAGTTTGCTTGTTTTAATGATGCTATGGATTATATCGGGGGGTATAAGTCATGGAGAAGTTAGAATATAGTAGGTATTATGCAATAACAAAATATGAATGGGTTCATAACAGTACCTAAAGTTTATTATTTGCTTATTATACTAATGGATCTCATGAGGTTTCTGTTGAGTTTTGTGTGCTGAAGTTTTCAAGTTTTGGGTGAGATCATGATGGATGATGGAATAAGGAGTGGCAAGACCCTAATCTTGGGGATACCCAAGGCACCCCAAGGTAATATTCAAGGAGAACTAAGCATCTAAGCTTGGGGATTCCCCAGATGGCATCCCCTCTTTCGTCTACAATCCATTAGTATACTACTTGGAGCTATATTTTTATTCATCACATGATATGAGTTTTGCTTGGAGCGTCTTGTATTATAGTAGTCTCTACTTTGTTTGCTTTTTAGTTTGCCACAATCATTGTTTGCTGCACACACCTTTTTAGAGGGACATGCATTTATTCGCGATTTGTTAGAATACTCTATGTGCTTCACTTATATTTTTTGAGCTAGGTGCTTGCTCTAGTGCTTCACTTATATCTTTTAGAGCACAGTAGTGGTTATATTTGAAAGAAATAGTTGCACTCTCATACTTCACTTATATCTTTTTGAGATTCTAATAAATAGTAATGGCAATATGCACTAGTAATGTTACAAGCCAAGTTCTATAATGAAAAATTCCAACTAGTATATGAAAGTGACAACATAGGAGACGCTCTATATGAAAAACATGGTGCTACTCTGAAGCACAAGTGTGGAAAAGGATAGTAACATTGCCCCTTCTCTCTTTTTCTCTCTTTTTTTCGTTGGGCTCTTTTTGGCCTCTTTTTTATTATTTCCTCACTGGGACAATGCTCTAATAATGGTGATCATCACACTTCTATTTACTTACTACTCAATATTACAACTCGATAAAACTAAAACATATGAGTCTATATGAATGCCTCTGGCAGTGTACCAGGATGTGCAATGATACTAGCATAACATGTATGATAATGATGAGCGGTGGCTGAGCCACAAATATTATGTCAGCTATATGATCATGCAAAGCAATATGACAATGAAGGTGTATGTCATAATAACGAAACCATGGAAATTGCAAGACAATATATCTCAGAATGGCTATGGAAATGCCATGATAGGTAGGTATGGTGGCTATTTTGAGGAAGATATAAGGAGGCTTATGTGTGATAGAGCGTATCATATCACGGGGTTTGGATGCACCGGCGAAGTTTGCACCGACTCTCGAGGTGAGAAAGGGCAATGCATGGTACCAAAGAGGCTAGCAAATTGCGGAAAGGTAAGAGCGCGTATAATCCATGGACTCACATTAGTCATAAAGAACTCACATACTTATTGCGAAAGTTTATTAGCCCTCGAAGCAAAGTACTACTACGCATGCCCCTATGGAGGAGGTTGGTAGGAGTTAACCGTCGCGCGCCCCCAACCGCCACGCAAAGGAAGACACTCAATAATAAATCATGCTCCAACTTATTAGCATAACTAGAGACTATATGTACATGCTTCGGGAATCACAAACCTTAACACCAATATCCTTACTAAACCACAATTACATATTACCATCTCAATATCGCAAAACTATTGCAAGGAATGAAACATATCATATGAAGTGAACTACATGACATTTTTTATTATATCCCTCTTGAATACCAATCATATCCGGACCAATTTCATAACATGTGCATACTGCCATTACTATTTATTAGACTCTCAAAAGGATATAATTGAAGCAGGAGAGTGCAACTATTTCTTTAAAATATAACCACCGCCGTGCTCTAAAATATATAAGTGAAGCACTAGAGCAACTGCCTAGCTCAAAAGATATAAGTGAAGCACATAGAGTATTCTAACAAATCGCGAACATATGTGTGTCCCTCTCAAAAGGTTTGTGCAGAAAACAATGATTGTGGCAAACTAAAAAGCAAACAAAGCAAAGACTACTATTATACAAGACGCTCCAAGCAAAACTCAAATCATGTGATGAATAAAAATATAGCTCCAAGTAATATACGGATGGATTGTAGACGAAAGAGGGGATACCATCCAGGGCATCCCCAAGCTTAGATTCTTGGTCTCCTTGAATATTACCTTGGGGTTCCTTGGGCATCCCCAAGCTTAGGGTATTGCCGCTCCTTATTCCTTCATCCATCGTGATCTAACCCAAAACTTGAAAGCTTCAGCACACAAAACTCAACAGAAACCTCGTGAGATCCGTTAGAATAACAAGGAACTTATAAACTTTAGGTACTGTTATGAACCCATTCATATTTTATTATTGCATAATACCTAATGTATTCTAACGTCGCCATGACTTATACCCCCCGATATAATCCATAGCATCATTAAAACAAGCAAACTATGCAACGAAAACAGATCTGTCAAAAATAGAACAATCTGTAATGATCTGAACAAAGTCAATACTTCTGTAACTCCACAAATTCTGAAAAATTAGGAAAAATGTGGGCAACTTGTATATCAATAATGTGTAAAAAAAATCAGAATTTTATCACGTTCCAATGTATTTTAAAAATTCCAGTACTGGGCACAAAAGTTTTTTTTCGCATAATCAAGTCAACTATCAACCAAATCATCCCAAAGTCTTTAATTGCCAAAAACACTAATTAAAAAATAAAAACACAATCATAATAGTAGCATAATTGGATGACCACTCAAAAACAGAAAAGAAAACAAGAAAAATAAGACAACTATTGGGTTGCCTCCTAACAAACGCTATAGTTTTACGCCCCTAGCTAGGCGTAACGCATAGTTTCAAGTATTGTCATCCTTAGTTTCCAAACCCTTTTTGATCAAGTCATCCAAAACTTTCCTCTTTAGTTCTCTACTCTCATGTACTTCTTTTCTAGTGGGAGAACTTAAATATTTGAAGGGACTTTGCTCAGTAATTTTAACGTTAATTACTTCAAACTCCGAATCATCACCATAGAGACCTTCATACAAAACATGTATTTCACCATCAATGGGATCTCTAGCCGTACTTTCAAACCAATCATCACTAAACCCTTCATGAATCCCCTTAGTTATTCAATCAAATTTATCACAAGTATGGTGGTACAAAGTTTTAATAATTTCAGCATAAGGGACTCTTTTCCTAAGATTTTCACCATACGCGAAATAATCTTTAGATTCTAGCCTACGTATAGTGTCTTTGTCATGAAGAATTTCTTGTATATGAGGATGATCAAAATCTATTTTATAAAATGCAAAGACGTCCCTAGCTTCCCAAATTATATAATCAAATTCATGCATAAGGATAATAGTTGCAATCTTTTTAATTTTAGGATCATGGATATTGGGAAGCTCATAGAATATCTTTTGTAAAGTAGCATGAATACGCAAAAAAAATTCTTTCCAACTTAACCACAAGTATAGCAATAGCATCCACGTAGCAATTTTGTTATCAACAATAGATCCTTTAATTATTGGTATGACTCCCGTGCAATTAAAGAACTCTTGAATAATATTCTTCCCAATAATATTCCTGCTACCCACATGACATATTTTAGTTTTCAAGTTTGTGAGGGATTTATTTTCCGGAGGGCCATGATTAATATCAACATTTTTAAGTCTCTCCCCAAGACATTCACTAGCATTATCTTCACTAGCGCTTTCAACGGTAACTTTCTTAAACTTAGACATGATAGCAACTTAAAGCAAGCAAACGAGCAAACAAAAATATTTTAGTGTTTTTGTAAAAAAAAAAGTTGGAAGTGGGGGAGATGAAATCGAGAGGCAAATAAAAACTAGAAAGTAGATGATAGTTTGTGCGAAGGTACTTGATAGGTTTTGATGATGTCTCCCCGGCAACGGCGCCAGAAATTGTTCCTGCTACTTGTGAGCTGTGTTGGGATTTTCCCGAAGAGGAGAGGAGATGCAACACAGTAGAGATAAGTATTTCCCTTAGTGAGAACCAAGGTATCAATCCAGTAGGAGAATCACGCAAAGCCTCATGAACAACACCTGCACACAGAAAAGCAAATACTTGCACCCACTCGGCCAAGAGGGTCACCAATCCCCTTGAACTCGTTACTTGCAAGGATCAAATCTTATAGTGGTAGATACATAAATTGGACAACAAAATAAAAGATAACAAATTGCAGCAAAGATATTTTGGTTTATATATATATGATAAAAGTAGACCTGGGGGCCATATTTTTCACTAGACGCTTCTCTCTCAAACACATAGCATACGGTGGGTAGACAAATTACTGTTGGGCAATTGATAGAAAATCACATAGTTATGACGATATCCAAGGCAATGATCATGTATATAGGCATCACGTCCGAGACAAGTAGACCGACTCCTGCCTGCATCTACTACTATTACTCCACCCATCGACCGCTATCTAGCATGCATCTAGGGTATTAAGTTGATAAAAAATAGAGTAACGCCTTAAGCAAGATGAGTAGATGTAGAAAAAGTAAACCCAATCATTATGAATAAACCTCGTTGTTTTACCATTAATGGCAACAATACAAATACGTGTCTTGTCCCTTTCTGTCACTGGATAGAGCACCGCAAGATTGAACCCATCACAAAGCACCTCTCCCACTGAAGATAAATCAATCTAGTTAGCCAAAACAAATAGGTAGATCAGAGAGATATAAAAAGCTATAAAAATCATGCATAATAAAGTTCAGAAAACACTGAATTAACTATGATTCATGGGATCCCAAGAAACACACCGTAAAACAAGATTACATCGGATAGAACTCCAAGAACATCGAGGAGAACATTGTATTGAAGATCAAAGAGAGAGAAGAAGCCATCTAGCTACTAGCTATGGACCCGTAGGTCTGTGGTGAACTACTCACACATCATCAGAAGGCAGCAAGGATGATGTAGAAGCCCTCTGTGATCGATTCCCCCTCTGATAGAGTACCGGAGAAGGCCTCTATATGGGATCACGGAAGAATAGAAGCTTGTGGTGGCGGAAAAAGTGTTTCAGGTGGCTCTCTGGTATATTGGGAATATTTAAGAATTTATAGAGGCGGAATTACGTCAAGAGGTGCCACGAGGGGCCCACAAGCTCAGGGGGCACCCCCCTGGGGTGCGCCTGGTGAGCATGTCGCTCCCTTGTGACTCTTCTTGTCTTCTCCCGAACCTTCGTGGGTCCCTTCTGGTCCAGAAAAAATTAATCCAAAGAATTTTCTCCGTTTGATATCGATTTTTTGAAAGCCAAAAACGAGGAAAAAAACAGCAACTAGCACTGAGCACTAGGTTAATAGGTTAGCCCCAGAAAATGATATAAAATAGCATACAAATGCATATAAACATCCAAGATTGATACTGTAATAGCATGGAACAATAAAAAAATATAGATACATTGGAGATGTATCAACGTTCTTTAGCATTTTTATTTTGACTAGCAATGTGCCCATGCGTTGCAACGGATCCAAAGTAGAATAACACATATTCACAAATTTGAAAGAAAACAGTCTAGTTTTCATATAAATATCACTAAAAATTATCTTATGTTTCATTCAAAATATATTTCTTGGGCTATTTTGATGAGGTAAGGGAGGAATGTAGTTGGTTTCAAGATACTAAGGGGTTTTCTATAAATTGCAGCGGAGAAGTGGGATATTGTTGCAAAATGGCCACAGCTTACATCACAGTCGTTAGATGCAGATCAAGTGGTCGGGAATGCCGGATGACAGACACACCATCATCACCAACTGAGTCATTTATAGGAGTAGAGAAAGGCATGATTCTTTGTTGGTATGCCTGAGTATTGATATCTTTATATCAAACTATAGACTATTGCTTTGAATCATTCGCATCCAAATATTCATACCATAAAAATGAATTCATGATGAACATGTTAGGTAGCATTCCACATCAAAAATTATGTTTTTATCATTTACCTACTCGAGGACGTGCAGGAATTAAGCTTGGGGATACTTTATACGTGATACGTCTCCAACGTATCTATAATTTTTGAGTGTTCCATGTTATTATAGTATCAATATTGGATGTATATCATTTTTAGGACTAACCTATCAACCCAGTGCCAAGTGTTGTTTTTTGCCTATTTTTGGTTTTCCAGGAAATCAGTACCAAACAAAGTCCAAACGCTACGAAACTTTTTGATGATTTTTTTGGACAAGAGAGACCCTAGAAACTTTGGGAGGAGACTAGAAGGCAAATGAGGAGACGGCAAGGCAACAGGGCGCGCCCAGGGGGTAGGCGCTCCCTGGTGCCTTATGGGCCCCTCATGGCTCCGTCTGACCTAGTTCCACCTCTATAAATTCTGTAAAATTAGGAAACCAAGAGAGAGCCACCCAAAATACTTTTTCCTCCGCCATAAGTTTCTATTCTTCCACGATCCCTTCTGGAGGCCTTTTCAGGTACTCTGCCGGAGGGGGAATCAATGATGGAGGGCTTCTACATCAACCTTGGTGCCCTTCCGATGATTTGTGAGTAGTTCACCACAGACCTACGGGTCCATAGTTATTAGCTAGATGTCTTCTTCTCTCTCTTTGATCTTCAATACAATGCTCTCCTCGGCGTTCTTGGAGTTCTATTCGATGTAATCTTCTTTTGCGTTGTGTTTGTTGGGATGCGATGAATTGTGGGTTTATGATCAGATTATTCATGAATATTAGTTGAGTCTTCTCTGAATTCTTTTATAAATGATTATTATAGCATTGTATTTCTCTCTGATCTATCCATTTGGTTTGGCCAACTAGATTGATTTATCTTGTAATGGGAGAGGTGCTTTGTAATGGGTTCAATCTTGCGGTGCTCTATATCCTAGTGACAAAGTAGGGGACAAGACACGTATTTGCATTGTTGCCATTAAGGGGAAAATGACGGGGTTTATTCATATTGGTTGGATTTACTTTTTCTACATCATGTCATCTTGCTTAAGGTGTTACTCCATTTTTATTAACTTAATACTCTAGATGCATGCTGGATAGCGGTCGATGGGTGGAGTAATAGTAGTAGATGCAGGCAGGAGTCGGTCTACTTGTCTCGAGTGTGATGCCTCTGTACATGATCATTGCCTTGAATATCATCATAACTATGCGCTTTTCTATCAATTGCCCAACAGTAATTTGTTTACCCATCATATGCTTTTATTCTAGAGAGAAGCCTCTAGTGAAAACAATGGCCCCCGGGTCTACTTTTATCATATGTAAAATCCAAAAATAGCTTGCTGCAATTTTATTATTGTTATTGTTATTTTATCTATCTATCACTACGAGATTTGATCCTTGCAAATAACCGTTGAGGGGATTTGACAACCCCCTTAATCGCGTTGAGTATAAGTATTTGCTTTTGTGTCTATATGTGCTGTTAACGAGGTTTTGCGGGGTTCTCTAACTGGATTGATAACCTTGGTTCTTAACTGAGGGAAATACTTATCTCTACTGTATTGCATCATCCTCTCCTCTTTGAGGAAATCCCAACGCAGCTCACAAGTAGCAGGAAGAATTTCTGGCACCGTTGCTTGGAGACATCACCAAAACCTATCAAGTACCTTCACATAAATTATTGACTACTTGTTCTTACTTTCATTTTCCATTTGCCCCTCGTTTTTTATATCCCCCACTTCTAAAACAATTTTACAAAAACACAAAAATATTTTCATTTACTTGTTTGCTTGCTTTGTCGCTATGTCTCAACAAAACACCAAGTTGTGTGACATTTCCAAATCTAATAATAATTATTATTTTATTAGTACTCCAATTTCTCCTCCCGCCACTAGTGCGGTGTCGTGTGATATTAATGTTTCTTTACTAAATCTTGTTATGAAAGAACAATTTTCTGGTAGTCCTAATGAAGATGATGCGTCCCATCTTAATACTTTCATTGAATTGTGTGATATGCAAAAGAAAAAATATGTGCATAATGATGTTTTCAAATTGAAATTATTTCCGTTCTCGCTACAAGATCGTGCTAAATCTTGGTTTTTATCCTTGTCACGAAATAGTATTGATTCTTGGGATAAGTGTAAGGATGCTTTTATTGCCAATTATTTTCCTCCTGCTAAGATGATTTCTCTTAGAAATCAAATCATGAATTTTAAGCAACTTGAGCATGAAAATATTGCACAATCTTGGGAGAGAATGAAATTAATGATAAGAAATTGTCCCACTCATGGTTTAAGCTTATGGATGATCATACAAATTTTTTATGCGGGATTAAACTTTGTTTCTAGAAATCTTTTAGACTCAGCCGCAGGGGGTACCTTCATGGAAATCACATTAGGAGAAGCAAAACTCCTTGATGATATTATGACAAATTATTCACAATGGCACAGTGAAAGAACTCCAACTGGTAAGAAGGTAAACTATGTCGAAGAAAAAAATACTTTGAGTGATAAAATGGATGCGCTTATGAAAATTGTTGCTAGTAAGAGTGCTCATTTTGATCCTAATGATGTGCCATTATCTACTTTGATTAAGCAAAATAATGATGCTATTAATGTGAATTTTGTCTCCCGAAATAATTTCAACAACAATGCTTATAGGGGTAATTTAAATCCTAGGTCGTTTCCTGGAAATTTCTCTAATAATTATGGCAATTCCTATGGTAATTCATATAACACTAATAATAATAATAGGGTGCCCTCTGATCTTGAGAATAATATTAAAGAATTTATTAATTCTCAAAAGATTTTTAGTGCCATGGTAGAAAAAAATTGAATGAAAGTTGATGATATGGCTAGGAACATAGATAGAATTGCTCATGATGTGGATACTCTCAAAATTAAAATTTTGCCACCCAAGCATGTTATAATTGATTCAATTAAGTCCATCCGAATATCTATTAATGAAAGTAAAGAGAGAACTGCTAGATTGAGAGCTAAGCGAGAATTCCTAGAAAAAGCGGTTCCGCCCGGTTTTTATTGTAATCATGACGAAGACATTAAAATGATTGGTGTCTCACCCATTGAATCTTTATTTAGTAATATAAAACTTGATGGGAAAGGGACTGAAGATGAGTCAACTTTAGCTAGAAGGTGCCCCAATTGTGGGTGATGATCTTAATGAAAAAATGATAAAAGTGGGTTTGGAGAGGTTAAAACTTTAGCTAGTGATATGCCCGCTACTTTGGATTTCAAGGATTTTAATTATGATAGTTGTTCTTTAATTGAATATATCGCCTTGTTGCAATCCATGGTAAATTCACCCAATGCTTATGAACAAAATAAAGCTTTTACTAAACATATCATAGAAGCTATGATGAAAGCTTTAGAAGAAAAGCTAGAGTTAGAGGTTTCAATACCTAGGAAATTATATGATGAATGGGAACCTACTACTTAAATAAAGATTAAAAATTATGGGTGCAATGCTTTATGTGATTTGGGTGCTAGCATTTCCACTATACAAAAATCTTTATGTGATGCGCTAGGCCTTCATGATTTGGATGAATGTTCCCTTAATTTGCACTTAGCGGATTCCACTATTAAGAAACACCATTGGGTAGGATAAATGATGTGCTTATTCTTAAAAATAGGCATTATGTTCCTGTTGATTTCATTGTGATTGATATTGATTGCAATCCATCTTGTCCTATAATACTTGGTAGGCCTTTCCTACGTACCATAGGTGCTATTATTGATATGAAAGAAGATAATATAATATTCCAATTTCCATTAAAGAAAGGAATGGAACACTTCCCTATAAAGTTAATTAATCTACCATATGAATCTATTATGAGGTACACCTATGGAATTAATTTTAAAGATGACAACACTTGAAACTATGCATTACGCCTAGCTAGGGGCGTAAAACAATAACGCTTGTTGGGAGGCAACCCAATAGTTATCTATATTTTCCTTTTTTTCTTTATTTGAGTGTTCACACAATTGTGCTAGTTTTATGATTGTGTTTTTGTGTTTTAATTAGTGTTTGTGCCAAGTAAAGCCTTTGGGATGATTTGGTTGATAGTTGTTTTGATTCTGTGAAAAAACAGAAACTTTTGCCAGTGTCAGAATAGTCTAAATAAGCTTGAACGTGATAAAATTCTGAATTTTTTACACATGATTTATACACAAATTGCCCATGTTTTCCTAATTTTTTAGAACTATTGGAGTTACAGAAGTATTACGTTTGTTCAGATCAGTACAGACTATTCTGTTTTTGGCAGATTCTGTTTTCATTGCATAGTTTGCTTGTTTTAATGAATCTATGGATTGTATCGGGGGGTATAAGTCATGGTGAAATTAGAATACAGTAGGTATTATGAAATAATAAAATATAAATGGGTTTACAACAGTACCTAAAGTTTATGATTTGCTTATTATACTAATGGATCTCACGAGTTTTTTGTGGAGTTTTATGTGTTGAAGTTTTCAAGTTTTAAGTGAGATCGCGATGGATGTAAGAATAAGGAGTGGCAAGACCCTAAGCTTGGGGATGCCCAAGGCATCCCAAGGTAATATTCAAGGAGACCCAAGCGTCTAAGCTTGGGGATGCCCCGGAAGACATCCCCTCTTTCATCTACCAACCATCGGTAAATTACTTGGAGCTATATTTTTATTCAACACATGATATGAGTTTTGCTTGGAGCGTCGTTTATTATAGTGGCCTTTTCTTTGTTTGTTTTTTAGTTTGCCAGAATCATCTTTGCTGGACACACTTTTTGAGAGCGACACGCATTATTCATGATTTGTTAGAATACTCTTTGTGCTTCACTTATATCTTTTGAGCTAGGCAGTTGCTCTATTGCTTCACTCATATCGTTTAGAGCACGGCGGTGGCCATATTTTAAAGAAATAGTTTCACTCTCATGCTTCACTTATATCATTTTGAGAGTTTGATAATAGTATTGGCAATATGCACGGGTTATGAAATTGGTCCTAATATGATAGGTATTCAAGAGGGATATAATAAAAACTTTCATCTGAATATGATAAGTTTGATTCCTTGCAATAGTTTTGTGATATTAAGATGGTAATATGTGGGAGGTACTAGTGAATGATTGTGGTTTAGTAATAATATTGGTGTTAAGGTTTCTGATTCCCGTAGCATTCACGTATAGTCTCCCGTTATGCTAAGAAGTTGGAGCACGATTTATTATTGAGTGTCTTCCTTTGCATGAAGGTCGGAGGCGCACAATGGTTAACTCCTACCAACCTCCTCCTAGGGGAATGCGTAGTAGTAATTTGATTTGAGGGCTAATATACTTTCGCAATAAGTATGTGAGTTCTTTATGACTAATGTGAGTCCATGGATTATGTGCACTCTCACCTTTCTGCAAATTGCTAGCCTCTTCGGTACCGTGCATTGCCCTTTCTCACCTCTAGAGTTGGTGCAAACTTCACCGGTGCATCCAAATCCCGTGATATGATACGCTCTATCACACATAAGCCTCCTTATATCTTCCTCAAAACAGCCACCATACCTACCTATTATGGCATTTCCATAGCCATTCTGAGATATATTGCCATGCAACTTCCACTGTTCCGTTATTATGACACACATCATCATTGTCATATTGCTTTGCATGATCATATAGCTGACATAGTATTTGTGGCTCAGCCACCGTTCATCATTTTTTATACATGTTATGCAAGATCATTGCACATCCTGGTACACTGCCAGAGGCATTCATATAGAGTCATATTTTGTTCTTGTATTGAGTTGTAATTTTGAGTTGTAAGTAAATAGAAGTGTAATGATCATCATTATTAATTATTAGAGCATTGTCCCAGTGAGGAGATTAAAAAAGAGGCCAAAAAGAGCCCACCAAAAAAATGAGAGAAAAAGAGAGAATGGGCAATGTTACTTTCTTTTTCCACACTTGTGCTTCAAAGTAGCACCATGTTTTTCATATAGAGAGTCTCCTATGTAGTCACTTTCATATACTAGTGGGAATTTTTCATTATAGAACTTGGCTTGTACATTCCGATGATGGGCTTCCTCAAATGCCCGAGATCTTCTAGAGCAAGAAAGTTGGACGCACACCCACTTAGTTTTCAGTTTGAGCTTTCATACACTTATAGCTCTTAGTGCATCGGTTGCATGGCAATCCCTACTCCTCGCATTGACATCAATTGATGGGCATCTCCATAACCCGTTGATTAGCCACGTCGATGTGAGACTTTCATACTTTTTAGTCTTCTCCATATTAATCTCTACCATCATATTATATTCCACCCATAGTGCTATATCCATGGCTTGTGCTCATGTATTGCGTGGGGGTTGAAAAAGCTGAAGCGCGTTAAAGAGTATGAACCAATTGCTTGGCTGACACCGGAGTAGTGCATGATTTATATTTTGTGTTAATAAGATGGAGAATGATAAGGCTATATGATTTTGTAGGGATAGCATTCTTTAGCATTTTTATTTTTAAAGAAATCATTGTATGTTGGTATGCCTGAGTATTGATGTCTTTATGTCAAATTATAGACTATTGCTTTGAATCATTCGGATCTTAATATTCATACTTAAAAGAAAGATTACCTGCATGTTAGGTAGCATTCCGCATCAAAAACTCTATTTTTATCATTTACCTACTCGAGGACGAGTAGGGATTAAGCTTGGGGATGCTTGATACGTCTCCAATGTATCTATAATTTTTTATTGTTCCATGCTATTATAGTATCAATCTTGGATATTTTATATACAATTATATGCAATTACATATCATTTTTGGGACTAACCTATTAACCCAGTGCCAAGTGCCAGTTGCTGTTTTTTACCTGTTTTCGGTTTTCCAGGAAATTGATACGTCCATTTTGCATCATGCTTTTATATTGATATTTATTGCACTATGGGTTATTATTACACATTCTAGCACAATACTTATGCCTTTTCTCTCTTATTTTACAAGGTTTACATGAAGAGGGAGAATGCCGGCAGCTGGAATTCTAGACTGAAAAAGGAGCTAATCTGAGAGACCTATTCTGCACAACTCCAAAAGTCCTGAAAATTTACGGAGAATTATTTTGGAATATATAAAAAATATTGGGCGAAGAAAGCACCAGAGGGGACCCACCAGGCATCCACAAGGGTGGGGGGCGCCCTACCCCCTGGGCGCGCCCCCTGCCTTGTGGGCCCCCTGGCAGGCCTCTGGTGCCCATCTTCTGCTATATGATGTGTTTTGACCTAGAAAAAATCAAGAGGAAGCTTTCGGGATGAAGCGCCGCCGTCTCGAGGTGGAACCTGGGCAGAACCAATCTAGGGCTCCGGCGGAGCTGTTCTGCCGGGGAAACTTCCCTCCGGGAGGGGGAAATCGAAGCCATCGTCATCACCAACAATCCTCTCGTCGAGTGGGGGTCAATCTCCATCAACATCTTCACCAGCACCATCTCCTCTCAAACCCTAGTTCATCTCTTGTATCCGATCTTTGTCTCAAAACCTCAGATTGGTACCTGTGGGTTGCTAGTAGTGTTGATTACTCCTTGTAGTTGATGTTAGTTAGTTTATTCGGTGGAAGATCATATGTTCAGATCCTTAATGATAATTATTACTCCTCTGATTATGAACATGAATATGCTTTGTGAGTAGTTATGTTTCTTCCTGAGGACATGGGAGAAGTCTTGTTATAAGTAATCATGTGAATTTGGTATTCGTTTGATATTTTGATGAGATGTATGTTGTCTTTCCTCTAGTGGTGTTATGTGAACGTCGACTACATGACACTTCACCATGATTTGGGCCTAGGGGAAGGCATTGGGAAGTAATAAGTAGATGATGGGTTGCTAGAGTGACAAAAGCTTAAACCCTAGTTTAAGCATTGCTTCGTAAGGGGCTGATTTGGATCCATATGTTTCATGCTATGGTTAGATTTATCTTAATTCTTCTTTCGTAGTTGCGGATGCTTGCGAGAGGGGTTAATCATAAGTGGGAGGCTTGTCCAAGTAAGGGCAGCACCCAAGCACCGGTCCACCCACATATCAAATTATCAAAGTAACGAACGCGAATCATATGAGCATGATGAAAACTAGCTTGACAGTAATTCCCATGTGTCCTCGGGAGCGCTTTGCTTTATATAAGAGTTCGTCCAAGCTTGTCCTTTGCTACAAAAAGGATTGGGCCACCTTGCTGCACCTTAGTTACTTTTGTTACTTGCTACCCATTACGAATTATCTTATCACACAACTATTTGTTTCCGATAATTTCAGTGCTTGCAGAGAATACCTTGCTGAAAACCGCTTGTCATTTCCTTCTGCTCCTCGTTGGGTTTGACACTCTTACTTATCGAAAGGACTACTATAGATCCCCTATACTTGTGGGTCATCAAGACTCTTTTCTGGCGCCGTTGCCGGGGAGTGAAGCGCCTTTGGTAAGTGGAA
This sequence comes from Thinopyrum elongatum, assembly GCA_011799875.1. Classification (NCBI taxonomy): domain Eukaryota; kingdom Viridiplantae; phylum Streptophyta; class Magnoliopsida; order Poales; family Poaceae; genus Thinopyrum; species Thinopyrum elongatum. Next base: position 386,828,221 of record CM022303.1, on the reverse strand, counting down.
TTTGGTAAGGAAACATTTATATTACGTGCTAAAATTTACTGTCACTTGTCACTATGGAAAATAATCCTTTGAGGGGCTTGTTCGGGGTATCTTCACCTCGACCGGTAGAGCAAAGAGTTGCTCCTCAACCTACTGAACCTACTGGAAATATTTATTATGAAATTCCTTCGGGTATGATAGAGAAACTGCTGGCTAATCCTTATGCAGGAGATGGAACATTACATCCTGGTATGCATCTAATCTATGTGGATGAAGTTTGTGGATTATTTAAGCTTGCAGGTTTGCCTGAGGATGATGTCAAGAAGAAGGTCTTCCCTTTATCTTTGAAGGGAAAGGCATTGACATGGTATAGGCTATGTGATGATATTGTATCTTGGAACTACAACCAATTGAAATTGGAATTTCATCAGAAGTTTTATGCTATGCATCTGGTTCATCGTGATCGGAATTATATATATAATTTTTGGCCTCGTGAAGGAGAAAGTATCGCTCAATCTTGGGGGAGGCTTAAGTCAATGTTATATTCATGCCCCAATCATGAGCTCTCAAGAGAAATTATTATTCAGAATTTTTATGCTCGGCTTTCTCGTAATGATCAATCCATGCTCGACACTTCTTGTACTGGTTCTTTTATGAAGAAGACTATTGAATTCAAATGGGATTTATTGTAAATAATTAAACGCAACTCTAAAGATTGGGAACTCGACGAAGGTAATGAGTCAGGTATAAACCTTAAGTTTAACTGTGTTAAATCTTTCATGGATACCGATGCTTTTCGTGAATTTAGCACTAAGTATGAACTTGACTCTGAGATAGTAGCTTCTTTCTGTGAATCATTTGCTACTCATGTTGATCTCCCCAAGGAGAAGTGGTTTAAATATCATCCTCCCATTGAAGTGAAAGTAGTAGAACATGTTAGAGTTGAAGAAGAAACCATTACTTATAATGTTGATCCTATTGTTCCTACTGCTTATATTGAGAAACCACCTTTTCCTGTTAGGATAAAGGATCATGCTAAAGCTTCAACTGTGGTTCGTAAGAGTTATAGTAGAACACCTACACTGTAACACCCCCTTGTAATAAGCTCTGTGACACTCTGTTAATCTTGCCAAGTCATGATCATTTGCAGTGCCAAGTCATATGGGTTAATGAGCCAATTCAAATTCAAACTTGAAAATCAACTCAAATTCAAAAGTGAAATATGAAGTTGATCAAACACTGTTGGAAAAATGTTCATTAAATAGCAAATAATTCAGGAACATTTGTAAAATCATCATCAAAATAGTTGGAGTTAGATAAGTGACTCTAACAAGATGAAACAGCACCAAAACAGGATATTAAATCCATTTAAAATCATTTCTAATTCAAATGGAATTCAGATTCACCCCAAATCAGTTTTTGGTGTAAGGCAATATTGCTCTGCAATATTTGGATCAACTTTCACATTTTACAAAAAGGCAAAAGTGACCCAACTATTACAAAACAGAAAATAAACAAGAAATAGAAAATGAGAGAAAAAAAAAAGAAAAAGGCTTACACTGGACTGGACCTAGTGCACAGTGCACTGGCCCAGCCCAGCAGGCCCACCTCGTCTCTCTCCCTCGCGTGTCGACTCCTCCCTGGCCGAGCGCCCGCGCTCCGGTCGCCCGGCGACACGGCGACGCACCGGCGCCCACCGATAGAACAGGAGACGGAGGGGATAAGGCCGACGCCCCTCCACTCCTCCCCGGCCTCTCCGTCATTCTCCCCCTTCTCCTCTCGCTCGCTCCGCCTCCTTCCTCCTCAGATCCGAGAGCAGCCGAACGCAGCCGCCTACGCTCGACGCCGTGCTCGAGGCCACCGGCCTCGCCCCGCCTCGTCAAGGAGTCCTTCGTCTCTACCGTCATCTGCTCGATCGTCTGACGCACTCAGGTGGAGCTGAGGAGCCCCGTTGGCGCCGCGCGACGCCATCCCCTTCTGCCTCTGCTCCGACGATCTCCGTCGTCACTAGCGAACTCCGGCAGCTACTAAGCCTAACGAGGGCTTTTCTTAGCCGCGCGGTGAGCCACTCTACCTCCCCCGTCTCTTTGTTTGGCCTCGCACGCTCCCTAGCCTTAGTCCCACCGGCGCCCGAACGCGCCTCCGCATGAGCACGTCGCCGGCGCCCTTCCGATGACCAAATGGTCACCGGGCCGAGCCCTTTGCGCTCAGCGCATCGAGTAGGTTCTCGTTAGCCCCGCCATTTGCTCACTTGCGCGCTGCTGCCCCGATCCCATCTTCGTCCGAACTCCGGCGACCGCCGTGCTCGTTGTCGCCGTTGCTAAAGAGCCCCTCCGGCGAAGCCACTGCCACAGTTCGATGCGGAGCGCTCCGGCCGTTCGAACGCGACCGATTCCGTCCGTTTTGGTGGACTGTGGGCGGAACCCGACGCCGGCCCGTGTCCTCCGCCGCGTCTGGAGGTCACCGGCGTCGAGCCGCCGGTCGCCGCCAGCGTGGCTGGCGTGGGGTCCACTCTGGGACGCTGACTAGTGGGCCCCCTGGCCATTTTGACCACGTTGACCACGGTCAACTGTGGTTACTGTTCATCCCCTCTCACTGACATGTGGGCCCCCGCGGCTAATTAACCTAATTAAACATTTAATTAATTAAAAAACAGAATAGTTATACTAATGTCTCACTGATAGATGGGGCCCACACCCCTAATTAACCCTGGTAATTAGTTTAATCCACTGTTAAAGTCACAGAGGCTGACATGTGGGTCCCACTGGACCCACATGTCAGGTTTGACTGGTCAGCCGTCCTGTTGACTTGCTGATGTCAGCATGTCGTCATGCTGACGTCATAATCCAATTCTGTTAATAATAAATAAATTCCAGAAATTCAAATAAACTTTGAAAATTAATAACTTTTAAACCGTAGCTCAGATCGAAAAAGTTAAAACATGAAAGTTGTTCAGAACGACGAGCCGAGCCTGATCGTGCCGTCTGTTTCTTCATCGGAACCCCCTATGTAGAAGAACTCGTAACTCCGGACCCGTATCCGGTAGATGAATAGTGCACACACTTCGATAAATAAATCTCAGATTAATTCTAAAAATAACTAAAATGACTTAGATGCATATTTAGGCAACCCTGCACTGCATCATAGCATCACACGCACCGTATTGCATTTGTTTGCATTATGTTTACCTGTTTCTTCCCCCTCTTCTCTCTCGGTAGACCCCGACGTTGACGTAGCTCCTGAGACAGACATGGCTCAGGAGTACGACTACGTCCTCGACGACACCACAGGCGACCTTGCCCTTGCCCCCGAGCAAACAGGCAAGCACCCCCATTTTGAGCATGCCTATATCGCCTATTCTCTTCTCTCTTATGCTTGCATTAGAATTGCTGCTGCTACTGTTTCCTATATCTGTTGCATAGCCTGTTTATTGTAACCTGCCTTGCTACCTTACTGGTTATCCTAGACTGCTTAGTATAGGCTGGGTAGAGTCCCAACAGAGACCCCCACTTGATCCCGACTGCCCTGCTGGATATCAGAAGACCCGATCATCGGGATTGCAGACCAGACCCTGGCACCGCACATCACTTCCCCTTAGTTGCCGACACTGCTGGGTTACCGTCGAGTGCCGAGGGTGATACCTCGTCAGCACTTTTGATGTTAACCTTGTAGGTTAGTTACTCGGTCGTGGTAAGCGAGGGTGATTCCTCCTACACCACCCCCGATAACGACATCGTCACGCAACTCCTCAAGTGTGGACCTCGAGGGTGATTCCTCCTTCGTTCACCTTGACTTTAACATCAGGTGGGGTTCCATCGAGGGTGATTCCTCAGGGCTCCCCTGGTGTCAGACACACAGATACTGTTGTTGAGTTAACTTGCACTAAACCATGATACTAAAGACGGGTCGGCCCTGAGGGGTACCCGCGCGAGCTTAATGCGAAGTGATGTGGAGTCGGGTTGACCTGGATGGTGCCCGCGAGATAACTACGAGGCGTGGCCGGGCATTCTTAGCCCTTGCCACAAGTCCTCAAGACGGGGCGATGGGGTCACATCGATCGTGAGTCTCTGCTCGTTTCCGCGCGCTCCTAATCCACTACGGTTTGGATATTTGATCCGAGGGGCCTCTGGCCTGATAGCACTAACCATCACGTGGGCATAGTATGGGCGTTCTGTGTCGTATACTTCAGCCGAAGCTTAATAGATGTCAGCAACTGAGCAGCACACGCTGGGTTGGACTGGGAAGCAAACCGCGCTTGTATTAAGGGGTTGCTAGGTCTGCTCACCGGCGGTGTACGCAACGTGCAGGAGCGTCCGGGGCGATGGCCCAAGACCCCTGGGGGCATAGGTTAGTCCGACGTGCTGACCTCTCTGTTAAGTATTTGGTCGGGTTGCGGCGTGCTGCTTAGCTGAGGCCGGGCATGACCCAGAAAAGTGTGTCTGGCCGGAGTTAAGCGAGCGTGGTGGGTAAGTTGGTGCACCCCTGCAGGGAAGAAACTTCTATCGATAGCCTGTCCTACGGTAACGGACACTCGGAGTTGTATCCCGATCGGTACAACTAGAACATGTGATGAGAACTGGATAGTACGGCTCTGGGATTGCTTTCTCGCAGGGAGTCGAGAAAGGATCTCTGGTCGAGGTTGATGATACTACTACTACTTTACATTATGTACCTCTGCTCTTCTCTTATGCTGCAAGACTGCTGAAGATTGTTGAAGCTGCTAGTCTTCCATAGGACTAGGCTTTCCCCCTCTACTCTGGCATTTCTGCAGCCCAATCCACATATACAGCCATTCCTTTGACAATGTTGCATATGTAGTGTAGATCCTTGCTTGCTGAGTACTTCGGATGAATACTCACGTTTGCTTTACTTTCTTTTTCCCCCATATTCCATTTGATGCCACCAGACGACGGAGCCCCTGAGCCAGACGCCCCAGCCGACGACCAGTACTACTACCCGCCTTGCGAGTACTACTACTACGAGGAGCCGTTTGACGACCAGGAGTAGGATCGGAGGGTCCAGGGCAGGAGGCCTACGCCTTTTGATCGTAGTATTTTATTTTACCCCGCCTCTGTGAAGGCTTATCTCTCTCTCTCTCTCTGTAATATATCTGTACTCAGATATCTGATGCTTCCGCTGACGCTTGTATGCCATCGAGCTATGTATTCAAGCCCTCGATGCCCTGGCTTGTAATATAAAGCTTGTATGACTTTATTTATGTTTTAGAGTTGTGTTGTGATATCTTCAAGTGAGTCCTTAGGCTTGATCGTGCGCATTTGTGTGTATGATTAGTGCACGATTAAGCCGGGGTCGTCACAGGTTGGTATCAGAGCCGACTGCCTCTAGGTATCCCCCTTCCCAATTCCTTGGCCGAAGTTGAGTCTAGTGGTCAAAAACTGTTTTACTAACTTAGCTGTGTGGCTTACGGGCCCATGTCGCCAACTGGGTGGTATTAGGATCTTTTATTCCTCGTCTTTACTCTGGGATTCTAATCTCTCATCTATTCAGGTTTAATAAAATTTACTAACACCGACATTTAGGATCTCGTTAATTCTATCCACCCGGAGAGCTGGATTCAGTGCGATTTCCCTGTCTTTGATCTGATTAGTCTGATAATCATTTTCCTTTCCATTGTTTTGTTTAACCTTTCTTTCTGAGATCGGTTATATTTCTCATTGTCTTATGACAACCCTGAACCTCTCTGTTTCAGATGGATCGACTGTTTCCACCGCGGCCTACGACCCAGCTTGTGCTTCGCACTTGGGCTCGTGATGCCCCTGGGTTTCTAGCTGTTCTGATCGCCCTCCTGACTAGACTAGGTTACCGCTGGTATCCCGAGTACATGGTCTATGAGGTTTACCGCGAGTTCAATCAGGAGCAGTACTATGCTGAAGTTCGGATCTATGATCAGCAGAACGACTCAGACACTGAGCTACACCTTTTTCACGGAATAGGCGTGACGATTGAGATGGCAGTACATGATGCCGCCTACTCTGCTGCCGCACGTCTCCGAGGAGAGCACAATGCTAGCTTGCATGACTCTGTGTTTTGGTACATTCCGTATGCACCTGTTGGAGATGCTACTGGATACTACGCAGCTATCTGTGCCCCGTACGAGTCTCGACGCTACGACCCGCAGATTCTGATTCAGTGCACTCAGGCTCTAGATCGCACTGTTCGGGCTCTTGCCGTCGAGTTGTTCGCCACTCGAGCACGCTACTACGAGGCTATGACACAGTTGCTACCAGCTGTTCGTGCAGGGATACATCCGGAGTATATCCTTTACCCACGCAGGACCGAGATGCCGCCAGGTATTGATTGGCCTGCAGTGGGAGGTCACACGCCTGCACGTGGACCTCTTCTTACAGTTCGAGACCGGGTTCTGCATCAGAGTGCACATGGAGCACAGGATCCTGCCGCGATGAACATTCGTCGTCCACACTTGCAGTTACCCCGTTTCAGTGGTTTTCTCCGACGCTGATGTAGCCTTTGCTATGTCACGTTGTGTACTTCCTTACCGCGTGACTGCGTGCCGCCTAGTGTGTCTAGCTTTTCAATTTGCGCCATTATGCTGCCCGATTGTAACCGACTGTGTATGGATCTGTATGTCTTAATGACTACTTTTAGCATCTATTGCACTCTTTCAATAATGTCGAGTTACATCATGTTTATTGTTAAACACTTGCATAAACTATTGCTGAAATACCCCTGTTGAAATAGCAGGATGGCTGACAACAACCCGCCACCGCCGCCACCACCTGATTACATGGCAGCGATGATGCAACAGTTTGAACTCAACCGCCAGTTTATGACGGGAATTATGCAGCAATTCCCTCGTCCTGATGCTAATCAGCAGCCACCATCCATCACCCTGCCAGAGTTCATGAGGCTCAGTCCTTCGTTTTTCCGCAACACAGTCAACCCACTAGATGCAGATGACTGGCTGTGAGACATCTCCCATGAGATGGAGTCTGCTGGTGTCACCCAAGTCAACTATGTCACTTTTGCGACTTATCTTCTGAAGGGTCCCGCAGCCCAATGGTGGGCCACCCACCGACAGACTCTGCCGCCTGGTACTGTCGTCACTTGGGCAGAGTTCAAGATTGCTTTCCGTGCCCGCTACATTCCTCTAGCTGTCATAGCTAGGAAGAAGGCTGAGTTCCATAGCCTTGTTCAAGGAAACAAGACTGTGGAAGTCTATCAGCACGAGTTTCTAGATTTATCTCGCTATGCTGAAGAGGACATTCCTACTGATGAACGAAGGCAAGAGAAGTTCCGTGAAGGACTACATCATGATATACAATTGGCTCTCCTTGTCCAAGACTATCCTGATTTTGCCACCTTGGTGAATAAGGCTATTATGGTTGAAACTGGACTTAAGAAGCATAAAGAAGCGTCCAGACGCACCCGAGAAACGGGCTCATCTTCGGGCTCGTCTTCCCAGAAGCGACGCATCTGGTTCCCTCAAGGCATGTTCCATTTAGCAGCTCCTGTGAACAGGCCCTCTTATGCAGCACCACGCCTGCCACCTCCACCACCGAGGCAGCCTCTGCCAGCTCCAGCACCTCGAGCTCCAGCACCTCGTCCTGACAGCGGACTATGCTTCAAGTGTGGCAAGCCAGGTCACCGTGCTAGAGATTGTTCTCAGAATCAGAATCAACTGGCTCTTCCTTCTGCTGGCCGTGGTATTGGCCGTGGTATTCCTCAACAGCGCAACTATAATGCCAGACCTTCTTATGGTCGTGGGCAGAGTTACCACGTCAACATGTCTGAAGCTCCAGATCAACCAGATACTATGATGGGTACACTTCTCGTTAATTCAATACCAGCATCTGTTTTATTTGATTCAGGAGCATCGCATTCATTCATGTCAGAGCATTTTGCACTATTGCATGACGTTAAATGTGAAACACTACACCACCCTTTAGTAGTGAACACTCCCGCGGGTCGGTGTCAAGCCACCATATTCAGCCCCGAAGTCAATATTATGATTGAAGAGAGAAATTTTCAAGCTTTCCCCATTATTCTGAAATCTTCCAAGATTGATCTTATCTTGGGAATGGATTGGTTGAAGGCTCATTACGCCTCAATCAATTGTGCCACTAAAGTCGTGCATCTCCTGCACCCATCGAATGAGATAGTGAATTATCAAGCTTATCTCACCCAGAACGCTGAGGCTCAAATTTATGCCTTAAATGCGTTGAATGCTTCTCCACTTGATGGGATCGAGAATATCCCAGTTGTCTGTGACTTCACGGATGTTTTTCCAGAAGAACTTCCAGGAATACCCCCTGCTAGAGCTGTCGAGTTCGTCATCGACTTGAAACCTGGCACCACTCCTATTGCGAAGCGTCCCTACAAGATGCCTCCGCACCATCTCATCAAGCTTAAGGAAGAAATTGATAAATCCTTAAGGAAGGGTTTCATTCGCCCTAGTTCTTCTGCTTGGGGAGCACCTTCTCTCTTCGTTAAGAAGAAGGATGGAACTAACCGTTTGGTCCAAGACTATCGTCCCATCAACCAGGCAACTATCCAGAATAAATATCCGCTTCCCCGGATCAACGATTTATATGATCAACTCGCTGGATCTTCGGTGTTCTCTAAACTCGACTTGAGGTTGGGTTATCACCAGATCCGTGTCCGCGAAGAGGATATTCCGAAGACTGCATTCGTTACTCGCTATGGTTCATACGAGTACACCGTCATGTCGTTTGGCTTAACAAACGCTCCAGCTACCTTCTCCCGCTTAATGAATTACATATTCATGGATTACCTCGACAAATTCGTCGTGGTATATCTGGATGATATTCTGGTTTATTCGAAGAACAAAGAAGAACATGCTGAGCACCTTCGTCTTGTTCTGGAGAGACTACGAGAGCACAAGTTATATGCCAAGTACTCTAAGTGCGAATTCTGGCTTTCTGAGGTAACCTACCTTGGACATGTCATCTCCAAGGATGGTATCGCAGTTAACCCGGAACGAGTTCAGGCTATTCTTGACTGGACCCCTCCGAAGAATGTCAAGCAAGTCAGAAGTTTTCTCGGGCTTGCAAGTTATTGTCGCCGTTTCATCGAGAATTTCTCCAAGATTGCCAAGCCCCTGACTAATCTGCTCCACAAAGGCGTTAAGTTTGAGTGGACAGACAAATGTCAGGAAAGCTTCCAGACCCTCAAGGACAAGCTGACTTCTACTCCAGTCCTTGCTCCTCCAGACTCCCGCAAAGATTTTGTGATCTTCTGCGACGCCTCTCGCCAAGGATTAGGCTGTGTCCTAATGCAAGAGCGAAGAGTAATTGCTTATGCTTCGCGATAGTTGTGTCCACATGAAGAGAATTACCCAGTGCATGATCTTGAACTTGCTGCTGTGATTTATGCTTTGAAGCAGTGGCGTCATTACCTCCTTGGTAATCGGTGTGAGATTTACACCGATCATCAGAGCTTGAAGTACTTATTCACTCAACCGGAACTTAATCTTCGCCAGCAGTGTTGGTTGGAAACAATCACCGATTATGACTGTGGTATATCCTACACTCCCGGCAAAGCTAATGTGATGGCTGATGCTTTGAGCCGCAAGTCATACTGTAGCAACCTCATGGTAAAGCAAGCTCAACCCCAGCTATATGAAGAATTGCGCAAGTTGAATCTCTGCATCATCCCGCAAGGTTCTCTTAATAACCTTGTGATACAACCAGATCTTGAGAAAGTTGTCAAAATTGCGCAAGCTAAAGATGCCGAAATTGGTCTAATGAAGAAAGAGCTTCACCTTCAAAAGTACAGCGATTTCTCGATTGCTGAAGATGGAACCTTGTACTTCCGAGATCGCATTGTAGTACCTCGCTTCGAGCTGATGACTGACAAAGTCATGAAGGAGGCCCATGATACACCACTATCTATCCATCCGGGTAGTACCAATATGTATTGAGATATTCGTCAAAGGTACTGGTGGTCTAGAATGAAGCAAGATATTGCTCGTTATGTTGCTGAGTGTGACGTTTGTCGTCGCGTCAAGGCAGAACATCAGAAACCTGCTGGAATTCTGCAACCACTTCCTATTCCTCTGTGGAAGTGGGATAAAGTGCAAATGGACTTCATTACTGGTCTTCCCAAGTCTCAGAAGGGTCACGATGCTATTCTTGTCGTCGTCGACCAACTCTCCAAGGTTGCACACTTTCTGCCAGTTAAGGAGACTATTACTGCTAGTCAGTTAGCAGAGCTATATATCTCCAGAATTGTTTCACTCCATGGTATTCCCAAGGAAATCAGTTCAGACCGTGGCAACATTTTCACTGGCCATTTCTGGGAAAGTTTCCAGAAAGCAATGGGAACTCATATTACCTGGAGTTCAGCTTATCATCCCCAATCCCAAGGCCAAGTTGAGCGCGTTAATCAAGTGCTTGAAGATATGCTTCGAGCTTGTGTTATATCCTTCGGTAAGAAATGGGAGGAATCTCTCCCGTATGCAGAGTTCTCTTATAACAACAGCTATCAAGCCAGCTTGAAAATGGCCCCCTTTGAGGTTCTTTATGGTCATAAGTGTCGAACCCCTCTGAATTGGTCAGAAACTGGGGAACGACCTCTTGTTGGACCGAACATTATTCAACATGCCGAAGAACAAGTCCGAATTGTCCGGGAGAATCTCAAAGCAGCTCAAGACCGTCAGAAGAGTAATTATGATCGTAAGCGATGGGGTGTGATCTATCAACCTGGTGATCAAGCTTATCTTCGTGTCACTCCCATGAAGGGCACCCGTCGTTTTGGAATAAAGGGCAAGCTAGCCCCTCGCTATATTGTTCCTTTCCGCATCGTGGCTAGACGTGGACAGGTGGCATATCAATTGGAATTGCCACCGCAATTCTCCCATATTCATGATGTCTTCCACGTGTCGCAACTCCGTAAGTGCTTCAAGGAATCTCCGCACCGTGTAGTGGATCATGAGATGCTCGAGCTACAAGATGATCTTTCCTATAAGGAGCATCCGATCCGCATCCTAGACAAAGCTGAACGTCGAACTCGTCAGAAGACGACCAAGTTCCTGAAAGTGCAGTGGTCGAATCACACTGAAGATGAAGCCACCTGGGAACGCGAGGATTATCTTTGGGAAGAATATCCCGGACTCTTTCCTTCTACCTCCTAAATTCTCGGGACGAGAATTTCTTTTAGAGGAGGAGAACTTGTAACACCCCCTTGTAATAAGCTCTGTGACACTCTGTTAATCTTGCCAAGTCATGATCATTTGCAGTGCCAAGTCATATGGGTTAATGATCCAATTCAAATTCAAACTTGAAAATCAACTCAAATTCAAAAGTGAAATATGAAGTTGATCAAACACTGTTGGAAAAATGTTCATTAAATAGCAAATAATTCAGGAACATTTGTAAAATCATCATCAAAATAGTTGGAGTTAGATAAGTGACTCTAACAAGATGAAACAGCACCAAAACAGGATATTAAATCCATTTAAAATCATTTCTAATTCAAATGGAATTCAGATTCACCCCAAATCAGTTTTTGGTGTAAGGCAATATTGCTCTGCAATATTTGGATCAACTTTCACATTTTACAAAAAGGCAAAAGTGACCCAACTATTACAAAACAGAAAATAAACAAGAAATAGAAAATGAGAGAAAAAAAAAAGAAAAAGGCTTACACTGGACTGGACCTAGTGCACAGTGCACTGGCCCAGCCCAGCAGGCCCACCTCGTCTCTCTCCCTCGCGTGTCGACTCCTCCCTGGCCGAGCGCCCGCGCTCCGGTCGCCCGGCGACACGGCGACGCACCGGCGCCCACCGACAGAACAGGAGACGGAGGGGATAAGGCCGACGCCCCTCCACTCCTCCCCGGCCTCTCCGTCATTCTCCCCCTTCTCCTCTCGCTCGCTCCGCCTCCTTCCTCCTCAGATCCGAGAGCAGCCGAACGCAGCCGCCTACGCTCGACGCCGTGCTCGAGGCCACCGGCCTCGCCCCGCCTCGTCAAGGAGTCCTTCGTCTCTGCCGTCATCTGCTCGATCGTCTGACGCACTCAGGTGGAGCTGAGGAGCCCCGTTGGCGCCGCGCGACGCCATCCCCTTCTGCCTCTGCTCCGACGATCTCCGTCGTCACTAGCGAACTCCGGCAGCTACTAAGCCTAACGAGGGCTTTTCTTAGCCGCGCGGTGAGCCACTCTACCTCCCCCGTCTCTTTGTTTGGCCTCGCACGCTCCCTAGCCTTAGTCCCACCGGCGCCCGAACGCGCCTCCGCATGAGCACGTCGCCGGCGCCCTTCCGATGACCAAATGGTCACCGGGCCGAGCCCTTTGCGCTCAGCGCATCGAGTAGGTTCTCGTTAGCCCCGCCATTTGCTCACTTGCGCGCTGCTGCCCCGATCCCATCTTCGTCCGAACTCCGGCGACCGCCGTGCTCGTTGTCGCCGTTGCTAAAGAGCCCCTCCGGCGAAGCCACTGCCACAGTTCGATGCGGAGCGCTCCGGCCGTTCGAACGCGACCGATTCCGTCCGTTTTGGTGGACTGTGGGCGGAACCCGACGCCGGCCCGTGTCCTCCGCCGCGTCTGGAGGTCACCGGCGTCGAGCCGCCGGTCGCCGCCAGCGTGGCTGGCGTGGGGTCCACTCTGGGACGCTGACTAGTGGGCCCCCTGGCCATTTTGACCACGTTGACCACGGTCAACTGTGGTTACTGTTCATCCCCTCTCACTGACATGTGGGCCCCCGCGGCTAATTAACCTAATTAAACATTTAATTAATTAAAAAACAGAATAGTTATACTAATGTCTCACTGATAGATGGGCCCCACACCCCTAATTAACCCTGGTAATTAGTTTAATCCACTGTTAAAGTCACAGAGGCTGACATGTGGGTCCCACTGGACCCACATGTCAGGTTTGACTGGTCAGCCGTCCTGTTGACTTGCTGATGTCAGCATGTCGTCATGCTGACGTCATAATCCAATTCTGTTAATAATAAATAAATTCCAGAAATTCAAATAAACTTTGAAAATTAATAACTTTTAAACCGTAGCTCAGATCGAAAAAGTTAAAACATGAAAGTTGCTCAGAACGACGAGCCGAGCCTGATCGTGCCGTCTGTTTCTTCATCGGAACCCCCTATCTAGAAGAACTCGTAACTCCGGACCCGTATCCGGTAGATGAATAGTGCACACACTTCGATAAATAAATCTCAGATTAATTCTAAAAATAACTAAAATGACTTAGATGCATATTTAGGCAACCCTGCACTGCATCATAGCATCACACGCACCGTATTGCATTTGTTTGCATTATGTTTACCTGTTTCTTCCCCCTCTTCTCTCTCGGTAGACCCCGACGTTGACGTAGCTCCTGAGACAGACGCGGCTCAGGAGTACGACTACGTCCTCGACGACACCACAGGCGACCTTGCCCTTGCCCCCGAGCAAACAGGCAAGCACCCCCATTTTGAGCATGCCTATATCGCCTATTCTCTTCTCTCTTATGCTTGCATTAGAATTGCTGCTGCTACTGTTTCCTATATCTGTTGCATAGCCTGTTTATTGTAACCTGCCTTGCTACCTTACTGGTTATCCTAGACTGCTTAGTATAGGCTGGGTAGAGTCCCGACAGAGACCCCCACTTGATCCCGACTGCCCTGCTGGATATCAGAAGACCCGATCATCGGGATTGAAGACCAGACCCTGGCACCGCACATCACTTCCCCTTAGTTGCCGACACTGCTGGGTTACCGTCGAGTGCCGAGGGTGATACCTCGTCAGCACTTTTGATGTTAACCTTGTAGGTTAGTTACTCGGTCGTGGTAAGCGAGGGTGATTCCTCCTACACCACCCCCGATAATGACATCGTCACGCAACTCCTCAAGTGTGGACCTCGAGGGTGATTCCTCCTTCGTTCACCTTGACTTTAACATCAGGTGGGGTTCCATCGAGGGTGATTCCTCAGGGCTCCCCTGGTGTCAGACACACAGATACTGTTGTTGAGTTAACTTGCACTAAACCATGATACTAAAGACGGGTCGGCCCTGAGGGGTACCCGCGCGAGCTTAATGCGAAGTGATGTGGAGTCGGGTTGACCTGGATGGTGCCCGCGAGATAACTACGAGGCGTGGCCGGGCATTCTTAGCCCTTGCCACAAGTCCTCAAGACGGGGCGATGGGGTCACATCGATCGTGAGTCTCTGCTCGTTTCCGCGCGCTCCTAATCCACTACGGTTTGGATATTTGATCCGAGGGGCCTCTGGCCTGATAGCACTAACCATCACGTGGGCATAGTATGGGCGTTCTGTGTCGTATACTTCAGCCGAAGCTTAATAGATGTCAGCAACTGAGCAGCACACGCTGGGTTGGACTGGGAAGCAAACCGCGCTTGTATTAAGGGGTTGCTAGGTCTGCTCACCGGCGGTGTACGCAACGTGCAGGAGCGTCCGGGGCGATGGCCCAAGACCCCTGGGGGCATAGGTTAGTCCGACGTGCTGACCTCTCTGTTAAGTATTTGGTCGGGTTGCGGCGTGCTGCTTAGCTGAGGCCGGGCATGACCCAGAAAAGTGTGTCTGGCCGGAGTTAAGCGAGCGTGGTGGGTAAGTTGGTGCACCCCTGCAGGGAAGAAACTTCTATCGATAGCCTGTCCTACGGTAACGGACACTCGGAGTTGTATCCCGATCGGTACAACTAGAACATGTGATGAGAACTGGATAGTACGGCTCTGGGATTGCTTTCTCGCAGGGAGTCGAGAAAGGATCTCAGGTCGAGGTTGATGATACTACTACTACTTTACATTATGTACCTCTGCTCTTCTCTTATGCTGCAAGACTGCTGAAGATTGTTGAAGCTGCTAGTCTTCCATAGGACTAGGCTTTCCCCCTCTACTCTGGCATTTCTGCAGCCCAGTCCACATATACAGCCGTTCCTTTGACAATGTTGCATATGTAGTGTAGATCCTTGCTTGCTGAGTACTTCGGATGAGTACTCATGTTTGCTTTACATTCTTTTTCCCTCATATTCCATTTGATGCCACCAGACGATGGAGCCCCTGAGCCAGACGCCCCAGCCGACGACCAGTACTACTACCCGCCTTGCGAGTACTACTACTACGAGGAGCCGTTTGACGACCAGGAGTAGGATCGGAGGGTCCAGGGCAGGAGGCCTACGCCTTTCGATCGTAGTATTTTATTTTACCCCGCCTCTGTGAAGGCTTATCTCTCTCTCTCTCTCTCTGTAATATATCTGTACTCAGATATCTGATGCTTCCGCTGATGCTTGTATGCCATCGAGCTATGTATTCGAGCCCTCGAGGCCCTGGCTTGTAATATAAAGCTTGTATGACTTTATTTATGTTTTAGAGTTGTGTTGTGATATCTTCAAGTGAGTCCTTAGGCTTGATCGTGTGCATTTGCGTGTATGATTAGTGCACGATTAAGCCGGGGTCGTCACATACACCCCGTGAACAAATTAAAGTTGAACCTAGTATTGCTATGGTTAAAGATCTCTTGGTTGATAATATTGATGGGCATGTTATTTATTTCTGTGATGAAGCTGCTAGAATTGCTAGACCTGATATTAAAGATAAATATAGACCCGTTGTTGGCATGCCTATTGTTTCTTTTAAAATAGGAGATCATTGTTATCATGGCTTATGTGATGTGGGTGCTAGTGTGAGTGCAATTCCTTATACCTTATATCAAGAAATTATGAATAATATTGCACCTGCTGAGATAGAAGATATTGATGTTACTATTAAGCTTGCCAATAGAGATACTATATCACCAATTGGGATTGTTAGAGATGTTGAAGTCTTGTGTGGGAAAATAAAATACCCTACTGATTTTCTTGTTCTTGGTTCCCCACAAGATGATTTTTGTCCCATTATATTTGGTAGACCTTTCTTGAACACTGTTAATGCTAAGATAGACTGTGAGAAAGAAATTGTTACTGTAAGTTTTGGGGATGTGTCTCATGATTTTAATTTCTCTAAATTTCGTAGACAACCCCATGATAAAGAATTTCCTAGTAAGGATGAAATTGTTGGTCTTGCTTCTATTGACGTGCCTCCTACCGATTTAATTTCTCTAAATTTCGTAGACAACCCCATGATAAAGAATTTCCTAGTAAGGATGAAATTGTTGGTCTTGCTTCTATTGACGTGCCTCCTACCGATCCTTTAGAACAGTATTTGCTAGACCATGAAAATGATATGTTTATGAATGAAAGAAAGGAATTAGATGAAATATTCTTTAACCAAATGCCTGTTTTCAAGCATAGTTTGCCTGTTGAAATCCTTGGAGATCCTCCTCCACCCAAGGGTGATCCTGTGTTTGAGCTTAAATAATTACCTGACACTTTGAAATATGCTTATCTTGATGAAAAGAAGATATATCCTGTTATTATTAGTGCTAACCTTTCAGAGCATGAAGAAAAGAAATTATTGAAAACTCTGAAGAAGCACCGTGCTGCAATTGGATATACTCTTGATGATCTTAAGGGCATTAGTCCCACTCTATGTCAGCATAAAATTAATATGGAGCCTGATGCTAAACCAGTTGTTGATCATCAGCGATGGTTAAACCCAAAGATGAAAGAAGTGGTAAGAAATAAAATACTAAAGCTTCTGGAGGCAGGTATAATTTATCCTATTGCTGATAGTAGATGGGTAAGTCATGTTCATTGTGTCCCTAAGAAGGGAGGTATTACCGTTGTTCCTAATGATAAGAATGAATTGATGATGTCTACTACGCAACTTGTTCTTGTAGACTTGTGTTGGGCCTCCAAGCGCAGAGTTTTGTAGGACAGTAGCAATTTTCCCTCAAGTGGATGACCTAAGGTTTATCAATCCGTGGGAGGTGTAGGATGAAGATGGTCTCTCTCAAACAACCCTGCAACCAAATAATAAAAAGTCTCTTGTGTCCCCAACCCACCCAATACAATGGTAAATTGTATAGGTGCACTAGTTCGGCGAAGAGATGATGATAAAAGTGTAGTAATGATAGTAGATATTGATTTTTGTAATAGGAACAATAAAAACAGCAAGGTATCAATTGATAAAATTGAGCACAAACGGTATTGCAATGCTTGAAAATGAGGCCTAGGGTCCGTACTTTCGCTAGTGCAATCTCTCAACAATGCTAATCTAATTGGATCACATAACAATCCCTCAACGTGCGATGAAGAATCACTCCAAAGTTCTTATCTAGTGGAGAACATAAGAAGAAATTGTTTGTAGCTATTCTTTCCGATCAATCTATCCAAGAGTTCGTACTAAAATAACACCAAGTTATTCTTTCCGATCGATCTATCAAGAGTTCGTACTAAAATAACACCAAGTTATTCTTTCCGATCGATCTATCAAGAGTTCATACTAGAATAACACTAAAGCAAATTCAGATTCATAATACTCAATCCAACACAAAGATCCTCAAAGAGTGCCCCAAGATTTCTACCGGAGAAACAAAGACAAGAACGTGCATCAACCCCTATGCATAGATTACCCTAATGTCACCTCGGGAATCCATGAGTTGAGTGCCAAAACATATATCAAGTGAATCAATACGATACCCCATTGTCACCATGGGTATTCATAGCAAGACATACATCAAGTGTTCTCAAATCCATAAAAGTATTCAATCCGATAAAATGAAATCTCAAAGGGAAAACTCAATTCACAACAAGATAAAGGGGAAACACCATATGATCCGACTATATTAACAAAGCCCGCGATACATCAAGATTGTAACATCTCAAGAACACGAGAGAGAGAGAGAGAGATTAAACACATAGCTACTGGTACAAACCCTCAGCCCTAAGGGTGGACTACTCCCTCCTCATCGTGGTGGCCGCCGGGATGATGAAGATGGCCACCGGTGATGATTTTCCCCTCCGGCAGAGTGCCGAAACGGGGTCTAGATTGGTTTTTCGTGGCTACAGAGGCTTGCGGTGGCGGAACTTCTGATCTAGGGTTACCCCCAGGGTTTTTGGAATATTTGGGAATTTATAGGGCGAAGAGGCGGTGCGGGAGGCCACCGAGGTGGGCACAACCCACCAGGGCGCGCCTGGGCCCCCAGGCGCGCCCAGGTGGGTTGTGCCCCCCTCGGGGCACCGCTCTGGTACTTCCTTGGCCCAACTTGTGTCTTCTGGTCTAGAAAAAATCACCAAAAAGTTTCGCTGCATTTGGACTCCGTTTGGTATTGATTTTCTGCGAAGTAAAAAACAAGCAAAAAACAACAACTGGCACTGGGCACTATGTCAATAGGTTAGTCCCAAAAAATGATATAAAGTTGCTATAAAATGATTGTAAAACATCCAAGATTGATAATATAACAGCATGGAACAATAAAAAATTATAGATACGTTGGAGACGTATCAGCATCCCGAAGCTTAATTCTTGCTTGTCCTCGAGTAGGTAAATGATAAAAACAGAATTTTTGATGTGGAGTGCTGCCTAACATGTTCATCACATAATCTTTTCTTTGTAGCATGGACATTTGGACTTTTATATGATTCAAAGCAATAGTCTAGTTTTGACATGAAGATTTCAATACTCAAGCATATCAACAAGCAACCATGTCTTTCAAAATATCAACACTAAAGCAAGTTATCCCTAGCCCATTATGCTCAATCATTGATCCATTCATGAAACACACTCGCATATTAGCTACACCCAATGCTCAAGTATGATCATAGTGCCCCTTAGTTAGTGCTTTATAAGAGAAGATGGAGACTCGAAAAAAATTGCATAAAGTAAAAAAGAAAGGCCCTTCGCAGAGGGAAGTAGGGATTTATAGAGGTGCCAGAGCTCAAAGTGAAAAAAATAAGAGATAAAACATTTTGGGTGGCATGCCTTTCCTGTCAACAAAAACGATCGAGTAGTTCCCAATACTTTCCATGCTAGATATATCATAGGCGGTTCCCAAACAGAAAATAAAGTTTATTCTTTTTTCCACCATATTTTCACATTCCATGGCTAACCGAATCCACGGGTGCCGTCCATACCAACACTTTCCAAGGAATTTATTATTTGACAACATAAAGTAAATTCTTTTTTCATTTTGGGACTAGGCATCCCTAATACCTTTGCCGTACTCTCGTGCAATGACAAGTGAATAAACACTCATCTTGAGAATAACACATCTAGCATGGAAAAATATCAGCCACCCCCTACCGTTTCATGAGTGGTACGAGCACACAAAAGATAAATTTATTTTGAAAATTAGAGATGGCACATACAAATTTGCTTAGAATGGCACGGAAATACCGTATATAGGTAGGTATAGTGGACTCATATGGCAAAACTGGTTTAAGGATTTTGGATGCACAAGTAGTGATCATACTTAGTACAAATGAAGGCTAGCAAAAGATTGAGAAGCATCCAACCAAGAAATGAAAAATCTCATAAGCGAGCATTAAGCATAACTAACACCGAATAATGCACCACAAGTAGGATATAATTTCATTGCATAACTATTGACTTTCGTGCTTGCATAGGGAATCACAAACCTTAACATCAATATTCTTACTAAAGCATAATTACTCATCAACATGACTCACATATTATATCATCATATCGCAAAACTATTACAAGGAATCAAGTTTATTTTGTCCAATGATCTTCATGAAAGTTTTTATTATATCCCTCTTGAATATCTATCACTTTGGGACTAGTTTAATGTGCTGCTTTTGATAGCTCAAACAAATCTAAGTGAAGAACATGAGCATAAAAATTTTCTTCTCTCAAAATAATATAAGTGAAGCATGAGAGAATTTCTTCAAAAATAATAAAGCACACCGTGCTCAAAAAGATATAAGTGAAGCACTAGAGCAAATGACAAACTACTCCAAAAAGATATAAGTGAAGATCATGCGAGTAGTTAAGTAAATGGGTAGCTATGTGAGGACTCTCTCTTATTTAAAACTTTCAGATATAAGTATTTTATTAAAACAGCAAGAAAAACAAAAATTAAATGACATTCCAAGAATAGCACACATCATGTGAAGAAGCAAAAACTTAGGCTCAACCGAGACTAACCGATAATTGTTGATGAAGAAAGGTGGGATGCCTACCGGGGCATCCCCAAGCTTAGATGCTTGAGACTTCTTGAAATATTATCCTGGGATGCCTTGGGCATCCCCAAGATTGAGCTTTTGTGTCTCCTTAATTCCTTTTATATCACGGTTTCCCTAAATCTTAAAAACTTCATCCACACAAAACGCAACAAGAACTCGTGAGATACGTTAGTATAAATCAATGCAAAACCTTATCATTATCTACTGTAGCAAATCACTAAAATATTATTCAAAATTGCATACTAAATTCCTCTGCATATTTAATACTCCTATCCTCAAATAGAATCATTAAACAAGCAAACATATGCAAACAATGCGAACATAACAGCAATCTGTCTAAACATGACAGTATGTAAAGAGTGCAATTGTACTCATACTTCCCTAACTCAAAAAATTCTGAAAATTTACCACACTGTAGAAAATTTATCAAAGCTTATTGTGAAAAAAAGTTTCAACACTTTATCACTTTCTGACTTTTCTGGATAATTATTGCAAAAAAGATAAACTTTCTGTTTTGAAACAGCAACTCATATATTTGCAAAATAAGCATGGTGAAGGCTATCCTTGCCACTTTTATTGAAATAAAAGATGTAAAACATTATTATAAATAACAGAAATAAAATACTAATAAAATAAAATGACTCTCCAAGAAAAACTCATATCATGTGACGAATGAGAATATAGCTCCAAGTGAGGTTACCGATAATGTTGAAGACGAAAGAGGGGATGCCTTCCGGGGCATCCCCAAGCTTAGTTGCTTGGATCTTCCTTGAATATTGCCTTGGGGTACCTTGGGCATCCCCAATCTTAGGGTCTTGTCACTCCTTATTCTCCTCATATCGATATCTCATCCAAAACTTGAAAACTTCAATCACACAAAACTTAACGGAACTTCGTGAGATGGGTTAGTATGATAAAGACAAATCATTCACTTTGGTACTGTAAAAGACAAGATTCATAATTGTTCTCACACAATGCCTACTGTACTCTACAATTTCCACAATTTATATTAAGCAATATAAGCAATAGAAACCATAAAACAAGCAAACTATGCATTGCAAACAGAATCTGTCAAAAACAGAACAGTACGTAAAGATCTGAATTAAGGTCATACTTCTGTAAATTTAAAATTTCTGAAAAATAAGGAAAACGTAGAAAATTTGGATACCCATCAACTGTAAAAATTCAGAAATTTTCCACATTCCAGTAAAAGACAGGAATTTCTTCACTGGACGCAAAAATTTCTGTTTTTGCACAGAATCAAGTCAACTATCATCCACACTATCCCAAAGGCTTTACTTGGCACTTTATTGAAACAAAAGCTATAAAACAAGATCACTACAGTATCCTAATCATGTGAACACACAAAACAGTAGGGGTAAATGTTGGGTTGTCTCCCAACAAGCGCTTTTCTTTAATGCCTTTTAGTTAGGCATGATGATTTCAATGATGCTCGCATAAAAGATAAGAATTGAAACATAAAGAGAGCATCATGAAGCATATGACTAGCACATTTAAACCTAACCCACTTCCTATGCATAGGGATTTTGTGAGCAAACAACTTATGGGAACAAGAATCAACTAGCATACGAAGGCAAAACAAGTGCAACTTCAAAACTTTCAACATAAAGAGAGGAAAGTTGATATTATTGCAATATGTGGAAGCATGTGTTCCTCTCTCATAATAATTTTTAGTAGCATCATGAATGAATTCAACAATATAACTATCACACAAAGCATTCTTTTCATGATCCATAAGCATAGAAATTTTATTACTCTCCACATAAGCAAATTTATTCTCATTCATAGTGGTGGGAGCAAACTCAACAAAATAACTATCATGTGATTGGAAATTAAAATCATGATGACAAGTTTCATGGTTATCATTATTCAATATAGCATACATGTCATCACCATAATCATCATAGGTAGCAACTTTGTTGTCATAATCAATTGGAACCTCTTCCAAAATAGTGGATTCATCACTAAATAAAGTCATGACCTCTCTAAATATACTTTCATAATTATGAAAGTAAGATTCAACACCCTCCAAAATAGTG
The DNA here is from genome assembly GCA_011799875.1 of Thinopyrum elongatum. Lineage (NCBI taxonomy): Eukaryota > Viridiplantae > Streptophyta > Magnoliopsida > Poales > Poaceae > Thinopyrum > Thinopyrum elongatum. The sequence goes on along the minus strand of CM022303.1, from coordinate 386,806,151 downwards.
GGATCATTACTTCCTAGAGTTGACACTCTTCCAAACCCACTTTCATCATTATAATCATCATAACTAGGAGGCATACTTTCATCATAGTAAATATTCTCATCAAAACTTGGGTGACTAAAAATATCATCTTCATCAAATATAGCATCCCCAAGCTTATGGCTTTGCATATCGTTAGCATCATGGATATCTATCATTCTTATGAAGTTGCTCCCCACTACTTCCTATTCTCTCATCATGCACACTATCCACATCAGCGATGTGCCACGTCATTATTCAGTTTCCAAAAGCAGCCAATCAGCAAATCTACCACTGAGGGTGAGCGCATCGACCGTCGAGGTAAAGAGGGCGTACCGCGTCCGCAGCTTCGCCAACTCGCTCTCCGACACCTCCTTCTCCCCGGCGTCCTTGGCCGCTCCCTTGCCCTTGCTTGCCTTGGGCGCCATGGCGGCTGGGAAGGGGCGTGGGGTCAAGGATAATAGGGGCGCGGTGGCGGCGAGCGGAGGCGAAAGCTCCGATTTGCGCTCGAAGAAGAAGAAGGGAATGGCGGTTCCAAGATTGGAAAATGCGCGGAGGGTAAATGAGCAGCGCCCCTGTGGCTTCCTCTTTTTTATGGGGAAGGTGCGGGCCGCCTCTTTACTGTTCACCGCGAGGCAACGCAAGCGCGCTGCGACCGTTCCACGCACGACCCCCTCTTTTTTATGGGGGAGGGAGACGACGGGGCATCCTACCACGCGCATCGTCCCTGCCTCCTTCGCCAAGCCCGGTCCAAATCGATATCCTTTCTTTGTCGACTACTTCTCCTGCGGGCTCTGCCCCCCTTTCTCAGATTTCTTCAATGACATCATGCACACCTACGGCTTCCGCCTTCTGGACCTTACGCCGAACGCCGTGGCGTGTATGGCCTTCTTTGCTCACCTTTCTGATGGCTTCGCCGGAGTGCACCCCAGCACGGCGCTCTTCCACCATTACTTCACCCCTCGCATCCAGCCAGGGGGGCCATCTCTGGCTGCATCACTTGGATCCCGAGGCCCCAGAGCAGGGGCACGTACCCGGAGGGTGCCCAGAAGGAGAAGTGGGACAAGTGGAGGGGCCGGTGGTGCTGGATTGAGGAGACAGATCCGCAGGAGTTCTGCCGGGTCCGTCGGAGGCCGCTGGTCCGCAGCAAGGACTGGGGCGAGCTCGACGCCAACGACGGGAAACTCACGGTTGCCACCACCAGGATCCATCGCCTCACCTCGACCGGGCTCACTCTCGAAATGATCGGGGCCGACTTTATCCGCCGCCGGATTGCCCCATTGCACAATAAGGGGAGGCCGGCCTGGGACTTTAGGAATGCGGCCGACATCATGAGGCTCCGCCCCAGCCTGAATCACAACTTCACGGTGCTGCAGCATGCTCATCTTTGTCAGAGGCTTTTCTAGCTCAAGGTTGACGAGGTCGGTAGGGTCGAAAGGACCGGCAAGGCCGAGAAGACCGGCAAGCCTGCCAATCTGTTCGGGTTGCCAGCGGGGGTGGTCCTGTTGAGCAACAACTCTTGCCTGACCGCCATTATCGCCATGATGCCGGTTTTCAACGCGCACGGCCTCGATCTGACCTGAGCCGAGCCAAAAGCGGAGCTGGTGCAGACATTCTTCGACAACTTGTCGGAGAGGTATGTTCGTGACGAGCCACATCTCATCCGCTCCACCACGCAGGAAGAGTTCACGTATATTGCCGCCAGGGCGGAGAAGGCAACACTTGCTGAGGAGGCCGGCAGCCTCGGCACTGTGGAGGACGAGGCCGACATGGCCGCAGAAGAGAAAGAGTTTGCCGAGTGGTCGAGGTCTGCCGGGGAGGCTAGTGGTGCCAGTGCTGAGGTTCCCCTTGTTGAGGAAGCGGTCGAGGAGTCGGCCGAAGAGGAAACCAATGCGGATGATTCCTCGGCCCCAGGGAAGAGACGCTTCCTGCGGCGGGCCGGCTCCGGCGAGCCAGTCAGGCCCGGCAAGGCCGTGCAGCGGCAATCAGCCCAGGCACAACCTGTGCGCCAGACGAGGCGTACGGTCGCAGCAGCGGAAGCCGCGGCAGCGAAGAGGGCTGCGGCTGCTGCCTCCTCCTCGTCCAAGCGGCCCAGGACACCATCCCCTTCGCCTCCCCCCGCGGACACCGCCCCGGAGGCCGATTTCGATCTTGGGTCCTTTAGCCCGAAGAGGAAGAGGAGGCCATAGGAGGAGGAGGATGAGTAAGCACCTTGCCCTTCATCATCTCCTTATCCTCCGCCTGCGCTATCTTTCCCTAACTTGATCTTATCTTCGCAGTGACATGGAGACGCTGGCCCAGAGGGCAGCGAAGAGAGCCAAGGCTTCAACGGGTGACGAGCCCTCGGCGAGCGCTCCGCGCACGCCGGCGTTGGTGGTGATCAGCCCAGATGCCAGTCCTCAGCGCAGCCCCCGCTCCAGCCCCCAGCGTAAGTCCGTTTTTCACTCCCCATCGACGGGCGTTGGGGTGTGTATCCTTGGCGCTGACCTTGCCGGGTTCGCAGGAGGAGAACAGCAACAGGGGGAGCAGCTGGGGGCCGCTCCTGACATGCTGCCCCCGTCAACCACGCCACCCAGAGGGGTGTCTCCGGCAAGGGCATCTACCACCGAGGCCATGCACATGGAGGAAGAGGGGGCGAGCATGGGCGCTGGTGGCTCCGTCCCGGCAATGAACGTTGGCAGGGAGGGAACCACTTCTCCTCAGCTCGACACGAGTAAGCTGCCTGCCTCCCGTCCCTTGCTATCTCTGCCATGCGATGTTCTTTCTTCTCTTTGTTCTAAATTTTGGTTTTGGCCTTGCTTCATTCTCCTTTCTATTTTCCAGACCCTCTCTCGACGGACTAGGTGGACGTCGATACTGTCATTGAGGAGGTTGCCAAGGACGCCGAAGCTGAGGCCACCAAGATCGCTGCCGAGGAGGCCGCCAAGGAGCCTGCCGGGGAGCCCTGCAAGGCTGCTACCGAGGAAGCCGCCAAGGGGCCTGCCGGGGAGGCCGGCAAGGCTACTGCTGAGGAGGCCGCCAAGGAGCCCGCCGGGGAGGGGGTGGCTGATGACCAACCTTCCTCCCCCACAGTCCCTGCCCTGAGCAAGTACTTGAAAGTGGGCGATGATCTGTTCATCCGTCTCCCAGGGACGACAAGCACCAGAGTGCCAGCCGAAGGGGAGGTTTTTGACGATGAGGCCCTCGCCGTCGCCGGGCTTCAGGTTGTCAACGAACCGAGCGCCAACAGCGGTGGTTCTCAAGAGGAGCAGCTCCTCCGGGCCATGAGTGCCAATTTCCAGAAGCTTCAGGCGCTCCACCGTGCCCGCCAGGATAAGGTGAACTCCAGGATGGCGGCCGTGGACAAGGCAGAAGCAGACTTTCAGGAGCGCGTCGCTCAGATGCAAGTTTGGTTCGCCGAGGCCCGGCAGGACCTGAGGGCCACCCAGGATCAGCTAGACGAGCACCAGCGAGAGCTCCTCCTGAAACAGGCTGACATCGAGAAAGCCCAAGAGGCGGCGAAGGAACATTCTGCCAAGGACGAAGCTGACCAGAGGCAGTGCCATGCCCTGTTGGACACCCAAGAGGAAGACCTCGTTGCTCGTGAACAGGCGCTTGCCGCCACGCTCCGCGGCAAGGACGAGGAGATCGAGAAGCTCGTCGCGCAGCGGACCCAGGAGCTGGAGCAGAAGCACAAAGATGCACTGGCCCTGGACCAAGCCGGCAAGGTGGAGAAGCTGGAGCTGGAGCGGGAGGAGCTGAGAGAGGAGATCTCAAAGCTGACGAAGGATAGGGACATGACTACCCACACTCTGGCGGATTTGCGGGCCGCCATCTCTGACAAGACCAAGCTGCTCTCCGAGGCCAATGATTCCATCGATGATCTGAAGCTGAAGCTGGACACCTTGGAAGGGGCACTTTCGGAGGCCAGGGCCCGCGAGGAGACCCTGAACAAGGCCCTTGAGGACGAGAGGCAGCTGCTGCAGAGTGCCGCCGCTGCCCACAATGACTATGTGGACAACACGGGGCTCTGGACCAGTCACCTCATCGACGTTGCAGAGAGGCTCACCATGCAGCTAGCCGTCATGGGCATGCCGGACTTCAGGTACTCCCAGGAGGCGAGCATAAGCCCCAGTGCCAGGCTGACCTTGTTCTTCGAGTGCGTCCTCGATGCCCTGGAGCAGCTCCGCTCCAGTCGAGCAACTTATCTGGCCAATGAGGCTCGGAAGCTTTGCCGGGGCGCCCTGACCAAGGTGCTCACCAAGGTGGCGTTCTGGAACCCCAGCGTTGACTTCGCCAACGCGCTTGAGAGTTTGCCGAAGGATGCGGACCTCAGGGCACTCGAAAAGCATATCCAGCCCATCATTAGCTGCGTTGACGGAGTCAAGAGGTTGGAAGGCCAGCGCCGGGACTAGCCACCTCGCTTCTCATTGCCGCTGCGAGTTCATGCCCAAGACAATTTTATCTTAAGTTAGAACCGCGGCAACCACTGATGTAATATAACTTTGCAATATTTTGAAATAGTGCATGCTATCTTCCTGTTTGATCTTTCTTTGTATGTACACACCCTACGCTTAGTTGGATCGGTTTGCCGGCGCGTAAACCCGTGTCGCAGCGCTTTAAGGAACGGATCCTTAGCAGCCTGCTGGGGGCGCTTGCTGTCGGGCAAGCCACCTTGCCATTCTTGGCGCAGCCGCTTGGACTGTTGAGCAGACTCGAAACAGAACAAGGGCGTTGCCAATAGCGGAAGGGTTCCTCTGCGCACAGTTTTTTCATACAAGGAACAAAATCTTTCGAGGAAGATAACCCTATAAAAAGGAAATTGCTCAAAGTTTTGCGTGACTTAGCTTTTCATCGCCACGCGGATCATTGTTGCGGCTGTAGACGACGCCACTCGCCTGGCCGCTAGCCCCAGAGTGATGGGGATGATTTTGACCTCCTCCGCTGCCAGTGTCTGCCCTGTCGCTCGTCCGCGCCGGCGCGGATGGTCCGGCTCCAAACGAGGTGACCGCTTGGGCCTTCTTCTTCTTCGGAGCCACGGTGATCAAGGAAAATAATGTGCTGACTGCTAGATCAAGTTTGCATAACCTAACGCCCCCTGCCTGGCGCACCAAAGATGTCGGTGGAAACGACACCTATGGGATCGCGTGGACCCCTTTACGGTTCGGCAGGGATGAGGAGTGCGCAAAGAGTAGATCTAACGATCAACATGATGGATTTTTACCCAGGTTCGGGCCGCTGAGAAGCGTAAAACCCTAGTCCTGCTTGTCTGTGTTTATCTTGTGTTCTTCTGCTCTTGGACTAGCTACTATGCGTGTCCAGTCCAAAAAGTCTGAATCCTTCCACAGTACGCCTCGGGCCTCCTTTTATATGTCAAAGGGGTCGCCACAGTGGCACACAGGAGGTGGAAAGTATCTACAGTGTACAAGTTTATCACCTGACATCATAGGACAAGCGCATTTAATGCGCTGCCTATGTGCCCTCTTGCTTTATCGGGGACGGCAACAGAGCCTGTCCCGTCCGTCGCCGCCTCGCCTTGCTTCGACGCGCGTCCAAGCTGACGAGGCATGCAGCGCCATGCTGGCTGGCTGCTGTGCTGGTGCGGTGACAGGGCCTTCACGAAGATCTGCCTGCCACCACGTAGGTGCTTGGCTAGTTGGCTTAGGAGCTGCATGCTGCCACTTAGGTGCTCGCCTAGTTGGCGGGCTGGTCGTCGCATCGGAACGGCCGTGGGGCAGCGAAACATTGGCAGGTGCGGGCCTGGCCGCGGCCCCGCTGATGCTCCCGGCAAGGGTCTTGCCGGGGTCTCGCCTCCGTCCCCGGCAAGGATCTTGCCGGGGGTCTTGTGGCTGTCCCCGGCAAGGATCTTGCCGGGGGTCTTGTGGCCGTCCCCGGCAGGATCTTGCCAGGGGTCTTGTGGCCATCCCCGGCAAGGATCTTGCCGGGGGTCTCCATCTTCTGGTCCTTATCTAGACTCGCAGGCCTTTGGTCTTCACAAAGATCTGCATGCCACCACGCAGGCGCCCCTGAGTCTTGGTTTCGGCGTTGTCGATGGTGTCAGAACTCTCGGGCTCATGGGTGGCGGCCTTGCTAGTGTGGGGCAGGCCGTCCCAGCAAGGCTCTTGCCGGGGTTACGTAGCCCCCCCCCCGGCAAGGGTGTTCCCCTGGGGGGGAGAAGTCCATCCTGCCCCTTTGCTCTTCATGCCTCTGGCTTGAGTGCTGCCTTGGCAGTCTCATACCATTCCTTCCTCTGCCCCGCCGAGCATAGCCGCAGGTGTGGCTACGACTGCCCGTGCACAAGTAAAGGGGTACAAAAAGGCCCCTACTTTTGTACACCGACAACCACCTCAGCAAAAAAATCTTTTTTTAACAAAATAATCCTGTGATTTTAATCTCTGTAGTGGCTCCTCTTGGTCTTCTAAACCGACGAAACAGCCCATCTATTAATAGGAGCCGAGACGCCTCCTAATCTTCTCCCATGATTACTCTTCCCACCAATCTATCCCACGGTCCTGTTTGCATCTTTCCCACTACCGTGACCATCCCTTGGCCTTACGAATCCATGCATCTAAATTCACCTCTTTGCTGGTCCCGATGATTGGCGTTGCATCTACCTTGGAGACCCCCGCCACCATAGGATTTGACATCGAGGAGCTGCGACGTCCCTGCCATCGATTGACTCAGATGGCGAGAGCTGTGCCAATACCATGTGCCACCTAGCTCCACCGCCCTTTCCCTAGCTATACTATCTTCAAATCTGTGTAGACCCCTCCCATGTAAAGGTAACTGATGCAATTGCTTTATCTTCGTTCCCATCGTCACCACAAATACGAGCACATGCCTGACGCCCTTGCTGGAGATTCGCTAGGTTTCGCCGTCTGGATGTATCAGTTATTGACACACATATACTACTGGTTCAAAGCGTGTTATCTGGGACACATCTGCAGCCTCTTCCTCACAGCGTCTGTTGATTAAGCACCCGCCCATCCATTTTTTACAAGTTTGCGTGGGTTTGCTGTCTTGGAAAAATTCATGCCTTGGACGATGCAAAGCTCAATTATAGAATTGTATCTGACATGGAGGAGCTTGATACGCTGATTGTTTGGAGATTTTGCTCCTATATTTTACATGCCCCGATATGGAATTTAATCTCATTTCCGCCCCTTTAGTTTCTACATTTTTTACTCTATGTCGACAAGGTATTCAATCACAATCCAAGTAGGTCGCGGGTCTGTTTGTTTTTGTAGAAATTTTTAATCTATGTCGATCATTGATGATAGAGGCAAAGGTGTCCCGTCTTTCGATGAGATGGTGGCTATCATTTTGGTGGAGTAGACTTTGACGATCTAACTACGAACGTGCGAGGACGTCGCGCCTTAGCAATCGCTAAACCAACTCCGAGAGGTTATTGACCACGCCGGAGCACGATCAACCTGACCACGAGGGTCTATTTCCTGCAAGCAAACGAAGAACAAGCAAGAAACTAAGATTTGCAATCTGATATTGCGAATACAAGATGAAAGCTTTATTGATCAAGGTGGGGTTCTGTGACGTCTTGGTCTGGTCATTGAACACAAACGAAGTACACGAAGTTGCAGCTATGGTGAACTTTTAATCTAAACAAAACCCAAAGTCTAAACGGTGCCCTAAGGGTTGTATATATGGAGGAAGAGGGGGGAATTTCGTGGCCCTTGAAGGAGGGGTCCGAAACCAACCCTATCTCTTGTTTCCCCACACATACGAACTCTAAAAATAGCCTATACTCAAGTATATCGAAATTACATGGGCCTGGCCCAATAATAAGGTGACACAGCACCTATAATAGCCTCTGGACGAAATTTATGAAGTGGCATCTTGTATATTTCGTCCAAGGCTTCATGCACTCATTATGGTGGCTTCAAAGTCCTGAAATCATCACTTGTAACTCCGCTCTTGTTCCCCTTGCGCATGCCATCATCTCCATGCTTGAACTTGCTCCAAGGTTCATCTTTCTTGTCCAAGCTAGGCCCTTCATTTGTAAGCAAAACAAATGTGTCCAATTTAGGCAGCATCATATTCTCATGACAATTAGAATCGTTACCAAGAAACGAAAGTACCTGATAATTCAATTGGCGTGCGCGAGCTCTAGTAATTGGTCCCGTATGTATAGCAGCAGGGGTTGTGGGTGTAACAACGGTATTGATGTCCTCATCATCCTCCCCTTCTTGAAATGAAGTCGTCCTCGACGGAAGCTCATCTTCCTCACCCAAATAAGGCTTCAAATCTGCAATGTTAAAAGTGGGACTAACCCCAAAATCTGCAGGCAGCTCAAGTTAATATGCATTATCATTTATTTTCTCTAACACCTTAAAAGGACCATCAGCACGTGGCATTAGCTTTGATTTTCGCAAATCAGGAAATCTATCCTTACGTAAATGTAACCAAACAAGATCTCCAGGTGCAAACACAACCTGTTTTCTACCCTTATCTCCAGCAAGTTTATATTTAGCATTCATACGCTCAATGTTCTCCTTAGTTAACTCATGCATTTTTAGGACCAATTCAGCACGTTGCTTAGCATCAAAATTAACATTCTCCAAAGATGGAAGAGGCAACAAATCAATAGGTGCACGAGGTAGGAAACCATACACAATTTCAAAAGGGCACATCTTAGTAGTAGAATGCAGCGAACAATTATAAGTAAATTCAATATGAGGCAAGCATTCTTCCCACATTTTCTTGTTATTCTTCAAAACAGCCCTAAGCATAGTAGACAATGTTCTATTGACTACTTCAGTTTGTCCATCAGTTTGGGGGTGACAAGTAGTACTAAAAAGCAGTTTAGTCCCCAACTTAGCCCATAAACATCTCCAAAAGTGGCTAAGAAATTTAGTATCACGATCTGAAACAATAGTATTTGGCACACCATGCAAGTGAATAATTTCACGAAAGAACAAATCAGCAACACTAATAGCATCATCGCTTTTATGACATGGTATAAAGTGTGCCATTTTCGAGAATCTATCCATGACAACAAATATGCTATCCCTCCCCTTCTTTGTTCGAGGTAAACCTAAAACGAAGTCCATAGATATATCCTCCCAAGGAACACTAGGTACAGGCAAAGGCATATATAAACCATGAGGATTGAGTCGTGACTTAGCTTTTTGACATGTAGTGCAGCGAGCAACAAAACGCTCAACATCCCGTCTCATCTTTGGCCAAAAGAAATGTGTAGCAAGTACGTCCTTCATCTTCTTCATGCCAAAGTGTCCCATTAATCCTCCTTCATGCGCCTCCTGCAACAACAAAAGACGAACGGAGCTAGCTGGAATGCATAGCTTGTTTGCACGGAACACAAATCAATCATTAACGACAAACTTGTTCCATGTTCTTCCTTCTTTACAATTCTGCATTACATCTTTAAAATCAGCATCATGCACATATTGATCTTTGATGGTCTCCAAGCCAAATATTTTGAAGTCAAGTTGTGAAAGTATAGTATAGTGATGAGACAATGCATCAGCAATAACATTTTCTTTACCCTTCTTGTGTTTAATGACATAAGGGAAAGTCTCAATGAATTCAACCCATTTAGCATGTCTACGATTCAGTTTAGCTTGACTTTTAATATGTTTCAAAGATTCATGATCAGAATGTATAACAAATTCTTTGGGCCATAAATAATGTTGCCATGTCTCTAAAGTCCGAACAAGAGCATATAATTCTTTATCATAAGTAGAATAATTCAGACTGGGCCCACTCAATTTTTCAGAAAAGTATGCAACAGGTTTTCCATCTTGTAATAACACACCTCCTAATCCAATTCCACTAGCATCACATTCAAGCTCAAAAGTCTTATTAAAATCTGGAAGTTGGAGTAAAGGAGCATGTGTCAACTTATCTTTCAACACCGTGAAGGCTTCTTCCTGTGCGGTACCCCAAACAAAAGGCACATCCTTCTTTGTAAGCTCGTTAAGATGTGCAGCAATGGTGCTGAAATCTCTCACAAAACGCCTATAGAAACCAGCGAGGCCAAGGAAACTCCGCACTTGTGTGACCATTTTGGGCTGCGGCCAACTCTCAATAGCTTCAATCTTGGCTTTATCAACTTCAATTCCCTGTGGAGTAACAACATAGCCAAGAAAAGATACTCGGTCGGTGCAAAAGGTGCACTTCCCAAGGTTACCAAACAAATGTGCATCACGTAGAGCAATAAAAACAGCACGTAAATGTTCCAAATGTTCTTCCAAAGATTTGCTATAAATCAATATATCATCAAAATAGACAACCACAAATCGTCCAATGAAAGCACGTAAAACTTCGTTCATTAATCTCATGAAAGTACTAGGTGCATTAGTTAACCCAAAAGGCATGATTAACCACTCATATAAACCAAACTTAGTTTTAAATGCCATTTTCCATTCATCTCCCAATTTCATACGAATTTGATAGTATCCACTACGCAAATCAACTTTGGAGAATATTGTAGAGCCACTTAATTCATCAAGCATATCATCTAGCCTAGGAATAGGATGATGATAACGAATAGTTATATTATTAATGCCTCTACAATCAACACACATACGCGACGTACCATCCTTTTTTGGCACTAGTATAATAGGAACGGCACAAGGACTAAGAGATTCGCGTATATAACCTTTGTCGAGTAGCTCCTGTACTTGACGCATAATCTCCTTCGTCTCCTCTGGATTGGTACGGTATGGCGCACGGTTTGGCAGCGAAGCACCGGAAATTAAGTCAATCTGATGCTCAATCCCTCGAATAGGTGGCAATCCCGGTGGCACGTCTTGTGGAAAGACATCAGCGAACTCCTGCAAAATGTTAGTGACAGCAGGAGACAAAGAGGAAGGCACGTCCTCGAATAAAAATAATGCCTCTTTGCACACAAAAGCATAGCAAACAGATTTGCTGAAATCTAGATCATCAATATCAGATTTGGTGGCAAGTAAACATCCACTTTTCAATTTAATTTCAGAAGCAACATGAGATGATGGTTTGTTATTAGGCTTCATTTGTTGCTCAAATTCTTTTGCCACAATCTGATTTTCACTCTTATTTTGCTCCTGTTTTGCTTTATTAGCTCGATTAATATCATCTTTGAAAATAGAATCAGGAGTCATAGGAAGCAAAGTAATATGTTTATCCTTATGAACAAGAGTATACTAATTGTTTCTACCATGGTGTACAGAATTTTTATCGAATTGCCATGGTCTACCAAGTAATAAGAAACATGCTTGCATGGGTACCACATCACAATCAACATAATCAACATATGTAGCGATACTAAAATGCACACAAACAGTACGTGTTACCTTAACCTTGCCGCTGTTGTTGAACCATTGGATGTAGTAAGGATGTGGATGTGGTCTTGTGGTGAGAGATAGCTTCTCCACCATCTCCATGCTAGCCAAGTTGTTGCAGCTCCCTCCATCTATGATGACGAGAACAGAACGTTCCTTCACAACTCCCTTTGTGTGGAACAAATTATGCCTCTGATTTTGCTCAGCTTGTGTGACCTGCACACTCAAAACACATTGAGCAACTAAACATTCATACCTGTCAGTGTCTTCAGGAGCCATATATTGTGTCTCATGTTCAGAATCATCTCCACCATGTTCTTCACGTGTAATTTAGAGCCAAAGTCTCCTCATCATAGTCACTAGCAGAGTCGTACCCACCATCCTCAGTAGCAATCATCACACGCTTAGATGGGCATTCTCTAGCATAATGACCTCCACCCTTGCAACGGCGACAAATAATATCATGTGTTTGCCCTGTTGATGCCATGGATGAAGAAGAGCTCTGTGCAGGCCCGGAAGGTGTGCTCTTCGCAGATAGTGGTGGTTGTGCCTGCTTTCTTGTATCATGGCTGGAGGTGGCAGCTGACGGAGGTGCCGGTGCAGCAGAACGTGTGGAAGTAGAGGATGCACGCGGTGTCCATGATGAAGTTCGACCTGCAGAAAAAGTTAGTCCGTGCCAATGCATGTCGATCCTGCACTTCACGTTCAGCTTTGCAAGCAAGATGGAATAAACGAGTGATATTGTTATACTCCTTATACTCTAAAATGGTCTGAATCTCTTTATTTAAACCACCCATAAAACGTGCAAGCATAGCTTCATTCTCCTCAATAATACCACATCTAATCATGCCAGTTTGTAATTCCTGATAATATTCTTCTACAGAATTTTTTCCTTGTCTTAAAGGCTGCAATTTTTGAAGTAATTCACGTTGATAATATGGTGGAACCCAACGAGTACGCATAGCAGTTTTCAAAGCAGCCCAAGTAGCTGGAATAGGATATAATCTACAATGTTCAGACCACCAAACACATGCAAAACTAGTGAAAGCACAAACAGTAGCAGCAACACGTCGTTCCTTGGGATATTGTAAACATGTAAAACGTTGTTCAGTTTCTAACTCCCAAGTAAGATATATATCAGGAACATATCTACCCTCGAATGGTGGAATATTCAATTTTAATTTAGGAAGATGGTCATGATCTCGTACCTGAGGTGGTGGTGCAGGCCTACCATTGCGATTATTTGTGTGTGGACGACCTGGTGCTGGTGGTTGCACGTAGTTATGATTTTGATCAACCTCATCCTCATAATCGCCCGCGTAATGGTCCTCTTCCTCGGCACCAGCAGCAGCAGGAGCAGGAGCCAAAGAAGCATCAACTGTAGGTACAGCAGCACCAGAAGTTTGGCCATCCTCAAGAGGAACACGCTTCGCTCATCCAAACTGATTTGGAAGGGGGCGTTGTTGTTGTCGTTGCAGAGGTGCGACAGGTGCAGCCGGTGGTGGTTGGGGAAGACGCGTGAGCAATTCATTAAACTTGTTATCCAGCTTTGTCTCGAACGACTTCTCTATGCCATCTATCTTCTCCATGGCCTCTTCAAATCTATTTAGCACATCTCCCACCTGGCCACTCATCATTTGCTGAAATTTATCATGCAACTCCTTGTTCGTCATGTTCTCCCAGTCAATCTCGTTGGCCTGTGATCCTGCCATGGTTAGCAGCAATAGAAACACACAAGAATATTATCCTACAGACTACTAGAAAGTGGTGGTGGTGGGGTGTCACAAATCCGTCAAGCAAATCTCAAATTCTTACCAGTTCTTACCCAGCACCAGGTGGTGATCAGCAACCTTTGTAGTCAAAACTCTCAAATCTTGGATAGAGTGATTGCCAGGTGGTGTCAAACGCACGATGTAGATGTATGTGGAGCTGGGAAGGCTTATGATATGGTAGCAAAAAGGGTCAGCAATAATCAATTCAGAGATGCAATGTTGAATAAACGTTCAACGACGGTACTGTGCTGGTCCTAGGCTAGACCGTGCTAGAGACGCGAGCCTAGAACACTAACAAAATCACGGCGCTGCACGTAAACAAGGGAGGAGCACACTCTGAATTTTTTTCTTTTTTTATCACTTTTTTTGCACTTTTTTCCTCTTTTTTTTTGCTCCGCAATAATTTTTTTCGAAAAAGTCTACAAATGGTCTAAAAACTGCCTAGCCAGAATTTTCCAGACTTAGTTTTTTTTTTGGAACTGGAACTATTTTTCTTCTACGGGTGGCACAAAAGTTGGGGAATCCGACTTGTTCACAACTCGTAGTATCGCGTGATCTGGAACTCGAAAAATAAAGGAACAAATACTGGACCCGGACTAGGACTGATGGCGGAGATGAATCTGGTGGAACTCGGACTGGTGATGGTATATGACGGTAGTATATGTGGACTCGGATTGGTGGTGGTATATGGACTCGGATCGGTGGTGGTATATGGACTCGGATTGGTGGTGGTATATGGACTCGGAGCGGTGGTGGTATATGGACTCGGAGCGGTGGTGGTATATGGACTCAGAGAAATAGCAGATAAGCGGTGGTGGTATATGGTAGGGGCGATGATGATGGTGCGGCGGCGGCGTGACAACTTGTGAACAGAACTCGAAACTCTAAAGAACTAGACGCTAAGACCAGCAACTTGACACGATGATGCAACCGCAAATTCAACAAAGCAAATACAGAAAAGATTATGCAATGGCTCAGATTGGTTTGGATATGATGAACTAACCCTATTTTTTTTTGGCTTTTTCCTGGACTGTAGGTATGAAGAACAGACTCGATCTAAACTACGAAAAACTGTAAAATCTCACCGAGCAACCTGGAAATTTGATACCACTTGATAGAGGCAAAGGTGTCCCGTCTTTCGATGAGATGGTGGCTATCGTTTTTGGTGGAGTAGACTTTGACGATCCGACTACGAACGTGCGAGGACGTCGCGCCTTAGCAATCGCTAAACCAACTCCGAGAGGTTATTGACCACGCCGGAGCACGATCAACCTGACCACAAGGGTCTATTTCCTGCAAGCAAACGAAGAACAAGCAAGAAACTAAGATTTGCAATCTGGATATTGCGAATATAAGATGAAAGCTTTATTGATCAAGGTGGGGTTCTGTGACGTCTTGGTCTGGTCGTTGAACACAAACAAAGTACGCGAAGTTGCAGCTATGGCGAACTTTTAATCTAAACAAAACCCAAAGTCTAAACAGTGCCCTAAGGGCTGTATATATGGAGGAAGAGGGGGGAATTTCGTGGCCCTTGAAGGAGGGGTCCGAAACCAACCCTATCTCTTGTTTCCCCACACATACGGACTCTAAAAACAGCCTATACTCAAGTATATCGAAATTACATGGGCCTGGCCCAATAATAAGGTGACGCAGCACCTATAATCGCCTCTGGACGAAATTTATGAAGTGGCATCTTGTATATTTTGTCCAGGGCTTCATGCACTCATTATGGTGGCTTCAAAGTCCTGAAATCATCACTTGTAACTCCGTTCTTGTTCCCCTTGCGCATGCCATCATCTCCATGCTTGAACTTGCTCCAAGGTTCATCTTTCTTGTCCAAGCTAGGCCCTTCATTTGTAAGCAAAACAAATGTACCCAATTTAGGTAGCATCATATTCTCATGACAATTAGAATCGTTACCAAGAAACGAAAGTACCTGGTAATTCAATTAGCGTGCTCGAGCTCTAGTAATTGGTCCCGTATGTATAGCAGCAGGGGTTGTGGTTGTAACAACGGTATTGATGTCCTCATCAATTGACCATCCCCTCTACTGCGTTTACAGGTCGCGGTGTCCTAGGCTCCTAGCAAATGATCCACGGAATGGGAATGCGTCATAGATTCACAGCAAGTAACGGTTTGCCCTGATAGTATCCTAGAGAGCATATAGAATGAATAGACATCTACTAGAGCATGGTCTATTGTCTATCTCTCTCTTCTTACGAAGTTGTAAGTTTTTACATGGAAAATATGAACAATCTGTGTTGATTTGCGAATTATATATCAGCATATGTTGACGTAGTTTTCAATCAAATTATACAATCTTTATCTTACTTTTGCATATGTGTACCAATTGATTTTTTGTAATGAACTGATTTGGTAAATTTTGGTAATTGTCTTTGCAGCAAACAGTTTGTTGTGATGCTTACCATTTTCTTGGCAACTCAAACATCGTGTTCTGAAGTTCAACTCATGTGCTACCACTAATGTTATCCCATGTAAAAAATAGAGTTAATTGTCCATAGCTAAACAATGAACTGATTCACTTTTCTCTAGATCTGAGAACCATCCAACATAACATCAAATCCATTGAGAACTCTCATAACAAGACCTTTACGACATAGATGTTGTAGTGATAGTAAATGTCATTATTGATCACTATAAAGTTGCATCTACTTATTTGTGTTTGCAATATTTCAACAAGATTTTTGCATGCAGAGATGCAAATCAATGGACCACAAGAAACATATGCATCACTACATCAGAAATTACAATTTGCATGTAGCTTTTTTATTTTACTAATCATGCATGCCTCCTTACATTTTTGTAGTCGACAAGGAAACAACTAAGCTACAAGCACTTGACACGACACATAGACCAGACCATAAAATTTAAACTATTTTCTTAGTGTTTTCATAAACGTACATTTACATTATCTCATAGACAGTTTTGTTATCGGTCAGTATATGGGTGTAATAAATTTTATAACTAGCTATCATAGTGGTCCGTTAGCATAACCGCACTCCATCAGTGTGTCTATGGTTCTATTTCTTTCCAATATATGATCACATCTACGATTCAACTTTGTAGTTTTAATTACATCATGTGCTTATGAAGTCCCGCAGCAACGCGTGGGGTATCATCTAGTTCAAAGAGTTCATACCACCAACATTGCAATCATGCTCTTCATTCAAAGATTTTTTGTCGAACATTTTATAGAATTCTTCTTCTATCAATTGAGCACAAGTTTCATTTCCATCATTTTCACGAAAGACATTATAAAGATGAATAATATGATGCAACCTCAATTCCATTTTTTTGTAGTTTCCTTTTTATAAACCAAACTAGTGATAAAACAAGAAATTAAAAGATTCAATTGCAAGATCTAAAGATATACCTTCATGCACTCACCTCCCCAGCAACGGCGCCAGAAAAGAGCTTGATTGACGGGGTGTGAGTGCCGCTTACCTAACCTCCCCGGCAACGGCGCCAGAAAAAAGCTTGATGTCTACTACGCAACTTGTTCTCGTAGACTTGTGTTGGGCCTCAAAGCACAGAGTTTTGTAGGACAATAGCAATTTTCCCTCAAGTGGATGACCTAAGGTTTATCAATCCGTGGGAGGTGTAGGATGAAGATGGTCTCTCTCAAACAACCCTGCAACCAAATAATAAAAAGTCTCTTGTGTCCCCAACACACCCAATACAATGGTAAATTGTATAGGTGCACTAGTTCGGCGAAGAGATGATGATAAAAGTGTAGTAATGATAGTATATATTGATTTTTGTAATAGGAACAATAAAAACAGCAAGGTATCAATTGATAAAACGGAGCACAAACGGTATTGCAATGCTTGAAAATGAGGCCTAGGGTCCGTACTTTCGCTAGTGCAATCTCTCAACAATGCTAATCTAATTGGATCACATAACAATCCATCAACGTGCGATGAAGAATCACTCCAAAGTTCTTATCTAGCGGAGAACATAAGAAGAAATTGTTTGTAGCTATTCTTTCCGATCGATCTATCCAAGAGTTTGTACTAAAATAACACCAAGTTATTCTTTCCAATCGATCTATCAAGAGTTCGTACTAAAATAACACCAAGTTATTCTTTTCGATCGATCTATCAAGAGTTCGTACTAGAATAACACCAAAGCAAATTCAGATTCATAATACTTAATCCAACACAAAGAATCTCAAAGAGTGCCCCAAGATTTCTACTAGAGAAACAAAGACAAGAACGTGCATCAACCCCTATGCATAGATTACCCCAATGTCACCTCGGGAATCCGCGAGTTGAGTGCCAAAACATATATCAAGTGAATCAATATGATACCCCATTGTCACCACGGGTATTCATAGCAAGACATACATCAAGTGTTCTCAAATCCATAAAAGTATTCAATCCGATAAAATGAAATCTCAAAGGGAAAACTCAATTCACAACAAGATAGAGAGGGGAAAACACCATATGATCCGACTATATTAACAAAGCCCGCGATACATCAAGATTGTGACATCTCAAGAACACGAGAGAGAGAGAGAGAGAGATTAAACACATAGCTACTGGTACAAACCCTCAGCCCCGAGGGTGGACTACTCCCTCCTCATCATGGTGGCCGCCAGGATGATGAAGATGGCCACCGATGATGATTTCCCCCTCCGACGGAGTGCTGGAATGGGGTCTAGATTGGTTTTTCGTGGCTACAGAGGCTTGCGGCGGTGGAACTTCTGATCTAGGGTTACCCCCAGGGTTTTTGGAATATTTGGGAATTTATAGGGCGAAGAGGCGGTGCGGGAGGCCACCGAGGTGGGCACAACCCACCAGGGCACGCCTGGGCCCCCAAGCGCGCCCAGGTGGGTTGTGCCCCCCTCTGGTACTTCCTTGGCCCAACTTGTGTCTTCTGGTCCAGAAAAAATCACCAAAAAGTTTCGCTGTGTTTGGACTCTGTTTGGTATTGATTTTCTGCGAAGTAAAAAAAAGCAAAAAATAGCAACTTGCACTGGGCACTATGTCAATAGGTTAGTCCCAAAAAATGATATAAAGTTGTTATAAAATGATTATAAAACATCCAAGATTGATAATATAATAGCATGGAACAATCAAAAATTATAGATACGTTGGAGACGTAACAATTGATCCCACAAAGAATTGTTACAGGTTATAGAATGGTAATTGATTTTCGCAAATTAAACAAAGCTACTAGAAATATCATTACCCTCTACCTTTTATTGATCAAATGCTAGAAAGACTGTCCAAACATACACACTTCTGCTTTCTAGATGGCTATTCTGGTTTTTCTCAAATACCTGTGTCAAAAGAGGACCAAGAAAAGACCACTTTTAATTGCCCTTTTGGTACTTTTGCTTATAGACGTATGCCTTTTGGTTTATGCAATGCACCTGCTACCTTTCAAAGATGTATGACTGCTATATTCTCTGACTTTTGTGAAAAGATTGTTGAGGTTTTCATGGATGATTTCTCCGTTTACGGAACTTCTTTTGATGATTGCTTAAGCAACCTTGATCGAGTTTTGCAGAGATGTGAAGAAACTAATATTGTCTTGAATTGGGAGAAGTGCCACTTTATGGTTAATGAAGGTATTGTCTTGGGGCATAAAATTTCTGAAAGAGGTGTTGAAGTTGATAAAGCTAAAGTAGATGCGATTGAAAAGATGTCGTGTCCTAAAGATATCAAAGGTATAAGAAGTTTCCTTGGTCATGCTGGTTTCTATAGGAGGTTTATTAAAGACTTCTCTAAAATTTCTAGGCCTCTCACTAATCTCTTGCAAAAAGATGTTCCTTTTGTTTTTTATGATGATTGTGTAGAAGCATTTGAAATACTTAAGAAAGCCTTGATTTGTGCACCTATTGTTCAATCACCTGATTGGAATTTACCCTTTGAAATTATGTGTGATGCTAGTGATTATGCTGTTGGTGCTGTTCTAGGACAAAGAGTTGATAAGAAATTTAATGTTATTCATTATGCTAGTAAAACTCTAGACAGTGCCCAGAGAAATTATGCTACTACTGAAAAAGAATTTTTAGCCGTTGTTTTTGCTTGTGACAAGTTCAGATCTTATATTGTTGATTCCAAAGTAACTGTTCACACTGATCATGCTGCTATTAAATACCTTATGGAAAAGAAAAATGCTAAACCTAGACTTATTAGATGGGTTCTCTTACTGCAAGAATTTGATTTGCATATTAATGATAGAAAGGGAGCTGAGAACCCCGTTACAGACAACTTGTCTAGGTTGGAAAATGTTCTTGATGACCCACTACCTATTGATGATAGCTTTCCTGATGAGCAATTAGCTATCATAAATGCTTCTTGTAATACTCCATGGTATGCTGATTATGCTAATTACATTGTTGCTAAATTTATACCACCTAGTTTCACATACCAGCAAAAGAAAAAGTTTTTCTATGATTTAAGACATTACTTTTGGGTTGACCCACATCTTTATAAAGAAGGAGTAGATGGTGTTATTAGACGTTGTGTACCTGAGCATGAACAGGAACATATCCTACGCAAGTGCCACTCCGAAGCTTACGGAGGACACCATGCTGGAGATAGAACTGCGCACAAGGTATTGCAATCTGGTTTTTATTTGCCTACTCTCTTCAAGGATGCCCATAAGTTTGTCTTGTCTTGTGATGAATGTCAGAGAATTGGCAATATTAGTAGATGTCGGGAAATGCCTATGAATTATTCACTTGTTATTGAACCATTTGATGTTTGGGGTTTTGATTATATGGGACCTTTTCCTTCCTCTAATGGGTATACACATATTTTAATTGTTGTTGATTACGTTACTAAGTGGGTAGAAGCTATTCCAACTAGTAGTGCTGATCATAACACTTCTATTAAGATGCTTAAAGAAGTTATTTTTCCGAGGTTTGGAGTCCCTAGATACTTGATGACTGATGGTGGTTCACATTTTATTCATGGTGCTTTTCGTAAAAGGCTTGCTAAATATGATGTCAACCATAGAATTGCATGTCCATATCACCCTCAGTCTAGTGGTCAAGTAGAATTGAGCAATAGAGAAATTAAATTGATTTTGCAAAAGACTGTTAATAGATCTAGAAAGAATTGGTCTAAGAAACTTGATGATGCATTACGGGCTTATAGAACTGCTTATAAAAACCCTATGGGTATGTCTCCGTATAAAATGGTTTATGGAAAAGCATGTCACTTACCTCTTGAACTAGAACATAAAGCTTATTGGGCAATCCAAGAGCTCAACTATGATTTCAAACTTGCCGGTGAGAAGAGGTTATTTGACATAAGCTCGCTTGATGAATCGAGAACCTAAGCCTATGAGAATGCCAAGTTGTTTAAAGAAAAAGTTAAAAGATGGCATGACAAAAGGATACAAAAGCGCGAGTTTAATGTAGGTGATCATGTTTTGCTATACAACTCTCGTTTAAGATTTTTTGCAGGAAAGCTTCTCTCCAAATGGGAAGGTCCTTACATTATCCAGGAGGTTTATCATTCCGGTGCCATCAAGATCAACAATGCCGAAGGCACTAACCCGAAGGTGGTAAACGGTCAAAGAATCAAACATTATATTTCAGGTACTCCCATAAATGTCGAGATGAATATTATTAATACCGTAACACCGGAGGAGTACATAAGGGATACTTTCCAGAATGTTTCAGACTCCGAAAAGGAATAGGTATGTGGTACGTTAAGTAAACCGACTCCAAAACTGTTCTAATGGCAATTTTTCTCCGTTTTGGAATATTTAAAAATTTAGGAAAATTAAAAGTAGTCCGAAAAGTGCACGAGGAAGCGGCAAGGCAGGAGGGCGTGCCCTACCCCCCTGGGCGCGCCCCTGTACCTTGCCGCCACCTCGTGTGCCCTCCGGACTCTGTTTTCTTGCACAATACATCTTTTGGTCGGTAAAAATTCATTATATAATCTCCTGAAGGTTTTGACCACCGTACCATGGCAAAATCCCCTGTTTTCGCTTTGGGTTGTTTTCTGCCAGAGTTTTCAAGGCCAGGCATCATGTCGTCCTCCTCCTCCAATAACACGGACGGTGATGCTTGGTTGATGTAGATGGAACTTAGAAGGGAAGATGCCGAGGGAGCCACGATGGAGGAGGATGAAGGAGATTCGCTTGAGGAACAGCCTCCAGCACCGGAGAGAGGTACTCTGGCGGGCATCTCCACTATTCCAAATCCCCATCAAGCAATAGGTACTACAAACAACCATGAAGACCAAGAAAAGGGCTTCCCCCTAGGAGGCCCTTACACATGTTACATCGGAACAACTTTCATAATTTGGTTCATAATTACGGAGTGGAGAACATCCCTCATACGCATATACCCTCCAATTGGGACATATCCCATCCAAGTGAAAGCAATGTAGGAAAAGGTTCTTGGTGGCCTGAAAATAAGCATCTTTTGGAGGAAATCCAGAAGAATGCAAATATGCTCCAACGTGTGCTACAAGAATTACAAGTCCTGAAAGGTGCCTTAATAAAGCTGACGGATACATCAACAACTCCATCATCACCACCTCCAAAGAAAGAGATCTAAACACATGGGTATGGGCACTCCCCTTGGCAACTGCCAAGCTTGGGGGAGATGCCCCGGTATCGTATCACCATCACACCTTTACTTTTATAGTTTTTCTTAGTTCGATCCTTTTAGTTATATCTTGATCTAGTAGAATAAAGTTTTAGTATGATCTAGCTTTGAGTTTTGTTTCGAGATCTATCTATGTAATCGAGTCCGTGAGTTATATATAATAAAGAGTAGTTTTGAGTTGAGCGCTTCGCTTTCTTGCTATGATCTTGAGGGAATAAAATAAACGAACGAATAAAAAGAAATAAAAAGATGATATAATGATCTTATGGAGAGTGATGACTTCACATATAAAGAGTATGATGAATAAAAGTTGTTGAGAGTTGACAAACATAGTTTTGGTCATTGTTGCAATTAATAGGAAGTAATAAAGAAAGAGAGGTTTCACATATAAATATACTATCTTGGACATCTTTTGTAATTGTGAGCACTCATTAAAATATGACATGCTAAAAAGTTGATGTTGGACAAGGAAGACAACATAATGGGTTATGTTCTCTTATATCTAAATAAAAGTTATATTGTCATGGATCCTCCAACATGTTGAGGTTGTTTTTCCCTCTTATGCTAGCCAAATACTTTGCACCAAGTAGAGATACTACTTGTGCATCCAAATATCCCTTAAACCAGTTTTGCCATGAGAGTCCACCATACCTACCTATGGATTGAGTAAGATCCTTCAAGTAAGTTGTCATCGGTGCAAGCAATAAAAATTGCTCTCTAAATATGTATGATCTATTAGTGTGAAGAAAATAAGCTTTATACGAACTTGTGATATGGAAGAAATAAAAGCGACAGACTGCATAATAAAGTTCTTTAGCACAAGCGGCAATATAAAGTGACGTTCTTTTGCATTAAGATTTTGTGCATCCAACCATAAAAGCGCATGATAACCTCTGCTTCCCTGTGCGAAGGGCCTATCTTTTACTTTTATCTTCTACCCTTATATAAGAGTCATGGTGATCTTCACCTTTCCTTTTTACACTTTTTCTTTTTGGCAAGCACTATGTGTTGGAGAAAGATCCAGATATATATATCCACTCAGATGTAGGTTATCATAAAGTATTATTGTTGACATTACCCTTGAGATAAAAGGTTGGGAGGCGAAACTACAAGCCCCTATCTTTCTCTGTGTCCGACTAAGGCTTTGAACTCATAAGTATCGCGTGAGTGTCAGCAATTGTGAAAGACTAAATGATAGTTGAGTATGTGGACTTGCTGAAAAGCCCTTGAATTGACTCTTTCCAATGTTATGATAAATTGCAATTGCTTCAATGACTGAGATCATAGTTTGTTAGTTTTCAATGAAGTTTACTTTACCTTGTGAACGAATTGTTACTTTAGCATAAGAAATTATATGACAATATTTGTTGCTATTCTAAAGATGATCATGATGCCCTCATGTCTGTATTTTATTTTATCGACGCCTCTATCTCTAAACATGTGGACAAATTTTTTGATTTCGGCTTTCGCTTGAGGACAAGCGAGGTCTAAGCTTGGGGGAGTTGATACGTCCATTTTGCATCATGCTTTTATATTGATATTTATTGCACTATGGGCTGTTATTACACATTCTAGCACAATACTTATGCCTTTTCTCTCTTATTTTACAAGGTTTACATGAAGAGGGAGAATGCCGGCAGCTGGAATTCTGGACTGGAAAAGGAGCAAATCTGAGAGACCTATTCTGCACAACTCCAAAAGTCCTGAAAATTTACGCAGAATTATTTTGGAATATATAAAAAATATTGGGCGAAGAAAGCACCAGAGGGGACCCACCAGGCATCCACAAGGGTGGGGGGCGCGCCCCCTGCCTTGTGGGCCCCCTGGCAGGCCTCCGGTGCCCATCTTCTGCTATATGATGTGTTTTGACCTGGAAAAAATCAAGAGGAAGCTTTCGGGACGAAGCGCTGCTGTCTCGAGGCAGAACCTGGGCAGAACCAATCTAGGGCGCCGGCGGAGCTGTTCTGCCGGGGAAACTTCCCTTCGGGAGGGGAAAATCGAAGCCATCGTCATCACCAACGATCCTCTCATCGAGAGGGGGTCAATCTCCATCAACATCTTCAGCAGCACCATCTCCTCTCAAATCCTAGTTCATCTCTTGTATCCGATCTTTGTCTCAAAACCTCAGATTGGTACCTGTGGGTTGCTAGTAGTGTTGATTACTCCTTGTAGTTGATGCTAGTTGGTTTATTCGATGGAAGATCATATGTTCAGATCCTTAATGATAATTATTACTCCTCTAATTATGAACATGAATATGCTTTGTGAGTAGTTACATTTGTTCCTGAGGACATGGGAGAGGTCTTGTTATAAGTAATCATGTGAATTTGGTATTCGTTCGATATTTTGATGAGATGTATGTTGTCTTTCCTCTAGTGGTGTTATGTGAACGTCGACTACATGACACTTCACCATGATTTGGGCCTAGGGGAAGGCATTGGGAAGTAATAAGTAGATGATGGGTTGCTAGAGTGACAGAAGCTTAAACCCTAGTTTATGCGTTGCTTCGTAAGGGGCTGATTTGGATCCATATGTTTCATGCTATGGTTAGATTTATCTTAATTCTTCTTTCGTAGTTGCGGATGCTTGCGAGAGGGGTTAATCATAAGTGGGAGGCTTGTCCAAGTAAGGGCAGCACCCAAGCACCGGTCCACCCACATATCAAATTATCAAAGTAACGAACGCGAATCATATGAGCATGATGAAAACTAGCTTGACAGTAATTCCCATGTGTCCTCGGGAGCGCTTTGCTTTATATAAGAGTTCGTCCAAGCTTGTCCTATGCTACAAAAAGGATTGGGCCACCTTGCTGCACCTTAGTTACTTTTGTTACTTGTTACCCGTTACGATTATCTTATCACACAACTATTTGTTACCGATAACTCCAGTGCTTGCAGAGAATACCTTGCTGAAAACCGCTTGTCATTTCCTTCTGCTCCTCATTGGGTTCAACACTCTTACTTATCAAAAGGATTACGATAGATCCCCTATACTTGTGGGTCATCAGAAATCAGTACCAAATGAAGTCCAAATGCTACAAAAAAAATTGACAATTTTTTTTTGGACAAGAGAGACCCTCGAAGCTTTGGGAGGAGATCATAAGGCAAATGACGAGACCGCAAGGCAACAGGGTGCGCCAAGGGGGTAGGCGCGCCCTGATGCCTTGTGGGCCCCACATGGCTCTGTGTGACCTAATTCCACCTCTATAAATTCTCTAAAATCAGGAAACCAAGAGAGATCCACCCAAAATACTTTTTCTGCCACCGCAAGTTTCTGTTCTTTCATGATCCCATCTGGAGGCCTTTTCGGTACTATGCCGGAGGGGGAATCGATCACGGAGGGCTTCTACATCAACCATGTTGCCCTTTTGATGATGTGTGAGTAGTTCACCACAGACCTACGGGTCCATAGCTAGTAGCTAGATGGTTTCTTCTCTCTCTTTAATCTTAATACAATGTTCTCCTCAATGTTCTTGGAGTTCTATTCGATGTAATCTTCTTTTGCAGTGTGTTTGTTGGGTTCCGATGAATTGTGGGTTTATGACCAGATTATTCATGAATATTAATTGAGTATTCTCAGAATTCTTTTATGCATGATTATTATAGCTTTGTATTTTCTTCGATCTATCTGTTTGGTTTGGCCAACTAGATTGATTTATCCTGCAATGGGAGAGGTTCTTTGTAATGGGCTTAATCTTGCAGTGCTCTATATCCCAGTGACAAAGTATGGGACAAGACACGTATTTGCATTATTGCCATTAAGGGGAAACAATGGGGTTTATTCATATTTGTTGGATTTACTTTGTCTACATCATGTCATCTTGCTTAAGGCATTACCCCGTTTTTATTAACTTAATACTCTAGATGCATGGTGGATAGTGGTCGATGGGTGGAGTAATAGTAGTAGATGCAGGCAGAAGTCGGTCTACTTGTCTCGGACGTGATGCCTATATACATGATCATTGCCGTGAGTATCGTCATAACTATGTGCTTTTCTATCAGTTGCCCAACAGTAATTTGTTTACCCACCGTAGTCTTTTTGTTCGAGATAGAAGCCTCTTGTGAAAACAATGGCTCCCGGGTAGACTTTTATCATATATAAAATCCAAAAATACCTTGTTGTAGTTTTATTATCATTATTTATTTTGTATTCTATTTTATCTATCTATTACTATGAGATTTGATCCTTGCAAATAACCGCCGAGTGGATTGACAACCCCCTTGATCGCGTTGGGTGCAAGTATTTGCTTTTGTGTGTGTAGGTGTTGTTAATGAGGTTTTGCGGGGTTCTCCTACTGGATTGATAACCTTGGTTCTTGACTGAGGGAAATACTTATCTCTACTATACTGCATCATCCTCTCCTATTCGAGGAAATCCCAACACAACTCACAAGTAGCAATACTTCTCCAACATATCTATAATTTTTTATTGTTCAATGCTATTATAGTATCAATTTTATATGCTTTATATGCAATTATATGCTATTTTATATCCTTTTTTGGGACTAACCTATTAACCTAGTGCCTAGTATCAGTTGTTGTTTTCTGCTTGTTTTTTGGTTTTCTAGAAAATCAGTACCAAACGGAGTCCAAACGCTACGAAACTTTTTGACGATTTTTTTGGACAAGAGAGACCCTAGAAGCTTCAGGAGGAGGCGTGCCCTGATGCCTTATGGGCCCCTCATGGATCCATCTCTCCTAATTCCACTTCTATAAATTCTCAAATATTGGGAAACCAACAAAGAGCCACCCGAAACACTTTTCTGCTGCCCCAAGTTTCTGTTCTTCTACGATCCCATCTGGAGGCCTTTTCCGGTACTCTGTCGGAGGGGGAATCGATCACGAAGGGCTTCTACATCATCCTTGCCGCCCTTCGATGATGCGTGAGTAGTTCATCACAGACCTACGGGTCCATAGCTAGTAGCTAGATGGCTTCTTATATCTCTCTGATCTTCAATACAATGTTCTCCTCGATGTTCTTGGACTTCTATCCGATGTAATCTTCTTTTGCGATGTGTTTGTTGGGATCCGATGAATTGTGAGTTTATGATCTAAATATTTATGATAAGTAATGGAGTCTTTTCTGAACTTTATTATGCATGATTGTTATAGCTTTGTATTTCTCTCTGATCTATCCATTTGGTTTGGCCAACTAGAATGATTTATCTTCAGTGGGAGAGGTGTTTTGTGATGGTTCAATCTTGCGGTGCTCTATACGCCAGTGACAGAAGGGGACAAGACATGTATTTGTAATGTTGCCATTAAGGGTAAAACGACGGGGTTTATTCATATTGATTGAGTTTACTTTGTCTACATCATGTCATCTTGCTTAAGGCGTTACTCTGTTTTTCATGAACTTAATACCCTAGATGCATGCTGGATAGCGATCGATGGGTGGAGTAATAGTAATAGATGTAGGCAGGATTTGGTCTACTTGTCTCGGATGTGATGCCTATATACATGATCATTGCCTTAAATATCATCATAACTATGCGATTTTCTATCAATTGCCCAATAGTAATTTGTTCACCCACCGTATGCTATGTGTTCGAGAGAGAAGGCTCTAGTGAAAACTATGGCCCCCCAGGTCTACTTTAATCATATTACAAAAACCTAAATTCCTTTGCTGCAATTTTTCTTTTTTTTCCAATTTACTTTATCTATCTACCACTACGAGATTTAATCCTTACAAGTAATGAGTTCAAGGGGATTGACAATCCTCTTGCCCGCGTTGGGTGCAAGTATTTTCTTTTGTGTGTGCAGGTGCTATTCACGAGGCTTTATGTGATTCTCCTACTGGATTGATACCTTGGTTCTCACTGAGGGAGAAACTTATCTCTACTGTGCTGCATCTCCTCTCCTCTTCGAGGAAAATCCCAACGCAACTCACAAGTAGCAAATGTCAAAGAGTTGGAAATATTATGATACGTCATGAAATGCCTATGAGTTATTCACTTGTAATTGAACCATTTGATGTTTGGGGTTTTGATTATATGGGACCTTTTCCTCCTTCTTATGGATACTCATAATATAGTTGTTGTTGATTACGTTACTAAATGGGTAGAATCTAGTCCAACTAGTAGTGTTGATCATAAGACATCTATTGAAATGCTTAAAGAAGTTGTCTTTCCTAGTTTGGAGTCCCTAGATATTTAATGACTGATGGTGGTTCACATTTTGTTCATGGTGCTTTCCGTAAGGTTTTAGCTAAGTATGATGTAAACCATAGAGTAGTATCACCTTATCATTCGTAGTGTAGTGGGCAAGTTGAATTGAGGAATCGAGAAATAAAGTTAATCTTGCAATAGATTGTCAATAGATCTAGAAAGAATTGGTCTCAAAAACTTGATGATGCATTGTAGGCATACAAAACTGCTTATAAAAATCCTATGGGTGTGTCCCTGTATAAAATGGTTTACGGAAAAGCTTGTCATTGACCTCTTGAGTTAGAACATAAAGCTTATTGGGCTATTAAAGAACTTAAGTACGATTTTAAGCTTGCTAGTGAAAAGAGGTTATTTGACTTTAGTTCTCTGGATGAATAGAGAACACAAGCTTAAGAGAATGCTAAACTATTCAAAGAAAAAAGTTAAACAATGGCATGATAAAAGGATTCAGAAATGGGAATTTCATATTGGTGACAAAGTTGTTTTGTACAAGTCTCGTTTCAGATATTTTGCAGGTAAACTTCTCTCCAAATGGGAAGGTCCATATATCGTCGAAAAAGCTTACAGTTCCGGAGCCATCAAAATAAACAACGCCAAAGGAAATAGCCTGAAGGTAGTTAATGAGCAAACAATTAAACATTATATTGCAGGTGCCCACATTATTGAATCGGACATTATTCAAGTAATTAAACTGGAAGAGTACATCGAAGAAACCTTTTGGAGTACACCAGAACCCTGAAAATCGGATAGGTACGTGATATGGTAAGTAAACCGACTCCAAGAATTCCATAAAAAATACTTCCTATCAGTTTGGGAATATATAAGAAATTAGGAAAGTAAGAAACAACCGAGAAAGTCCATGAGGGGGCCACAAGCTCAGGTGGTGCGCCCTACCCCTTGGGGCACATCACCCAGGCCTGTGGGGCCCTTGTGCACCTTCCCGACTCCATTTTCTTCCCGAAGACTTGTCCTACAAGATAAAAATTCATTATATATAACCCTCACCATTTTGACCTCCGTACCGCAAGTTTCTCCTTTGTTCTTGTTTTGGGCTATTTTTCTATCAAGATCTCTAAGCCAAGATCATTATGTCATTGCAAGATTCGCATGGGAGAGCTATGCCTCTCACTACACTGCGAATCCCAGGGTCTATGGCAATGTTGATCCTTACAAGTGGCCAACAGATGAGGAGGAGGACGCTGATTTAAAGGGGCTAGATTACTCAAGAGAGGAGGAAGAGGACGTCCCTCTACATCAACCAGGGGACATGCATGTGGAGTTCTACAAATCAAACCTATAGGATACAGTGAAGGCTCCTAAGGTTGAATTTACTCATTTTCATTGTGTGCAGGAAGACATAGTGGAAGGACAAGCCCACCACTTCAGTACACGGGTATGGGCACCACCCTTGGCTTGTTCCAAGCTTGCGGGAGGTGCCCCAGTATCATATCACCATCACTTTTTATCATCATCTATCTTCGTTCGATCCTTAGTTATTTCGTATCTAGAATGAAAGTTTAGTATGAATTAGTTTGAATGCTTGTTTCGTTCCAGTGCTATGGATGTAATCGTGCTTGAAAGTTATAATAAATATTAGTATAAGTTTGAATATTCCCTTACTTTTATTATTTTGCATATTGGCCAAGTCAAATGCATCAAGGATGGAGCAGACCAACTCCTGGTGAAAGACGAGGAGATTAAGCATAGATGGCGGGAGTACTTCGACAAGCTGTTCAATTGGGAGAATGAGAGTTCTACCATTGAACTGAGCGACTCCTTTGATGAGACCAACATGCGTTGTGCAGCGAATCCAGGAGTCTGAGGTCAAGGAGGCTTTAAAAAGGATGAAAGGAGGCAAGGCGATGGGTCCTGATTTTATCCCCATTGAGGTGTGGAAAGGCCTCGGGGACATAGTGATAGTATGGCTGACCAAGCTTTTCAACATCATTTTTCGGGCAAACAAGATGCCAGAAGAATGGAGACAGAGTATATTAGTACCAATCTTCAAGAACAAAGGGGATGTTCAGAGTTGTACTAATTACCAGGGAATTAAGTTGATGAGCCATACAATGAAGCTATGGGAGAGAGTCATTGAGTACCGCTTAAGAATAATGACAAGCATGACCAAAAATCTGTTTTGTTTCATGCTTGCGAGGTCGACCATGGAAGCTTTTCTTGGTACGACAACTTATGGAGAGATACCGGGAGCAAAAGAAGGACTTGCATATGGTTTTCATTGACTTGGAGAAGGCCTATGATAAAATACCGCGGAATGTCATGTGGTGGGCCTTGGAGAAACACAAAGTCCCAGCAAAGTACATTACCCTCATCAAGAACATGTATGATAATGTTGTGATAAGTGTTCGAACAAGTGATGTCGACACTGATGACTTCCTGATTAAGATAGGACTGAATTAGGGGTCAGCTTTGAGCCCTTATCTTTTTGCCTTGGTGATGGATGAGGTCACGAGGGATATACAAGGAGATATCCCATGGTGTATATGCTCTTTGCGGATGATGGGGTGCTAGTTGATGATAGTCGGACGGGGGTAAATAGGAAGTTAGAGTTATGGAGACAAACCTTGGAATCGAAAGGGTTTAGGCTTAGTAGAACTAAAACCAAGTACATGATGTGCGGTTTCAGTACTACTAGGTGTGAGGAGGAGGAGGTTAGCCTTGATGGGCAGGTGGTGCCTCAGAAGGACACCTTTCGATATTTGGGGTCAATGCTGAAGGAGGATGGGGGTATTGAGGAAGATGTGAACCATCGAATCATAGTAGGATGGATGAAGTGGTGCCAAGCTTCTGGCCTTCTTTGTGACAAGGGAGTGCCACAAAAGCTAAAAGGCAAGTTCTATAGGACGGCGGTTCGACCCGCAATGTTGTATGGCGCTGAGTGTTGGCTGACTAAAAGGCGACATGTTCAACAGTTAGGTGTGGCAGAGATGCATATGTTGAGATGGATGTGTGGCCACACGAGGAAGGATCAAGTTCAGAATGATGATATACGAGATAGAGTTGGGGTAGCACCAATTGGAGAGAAGCTTGTCCAACATCATCTGAGATGGTTTGGGCATGTTCAACGCAGGCCTCCAGAAGCTCCAGTGCATAGCGAACGGCTAAAGCATGCGGACAATGTCAAGAGAGGTCGGGGTAGACCGAATTTGACATGGGAGGAGTCCGTTAAGGGAGACCTGAAGGATTGAAGTATCACCAAAGAACTAGCTATAGACAGGGGTGCGTGGAAGCTTGATATCCATGTGCTAGAGCCATGAGTTGGTCGCAAGATCTTATGGGTTTCACCTCTAGCCTACCCCAACTTGTTTGGGACTAAAGGCTTTGTTGTTGTTGTTGTTGCTGCTGCTGCTGGTGGTGTTGTTGTTGTTGTTGTTGTTGTTGTTGTTGTTGTTGTTGTTGTTGTTGTTGTTGTTGTTGTTGTTGTTGTTGTTGTTGTTGTTGTTGTTGTTGTTGTTGTTGTTGTTATAGATCTCGTCAATAATAATAAAAAGTTTGTATGCTAATCCCATGGGGAGTAATGACTTCACATAAAAGAAGTATAGTTGATAAAATTTATTGGAAATTAACAAACATAGCATTGGTAATTGATGCAATTCGTGAAAGAATAAGAAAGGAATAGAGATTTCACATATAGATACACTATCTTGGACATCTTTTATGATTGTGAACAACCATTAATTATTTCTAATCAAGTAGTTGATGTTGGGCAAGGAACACAATGTAATGGGTTATGGTTGCTTATAGTCACACAAAAGTTATATTGTCATGGATCCTCTAACATCTGGTGTTTGTATGTAATCTTTTTCTAGCCAAATTTCCGTACTAAGTCGAGATACTACTTGTCCATTCAAATACCCTTAAACCCATTTTCTTGTCATAAGAGTCTGCCATATCTACCTATGGATTGAATAAAATCCTTCAAGTAAGTTTTCATCAGTGCAAAGCAATAAAAATTCCTCCTAAATATGTATGATCTTTTATTGTAATGGAAAATAAGCTTTGCATGAACTTCTGATGGTAACGCAATAAAAGTGATGGACTGCATAATAAAGGTTGCCATCATAAGGGGCAACATAAAGTGGCGTTACTTGGCATTAAGAGCTTGCACATCAAATTCCAAAGCGCATGTGAACCTCTCCTTCCCTCAGCGAAGAGCCTATCCTTTAATTTTTAGTCTTTACTTTTATGCAGTCGAAAGTATTTATCCCTTCTCGACCTCAATAATTCTCCACTTGGCAAGCATTATGTGGACGGAAAGATCCTGGCACATATATCCATTTGGATAGTGATACGTCTCCAACATATCTATAATTTTTTATTATTCCATGCTATTATATTATCCATCTTGGATGTTTTATATACATTATTATGTTATTTTATATCATTTTTTGGGATGAACCTATTAACCTAGTGCCCAGTGTCAGTTGTTGTTTTTTCAAGTTTTTGTCTTTTACAGAAAATCAATACCAAACGGAGTCCCAACGGAACGAAACTTTTTGACGATTTTTCTTGGACCAGAAGACTCCTAGGAAGCTTCGGGAGGTGATAGAGGCGAGGGTGTCCCGATCTTTCGATGAGATGGTAACTATCGATTTGGTGGAGCCGACTTTGACGATCCGACTACAAACATGCACGACGTTGCGCCTTAGCAATCGCTAAACCAATCTCCTGAGGTTACTGACGATGCTGGAAGCACGATCAGCCTGACCACGAAGGTCTATTCCTGCACGCAATCGAAGAACAAGCAAGAATATGATAATGCAATCTGAATATTGCGAATATAGATGAAGTATTGATAATGGTGGGGATCCGAAAGCGGTCTTGGTCTGGTCGTTGGACACAAACGAAGTACACGAAGTTGCAATGGCTAACTTTTAACTAAACAAATCCCAAGGAAAAAGCTACTAGATGGAACTACTTATATAGGAGTAAGGGGTGGCGGACAAGGAGGTGGGAGGACGTCCCAAGGCAGCCTAAAACTAACCCTAGGTCGTACAAGGCTCATGGGCCCAAGTGGAGGTGATGCAACACCTTTGGACTTGTAGTTTGACTCGGATTCTGCTACAGCGTCAGATTGTTTCGTCGATAACTCATAGCTCCGGATGAATTTTAAGGTGAATCCAATTGGGTTGGAAAGAGCACGAAATCTACTTTCCAACAAAAAAAGAATCACCCAATTCGGAGTCCGTATGAAAAAGTTCTTGGCGTTTTGAGTCAAGTATGTCTGTGCAGTCCGAATCTAAATCCAGAACGTGAGAGACTTGGACTCTATCTTCTCTTGGCCCAAAAGTGACGTGAGAGGACTTTTTGAACAACACATAAACTTCTCGTTTTCCCTTATCTTCATATGTGAATTGTACAAATGTCCCATACACCTGCAATTAGACATGGCACAAAAGTTTGTGAAGTATTTTTGTCCTGGATGACACAAATAAATTATTGCATAGTTTGCATTAGAAATCACCTCACAAATATACATGTATGCAATATTTTTGGTCATATCCAAGGTATTCATGTCCTCATCATCCTCCACTTCTTGAAAACAAAGCCGTCCTCGGCGTTGCTTAATCTGAAATTTGGCTAACAAAAGAGACAAGGTGTACATGTTGTATATGTATATGTCATCCATTTTTACTTCCCTTGATTTTTGCACATATGACACATGTATACATGAGTAACTTTCATAGTTCATAAAATGTAAAGCCAAAATATTATCACAAGTATTAGAAGACATGAAAATATTGCAACTCAATTTGCACATATAAGTGAAGCTCTTATTCATATCAAAGGATTGACAATGTTCATCATTAAACCATCCCAACATTGGTGAATAAACCTTACTTGCATCAAATTTACATGCTACTACATGCTTAAATAAGCAAACATGCAATAAGTCTTTTGACACAAAATCATCACC
This sequence comes from Thinopyrum elongatum, assembly GCA_011799875.1. Lineage (NCBI taxonomy): Eukaryota > Viridiplantae > Streptophyta > Magnoliopsida > Poales > Poaceae > Thinopyrum > Thinopyrum elongatum. The sequence goes on along the minus strand of CM022303.1, from coordinate 386,772,382 downwards.
AAGATTAGAGGTCATATCAAAAGGATTAAACATTGTTTCTTTTGCATCAACAATTAATTCATTGGGTGCACTCAAAATTGTTGATACTTCAACTCTTTGATCACATGACGCATTCATGACAGTAACACGATTCTCTAAAATAGTTGGTGTGCTCAAATCAATAGGTAACACAACACATGATGTATTCAAGTTAACTAGGCATGCATCATTCTCATGTGAAAGTTGAAAATCTGTACCTTTGTCATTACCTCTTATGATCAACTCAGATGATGTAGGCACTCTTGGAGGTGATGTGTCACATGATGGAGATGATGTAGTCCTCGCAACAACGGATGTGGTTGTCATAGTACGCCTAGTAGTTGAAGAAACATCTGTATCAACACTTGGAATGTGCACCGTGCGCTTGTTCTCCTTGTGGCCAACACGTCGTTTTATTTCCTGTTCAGCTTTGCAAGCAAGACGAAACAAATGGTCCATAGGATAACACTCTTCATGAATTAGAATCTCTTGAATATCGCAGTTTAATCCTTCCCAAAATCTATCCATAAAATCTTCTTCACTTTCTTCTAAAAATGGGTGCAATAATGTAGTTTTTTAATCATGCCACGAGTATAATGAACATCTACGAATCTATCTCTCATGACATGGTAACTATCGATTTGGTGGAGCCGACTTTGACGATCCGACCACGGATGGGCCACAAGCCTGGAGGCGCGCCCTAGGGGGCATTCCTCCCAAGCTCGTGGGCCCCCCCGTGGCACCTCTAACCCTAATCTCAGCTCCATAAATACCCAAATATTCCCCGTATACCATAGGGCACACCAAAAATACTTTTCCGCCACCGCAAGTTTATGTCCTCGTGAGATCCCATCTGGAGACCTTTTCCGGTACTCTGCTGGAGGGGGATTCGATCATGGAGGGCCTCTACATCAACCTTGCTGCCCTTCCGATGATGTGTGAGTAGTTTACCACAGACCTACGGGTCCATAGCTAGTAGCTAGGTGGCTTCTTCTCTCTCTTTGTTCTTCAATACAATGTTCTCCTTGATGTTCTTGGAGATCTATTCGATGTAATCTTCTTTTGCGGTGCATTTGTTGAGATCCGATGAATTGTGGATTTATGATCATATTATCTCTGAATATTATTTGAGTCTTCTTTGAACTCTTTTATGCATGATTAAGATAGCTTTGTATCTCTCTCTGATCTATTGATTTGGTTTAGCCAACTAGATTGATTTTTCTTGCAATGGGAGAGGTGCTTTGTTTTGGGTTCAATCTTGCGGTGTCCTCACCTAGTGACAGAAGGGGTAGCGAGGCATGTATTTGTATTTTTGCCATTAAGGATAAAAATATGGGGTTTATTTCATATTGATTGAATCTATCCCTCTACATCATGTCATCTTGCTTAAGGCGTTACTCCGTTCTTGTTAACTTAATACACTAGATGCATGCTGGATAGCGGTCGATGTGGAGTAATAGTAGTAGATGCAGGCAGGAGTCGGTCTACTTTTCGCGGACGTGATGCCTATATTCATGATCATTGCCTTAGATATTGTCATAACTTTGCACTTTTCTATCAATTGCTCAACAATAATTTGTTTACCCACCGTATGTGTTCTTTCAAGAGAGAAGCCTCTAGTGAAAACTATGGCCCCCGGGTCTATTTTTATCATATTATTTTCAGATCTATAAAACCAAAAACCCAAAAAGACCTTGCTGCAATTTATTTACTTCTACTTTGTTTTTCGCTTTTATCTATCTTTTATACCTATCTCTATCAGATCTCATCTTTGCAAGTAACCGTGAAGGGATTGACAACCCCTTTATCGCATTGAGTGCAAGTATTTGTTTGTTTGCGTAGGTGCAACGATTGGTGACTTGTGTTCCTCCTACTGGATTGATACCTTGGTTCTCAAACTGAGGGAAATACTTATCTCTACTTTGCTGCATCACCCTTTCCTCTTCAAGAAAAAATAAACGCAAGCTCAAGAAGTAGGAGGAAGAATTTCTGGCGCCGTTGCCGGGGAGGATCTACATCAAGCCTACCAAGTACCCATCATAAAATCTCATCTCTTGCATTTACATTATTTGCCATTTGCCTCTCGTTTTCATCTCCCCAACTTCTAAAAGGTTTATCACAAAAATACAAAAATATTTGCCCTTTTTATTTGCCTTTTTTTCGTTTGCCTTTATGTCTTACTTGGGTTGTTTGCTTGTTCGCTTGGCATAATTGCATATTTACTCCAAATCAGAAAGCAAAAAGTTTATGGATCCTCATCCACTTGCTAATCTTTTTAAAAGATCCAATTATGATGAACCAATTACTAGTGAGTTGAGTGTACTAGATTATCTTTATGATGTTTTGCTTGAAATTCATGAATCTGAAAATTGTGATGAAGTGTTAAAAGAAGAAATTTATAAAGTGATTCACGATAGCTCCTTGAATGAAAAGCATGATTGCAATGATCTTATTATAAATTCTATTAATGTCAATTGTGCTAATAATATGCAAAACCCCAAGCTTGGGGATGCTAATTTTGCTATGTCCACTACTTATTGCAATGATCATGATTGGGGTGATAATGCTTCTTATGATCTTGAAAATTTATTTAAGCCTCATGATGAATATGTTTGCGGTAATATTGAAAGTGGGTTTGGAAGAGTGTCAACTTTAGCTAAAAATAAACCCACATATTTGGAGAGTGTTCAATCTTATGGATTTTTTGATAAAAGTGGGTTTGAAGAGGTCATGACTTTAGTTGATGTTAATCCCACTATCTTGGAAGATTACAAAACTTTTATGCATATGGATCACGAAGAGAAAATTTTATATCATAGCTATATTGTTGAATTAGATCCTACATGTAATTATTATGAGATAGGAAAATATGGTTGTAGAAATTTTCATGTCACTAAATTACATCTTGTTATGTTGAGATTGCTATTGTTTCTTTCTTCTTCCTTGCATATGCTAGTTTTTGCTTGTCTTGATAAATATTTTCCCTATAAAATGCCTATGCATAGGAAGTATGTTAGACTTAAACTTGTTTTTCACATGCTATATGATGCTCTCTTTGTGCTTCAACTTTTTGTCTTTCATGTGAGCATCATTAAAATTATCAACGCCTAGCTAAAAGGCTTTAAAGAAAAGCGCTTGTTGGTAGACAACCCAATATTTTTATTTTCTATTTTTATGATTTTATGCAATTATACATCTGTTATGATTGTGTTTTAATTTTTTAATTAGTGTTCGAGCCAAGGAAGATCTTTGGGATTATTTGAAATATCATTGATTTGATTTTGCTGAAAAACAGAAACTTTTGCGTATAGTAACAGAATTGTTAAAATTTGCTGGAATGAGGAAAAACTCTGAATTTGTTACATAAGATTGATATACAGATTTGCTACGTTGTCCTAATTTTTAGAAATTTTGGAGTTACATAAGTATGACTATAATTCGGGTCTTTACAGACTGTTCTATTTTTTACAGATTCTGTTTTCATTGTGTTGTTCGCTTATTTATATGGATCTATGGGTAGTATCGGGGGGTATGAGCCATGGAGAAGTTAGAATACAGTATATATAATGCAAATACAAAATTGGAATGAGTTTACAACAGTACCTAAAAGTGGAGATTTGTTTTATCATACTAACGGATCTCATGATTTTTTTGTTGAGTTTTGTGTTGTGAAGTTTTCAAGTTTTGGGTGAAGTTTCGATGGACTACGGAATAAGGAGTGGCAAGAGCCTAAGCTTGGGGATTCCTAAGGCACCCCAAGGTAATATTCAAGGACAACCAAGCATCTAAGCTTGGGGATACCCCGGATGGCATCCCTCTTTTCTCTTCAATCCATCGGTAATTACTTGAGGCTATATTTTTATTCACCACATGATATTTGTTTTGCTTGGAGCGTCTTGTATTATATGAGTCTTTGCTTTTTAGTTTGCCACAATCATCCTTTTTGTACACACCTTTTGAGAGGGACACACATTAATCGTGAATTTATCAGAACACTCTATGTGCTTCACTTATATCTTTTGAGCTAGGTAGTTGCTCTAGTGCTTCACTTATATCTTTTTAGAGCATGGCGGTGGTTTTATTTTGAAGAAATTGATGAACTGTCATGCTTCACTTATATTATTTTGAGAGTCTTAAAAATAGTATGGCAATTTGCTTAGGTTATGAATTTAGTCCTAATATGATGGGTATTCAAGAGGGATATAATAAAAACTTTCATGAAGATCATTGAATATATGAGAAGTTTGATTCCTTGCATTTGTTTTGAGATATAAAGATGGTGATATTAGAGACTTGCTAGTGAGTAAGTGTGGTTTAGTAAGAATATCTGTGTTAAGGTTTGTGATTCCCGAAACACGCACGTATGGTCTCTCGTTATGCGATGAAGTTGGAGCATGATTTATTTTTTATTGTCTTCCTTATGAGTGGTGGTCGGGGATGAGCGATGGTCTTTTCCTACCAATCTATCCCCCTAGGAGCATGCGTAGTAGTACTTTGCTTCAAGGGCTAATAACCTTTTGCAATAAGTATGTGAGTTCTTTATGACTAATGTTGGGTCCATGGATTATACACACTCTCACCCTTTCGCATTTTGCTAGCCTCTTCAGTACCGTGCATTGCCCTTACTCACCTTGAGTTGTGGTGCAAACTTCGCCTGTGCATCCAAACCCCATGATATGACACGCTCTTTCACACATAAGCCACCTTATATCTTCCTCAAAACAGCAACCATACGTACCTATTATGGCATTTCCATAGCCATTCCGAGATATATTGCCATGCGACTTCCACCGTTCTGTTTTATTATGACACACACCATCATTGTCATGTTGCTTTGCATGATCATATAGTTGACATAGTATTTGTGGCTTGGCCACCGTTCATATTTTTTATACATGTCACGCTAGATCATAGCACATCCCCGTACACCGCCGGAGGCATTCATATAGAGTCATATTTTGTTATAGTAGCGAGTTGTAATTCTTAAGTTGTAACTAAATAAAAGTGTGATGATCATCGTTATTAGAGCATTATCCCATATGAGGAAAGGATGATGGAGACTATGATTCCACCACAAGTCGGGATGTGACTCTGGACTTAAAATAAATAAAAAAGAGGCCAAAGAGCCCAAAATAAAAAAAGGTGAAAAGAAAAAAAAGAAAAAATAATAATAATGAGAGAAAAAGATAGAAGGGACAATGTTACTATCCTTTTCCAGACTTGTGCTTCAAAGTAGCAACATGTTCTTCATGATAGAGTCTCCTATTTTGTCACTTTCATATATTACTAGTGGGAATTTTTCATTATAGAACTTGGCTTGTATATTCCAATGATGGGCTTCTTCAATTGCCCTAGGTCTTCGTGAGCAAGCGAGTTGGATGCACACCCACTTAGTTTTCTTTTGAGCTTTCATACACTTATAGCTCTGGTGCATCCGTTGCATGGCAATCCCTACTCCTTGCATTGACATCAATTGATGGGCATCTCCATAGCCCATTGATTAGCCTCGTTAATGTGAGACTTTCTCCTTTTTTGTCTTCCCCATAGAACCTCCACCATCATATTCTATTCCACCCATAGTGCTATATCCATGGCTCATGCTCATGTATTGCGTGAAATTGAAAAATCTTAAGAGCGTTAAAAGTAAGAAACAATTGATTGGCTTGTCATCGGCGTTGTGCATGATAAATACTTTGTGTTATGAAGATAGAGCATGATAAGATTATATGATTTTGTAGGGATAACTTTCTTTAGCCATAATATTTTGAGAAGACGTGATTGCTTTATTAGTATGCTTGAAGTATTATTGTTTTTATGTCAATATTATACTTTTGTTTTGAAATCTTATGAATTTGAATATTCATGCCACATAAAGAAAGATTACATGATAAACATGTTAGGTAGCATTCCGCATCAAAAAATGTGTTTTTATCATTTACCTACTCGAGGACGAGCAGGAATTAAGCTTGGGGATGCTTGATACGTATCCAACGTATCTATAATTTTTTATTGTTCCATGCTATTATATTATCTAGCTTGGATGTTTTATATGCATTATTATCCTATTTTATATCATTTTATGGGACTGACCTATTAACCTAGTGCCCAGTGCGAGTTGCTGTTTTTTCCATGTTTTTGTCTTTTACAAAAAATCAATACCAAACGGAGTCCAACCGGAACTAAACTTTTTAACAATTTTTCTTGGACCAGAAGACACCTAGGAGGCTTTGGGAGGAGGCCAGAAGAGCCACGAATGGGTCACAAGCCTGGAGGCCGCGCCTCCCGAGATTGTGGGCCCCCCGTGGCACCTCTAACCCAAATCTCAGCTCCATAAATAACCAAATATTCCCCGTATACCAGAGGGCACACCAAAAATACTTTTCCGCCACCGCAAGTTTCTGTCCTCGTGAGATCCCATCTGGAGACCCGTTCCGGTACTCTGCCAAAGGGGGATTCGATCATGGAGGGCCTCTACATCAACCTTGTTGCCCTTCCGATGATGTGTGAGTAGTTTACCACAGACCTACGGGTCCATAGCTAGTAGCTAGATGACTTCTTCTCTCTCTCTTTGATCTTCGATACAATGTTCTCCTTGATGTTCTTGGAGATCTATTCGATGCAATCTTATTTTGCGGTGCATTTGTTGAGATCCGATGAATTGTGGATTTACGATCAGATTATCTATGAATATTATTTGAGTCTTCTCTGAACTCTTTTATGCATGATTAAGATAGCTTTGTATTTCTCTCTGATCTATTGATTTGGTTTGGCCAACTAGATTGATTTTTCTTGCAATGGGAGAGGTGCTTTGTTTTGGGTTCAATCTTGCGGTGTCCTTACCCAGTGACAGAAGGGGTAGCGAGGCACGTATTTTTATTTTTTCCATTAAGGATAAAAAGATGGGGTTTCTTTCATATTGATTGGATATATCCCTCTACATCATGTCATCTTGCTTAAGGCGTTACTCCGTTCTTGTTAACTTAATACACTAGATGCATGCTGGATCGCAGTCAATGTGTGGAGTAATAGTAGTAGATGTAGGCAGGACTCGGTCTACTTGTCATGGACGTGATGCCTATATTCATGATCATTGCCTTAGATATCGTCATAACTTTGCGCTTTTCTATCAATTGCTCAACAGTAATTTGTTTACCCACCGTATGCGTTCTTTCAAGAGAGAAGCCTCTAGTGAAAACTATGACCCCCGAGTCTATTTTTATCATATTATTTTCAGATCTATAAAACCAAAAACCCAAAAATACCTTGCTGCAATTTATTTACTTTTACTTTGTTTTGCACTTTTATTTATCTTTATACCTATCTCTATCAGATCTCATCCTTGCAAGTAACCGTGAAGGGATTGACAACCCCTTTATCGCGTTGGGTGCAAGTATTTGTTTGTTTGTGTAGGTGCAACCATTGGTGACTTGTGTGTTCCTCCTACTGGATTGATACCTTGGTTCTCCAAATGAGGGAAATACTTATCTCTACTTTGCTGCATCACCCTTTCCTCTTCAAGGGAAAAACCAATGCAAGCTCAAGAAGTAGCAGATAGTAATCATGAGTTATTATTGTTGACATTATCCTTGAGATAAATAAGTTGGGTGGTGAAACAATAAAATCCCACCTTCCTCTATGTCTAAAAGAAACTGGTTGTACTAAGAATATGCTTTGGGTGCCGGCAATTATGGAAGACTATATGATAGTTGAGTATGTGGAATTTGCTGAGCTCTTACATAGACTCTTCATGAAATATGATGAATTACAATTGCTTTGATGACTGAGAACATAGTTTGTTAGTTTTCAAGAAAGTTTATGGTTTATACTTTAACTTGTGGATGAATTGTTACTTGATCATGAGAAGTTATATGATTGACACTTGCTGCTATAATATTGATCATGATGCTACCATGTTCGTATTTTGTTTTATCGACACCTCTTTCCATAAAACTGTGGTCATGATTATCAAGTTCGGTATTTGCTTGAGGACAAGCGGAGTCTAAGCTTGGGGTAGTTGATATGTCCATTTTTCATCATGTTTTCTGTGACGCCCCTGATTTAACCGTACACTAATCATAAACGCAAACGTGTACGCTCAAGATCAGGGACTCACGGGAAGATATCACAACACAACTCTAGACACAAATTAAAATAATACAAGCTTCATATTACAAGCCAGGGGCCTCGAGGGCTCGAATACAGAAGCTCAAAAGCACAAGAGTCAGCGGAAGCAACAATATCTGAGTACAGACATAAGTTAAACAAGGATGCCTTAAGAAGGCAAGCACAAACATCAACGATCGAAGAGGCAAGGCCTCCTGCCTGGGACCTCCTAACTACTCCTGGTCGTCGACAGTCTCCACGTAGTAGTAGGCACCCTCGGGGGTAGTAGTAGACGTTGGCGGTGGCATGTGGCTCCTGGGATCCACCAACTGGTCGCCGCAACCGGAAAGAAGAAAGAAGGGGAAAAGGGGTAGCAAAGCAACCGTGAGTACTCATCCAAAGTACTCGCAAGCATCAGATCTATACTAAGTATGCATTGGTATCAAGGGAAAGGATGTATCTGTGGACTGAACTGCAGAATGCCAAAATAGAGGGGAAGGCCTAGCCTATCAAAGACTAGCATCTTCAAGCATCTTGTAGCATTCAGAAGAGTAAAGAATAGCATTTTATAAATAACAAGCATGTTGTAGCATTAACACCCAGAGATCCTTCCTCGACTCCCTGTGAGAAAGCAATCTCGGAGCCAACATATCCATCACATATCTCAAGTATCCATTTTTAGTTGTAATAGATCAGGATACCACTCCGAGCATCCATTACCGTGGACACGGCTATTCGAATAGATAACTTCCCTGCATGGGTGCACCACATTACCCAACACGCTTGATTACTCTGGCCAGACACACTTTCCTGGGTCCATGCCCGGCCTCGAAAGATCAACACGTCGCAACCCTACCTAGGCTCAGCAGAGAGGTCCCCGCCGGTGTACATCCTAAGCACTCCCGGGTCTTGGGCCCATCGCCCGTTGCACTCCGGGTCGTTGTGTGACGAGCCGGGACGAGCACCACCTCATCCTAGATGGCACTGGCCTGACAGGCCCACAATGCTGAACTGGACGTCTGACAAAGCTTCGGCTGATACCACGATGCCGAGTGCCCATAACTGTTCCCGCGTGGTGGTTAGTGCGTATAGGCCAGTGGCCAACTCAGAACAAATACCCAAACCTGGTAGTGCATTAACAATTAAAAGTGACGGCTGTCGGGACAAGTCCGGAGCTACCACCCCCTCCTGGGTGATACCGCTAAACAGCCAGCCACCACCGTAACATCTCGCGGGTGCTCTACGGGCCCGCCCGACTTTCACAGGTATCTCTCGCGGGTGCTCACTGGTCCCGCCCGACTTTAACAAGGTCTGAAGTAAAGTCAAGGTAACTGTGTGTCCAGAACATCAAGGGGAAAACACGAGGAATCACCCTTGATGGATTCCACTCGATGTAATCATCAAGGCGAACATAGGAGGAATCACCCTCGAGGTTCACACTTGAGGTGTTGCACGACAGAGTCATCATCGGGAGTGGTGAAGAAGAAATCACCCTTTGAAAACCATGATCGATTAGCTACACTTCAGAGATGTCATCACGAGTGCGTTATGAGATATCACCCTCGGCACTCGATATTAGCTCTGCAGAGTCATAAAACTAAAGGGGGTGAAGTGATGTGTCAGGCTCTGGAAGTCGATCATGTTGATCAAGTCATCGGTCAACAAGCCGGGGCAACTGGGACAAGGAGAGGGGTCACTGATGGATCACTAGCCAACCTATGCTAAGCAGTTTAGGATAAGAAGGTAAGGTACAATGAGCAGGTTACAAAAGCAGGCTATGATCAGAATAGGAGCAATCAAGTACAGTAGAAAATCTAATGCAAGCATGAGAGAGAATGGAATGGGCGATATCGAAATGATCAAGGGGGGTTTGCTTGCCTGAAAGCTCTGCTGAAAAGGGAAGAAGGGTCGTCATCGACGTAGTCGATCACAGAGGCATCGGCAGCGGTCTCGGGGTCTACCGGAGAGAAGAGCGGGAAGAAACAATAAATATAGAGCAAACAAGTGCAGTACTAAGAGAGATATTGTGATGGATATGTTGGCTCCAGGATTGCTTTCTCGCAAGGAGTCGAGGAAGGATCTCTGGGCGTTAATGCTACAACATGCTTGTTATTTATAAAATGATATTATTTACTCTTCTGAATGCTGCAAGATGCTTGAAGATGCTAGTCTTTGATAGGCTAGGCCTTCCCCTCTATTCTGGCATTCTGCAGTTCAATCCACAGATACATCCCTTCCCTTGATACCAATACATACTTAGTATAGATCTGATGCTTGCGAGTACTTTGGATGAGTACTCACTGTTGCTTTGCTACCCCTTTTCCCCTTCTTTCTTCTTTTCGGTTGCTGCGACCAGTTGGTGGATCCCAGGAGCCAGATGCCACCGCCGACGTCTACTACTACCCCCGAGGGTGCCTACTACTACGTGGAGACCATCGACGACCAGGAGTAGTAAGGAGGTCCCAGGCAGGAGCCCTTGCCTCTTCGATCGTTTATGTTTGTGCTTGCCTTCTTAAGGCATCCTTGTTTAACTTATGTCTGTACTCAGATATTGTTGCTTCCGCTGACTCTTGTGCTTTCGAGCTTCTGTATTCGAGCCCTCGAGGCCCCTGGCTTGTAATATGAAGCTTGTATTATTTTAATTTGTGTCTAGAGTTGTGTTGTGATATCTTCCCGTGAGTCCCTGATCTTTTTCGTACACGTTTGCGTGTATGATTAGTGTACGGTCAAATCGGGGGCGTCACATTTTCCTACTGATATTTACTTTGTTTTAAAGTTATATTCACTTTTAGGTGCAATTCTAATGCATTTTCTCTCTTAATTTGCAATTTCTACCACAAGAGGGAGATTGCTGGCAGCTGGAATTCTGGACCTAAAAAGAGCTAGAGAAGAGATAGCTATTCTCCGGAGCTCCAAATGACCTAGAAATTTATGGAGATATTTTTGGAATAAAAAAAATACTGGAACAAGAATTACCAGGAGGGGCCCCACTAGTGAACCACAAGCTCAGGTGGCACCACCCTGGGGCGCGCCATGTGAGTTTGTGGGCCCACCAAGAGGCCTCTGTGGCACATCTTCTCCTATATGAAGCCATTTTCCTAGAAAAAATCAGAAGAAGACTTTCAGTATGAAGCACTGCGTTCTCGAGGTGGAACCTGGGAAAGAGCACTTTTGCTCTCTGACGGAGCGATTCCGCCGGGAATACTTCCCTTCGGGAGGGGGAAATCAAAGCCATCGTCATCACCAACGTTCCTCTCATCGTGGGATGACTCATTTTCATCAACATCTTCACCAGCACCATATCATCTCCAAACCCTAGTTCATCTCTTATATTCAATATTTGACCAAATCCTTAGATTGGTACATGTGGGTTGCTAGTAGTGTTGATTACATCTTGTAGTTGATGCTAGTTGGTTTATTTTGTGAAAGATCATATGATCAAATTGTTAATCATATATTATTCTCCTCTGACCATGAACATGAATGTAATCTATGAGTAGTATCATTTGTTCTTGAGGACATGGGAGAAGTCTTGTTATGAGTAATCATGTGAAGTTGGTATTCGTTCAATATTTTGATGATGGTGTTGTGTTGTTCTTCCTCTAGTGGTGTCGTGTGAACGTCAAATACATGACGCATTACCATGCTTGGGCCTAGGGGAAGGCATTGTGGGATTAGTAAGTAGATGATGGGTTGCGAGAGTGACAGAAGCTTAAACCCTAGTTTATGCACTATTGCGTAAGGGACTGATTTGGATCCATATGTTTCATGCCATGGTTAGATTTATCTTAGTTCTGCATTCGTAGTTGCGGATGCCTGTGAGAGGGGGTAATCATAAGTGGGTTGTTTGTTCAAGTAAGAGTAGCACCCTAGCACCGGTCCACCGACATAACAATTTTATCAAAGTAGTGAATGCGAATCAACTAAACATGATGAGTGTGACTAGATGAAATTCCCATGTGTCCTTGAGAATGTTTTGCTTAATATAAGAAGTACTTCCAGGGTGTCCTTTGCAATAAAGGATTGGGCCACTTTGGTGCACCTTGTTACTTTGGTTACTTGTTACTTGCTATCAAACTATCTATTACTAGTACTCTACGTCACTTGCAGAGAATACCTTGCTGAAACCGCTTATCAATTCTTTCCGCTCCTCGTTGTGTTCGAGACTCTTACTTATCGAAAGGACTGCGATTGATCCCCTATACTTGTGGGTCATCAGGCATCCCGATAATTCGGAGGGTGTTGGGGATATTCCACACGATCAAGACCCGGCAAGAGTCTAGACCGGCCAGGAGCACGAAGGCTCCATGGGTTAGTACTTTTCCCGGGTCACAGTGGAAACAAGAGGGCCCGAAGGCCCAGAAGGAAGTTTGCCAAAGGCCAGCTCATGAATAAGCTACCAGCGAGCCAGCTTAACGAGACGGCCCAAGAGGTGGCTCATTTCCTAACTTGGGAGGCCATATAGATAGAGTTAGAGTAGGATACGGGTTGACAATACGACCCGGAATCTCATGTAAACCTGGGGACTCGTCCCGTTATATAAAGGGGAGCCCCCGGGTCGAAAATACTAGGCTGCAATCTCTTGAAAGCTAGGTTAGCGAATCTGCATCCTTGTAATGGAGATCATCGTCAATATCAATCAAGAAGGAAGTAGGTCTTTACCACCACCGTGAGGGGCCGAACCTGGGTAAACTCGTGTCCTTCGTTTCCCGATCAACCCTGTTCAAGCGACCACCTAGTTGCGACGGCCTCCAGACTTAATCCTTTCACGAGGACATTTTCAGTGACAAAACCATGAAAGTTGGCGCCCACCGTGGGGCCTCCGCACGGTGGTGTTGAGTTCTTGGAGGGCGCTCTCCCAGGGATCGAGGGATACATGATTGGCCGGATGACGAAGAGTCACCGTGGCAAGCTCTACATCGACGACTCGGGCTGGGGTCCTGAGGGGCAAGCACTAGAATGCGGGAGCGGTGCTTGTCATACCCCAATTGACTCAGGATATGCCTCCGAATACAACCCAGCTACAACCAACGCCGGTTCACCAATACCAGCCAACTTGTAACAGCCCGAGACCAACACTCCAGATGCCTTTCAGTTATTCTGTTGTCTCCGTGTGATTTACTTGCTTGTACCATTATCACCGCATCATTCGCATTGCATCGGCACTCCGTTGCCATCATTTTTTCAAAACTTACATCCGTTCATAGTTGTCGGTTATCCCTGTCCTCATCGTTGACCGTTCCAAGACCAACCACACCCTTGCATGCGATCGTCTTGTCCCTCGGCACAGCCCACAGACCTCCAAGAGCACATCCGAAAACTTCCCCGAACCCGAACCGAGCGGTCATGACCAATGAGTCCGGATCATCCTCGAACATCCCCAAATATCTTCAGTTTATTAATTGAACCACCCTATCATTTTATCTCGACCATCCCATCTTAATTGGACTCATCTATCTTTGTCTCTGCTATAAATAGAGATGCACCTATTACCAAATCTAAAATCTGGGACATTTGTCCCTCGCGCCGCCGCCGGCAGCATCTCCCTCGGGATCCCACCCGAGCCAACCCGCAATGCCACCCACCTCCTTCGATCTATGCGCCTGCCAAACCGCCGCTGCAGCTCTCCACCTACTCGATCCACCACCACAGCACCTCGCCTCCCCGCCGTCTCTGCCTCGCCCGACCTCCTCGACCCCCATCGCAAGGAGCCGCCTCGCCATTTGTCGCGTCAGCCGGAACAACCACCGGCGAGCACAGGAGCGCCGACGCCCCCTGCAGCACCCGTTCGGTCCATCCCGGCCCTGAGCGCCTCCACATCCCCATGGAGCCGCCGGCCCAAGGGCAAGCTGCCCGCTTGCCTCTGCCCCGACCTTGTAGGCGGGCAACCAAGCCAGCAGTGCCGGGTCGCCACCATCTCCTCTTCCCCGGTGTTTTCCCCCTCCTTCCCTTCTTCTTCTCCTCTCTGGTCTCTCTGCTCTCTTTTCTCTCTTGAACAGCAGCTCCAGGAGCCCGCCATGGCCACCGCGAGCACCCGTCGCGCCCTGGAACTTGAAGTCCCCCGCCGGTCATGTTTGTTGCCGTGAACCGCGACCTGCGCCTCGCATCTGCCATCTCCGCCCGTTTCCCCGTTATCCACCGGCCTCCCCTTGCCTCAGGAACCCCTGCCCCGCCAAGTTCCTCGCAAGCGTCCTCCCGTCGAGCGCCAGGACGAACAGCAGCAACTCCAGCCCCGCCTCACGCCGCCTCCTCAAGCCCTCTTCTCACCTCCTGCCGACGCCCTCCACGAGCCAGGCGAGCCTTCGTCGCGGCCTCCCCTGCTTCTTCGTGTGAGCACGCGAGGACGACGACTACAATGCCAAGTCCCGCTCGAGTCAGCCTGCTCCGTTGACCGAGCCCCTGCCTCCAGATTGACCTCCACGCCTGGATGGGCCTCTCCAGCCGCAGCGCCTCAAGGCCCAACTCGCCCCGGCCCATTGGCCGCTTGGTGAGCACTCCCACTGTAAACCTCGCCCTTCCGCCTGTCTGTTATCTAGTGCCCTACAGATTCATAGGTATTTTTTCCCCTGTCTGCGATTTTTAGAATTATTCTAGGAAACTGTTTTTACAGGAGAGACCCTCAAGTTCATGCATTTGATAACTCCACAACCGTGCATCGGATTAAAATGATTTATATGTGTAAAATGCTTAGAATTTTGTGTAGTTTCATAATATCTAACCATCGGCCATGCTAAAAATGTTTAAAATTGTTGTTTGCATAAATTTGCTTAAATGACATTCTAAAATGGTTTATTTCATAATTAAATAATTGTAGCTCTGAATTAAATGAACTTTATATGTAAATGGGGTAGAAAAATGTGTAGGTTAACATGGTGCACTTTATTTTGCTGTTTAACAACATCAAAATTGTTTTCTAGGCAGAATAGTACCAGATTCGAAAATTGCATATGAGGATTTTCCGGAATTGTTGTGTGTTGTTTTCGGCCTCATTTAAACTTGCCTAGATAGGTAGATTACATATGCTTCACCTCTTGCCATGTTAATCAACATTTAATCTTGCCATGTACATAAACGGAGAGAACTAAATAAATGAATGTGGTGTTTCGTCAATATGCAACTCGTTGCATATTGAGGTCCACTTAATTTGTAGTATTGATTATTGCACTCTTGCCGTGCCATACCTCATTAAACCGGACATGTATCATACTTGATTGGGCATCATGCTATGTTTATGCTGGTGTGTTTACCATGTTGTTTGCTTCTTTTTGGTTGTGCTTCTTCTTGAAAGTTCTGGTTACGTTGCAATTGTGAGGATTCGTTCGATTACGTGGATTCAACTATTTCATAGATTCGGTCTTCTTCCTAGCGGGATTCCAGGCAAGATGACCATTACCTTTGATATCAGTACTATCTTTCCTTGCTAGTTGTCTCGATGCTATCGCTATGTCTTGCTACCTACCACTTGTTTGTCGAGCCTCCCAAATTGTCATGATAAGCCTCTAACCTCCACCATACTACCAAACCGTTGTTTGGCTATGTTACCGCTTTGCTCGTCCCCTCTTATAGCGTTGCTAGTTGCAGGTTGTTCCATGTTGGGACATGTATATCATGTAATATCACAATATCTCTTATCTCTACTCCTAATGTCTGAGTTGGTGAATAGCCTCCGCGGTTTTTTTCGTCTGGCTTTATTTTGTCTGGTTTTTTTTCGTCTCACCTCCCACCACCATCCCTTCACATTGGTTTTTTCATCGTCTAATAAAAACTTTCCTAACTAGCCACTTTTCAAATGGGTAGGAACCAATAACACATTACCAAACAATGAAATCCTGTTTTATGACAATTAATGCTAAAATCTTAACTTTCCTAATGCATCGATCCTTAACTTACCTAACAACCAAATCTTCTACTATTAAAGGAAAATTGGTCCATAATCTCTACTTCTAAAGGAAGCCTGCGGCGGTGATGGTTCGTCTATACGTTGTTCGTTCGTACCTCCATCGCCCGTTCGTCCGCCCAGATTCACGCAAGGTCTCCCGACAAAAAAAATCGTCATTCAATCTATGGTATTTGTGTATGGAAGTTTCTCCTAGAAAATCAGGATGTTGTGTTCTGATTTGATTGCATGACGCGATGCACTTCCTAAAGGAGAGCTGCCTCCACAATTGACTTCACGGCGCCTCTTCATGCCATCGCCAGATCGCACATACCTTCTCCTATTCTTCAAGGGGTGCCGCATCTCTGCAATGCCAAACATGCTCGCCGCCTCCCCGTCGCAGGTCCTCCGTCATTGTATACGACCCCTCCCAGCACCCTACCAGCGCTACGCCGGCTGCCCTGCTCGCACACGTCGGCTGCCCTCGCTTATCCCGCGACGGAGCTCGCCCCATAGTTGGCGGCGCCATGGTCGTCTTCCACATGAAGTCACCTCCGCCGCTAGCGCTGACAGTGAGCGTGGCCCCGAGCACAGAGGCTACGCGAGCGCGATGAGGCCGAAGAGTTCCAGTTTGGCATCCTCAACAGCACCCTTCCTCTCCCACGCGGCCGCCGCACCATCTCGCTTGCACGCCATCCTAGCTACCCTCCCTTGAATGCCGCCCTATCCTTGCCATCGGCTGCCTCCCGACCCCCCGCCACGCTGCCTCACCTCGATGACTCACTTGAACCTGGTAACCGCCGACTCCCGGATCCCGTCTACATGGTCAGCGCCGGTCGCCTCCCTCACCTTGCCACGTCACCTCGTTGATCCCGCTACCCGGACACCTCCATCTTTCCAAAGAAGTCGACAGCGTTGGGACCTGGCTGCCTCGCGTCTCCCAGTGTCTGGCCAGCAGCAGCGTGCCGCATTGGTCGCCATACGGCCATACCACCGAGTAGACAATGATGACTGCCTCGAGTGCCTTTTTCTGCCCGTCGAGTAGCCCAGGTGTCAATGGGTATTGAGCCATCAACGACGCTGGTCCACCTCAACAGTTGGATGGAGGAGGCGGCAGGCGGCAGCCATCATGCAGGTGAGCGATGTTCAGGTGCTTGTCTGACTTCAGATTCAGTTCTGAAGGGCTAGCACCATCCAAGCCTGTTAGCGGATGCTAGAACGTGGATCTGCGTTTAACTTTTACATCTTTATAGGCTTTCCATTGGTCCGTATGGCAGATTTGGGGAAAAGATTCTTATTTCTTGCATTTGTGATTGGCAAACTGCTGCAACCAATGTTCTTGCAGATGACATGGTATTTTACAGTTTCACTTATCAATTGTCTTCATTTCTATAATTTACCTTTTCCAGTATTGTGATCCGGTCAGTTAAGACCTTTTCATTTGTTCCCTTTGATTGAATCTTCAGTTTTGGCTACAACGATCAGATCGCTATGGTTTCACTTTAATTAAATAGGTGCTATTCATGCTGGAGCAACCAAATTTGGAGCTATTGAAAACAACGATCAGATCACAATTCTTTCACTATTTTTGTGAAGCAATGGTATCCTTATTCCTGAGTAATAAATATTTTGTCTCACAAAAAAAACAAGAGATGCCTTTTTTTTGTCCCACAATATCAAAGCTAATCAAAACTTCAGAGGGGGAAGCAAATAAAAGTTGAGTGCAGCAATGGTGTGGTGTCCATGTGAGCTAATCATTTTGAACATTGTCATATGCAATTTGCTAGGGAAGACTTCAGTCAGTGTCATATACTATGAGTTCAGTGCTATTGGCACCATAAGATATTTATTAATGATAAACTGGTTAATTTAGGACATTGATGTTCCATTTATGCTGTTATGCATTGTATTTCTTCTTTCTTCCAGATTTTGACGGGTATCTTATTTTGGCTGTATAACTTTTCAAGTCATATAGGACTATTTGTTTGTTCTCTCTCTGTTAGCTAAACTCGCTGGAAATTCATGTAATCATATTCTCAGTATTAGATGGATATAGATATTGCTCTCTGTAGTTCCAAGGCTAGATAAACCAGAGCAAGAAGCAGCTCAAGGGAAGGATTAGTGGTCCTACTTCCTCATTGTTGACGTGGATTCAGGTTTAATTATATGTGTTGATTTCCTTCTCTTGTGCGCGTTCAGCTCTGCCTTTGTGTCTGATCGGGCTGTTCATTATCACAGACTAGAACGTAGATGGCGCGCGTTGCCGCGCCCAGCCATTTTGATTGTTGTTTGATAGTGTTAGAAAATTAGTAAAACTTGAGAGTACTTGTTTATTTTCAAATGAAAGAGTGTAGATTGGAGGTTCCATCGAGTCTCCATCAGCCTGGTTGTGGGCCTTATAATCGTTGATCTGCGGGTATGAAAAAGTTAGCATGTTAGAATCAGGAGGTGTGGATGAAGATATTTTTAATTTTAGGCTTAAGTTACCTACTCCTAAGCTTGAATGTGCTCTGTTTGTGAAATACTGCCTAGAAAAGAAGCCACTCTTCAATAACATTCTCCTTTTCTTGGTTCTGATGGAGACTTCCATGGTGATTGGGGATGCCATCCTCACTCCAACAATGCCAGGTGCTTCAAATCACACTCTTTTGTCCTTGTTTCTTCTACCAACAGATATTATGAAATTATTATTCACCTCGAGAATGCAATATTGCTGACCCTCGTCTCTTGTTTTTGTTTTGTTTAAGTTATGTCCGCTGTCAGTGGTCTCCCCAGGGTCAAGTTGCTAGATTTGATACAGGTTTGGTACTTTTTATGCCCTTCATGAATATCGAAACAGTCTGCTTATGTCATGTCATTAGATCACCGCCGACATATTAAACCATATCTTCATATAATCCTACTCTCCAAAGCCACAAGAACATATTTATCTCCTTCATCTTTTCTGCCAGATTTCTATTGTAATTGTTTCAATCCTCGTTCTTCTGCTATTGTTCAGTGTCCAGGGGGTTGGAACTGGCACAGTTGGAATCATGTTCGCTCTTGTTTTAGTTTTGTGGTTTCTTAAAAAATACATACTCCGCTTCTATCTCTAGAAAGTTCTGAACATGGCCAAGATACAAAAACCACAGCTGGAATATGAATTATACTTAGGCAATTCTAGCTACAAATTTTACTTAATGATAGTAGCAAGAAACGACATAGACATAGGAAGAGATAGTATCTGTTGGCCAAAATAAGTCGCGGCTCCGGCTCGGACACGTCGGGCGCATGTGTGGGGACGCGCTGGGCGTGTCGGACGCGTCGGGTCTGTGGCGTAGGTGTGCGCGTGTGCGTGCATGTGGTGCACGGGCGTGTCCGTGCACGAGTACACTGTGTGCGTGTGTTTAGGCCCAGGCTGTTGGCGAGTCGTGTGGTGCGATCGAGGGCGAGTCCGTTGGAGCTCGCCGTGGGCCGCGCGCGTTGGTGCGCGACGCGGGCACGATCAGAGCGGGCGGAACGCGCGCGATCGGAGGGAGTGGAGGCGTGGGTGCGTGCCCAGTGCGTCGGCTCGTGTATAAAACCGCGCGGTGACCGTTGTAACAGCACAGGGGGTGCTCGAGTTCGTGCTTGAGAGAAATGGCCATTGTTGCGGCGGTGGCGTTCGTGCGCCGGAAATCCTCCTGTGTCCACTGTGTCATCTTCTTCCTCCCTTCTTCTTCTGTGCGTGAGAGAGAGAGAGGCAAGAGAGAGAGAGAGAGAGAGTGCACCGGCAAGCTAGGCTTTAGGGCTGGCTGCGCCAACAATTGGCATCAGGGCTTCGGTTTGGGAGTGATCGCCGGCGGCCGTGGAGCTCGTTCCACATAGCAGTGGTGCGGGCGCGATTTTGTTGCAGCTGCCGCCGCTGACGACGATGAACTACACCGCCTGGGCGATCAAGGCAGAGGCTATCCTTGACGCCTAGGGACTGTGGTGTGCGGTGGCACCGGCGAAGGGCGCGGCGGTCGACGTCAAGAAGAGCAAGAAGGCGCGAGCGGTGATGCTGGGCGCGCTGTCAGAAGATTTGCTGACGCAGGTGGCGACGAAGACCATGGCGAAGGAGGTGTGGGACTTCCTCAAAGTGCTCTTCGTCGGCGCCGATCGGGTGCGGGCGGCAAGGCTCGCGACGCTGCGTGGAGAGTTCGACCGTCTTTGGATGGAGGACGGCGACGAGCTCGACGCGTACGCTGGCAAGGTGAACGGCATGGCGGCGAGGTACGTGTAGCTCGGGACCACGCTGGACGAGGCCGCCATGGTGAAGAAATTGCTCGACACCGTGCTGGACCGGCTGTACATCACGGTGCCCAGAATCGAGCAGTTTTGCAATGTTGAAGAGATGGCGTTCGAGGAGGCCGTCGGGCGTCTGAAGGTGTTCGAGGAGCGGACGCGGCGGTGAGCACATGCGACCGGCGAGCGCGCTGGCGAGCAGCCGATGATGATGGCGACGCAGTGGGCGGCTCGGCAGCGACGCGAGGGCTATGGAGATCTTGACCATGACGACGACGGCGCGGGCAGCACGGCATCGGGCGGCAGAGGCAAGCGGCACGGACGCTGTTACAGCTGCGGCGAGCGCGACCATTTCAAGCGCGAATGCCCAAAGCTGCGAAAGGCGCCGGCGGCGGAGCGGGCACTGCTGGTAGATGTCGGCCTCCTCTGAGCCACGGCTTAGGGGGTGAGTGTTGGTCAAAATAAGCCGCGGCTCCGGCTCGAACGCGTGTGTGGGCACGCGCTGGGCGTGTCGGACCCGTCGGGTCCGTGGCGTAGGTGTGCGTGTGTGCGTGCGTGTGGTGCACGGGCATGTCTGTGCACGAGTACACCGTGTGCGTGTGTTTAGGCCCAGGCTGTTGGCGAGTCGGGTGGTGCGATCGAGGGCGAGTCCGTTGGAGCTCGCCGTGGGCCGCGCGCGTCGGAGCGCGACGCGTGCACGATCAGAGCGGGCGGAACGCTCGCGATCGGGGGAGTGGAGACGTGGGTGCGTGCCCAGTGCACCGGCTCGTGTATAAAACCACGCGGTGACCGTTGTAACAGCATATGGGGTGCTCGAGTTCGTGCTTGGGAGAAACGACCGTTGTTGCGGCGGTGGCGTTCGTGCGCCGGAAATCCTCCTGTGTCCACTGTGTCATCTTCTTCCTCCCTTCTTCTTCTGTGCGTGAGAGAGAGAGGCAAGACAGAGAGAGAGAGAGTGCACCGGCGAGCTAGGGTTTAGGGCTGGCTGCGCCAACAGTATCTAGGGAGGCTTGTGGAGGGAGTCGTTTTTGAGAAAATGTATAGTGGTTTCGACATAGCACAGTCACATATCTACTACTATTCATGTTCTTCCCACATATTCCGTTTGGGACACATATTATTATTACTATAGGGATATGTGAAGTCATATGTAGCATGTTGTACTTACGACGATGAAGAAGACACCGTAATATGATCGTAAGTCTTGTAACGTCCCCAATAGGAGCCTTTGGTTCACTTTCTCGCATTGTTGGTCATGCGGCTGTTACCTGCTTCACCATTCGTACCCAGAACACCAGGTTCACGTTCATGCTGAAGAATGCCATCATCGCAGGTGCCATCAAACGGAATATTTCACCATAGTTCATGTTTACATAGTTTTGAGAGGTACGTAAGTTTTCTTTTCGACAGACTAATTGTCAAGAAAGGAGATCATAAGTTCCGTGTCTAAGGAGACACGACGATTGCATGTGAATGAAGGAGTGGAGTAGATGATCAGTTTGTTGCTACATGATCTCTAAAACAAATCTGTCAACTTAATTAATCAATCATGTCGAATTGTAGATGCAGTGACTAGACGATGCAAAGTTCCTGTGTAGTTTTTCAATTTCAGTAGAAGGTTAGTGTCAATCTAGAACAAAAACTGATTTGATTGGTGTTATATATTTGCTAGGACTAATTAAGCTGTGTACACACCTAATGCCCTTCCTGATGTTTTTAAGTGTCGAGATTACACTTTTTGGCTTGGGGGGCATCACGGGTGGGGCACGCCTCCTCCCCCTTGATGGTGGTGGTGGATCGATAAGAACACGGAGGGAGGGGGTCAGGGCGGAGAGCGTGGCGGTGGGCGGGGAACTCCTCCTTGGCGGTCCATGGGGAAATACGGTGCGAAAGAGAGAGGGCACCATGATGAAGGTGAAGTGGGTGTCATCCGGTTTTAAAGGAGAAGGCTCCAGCGAGAACTATCCTGCTACGGCGGGAAACCGAGTAGGAAGGGGGGATCCGACAGGAAAAGGGAAGGGCGTGTTGTGGGATGGGTTTTTTGTGTTGATAACATGGAGGAAAGTTGGAGCAACCACATTTCTCCCCCACATATGGTCTTGGTTTGGGGGAGACGCATTCTCCAGACGATGGAATTTTGGGGAGCCAGCTGGACGTCCGATTGATGTCCGAACACGGGTGGATGTATTAGGAAGAAGTGAGTTTCGCCCTTGGAGACAATCTTAATCATTTGTTTGATTCATTTATTTGTCTTGTAGCCCGTAGCAACGCACGGGCATTCTACTAGTTTAATTAATGTATCTATATACTTGGTAAAAGATGGAAGGCTCGGCCTTTTTCTTGGTGTTTTGTTCCACTCTTGTCGCCCTAGTTTCTGTCATACTGGTGTTATGTTCCTTGATGAGCGCTCCTAACACATGTGGGGTACTATGGGGCCACCCTTACCAATCGATTATGATAGAACTATTCCAGCAAGGCCCGACATTGGCTTTAACATTTGCCAACATAATAACACTGAATTAATTAATTAACTCATAGGGCATCGTGAACCTGGGGATTCTTTTATTTCCACATAATATAGGTGGGCCAGTGCTGATGGTGCTGGTCCAAACTAGGCGATGTCCGGCGCCCCCTGGGCAACCGGGGTCTCAACCAACCCGATGTCTTGCCCATCTAGTGTGTCCTGAGAATAAGATACGTGTGGCTCCTATCATGATCGTCGACATGCCGGGAGGTCTTGCTGGTTTAGTTTTACCTTTGACGTGAAGCTTGTCCAACGGGATTCCTTATCGCAAGGATCGTGTTATCATGGTGTGAGGATGTTCCATCGGATGCGTGTGGTAATTTATAATGGACCACTTGGAGCACCCGTGCAAGGTTAAATCTTTTCGAGAGTCATGTCCGTGGTTATGTGGCGACTTGGAAATTTATAATATCCGGTTGTAGAGAACTTGACACTAAAGTACAAATAAAATACACCAACCACGTGCATAACCGCGATCGTCTCTTTTCGAGGGAGTTCGGGAAGAGAACACGGTGGGGTTATGTTTGACTTGTAAGTAGTTCAGGATCACCTCTTGATCATTACTAGTTTGCGTCTGTTATGCGTAGTTTACTCCTCTTATTCTTATACTCGTAAGTTAGCCACATACAAATGCTTAGTGCTGCTGCAACCTCACCACTTAACCATTCCATACCCATTAAGCTTTGCTAGTTTTGATACCCATGGTAATGAGATTGTTGAGTCCTCGTGGCTCATAGTTTACTACAACAACAGGTGCAGGTACAGGTAAAGCGATGCTTTGACATGAGAGCGATGCATGCTTGTTCTGTTTGGAGTTCTTCTTTTGCTTCTTCTTCATCGATCATAGGATGGGATCCCGGTCGGTAACCTAGGATTAGCAGGGTGGATGTCATTCTTCTTTTCATTTGATTTCATCTGTAGTTGGATCATGCTCTTCTGTATGATGATTGCTATGTATTGATCTATTCATGTATTCATGTTGTAGCTTGTGGCGAGTGTAAGCCTTTATCTGATATTCTCATCTATTCAGTACATGGTATGTTGTAATGATATCCACCTTGCTATGCGCCCGAAATGCGATTCTGCCCCAATCATGAATTCATCACTTAATCGGGATAGAATTGCATCTTGGGTGGTACAAGTTGGTATCAGACCTTACCGACCGCAGGAGCCCTTGATTGATCGAATCGTTGTCGATTCTAGAAAAAAACTATTTTGAGTCTAGATATATATCGGAGAGTAGGAATGCATTTTACTCCTCATCCCCATCGTCACTCTGGTGAGGAATTGTGACATAGGTATTTTGTTCTACTACTCTTCCCCTTCAATTTTTTAGGACCACGCGGGTATTTTTGAATCATTGCGATATCGATGTGACGGGAATTTTGTCTTGTTGCCTCCTGACATTTTGGGGTTGTGGCAGTGTCCCGGGGAGTTGAGCTCCAAGGTGTTTTTGTCATATTCGCTATCATTTCAGTTCCTAAATACTAGAGGATGTCGACATCGAAAATGCTTCTATACTGTTTGTGGTGAGAGTAGTTTGGCGCCACCCAGTACTGCGGAGAGCAATCAGATGTACTGCCACGGCTAGTATAGCTGCTGTCTTTCAAAGTTCTGAGGTACATGAGTTTCCGAGGTTCTTGGTTATGTGTTGAGGAGGTGGTACATTTGGAGCATAGAATTCTGCTAGGAGTTGTGTGATGATATTTTGCTCCTTGTACTGGTTCTACTGGATTGCATAACCGAGAATTTTGGGAGTTCCTAGGTGGGAATTCAAGTAGTTAACTACGATATCTCTCCGACAAATGCATGATATGAGGTTGGGGTTCGACGTCTAGTGGTCCGCCTGTCGACGGTCGTTTTTACACTGGGTCTCATTGTGTCTTAATGAGCCCTGTGTAGCTTTGCTATGGCTCAGGGATGCTTCATAAGTCATGTACACTACATTGTACGTGATGGTCGCTGTACGATCGAGCCCTTGTGGGCCCCACCACCAAAATTTCGGACGAAATCTCTATCATATGTTTGTTCCGGCTTATTCGCAAACCAAATCCTGTGTTTTGTTTTGGTTGTGGTATTCGAGTTGCTTCGAATTCAAGTGTTGATCCATACCTTTTTAAAGCGGTGTTCTCATATTTCCATGGGAATGCTAATTCCTTCTTGATCATCGAGATTGTCATGTCAACTCTTTTTCAATCAGCGTGCTTCTCTTCAAGTTAATCTGATTCCTCCAAGATTTGCAAGATCAATTCTCTGCTCTTCTCAACGGTGTTTGTTTTGTCCGTCCTAAGTTGCCTTGGTTTTCCCACCCTTTTTCCTCAAGGAGTGAGAGATCTCAAATAAAGTATCCTTTTATTCATGAGAAGTCTCTCCATTCTTTTCCTTCAATGTTTCAACTGATGATCCTCGTGAAGATGCTTAGGAGATACAAATTCATCATTCTCATTTACTTCTCCAGTGGACTCAATTCAAGGTTCCAGTATTAATCATATCCATTTTGTTTTGTTAAATGCTTTCTCATGTTGGAAGTTCTTGTCCAAGCACTTGATCATTAACCTCGCGATATTCATATCCGAAGTGCCGAAGATATCTAAGAAGTTTTGTGTTTCCATTCTTATTCCGTTCAAGCTATTTCCGGGTTGTTACCACATTCAAGCCATTTAAATCTTCCCGGTGCAAAATATCTTTCTAAGCATTCGTTCCAATGGTGTTTCTTTTGAGTGGGCCCTAACCCACCGGTCTTTCCCAGGATATTACCTGAATCTTCGAATTTTTTCCGGAGCTATTCTCAAATTCTTTCCAAGTTTGACATAAAAATGATTTTCATCAGTCATATGCCCTCTCTAAGATTGCTTTCAAATTCTTTTCATCTTTGCTCAACCTTACTTTATTGATTGTTCTGGAGTGTCTTAGCAATTCTTAGTGGTGTTCCTCGTCGTCATTCGCAAAGTTGAAGACCGAAGAAGTGTTTCCACTCAATCCTTATCCGTTCTCTTGAAGATTCGTGGTTCAAGCTTGTTGCTATCCTCTCAAATTGTTTCGATCGTCAAGAATGCTTTTCATACCCATCTGAAGCTTTTCATGAGTTGTTTCATTTTGATTCTCCAGAGGCCAACATTTCAGAATATTTGTCTGTTCTCATCGTTCAGCTCTCGTTCACCAATTCTCCAAAATTGTTGTTTCTTCATTCATCTCCAAATTCTTACCGGTGCATCGTTCAAGTATTCTCTAGTCAGCTCGTCATCTCTTCATTCTCTTGTATCTAAATTCCCTTGAGTATCTTCGTTCATTTTCTAATTCTTAATGGTGTCTCCTTCTCTTTTCTTCGTTCTTTTTCATTTCTTATGGTGGTTCATTCAAGATTCCTCTTCCTTTGTTATCCTATCAATTCAGTCATTCTTTCCAAAATCCTACCGGTAGTTCATTGAAGACTTTCTCAAGTTTGCGCTATATCTCTCCTTGACCATTTTCAACGAGAATAAGTAGTATGCCAAATCCATTGCTTGTCATCAATTCAAGTTGATGAAGGACAAACATACAATAAATCTTATTCTTGTTTTCCTCGAGATGATTAATTCTTTCTACCGCAGTTCGTTCATGATATCAATTTCAAATAATTGCATGGCTTCATCTTATTCTTTTCAACTTTCCTTTCGTTTGATCCTTCTTTTATTACCGGAGTTCTCACGAAGGCTCAACATGGGGGTTTGTTAAGGATTTAATTCATTCTTCAAGTGTTCATCAAGATTCTTGTTGGAGGAGCTCAAGTATTCTTCTTCTTGTTTTTCGAAGTGCAATCAGTTCTCCATTGTCATTTAAGGTGGTGGTGTGTTGTTCTTGACAATTTCCCTTCGTGTTTCATGATTCACAAGTTGTCAAGAATGAGGTATTTTAAACCCATCATTACCTCTTCGTCCAGGAGATATTTGCAACCTATCAATCTCTTTGTTGGAGTTATCTTGGCATAGATTTCACCTAAAGCCTTCCCTAAGGAGTGTTGCTATTGTGGTGCGTATCTATGATACAAGTTTTCTCTTTATCCTATTGGTAAAAGAAGTTTTTCATCTCTTTGTTGATCTAAAGCAAGCAATTGTTTCCGTTAGTGACAAAATTTCACCTCTAGTTTTGAGATGTTTCCATAAGCCCACGAGGAGCATATCATTTGATTGTTGATTCTTCGACAACTCCGTTTAAGCCTTTCTCCTAAGGATGCTCTTTCAAATTCATTTGCGGTAGAAGCTGTTGTTCTCTTATCCGTTCTTTTCAGTCTATTCTTTTAGTTGTTTCGGAGGCATTGTGTTGCTGCTCTCTTCGAGGTACCATTCCATCTTGTCAAGATCATATTCTATTCCTTCTATTTTCAACCGGAGTGCTGCCCAAATTTTATGTTCATGGTGTTCATTCTTTCTTTGTCTACTGAAGTGTCTTCAACTTTGTTCATCTCCTTTAACATCTTTCTTTCTAGTTTTTCAACCCTCCAAGGTTCTTTGTTTCACTCATCTACTACCCCTATAAAAGCACGAGAGACGGAGAACCAGTGCATCACCACCGTACAGAGGGTCGAATCCTACATTCGAGATGGCTCCAATGTTTAGCACCAATCGTGTTTTAGCCGCACGTAATTACCCACGCTGCCATCAGCACGCATCCACGTTTACCCGCAAATCAATCACGTCTATTCCCAGTTTCCCACGACTTCTTCTTTTCCCTGCAGTTTCGTTCTTTCCTGAGGCATCGTTCCAAACCTGCCCCACGTTCAATCTGCAACCGGCCCCGTTCCTTGCGCATGCCATGGAAGAGCGAGCGAGCGAAGAGAAGCGCGCCGGCGGTGCCGGCTGTGTAGATCTAGATGAGGGTTGCCACCGGCCCCTTCACTGCGTCCGCCATGGAAGAGAGAGATCAAAGGGAAGCGTGGCGGCTGTGTCGGCTATGGAAGATTCCTCAGCTCGTCTTCCCCGCCTCCTTATGCGTGACCGGGACGTCACAAGTGCGGCGACCTGGCTCCAGTCGATGTCCACGGCT
This sequence comes from Thinopyrum elongatum, assembly GCA_011799875.1. Classification (NCBI taxonomy): domain Eukaryota; kingdom Viridiplantae; phylum Streptophyta; class Magnoliopsida; order Poales; family Poaceae; genus Thinopyrum; species Thinopyrum elongatum. The sequence goes on along the minus strand of CM022303.1, from coordinate 386,744,594 downwards.
CACTCCACGCGTGGCGTGCCCTTCCCCGACGCCACCACGTACCGCCGCCCACTCCTGCACTCCATCCAATGCCGCCTCCCTGCATTCCGATGCTGCGCCGCGCCGCGTCGGCAGGTCCTCCTCCATCCATTGCCTCCACTCCTCCCCTAATACCACTTCTTTTCGTCGTGTACAGGCGTCGAACTGACATCGCAGACACGACAGCCGGGACACCACGCCACACACAATTGACCTGAGTTCTTTTGTACTGCTCCCGCTGATTTTTTGCTCTTCCAGAGTGACAGCCGGGCGGAGGTGTGGTGGCGGCCAAGACCAGAACATTAGCAAGCTGAAGTCCCCTGGGTGTTCGTGTTCATCACAGGTGGTCTCTCTTTCCCGCCTTTCTTTTTCCTGTACTTAATCCTATGACAGGTTCGTACTCAAACATACGTAGATTCTAAACTACTCTGTTGGCTGCTATTCCTCTATCCTTCAAATTCTTTTTATGGAAATGAAAAAAATACAATAATGATGCATCTCTGTAGATATTAGATTATTTTGACCTATTTCATTCTTCACACCTGTTGGTTGTTCTGTTTTCCAGGATATTAACCAATTCAAAGAGTTGTCCCAAGTGCAAGAGGACTGTTGAAAACAAATATAGGGATGCTTGCACATTCCCTTAAATCACATCCAGCACAAACTGTAAATGTGAGAAAACTTTGATACGCGGCGCCCCATCCCATCCCACCTCCTACACCTCTGTCTCGCAAGCCATCCCTTTCTCCCATAGCAGAGAAGATCGTGGACCTCGAACCGAGGTGTGCAGCATGGTGCCGTAGCCCTCGTCCCCGGCGCAAGCGCAGGCTGTAGAGACCCCACGCCTTTCACGCCGTCCTCTCCTCGCATTGGGTCTACCAAGGTCCATGTCCTCCAATTATTCCATCGGGTCGCGATGTCCGTCCTTCTCTTCATGTATCCTTGATGCCTCTATGCTCAGATCGGGGTGTGGTATCAGACAAAGGGGGCAGTGACTTTGCATGCTCGTCTGCCGTAGGTACGAAACAGGTCCCTAATCCCCATTCCCGCCTCATGTTTGATGAAGCAAGGAGATGATTTCTGCCTCTCTTTTTTTGTATAAATAATATCTCTGTTGTTATGCTGCTGGCCTTTTTGTTATAATATCATGGACATATTTTGATTCATGGGAATACCAAGTCTATCATCACACTCATATGAATGCTTTGTAAATTCCATGTTTGCAGATATATCATTCCAACGACATTTTTCTCTGGGAGCAAAGGAACCATTGCACATTAAAAGAAATTTTCTTCTACAAATTCAACCCTCATTCCTTAAATTTCTGATTGCCGTATGAAATGGATTTAACTTTTTTTCATGTGACATAGAATGATTCGTAACATTTAAGGCACCTGTAGATGTTCTGCTTCTGCAAATGTATCTCTTACGCACGCATGCTAATGCAATACATCTATCATTTCTTATCAAGCTATAGAAATGCTATCTGACAAATATTTAATGTTCAGTTGTTGACTGTAGATATGATACCTCTACCGGTCTAGACATGAATGTTCTTGTAAAAGGAAAATCAATATGGAAGTCCATTTGAGCTGATACACAATATTGGTAGTAATTGTGTGTGAGGGAAGCCAAGCAAGTATCTGTCGACGAAAAGGGGTTTCAAAACTTTTTTACTCCTTTAGTCAATGAAAAGACAAGTGGGTTTATTGAAAATTATATTATTTCTTATTTTGGAGAACGATGTGTTTAGTGATGCATCAAATGCTTAATGTGAGTTCGATGTTGAAGATTTTAGTTATCGTCAAAATAATACTTACAAATTCGTGAATAAGTACGCATTGTCATCCTTTGTCATATAAGATCATCTTCTTTGTCGTCCGTAGAAATGTTCCCTAAACAAGCAAAACACACCTACATGTGCTCTTTCATATTTTTGTTATTTTTTTTCGAAAGCAATATGAAGTTTCAAGCTCTTATGCTTGCACTATCCAGGTAGTGTATGCAAATTATTTCCGCATTCAGATATGACACCTGAATCCATACATGTGCATGTGAGAGCTACACAATGGGTATCCTCTCCTCCAACCATCACCAGTCACTGGCATGGACACTAGGCCCTCCAGCATAGTTGTCTTCACCGTCGCAAAGCCACAGACCGAGCAGCATGTGAAAGCTGGAGCAAACAAGTGGAGGCAGCGCATACACTCTTTGCAGCAAACATCTTGTTTGTAAAAAAAGGGTAGAGCAAGGGTAAGCACCAGACCAGAAGAGCAACCTATGCACATGCATTATTATTTATACCTGCCATTCATCGGTGGATTTGTTTCATTAATAGAACCTCAATCATTTATTTTCTAAAGGTTTATTACTGACTTGTGTCTGTGTTTTTTTATGTACACGGGCAACAAAGGTTTTGCAGCAATCCTTCCTACACACCTTGGCAACAAGGAAGCATGAGCAAAATATATGATTGGTTCATGACTCATTCTAGACTATCCTAGGAAATACGCTAAAATTATACACTTTATTATCATGAAAAAAATGAATGCATGATTGGCAGTCTTGAGTTAGTATAAGTGATACATCTTTAGGTGGGGATCTGATTTGGAAGGCGGTTGTGGAAGAAATAGAATGGAATTGCACAATTTTCTACTGTTTTTTCCTACTACAATTATGCAACTCTGCATTTCTTGGTTTCATTTCAAAGATTGGTCTTCAATGTTTATCAACGCAATTATCTCTACAGTTTGCAGTGTCTTCTTTCCTAAATTTTGTGAACAACACTTGGTTTTCTTGAGTGCTATAACTTCATACTTGTCTTGCAAATTATATGACTTGGATCAAGTGATGCTTTTAATGGGTAATGATACCACTCCAGAAGCAAAAGACATTAATATTACTTGTGTGTGTGCGTGCATCTGCTTACTTGCATAGAAGGCAGATGACAATTTAAATGAATTGGTTTTCCTAGAGTACATCCAAACCATGAATAATGCACTTCCCACCAAATTTTCAGGACAATTATTCTATATTTGATGATAATTGATCTGGTTAAAATGATAAATTATTCTTAGATGATGATATGTTTAATTACAATATATGTTGGCCAAGACGTGCGTTGCACGTGCACGCTTACTAGTTTGTCAAGAAGCAACTTAGTATTACCTCTTCTCGTCGTTTTATCCCTAGATCTTGGGGCGAGATCTCTTGTAAGTGGGGGAGAGTTGTAACAACCCGATTGTAACAGTCCGAGACCGATGCTCCAGATCCCTTCCAGCCATTTCGTTATCTCCATGTGATTTATTTGCTTGTTGCATTCATCATCGCATCATTCGCATTGCATCGACACTCCGTTGCCATCATTTTTTCAAAACTTGCATCTGTTCGTAGTTGCCGGTTCTCCCCGTCCTCGTCGTTGACCATTCCGAGACCAACCACACCCTTGCACGCGATCGTCTTGACCCTCGGCATAGCCCACAGACCCCCAAGCGCGCGTCTGAAAACTTCCCCGAACCCGAACTGAGCGGTCATGACCGTTGGGTCAAGATCATCCTCGAACAACCCCAAATATCTCAGTTTATTAATTGAACTACCCTATCATTTTATCTCGACTGTCCGAAACCATCCAAACCCCTCCTATTTTTGTCTCTACTATAAACAGAGATGCACCTATTAACAAATACGTGGAAACCATAAAATCTGAGGCATTTGTCAGTCGTGCCGCCGCCAGGAGCATCTCCCTCGGGATCCCACCCGAGCCAACCTGCAACGCCACCCACAGCCGCAACCCACCTCCCTCGATCTGTTCGCCTGCCCAACCGAAGCTGCAGCCCTCCACCTGCTCGATCCACCAGCACAGCACCTCGCCTCCCCGCCGTTTCTGCCTCGCCCGACCTTCTCGACCCCCATCGCAAGGAGCCACCTTGCCATTCGTCGCGTCGGCCGGAACAACCACCGGCGACCACAGGAGCGCCGATGCCCCCTGCAGCCCGTTCGATCCACCCCAGCCCGGAGCGCCTCTACATCTCCATGGATCCACCGTCCCAACGGCAAGCCGTCGGCTTGCCTCTGCCCCGACCTTGTCGGCGAGCAACCAAGCCAGCAGTGCCTGGTCGCCACCATCTCCTCTTCCCCGGTGTTTTTCCCGTCCTTCCCTTCTTCTCCTCCTCTCTGATCTCTCTGCTCTCTTTTCTCTCTTGAACAGCAACTCCAGGAGCCCGCCATGGCCACCGCGAGCACTCGCCGCGCCATGGAACTTGTAGTCCGCCGCTGGTCAAGTTCGTCGCCGTGAACAGCGACCTGTGCCTCGGATCTACCATCTCTGCCTGTTTCCCCGTCATCCGCCGTCCTCTCCTTGCCTCGGGGACCCTTGCCCTGCCAAGTGCCTCGTCTGCGTCCTCCAGTCGAGCGCCAGAACGAACAGCAGCAACTCTAGCCCCGCCTCGCGCCGCCTCCTCAAGCTCTCTGCTCACCTCCTGCCGACGCCCTCCACGTGCCAGGCGAGCTCTCATCGCATCCTCCCCTGCTTCTGCGTGTGAGCACGCAAAGACGACAACTACAACGCCAAGTCCCGCTCGAGTTAGCCCGCTCCGTTGGCCGCAACCCAGCCTCCAGATCCGACGCCTGCCCATTGACCTCCACGTCTACGTGGGCCTCTCCAACCGCAGCGCCTCAAGGCCCAACTCGCACTCGCACCGGCGCAATGGCCTCTTGGTGAGCACTCCCACTCTAAACCTCACCCGTGCGCCTGTCTGTTATCTAGCACCCTCCAGATTCAGCCCAATAGGTTTTTTTCCTCTGTCTGTGATTTTCGAAATTATTCCGGGAAACTGTTTTTACAGGAAAGACCCTCAAGTTCATGCATTTAATAATGTTTAAAATTATTATTTGCATAAATTTGCTTAAATGACATGCTAAATAGTTTATTTCATAACTCAATAATCTTAGCTCCGAATTAAATGAACTTTATATATAAATAGGGTAGAAAAATGTGTAGGTTAACATGTGCACTTTATTTTGCTGTTTAGCAACATTAAAATTGTGTTTTAGCAGAACAGTACAAAATTTAAAAATTGCATATGGGGATTTTTCAGAATTATTGTCTGTTGTTTTCGGCCTCATTTAAACTTGCCTAGAAAGGTAGATTGCATATGCTTCACCTCTTGCCATGTTAATCAACATTTAGTCTTGCCATGTACATAAACGGGAGAGAACTAAATAAATGAATGTGGTGTTTCGTCAATATGCAACTCGTTGCATATTGAGCTCCACTTAATTTGTAGTATTGATTGTTGCACTCTTGCCGTGCCATGCCTCATTAAACCGGACATGCATCACACTTGATTGTGCATCATGCCATGTTTATGTTGGTGCGTTTACCGTGTTGTTTGCTTCTTACCGGTTGTGCTTCTTCTCAAAAGTTTCGGTTACGTTACGATTGTGAGGATTCGTTCGACTACGTGGGTTCGTCTACTTTTTGGATTCGGTCTTCTTCCTAGCGGGATTCCAGGCAAGATGACCATTAGCTTGGATATCACTACTATCTTTGCTTACTAGTTGTCTCGATGCTATCACTATGTCTCGCTACCTATCACTTGTTTGCCAAGCCTCCTAAATTGCCACGATAAGCCTCTAACCTCTACCATCCTAGCAAATCGTTGTTTGGCTATGTTACCGCTTTGCTCAGCCCCTCTTATAGCGTTGCTAGTTGCAGGTTGTTCCATGTTGGGACATGGATATCATGGGATATCACAATATCTCTTATTTAAATAATGTATCTATATACTTGGTAAAGGGTGAAAGGCTCGGCCTTTTGCTTGGTGTTTTGTTCCACTCTCGCCGCCCTAGTTTTCGTCATACCGGCGGTATGTTCCTTGATGTGCGCTCCTAACACATGTGGGGTATTATGGGGCCCCCTAACCAATCGCTTAGGATAGAACTATTCCAACAAGGCCCAACATTGGTTTTAACATTTGCCAACATTAGTATTGAATTAATTAATTAACTCATAGGGTGTCATGAACCCGAGGATTCATTTAATTCCGCATAATGAGGGTGGGCCAGTGCTGATGGTGTTGGTCCAAACTGGGCGATGTCCAGCGCCCCATGGGCAACCGGGGTCTCAGCCAACCCGATGTCTTGCCCATCCGGTGTGTCTTGAGAATGAGATATGTGCGGCTCCTATCGGGATCGTCGACATGTCGGGAGGTCTTGATGGTTTAGTTTTACCTTTGACGTGAGGCTTGTCCACCGGGATTCCTTATCGTAAGCATCGTGTTATCATGGTGTGAGGATGTTCCATCAGATGCGTGTGGTAATTTATAATGGTCCACTTGGAGCACCCCTGTAGGGTTAAATCTTTTCGAGAGCCATGCCCGTGGTTGTGTGGCGACTTGAAAATTTATAATATCCGGTTGTAGAGAGCTTGACACTATATTCAAATAAAATACACCAACCGCGTGCATAATCGTGATCGTCTCTTTTCGAGGGAGTTCGGGAAGAGAACACGGTGGGTTATGTTTGACTCGTAAGTAGTTCAGGATCACTTCTTCATCATTACTAGTTTGCGTCCATTATGCGTAGTTTACTCTTCTTATTCTTGTAATCATAAGTTAGCCACATACAAATGCTTCGTGCTGCTGCAACCTCACCACTTAACCATTCCATACCCATTAAGCTTTGCTAGTTTTGATACCCGTGGTAATGAGATTGATGAGTCCCCGTGGCACACAGTTACTACAACAACATGTGCAGGTACAGGTAATGTGATGCTTTGACGTGAGAGCGATGCATGCTTGTTCTCTTTGGAGTTCTTCTTCCTCATCGGTCATAGGATGGGATCCCGGTCGGGAACCTAGGATTAGTAGGGTGGATGTCTGATGCGGAGCATCCTACGGTCATTCCCATGGACCTACCGTCACCCCAAGTGCCTAGTGGACCAATGACAAGAGCACGTGCGAGAGCTCTTGAGTCCGAGGTGACATGTCTCCTATGTGACATTCCATATGACCCACGTGAGACATGGTTACTACCTATGTCCGAAATGCTATGTGTGATTGAAGGAAATATGCCCTAGAGGCAATAATAAAGTTGTTATTTTATATTTCCTTACTCATGATAAAGGTTTATTATTCATGCTAGAATTGTATTGATCGGAAAACTAAATACATGTGTGAATACATAAACAAACACTGTGTCCCTAGTAAGCCTCTACTAGACTAGCTCGTTGATCAAAGATGGTTAAGGTTTTCTAACCATGGACATGTGTTGTCATTTGATAACGAGATCACATCATTAGGAGAATTATGTGATGGACAAGACCCATCCGTTAGCTTAGCATAATGATCGTTCAGTTTTATTGCTATTGCTTTCTTCATGTCAAATACATATTCCTTCGACTATGAGATTATGCAACTCCAGGATACCGGAGGAATGCCTTGTGTGCTATCAAACGTCACAACGTAACTGGGTGATTATAAAGATGCTCTACAGGTATCTCCAAAGGTGTTTGTTGAGTTGGCATAGATCGAGATTAGGATTTGTCACTCCGAGTTTCGGAGAGGTATCCCTGGGCCCTCTCGGTAATACACATCATAAGCTTGCAAGCAAATGACTAAGGAGTTGGTCACGAGGAGATGTATTACAGAACAAGTAAAGAGACTTGCCGGCAACAAGATTGAACTAGGTATGAAGATACCGACGATCGAATCTCGGGCAAGTAACATACCGATGGACAAAGGGAATTACGTATGTTGTCATAACGGTTCGACCGATAAAGATCTTCGTAGAATATGTAGGAGCCAATATGAGCATCCAGGTTCTGCTATTGGTTATTGACCGGAGAGGTGTCTCGGTCATGTCTGCATAGTTCTCGAACCCGTAAGGTCCGCACGCTTAACGTTCGATGACGATATAGTATTATATGAGTTATGTGATTTGGTGACCGAATGTTGTTCGAAGTCCCGGATGAGATCACGGACATGATGAGGAGTCTCTAAATGGTCGAGAGGTAAAGATTGATATATAGGACGATGGTATTCGGACACCGGAAGTGTTCCGGAGGGTACCGGGTACTTATCGGGTCACCGGAAAGGAGTTTCGGGCACCCCCGTCAAAGATATGGGCCTTCCCCTATAGAGGCCGGCCTATGAGGAGGAGAAGGAAAGAGGGGAGGGGAGGGAAAGGAAAGTGTGGAGTAGGACTCCCCCTTCCTTCCCTCTCCCCCCTCTTTCCTTCCCCCTTCTTCATATAAGGAAAGGGGGCGCGCAGGGCAAGGCAGCAGCCCTAGGGCTGCCGCCAGGTCTCTTGGGGCGCCCTAGGGGCTGCCGCCAGGTCTCTTGGGGCGCCCTAGGGGCTTCCTCCTCCCCTCCCACCTATATATATGTGGGGAGGGGGTGCCACACAAGGATACAACATTGTCTTAGCCGTGTGCGGCGCCCCCGTCCACCGTTTACTACCTCGGTCATATTTTCGTAGTGCTTAGGCGAAGCCCTGCGGAGATCACTTCACCATCACCGTCACCACGCCGTCGTGCTGACGGAACTCATCTACTACCTCGATGTCTTGCTGGATCAAGAAGGCGAGGGACGTCACCGAGCTGAACGTGTGCAGAACTCGAAGGTGCCGTACGTTCGGTACTCGATCGGTGGAGCGCGAAGAAAGTTCGACTACATCAACCGCGTTGTGAAACGCTTCCGCTTACGGTCTACGAGGGTACGTAGACACACTCTCCCCCTTGTTGCTATGCATCTTCTTGGATAGATCATTGCGTGTGCATAGAAATTTTTTTGTTTTCCATGCAACGATTCCCAACAGTGGTATCGGAGCCAGGTCTATGCGTAGATGATATGCACGAGTAGAACACAAAGAGTTGTGGGCGGTGATAGTCATACTGCTTACCACCAACGTCTTATTTTGATTCGGCGGTATTGTGGGATGAAGCGGCCCGGACCAACCTTACATGTCCACGCACATGAGACCGGTTCCACCGGCTGACATGCAACTAGTTTTGCATAAAGGTGGCTGGCGGGTGTCTGTTTCTCCCACTTTAGTTGAATCGAATTTGACTACGGCCGGTCCTTGAAGAAGGTTAAAACAGCAAACTTGACGAATCACCGTTGTGGTTTTTGCCGTAGGTAAGAACGGTTCTTGCTAGAAACCCGTAGCAGCCACGTAAAACTTGCAACAACAAAGTAGAGGACGTCTAACTTGTTTTTGCAGGGTATGTTGTGATGTGATATGGTCAAGACATGATGTGATATACGTTATTGTATGAGATGATCATGTTTTGTAAGTTATCGGCAACTGGCAGGAGCCTTATGGTTGTCGCTTTATTGTATGAAATGCAAACGCCATATAATTGCTTTACTTTATCACTATGCGTTAGCGATAGTTGTAGAAGCAATAGTTGGCGAGATGACCATGACGCAATGATGGAGATCAAGGTGTCGAGCCAGTGACAATGGAGATCATGACGATGCTTTGGAGATGGAGATCAAAAGCACAAGATGATGATGGCCATATCATGTCACATATTTTGATTGCATGTGATGTTTATCTTTTATGCATCTTATTTTGCTTAGTACGGCGGTAGCATTATAAGATGATCCCTTCACTAAATTTCAAGATAAAAGTGTTCTCCCTGAGTATGCACCGTTGCTACAGTTCGTCGTGTTGAGACATCACGTGATGATCGGGTGTGATAGACTCTACATTCACATACAATGGGTATAAGACAGTTTTGCACATGCAGAATACTTGGGTTAAACTTGACGAGGCTAGCATGTACAGACATGGCCTCAGAACACTGGAGACCGAAAGGTCGAACATGAATCATATAGTAGATATGATCAACATAGAGATGTTCACCATTGATGACTACCCCATCTCACGTGATGATCGGACATGGGTTAGTTGATTTGGATCACGTATCACTTAGATGACTTGAGGGATGTCTATTTCAGTGGGAGTTCATTATTAATTTGATTAATTGAACTTAATTTATCATGAACTTAGTCTTGATAGTTTTTGCATATCTATGTTGTAGATCAATAGCTCGCGTATAGCTCCCCTGTTTTATTTTGATATGTTCCTAGAGAAAACTAAGTTGAAAGATGATAGTAGCAATGATGCGGACTGGGTCCGTGATTTGAGGATTATCCTCATTGCTGCACAGAAGAATTATGTCCTTGATGCACTGCTAGGTGACAGACCTATTGCAGGAGCAGATGCAGACGTTATGAACGTTTGGCAAGCTCGATATGATGACTACTTGATAGTTTAGTGCGCCATGCTTTACGGCTTAGAACCGGGACTTCAAAAACGTTTTGAACGCCACGGAGCATATGAGATGTTCCAAAGAGCTGAAATTGGTATTTCAGACTCATGCTCGTGTCGAGAGGTATGAGACCTCTGACAAGTACTTTGCCTACAAGATGGAGGAGAATAGCTCAGCCAGTGAGCATGCGCTCAGAATGTCTGGGTACTACAATCGCTTAAATCAAGTGGGAGTTAATCTTCCAAATAAGATAGTAATTAACAAAGTTCTCTAGTCACTATCACCAAGCTACTAGAACTTCATGAAGAACTATAATATGCAAGGGATGACGAAAACGATTCCTGAGCTCTTCGCGATACTGAAATCGGCGAAGGTAGAAATCAAGAAAGAGCATCAAGTGTTGATGGTTGACAAGACCACTAGTTTCAAGAAAAAGGGCGAGGGAAAGAAAGGGAACTTCAAGAAAAATGGCAAGCAAGTTGTCGCTCCCATGAAGAAGCCCAAAGCTGGACCCAAGCCTGAAACTGAGTGCTTCTACTGCGAAGGAAATGGTCACTGGAAGTGGAACTGCCCCAAATACTTGGCGGATAAGAAGGATGGGAAAGTGAACAAAAGGTATATTTGATATACATGTTATTGATGTGTATTTTACTAGTGTTCATAGTAGCCCCCGGGTATTTGATACCGGTTCAGTTGCTAATATTAGTAACTCGAAACAGGAGTTGCAAAATGAACAGAGACTAGTTAATGACGAGGTGACGATGTGTGTTGGAAGTGATTCCAAGGTTGATAAGATCACCATCGCACACTCCCTCTACCTTCGGGATTAGTGTTGGACCTAAATAATTAAATGTTATTTGGTGTTTGCGTTGAGCATGAATATGATTGGATCATGTTTATTGCGATACGGTTATTCATGAATAATTGTTGTTCTGTTTACATGAGTAAAACCTTCTATGGTCATACACTCAATGTAAATGGTTTATTGAATCTCGATCATAGTGATACACATATTCATAATATTGATGCTAAAAGATACAAAGTTGATAATGATAGTGCAACATATTTGTGGCACTGCCGTTTAGGTCATATTGGTGTAAAGCGCATGAAGAAACTCCATGCAGATGGGCTTTTGGAATCACTTGATTATGAATCATTTGATACTTGCAAACCATGCCTCATGGGCAAGATGACTAAAACTCCGTTCTCCGGAACAATGGAGCGAGCTAATGACTTATTAGAAATAATACATACCGATATATGCGGTCCGATGAGTATTGAAGCATGCGGCGGGTATCGTTATTTTCTCACCTTCACTGATGATTTGAGTAGATATGGGTATATCTACTTGATGAAACACAAGTCCGAAACATTTGAAAAGTTCAAAGAATTTCAGAGTGAAGTTGAGACTCATCGTAACAAGAAAATAAAGTTTCTACGATCCGATCGCGGAGGCGAATATTTGAGTTACGAGTTTGGCCTTCATTTAAAACAATGTGGAATTGTTTCACAACTCACGCCACCTGGAACACCACAGCGTAATGGTGTGTCCGAACATCGTAACCGTACTTTATTAGATATTATGCGATCTATGATGTCTCTTACCGATTTACCACTATCGTTTTGGGGTTATGCATTAGAGATAGCTGCATTCACGTTAAATAGGGCACCATCTAAATCCGTTGAGACTTCACCGTATGAACTATGGTTTGGCAAGAAACCTAAGCCGTCGTTTCTTAAAGTTTGGGGTTGCGACACTTATGTCAAAAGGCTTCAGCTTGATAAGATCGAACCCAAATCGGAGAAGTGCGTCTTCATAGGATACCCTAAGGAAACAATTGGGTACACCTTCTACCACAGATCCGAAGGCAAGATCTTTGTTGCCAAGAATGGAATCTTTCTAGAGAAGGAGTTTCTCTCGAAAGAAGTGAGTGGGAGGAAAGTAGAACTTGATGAGGTAATTGTACCTTCTCTCGAATTGGAAAGTAGCACATCATAGAAAAACCGTTCCCGTGATGCCTACACCAACTAGAGAGGAAGCTAATGATGATGATCATGAAACTTCAGATCAAGTTACTACAGAACCTCGTAGGTCAACCAGAACACGATCCGCACCAGAGTGGTACGGGAATCCTGTACTGGAAGTCATGTTACTAGACCAGGCGAACTTACGAACTGTGAAGAAGCTATGATGAGCCCAGATTCCGATAGATGGCTTGAGGCCATGAAATCTAAGATAGGATCCATGTATGAGAACAAAGTGTGGACTTTGGTGGATTTGCCCGATGATCGGCAAGCCATAGAAAATAAATGGATCTTCAAGACGAAGACTGACGCTGATGGTAATGTTACTGTCTATAAAGCTCGACTTGTCGCAAAAGGTTTTCGACAAGTTCAAGGAGTTGACTACGATGAGACTTTCTCACCCGTAGCGATGCTTAAGTCCGTCGGAATCATGTTAGCAATTGCCGCATTTTATGAAATCTGGCAAATGGACGTCAAAACTGCATTCCTTAATGGATATTTTAAAGAAGAGTTGTATATGATGCAACCAGAAGGTTTTGTCGATCCTAAAGGTGCTAACAAAGTGTGCAAGCTCCAGCGATCCATCTATGGACTGGTGCAAGCATCTCGGAGTTGGAACATACACTTTGATGAGGTGATCAAAGCATATGGTTTTATACAGACTTTCGGTGAAGCCTGTATTTACAAGAAAGTGAGTGGGAGCTCTGTAGCATTTCTGATATTATATGTGGATGACATATTGTTGATTGGAAATGATATAGAATTTCTAGATAGCATAAAAGGATACTTGAATAAGAATTTTTCAATGAAAGACCTCAGTGAAGCTGCTTATATATTGTGCATCAAGATCTATAGGGATAAATCGAGACGCTTAATAGGCCTTTCACAAAGCACATACCTTGATAAAGTTTTGAAGAAGTTCAAAATGGATCAGTCAAAGAAAGGGTTCTTGCCTGTGTTGCAAGGTTTGAAGTTGAGTAAGACTCAAAACCCGACCACGGCAGAAGATAGAGAGAGAGAATGAAAGTCATTCCCTATGCCTCAGTCATAGGTTCTATAAAGTATGCCATGCTGTGTACAAGACCAGTTGTGTGCCTTGCCATGAGTTTGGCAAGGGGGTACAATGGTGATCCAGGAGTAGATCACTGGACAGCGGTCAAAAATTATCCTTAGTTACCTAAGAGGACTAAGGAAATGTTTCTCGGTTATGGAGGTGATAAAGAGTTTGTCGTAAAGGGTTACGTCGATGCAAGCTTTGACACCGATTCAGATGACTCTGAGTCTCATTCTGGATACATATTGAAAGTGGGAGCAATTAGCTAGAGTAGCTCCATGCAGAGTATTGTAGACATAGAAATTGCAAAATACATACGGATCTGAATGTGGCAGATCCGTTCACTAAACTTCTCTCACAAGCAAAACATGATCACATCTTAGTACTCTTTGGGTGTTAATCACATGGCAATGTGAACTAGATTATTGACTCTAGTAAACTCTTTGGGTGTTGGTCACATAGCGATGTGAACTATAGGTGTTAATCACATGGCGATGTGAACTAGATTATTGACTCTAGTGCAAGTGGGAGACTGAAGGAAATATGCCCTAGAGGCAATAATAAAGTTGTTATTTTATATTTCTTTATTCATGATGAAGGTTTATTATTCATGCTAGAATTGTATTGATCGGAAATCTAAATACATGTGTGAATACATAAACAAACACTGTGTCCCTAGTAAGCCTCTACTAGACTAGCTCGTTGATCAAAGATGGTTAAGGTTTCCTAACCATGGACATGTGTTGTCATTTGATAATGAGATCACATCATTAGGAGAATTATGTGATGGACAAGACCCATCCGTTAGCTTAGCATAATGATCGTTCAGTTTTATTGCTATTGCTTTCTTCATGTCAAATACATATTCCTTCGACTATGAGATTATGCAACTCCCGGATACCAGAGGAATGCCTTGTGTGCTATCAAACGTCACAACGTAACTGGGTGATTATAAAGATGCTCTACAGGTATCTCCAAAGGTGTTTGTTGAGTTGGCATAGATCGAGATTAGGATTTGTCACTCCGAGTTTCGGAGAGGTATCTCTGGGCCCTCTCGGTAATACACATCATAAGCTTGCAAGCAAACGACTAAGGAGTTGGTCACGAGGTGATGTATTACAGAACGAGTAAAGAGACTTGCCGGCAACAAGATTGAACTAGGTATGAAGATACCGACGATCGAATCTCGGGCAAGTAACATACCGATGGACAAAGGGAATTACGTATGTTGTCATAACTGTTCGACCGATAAAGATCTTCGTAGAATATGTAGGAGCCAATATGAGCATCCAGGTTCCGCTATTGGTTATTGACCGGAGAGGTGTCTCGGTCATGTCTGCATAGTTCTCGAACCCGTAGGGTCTGCACGCTTAACGTTCGATGACGATATAGTATTATATGAGTTATGTGATTTGGGGACCGCATGTTGTTCGGAGTCCCGGATGAGATCATGGACATGACGCGGAGTCTCAAAATGGTCGAGAGGTAAAGATTGATATATAGGACGATGGTATTCGGACACCGGAAGTGTTCCGGAGGGTACCGGGTACTTATCGAGTCACCGGAAAGGACTTTCGGGCACCCCCGGCAAAGATATGGGCCTTCCCCTATAGAGGCGGGCCTATGAGGAGGAGAAGGAAAGAGGGGAGGGAAAGGAAAGTGTGGAGTAGGACTCCCCCTTCCTTCCCTTTCCCCCCTCTTTCCTTCCCCTTCTTCATATAAGGAAAGGGGGACGCAGGGCAATGCAGCAGCCCAGGTCTCTTGGGGCGCCCTAGGGGCTGCCTCCTCCCCTCCCACCTATATATATGTGGGGAGGGGCACCACACAAGGACACAACATTGTCTTAGCCGTGTGCGGCGCCCCCGTCCACTGTTTACTACCTCCGTCATATTTTCGTAGTGCTTTGGCGAAGCCCTGCGGAGATCACTTCACCATCACCGTCACCACGTCGTCGTGCTGACGGAAATCATCTACTACCTCGACGTCTTGCTGGATCAAGAAGGTGAGGGATGTCACCGAGTTAAACATGTGCAGAACTCGGAGGTGTCGTACGTTCGGTACTCGATCGGTGGAGCGCGAAGAAAATTCGACTACATCAACCGCGTTGTGAAACGCTTCTGCTTACGGTCTACGAGGGTACGTAGACACACTCTCCCCCTCGTTGCTATGCATCTCCTTGGAAAGATCATTGCGTGTGCGTAGAATTTTTCTTGTTTTCCATGCAACAATTCCCAACAGTGATCAGGTATCAAGAAGACCCTCTCGGAGAAGCTCGTGAAGACGGACAAGTCCCCAAGTGCATGGATGAAGAAGAACGACAAAAGAAACCGAGGACAGCTCCCATGACCGGACATCCGGCCACAACCCCGGAAATCCGGCCCCTCAAGGTGACTACAGTAGCAGCCCAGCAGCCGACACGCTACAGGGCCCGAACATCCGTCCAGGCCCCGGACATCTGGCCCGACAGCCCGGACATCTGGCGCCTGCCCGGAAATCCGGCCCTCCATCACAGAACGCCACCGAAGCTGGCCGCCGCTAGCCCGAACATCCGGCACAGGCCCCAGACATCCGGCCCAACGCGAGTCGCCGGACATCCGGCCCCCAGCCCGGACATCCGGCACCTATCTGCGCACAGTGATTGGGCCGAAGCCGATGTATCCCTTCGCCCCCTTAGACTATATATACTCATCCACCTACGTTTTAGGGTTAGCATTGTGATAGCTCATCTTGGAGATAGTGCTTTGCTCATCCACTTGTGTCCCTACTCCATTGGAGGCAAAGACCTCCATCTAGGAGAAGATCCCCCAAGTGGATTCAAGACCTCCTCACGGAGAAGATCCCCTCGTGGATTCAAGACCCCATTTCCTCGTGTATAGGGAAGAACTACCTACCATTTGTATCGTCCCTTGTTGTGTTTGGATCATGTGTTTCTTTGTGTACTTGGATC
This sequence comes from Thinopyrum elongatum, assembly GCA_011799875.1. Lineage (NCBI taxonomy): Eukaryota > Viridiplantae > Streptophyta > Magnoliopsida > Poales > Poaceae > Thinopyrum > Thinopyrum elongatum. The sequence goes on along the minus strand of CM022303.1, from coordinate 386,728,271 downwards.
TAGCACATGTGTAATCGAATCTCGTTGATTTGAGTGTTTCCTCTCGTTTTCCCTCTTGTGTGTTCTTCGGGAACCCCCCTCCAAATCGTGAAAGATCGGCCCCTAGGGTTCCACCGTAAATCATCTTGGTATCATGAGCCACGTTGATCACGATTTTGGAGTCTCCCCCTTTGTTTTCTAGCCAATTTTGTTGTGTTTTGTCCCAATTTTGAAAATCCCCACAAAAATAGCCCTCCCAATTTTTTTTGTGATTTGTTGGTGTGATGATGTGTTGTTGAATTTGATCCGTGGATTTGGTGTGTTGTAGGTAGATCTAGCTTCCCCTAATTTTTTTCCCAATTCCATCCACGAAATTCCACGAATTTTGCCCCAAAATTTTTCTTTTCCCTCGAGATCCACCGAGTTCATCTAGGATTTTGGAGCCCGGACATCTGGCCCGTGGCCCCGGACATGTGGGCCCCTAGACATTCGGCCCGCAAGCCCGGACATCCAGCCTCCCGCAACACCACTTCATACACCACTTCCTTTTTTCTGCCTTCTTTTCGCCAAATTTGACCAGGTTACCACCAATACTTCCGCATACCACCACCGCTTTCTGCAACCACCATCGCTTATCCGCTACCACCTCCGACAATTTTGACACATTTTGTTCTTTGAGAACTTGAGTTGCTGTTTTTGTTTCCTAACGTGTTTCGGCTACTTAGGGCTGGTTCGACACCGACATCACCACCGCTCATCTTCGTCATCGACATTGACATCTTCACCATTTTTACACAATCAACCGTAAGCAAGGGCGGTAACCTCGACGACACTCTCGTATATTCCCCCTTGCCATTGCATTGTTAACCCCTAGCCCATTTCGCGTAACTTGCCTATCGAGACTAGCCATTGAGTATTGCCGGCAACGTTACTTGTGCACATTAGTGATCATCATTCCATTGCATATATCATATCATCTTGGTATCCACTTCTTGGTATCATCATATCATCCTTGTGCCAAGTTCGTTCCCGCATATTCATAATTGCTAGCTTGGTTTGTGCATTTTGCATAAGTGGCCAAAAAAAGAGATCAAAAGAGAAAGGGCCAAAATCTTTTAAGCGAAAGAAAGATAAGCAAAGAGCTTGTAAGCAAGAACCATAGCATCATACTACATTGCACTTAAGATTGTCATACTCGATCATCTTGGATCATATCACCGAAACTTCATACATGATAGCATACACTGGTACAACAAGGTGCTATACACACGGTTTTTAACCCCTTTCCGCGACGGCATTTTGAACCATCGCCAAGTGAGTGACTGCGATAGGGGGGACCTTCCCACACGACCCAGAAACCGTCGGGGATAGAGAGCAATGATGCAGAGGCCTTGCCAAATGTAATTGTATGCGATGCAACACACACTAAATTCTTTCGCATGTGTGGGATCGGTGATTAAATGTTTCTAATGACGCAGTGAAACCAAATGGTGTGTCGTAATGAACCGTTTGGGAAACAGTATGTAAGGCACACGGGCCAATATATGAACCGTGTGCGATATGTGCCCCATCGCACACGAGTTTTCTGCGAAACTCGTCTGCCATGCAAGACTCCATCACACACGTTTCCCAACAATTACCGTGTGCGATAATGTTCTATCACAAACGGTTCAGGAGCCCTTTCACACACATACAAGTACTGCAGACCATTTATGATTTGTTGTGTATCACCAACGGTTGCGGTAAGAGTGACGTGTGCTTTTCGTTTGGGATCCCACACGTTTCCAGAAAAATTTACGACTGGGATTGTATTTTACATTGGGCACGGTTTACTCCGAGCTCTCGTGTGCGATAATGTGATATCACAAACGGTTTCGGAGCCTCTACGCACACGTAGTAGTGCTGCAAATCGTCTGTGATCTGCTGTGTATCACCGACGGTTCCGCTATGATTGACGTATGCTTTCCGATGTGGATCGCACACACTCATTTAGTTGAACCGTGTGCGGAGCAATTGCCAAGTTAAAACAAAAATATCCCATTTGAATCGGCATGCAAAAATCAAATTCGCCACAATATTCAATTGAACAAATAGTGTCCATGGGAAGAACATTCATCAGATTTTGCAACAATTGCAATTGAACAAATGGTAGCTGAATTCCAATGATTTGTCGACATATATATGCATTACATAATTAATCATAGTGTGCGAAATACGAAGACCTCATCAGATGGAAAACAATGGATCCATGCGTATATGTTTAGCGGCTAACTCTTACTCAATGTTTTAGGTGAACGCATGCTGAAATCTTCATTATCACCAGTGGGATTGATGTAGTGATTCAGGAAGAAGTCGCTGATAAATCTTCGAACCATCAACAATTCACCAGTGGGGAGCGGTTCAGGGGTCCTCGGTTCTAAGATGAGCTGCAGTATTTTTAAGATCGGAATGTGCCATATGAGTGGAGTAGAAGATATTAATTAAGATAGACTTACTGGTACTAATTCGCGAGCATCTTCACAACTATCAGCAGATTTGCAGATGGAGATCATGTATCTACAAACATAGTATCCACAAAGGTTGGTCCCTGCTTGTTGCTGAGGACACTGAAATTTTTTGTACAGAATTAGTCATGTATTTGTCCTGTTAGGAAGAACCTAACCGGTGTTAGATGTATTTTTTTCTTTGGACAAAAATAGAAAGAGGTTTATTTAGAAGCTTGAACATTTGAATAGCGTAAGAAAAGGTATTTGCAAACTATTGGATACATTTTCCAAAAATAACGGATTTCGGTGTGTTACCGGAGAAACGATCTCGTGCTGCAGAGGTAGTTCCCTCTTGAACAGGTTCCCTGGTTTAGTTTTCCACAATGCGAACACACTGCAAATGAAGCTGAATTTTCACAACATTAATTATTGAACCAGATATGAATGCAAATTAATTTCAACATCATAGAATTCAATACCTATCCATGAATTGCTGAAGATGCGTCAGATCCTGAGCGTTTATTGATTCTCTGAGAGAATCCATGTAGTAAACTATGTTCTTGTTTGGAACAATGAATACCAAGATCCAGTGATTGCTACATATTAAGAAAGCCATGAACTTACGAATTATGTCAAAATCTGAAAGACAATCAGTGTATGCGTGGTTGTTTACTTGACTTACCGTTCATGATATGGCCAGAGAAATGATTCTGCATGGGACGTGTTTTCGAAGATACGGACGACCGTGTTAATGGCCCACTCCCGTTCATCCTTACCATCTAATGTTGTGCCATTTGCTAATGCAGGATCTATGAAATACACACTCTCCCTTTTTCTTCTCCGCGCGTTCAATCCCCTGAGAGGAATAAAATGCAGTTAGCTGTTTATCATTTACAACCTTGTATGGAGAAGTTGATCAGAGTTTGTTAAGTACTTACAAAATCAGGCATCTAACAAGAGTGGCATCGAGCTCGTTGAAGTTGAAGAAGAGATGTAAGTCCTCGAAACTCACACTAATGGAACTAGCATCATGTTTGAAATGATCTCTGTTGTAGTGGACTAGCAGAACATGATGACCTGCTAACATTTGATCCATGCAATATTTATGTAACTCGCGGCAACTGGAGCTGCACTCATCAAAGTATTCGCCAACAAGAAATGGATGGCCATGGACGTAATTGCATGCTTCAAGTACGTCTGCTTTATTTTTAGCAAGCATCAAAGTTATTTCTTCATCATCCATGCCGTCAGAAATAATATTACTCCCTGATTCGAACAACTTGTTCTTAATTTGGTTCTGGGCCATGAGTGCTTTAAGTAAGAGGCAATCGTTCTCTTTGCTCTTCGATCTCAGGGCGCGCTTCCTCATGGGTGCAGCCTTTTTGCCCGCTTCCTTCTTGGTACTTGAAGCACTTCTAGTCCAAGGTCTAGTTGGCTGAAAGGCTGACTGTGGAGCAGACGGTGAAGCTTCGACGGACTGCTTAGCAGACGGTTTAGCTATGCCGGACCGCTGAGCTGGCGGTGCTGCTGTGACAGACTGCTGGCTGTAGGAGCAGAGGCATCGGACTACTGACCATGCGTTGAAGCTATATCGGGTTTCTGCGAAGGTGGTGCCAACTTGTCGGTGTGCTGAGGAGGCCGTGCCAACGCGTTGGTTTGCTGAGCAGGAAGTGCTGCTTAGCAGTCCGTTCCACTAGGTTGTTCTGCTGAGCATGTGCTGCAGCTGGGTCTCCCCCCGCTGCTTCAGCGGACGGCATCTGAACCAGTGGTGCATCTTCAGCAGTTCTAGGCCTTGCCACTGGCTGCTCTGGGGCGGACGATGGCATGGCTTGTACGGCACAAAGTCGGGCTAGCTGATCACAGATTGATGCATCAGCCATCGGATTACGAGTATTAGGTTCTTTGGGGGAAGCATGCGAGAGCTGCTGTGGCAAGGAGAGCGTCACCGGTTGAGGGGCGACATTGGTTGCCCTTGGCGGGGCTTCAGGGATCTCATCCATGAACTCTATTTCCTTTCGTGGCCACTGGATGTGATGTAACAGTGTTTCTCCCAAGGTCCTTTGCTCATCAAAGTCTCCTAGGACATTCTTCAGGGCAAATTCATTGAATCCAAGCTTTACTTCAGTCACGTAGCACTTCACACAACCCGGCTTCAATGGCACATTGTCCAACAAGAGGCCCTCTTCCAAGAAGGGTGGGCAAACCCAGGCTGTTGCACATTTTAATGTACCTTCATAATGTGTAAGCACGCCCTTCAATCTATCTTTCGTTCCAGATAGATCAAATATAGCATCATCATAAGCAGCTACATTCTCAGTGTCGCTGGGGTCAGCTGATGCACAGCTACTCTTGTGCGGTGTTGTCGCGCAATAACCAGCATCCTCCATGCCCGCCTCCCCTCCCATCTGCTGGCTATCTGTCAGTGTTAGAGTCTTCTGCATCATCATTGACTCCTCAATATCCTTTCGAACAGCCGGATACATGTCCTTCCCCAACCTTTCATACAATTCATTCTGCTTCATTTCACTCCTCGCTTTTTTCATGTTGAGCCTCTCTTCTTTGCTGAGTGTGAAAGCCCTCTTGTGGAGGACATTAACACCTATACCCCTTGCACGGCCAGGGGGCTCTCTTGTTTCCAGAGCATAGGACAGAATGTCACATGGCCCTGAGTTCCTGTAGAACCTTCCAGGGATCTGGGAAGCCTTTAACATCACGCGATACAGTTTTTTGTCATGTGAGTTTTCAAAGTAATAAGTTCCATCATCACGCCTCCTTGCACGTGCCCGCAAGTAGTCTCTAGCGCGTTCGCCCCTGATTTCACTAAAGGCCGGTTTCCCACCCGCAGCTACTGCTTCTTTGTCCTCCTGGTCCCATATTGGTTTCATGTCGTAGTATCCTGCCACACCCATACGGTGGGGGTGTGTGTTCCTCTTCTGAAGTTCCGATTGCTTGGCACTCTTCGTAGCAAACAATGTAGTTGCCCTGACCCTTTTGAATTCTGCCAGTCTGCCTTTGTAATTTGGGGGTATGCGGGGATTGGGTCCTTGCCTTCACTCAAGTACTTCTTGTACAACACGTGCTTCTAGTTTCTCCAAGCATCCCTAGCCTTCTTCAGTGCAGCGTGTTCCACCTGCATTCTCCACTGCTCTGGAACGTTGAAGTGATCCATGATCTCTCGGACTATCCTTTGCGTGTTTCTGTGTCAGCCTTCCGAAACCCCAGCAGATTAATGTTGAGCCTTGCCCTGCCAACAAATCCACACACACTCCTGAACCTCGTGCGTGCTTTATCTGGTTTAGTTGGAGTCCAAGACTTTAAATCGATCTCGGTTACTCCATATACACCTTTAGGCTGGTGTGTGGGCTTCCTTGGAGCGTTCCTCCGTGTCCTGACCGGAAGGGTAATTGCTGCAGCTCTATCCCGTTCCAGATTACTTGATCCCTCACCATCTGTTGAAGACCTAGGGTAGTCGGAATCAGATGAAGATACATCGCCTGAAGCATGAGTGCTATCGCTACTACTCGGCATCTACAGAGAACACATGCGAAACTCAGGAAAGGAGGATAAGCATAAAGCTAACAACTTGGTATCAAGTTGTCTAAACATGTCATGCAATAATTTAAAAAATGTATGGCTTATTTGTTAAGTTTGTGTGACTCGGGCGCCCATGATCTGTATATCAGTAGTAACTTATTGGAACAAATACATCTTATATGTACTAGTTAGGAAGGTAGATAATGAACATATATACGCTCTCCGTTATTTTATAGCCAATTTGGGAACATACGGAACGAAATAGGAAGAGGGATTGCGAGGAAATATGCCTCACCGCGATGGAGAGTAGTAACTAATAGGTTTATTAATGCAAACCCGGCAGGACCACAAGAGAGGCGAGGGTTACAGGATCGATATGCTCGAGGGTGGCTGGCGAGCAAACGAAGACGGCGAGGCGCGGGCAGCCGCGTGTTGGGAACGGCAGTGGAGGTAGGGTTGACGCCGAAGAGCATCGTTTGCTATATTTGAGTCATTTGCTATAGTCGCAACTACACGTGGGTGCTAGCAAGATCATTTGTGTGTCGCTTTGGGAGTTTTCATTCATTGTTCGAGAAACCAGAAAAAAATTCAAACAGTTCGGCCGCAGGGTGCGGCCAGAGGCGTAGGCCTTGTTGGTATTTTAATTACAGGAAATGCATATAGAGTCCGGAAATAACGAAAATCGGTGTGTCACCGTGGCATGCTCTCAGGATCCCATGGAAAAATTTTGGTAAAGTTTGGCACAAGTTTTGATGCTCACACCTTCCAAATCGGAGCATCTCACAAGAAGGATCATAGTTTCCAAAAGGAGACGCGGCACTTCGGACTCCAATCGTCGGTGACTACATCATTCTGCCTCGAATTTTTTTCACGGTAAACTATCACGTATATACCCTAGGTTTGATTTTCTGGCCCATTTCAGGTCCTGTCTGCTATATTTAAGTCATTTTTTTGCATTTACCTTGCATTTAGTGCATGTAAAATCAAAACCATACTACAACTACATCTGGGTGTTAGTTAGCAAAAAAGGTGTACAAATCATTTGTGTGTCGCTTTGCGAGTTTTCATCCATTGTCCGAGAAACGGGGAGAAGTTTCAAACATTTCGGCCGTGAGGTGCGGCCACCGGCGTAGGCCTTGTTGGTATTTTAATTACAGGAAATGCATATAGAGTCCGAAAATAACGAAAATCGGTGTGTCACCGTGGTGTGCTCTCAGGATTCCATGGAAAATTTTTGGTAAAGTTTGGCACAAGTTTTGATGCTCACACCTTCCAAATCGGAGCATCTCACAAGAAGGATCATAGTTTCCAAAAGGAGACGCGGCACTTCGGACTTCAATTGTCGGTGACTACATCATTCCGCCTTGAATTTTTTTTCACGGTAAACAATCACGTATATACCCTAGGTTTGATTTTCTGGCCCATTTCAGGTCCCGTATGCTATATTTAAGTCATTTTTTGCATTTACCTTGCATTTAGTGCATATAAAATCAAAACCGTACTACAACTACATCTGGGTGTTAGTTAGCAAGGAAGATGTACAAATCATTTGTGTGTCGCTTTGCGAGTTTTCATCCGTTGTCCGAGAAACGGGGAGAAGTTTCAAACATTTCGGCCACGAGGTGCGGCCATCGGCGTAGGCCTACTTGGTATTTTAATTATAGGAAATTCAGATGGAGTCCATACATCATCAAAATCGGCGTGTGCCCGTGGCGTGCTCTCACGACCCCGTAGAAAAAAATTGGAGAAGTTTGGCACAAGTTTTGATGATCGCTCCTTGCAAACCGGAGCATCTCACAAGAAGGATCATGGTTTCCAAAAGGAGACGTGTCAATTCAGACTCCAGTGGCTGGTGACTTCATCATTTGGCCTCATAAAAATTTTCACGGTACGCAATCACCATTATACCACGGGTTTGATTTTCTAACGCATTTCAGGTATCGTTTGCTATATTTAAGACATTTTTTGAATTTGATGTGCAATTTGTGGATATAAATAAAATCACAACCGGAACTGCATGTGCTGTCAAAAGGGATGAGGATTGTCGTTCGATCAAGGAGAATCCAATGGTGCAGACGTACGATCCGTGGGGTTTGGGTTCTGGCCAATCAGAACACCTGACTCAGATCGCGCGCGCGGCAGGGGGGCATCGGACACGGTTTAGTAGGCACACGGCTTTCGTGAGTGAACTGTGTGGTATTTGAAAACATTTACATGAACTAACAACATATTTTCGTTTGAATGAAAACATGAGTTCATCGTTTCGCCTCAAATTTTTTTCCACGGTAAGAAATCACGACTTACCCTATGGTTCGATTTTCTGGTGCATTTGAGATCTCGTTTGCTATATTTAAGTCATTTTTCACACACACACACACACACACACACACACACACACACACACACACACACACACACATATATATATAGTCGCAACTACATGTGGGTGTTAGCAAGATCATTTGTGTGTCGCTTTGCGAGTTTTCATTCATTGTCCGAGAAACGGGAAAAACTTCAAACAGTTCGGCCGCAGGGTGCGGCTAGAGGCGTAGGCCTTGTTGGTATTTTAATTACAGGAAATGCATATAGAGTCCGAAAATAACGAAAAACATTGTGTCACCGTGGCGTGCTCTCACGACCGCATGGAAAAAATTTGGTAAAGTTTGGCACAAGTTTTGGTGCTCGCACCCTTCATACCAGAGAATCTCACAAGAAGGATCATAGTTTCCAAAAGGAGACGCGGCACTTCAGACTCCAAATCGTCAGTCACTACATCGTTCCGCCTCGAAAAAAAATCATGGTAAAAAATCACGGATATACCCTTGGTTTGATTTTATGGCCCATTTCAGGTCTCGTCTGCTATATTTAAGTCATTTTTTGCACTTACCTTGCATATAGTGCATATAAAGTCTCTGCTACAACTACATGTGGGTGTTAGTTAGACTAGTAACTTAGACTAGTAACATGCATATGTTACTACCTCTATAGTGGGGAGTAACATATGTGTGGTGTCATGCAACACTTCATTTATTAGGTTGTAGACTCATCCTGTCTTGGTATGTGTGATGTTACAGTAACTAGCTATGTTACCACATGCCCCTATTTCCTCATTAATTACTCGCCACATCATCTGTTTTACCTAGAGATATGTGATGTTACCACCTATGTTACTCCCACTGTGGGTAGTCTTAGCAAAGAAGGTGTACAAATCATTTGTGCGTCGCTTTGCGAGTTTTCATCCGTTTGTCCGAGAAGCAGGGAGAAGTTTCAAACATTTCGGCCGCGAGGTGCGGCCACCGACGTTGGCCTAGTTGGTATTTTAATTACAGGAAATTCAGATGGAGTCCGGACATCATCAAAATCGGTGTGTGCCCGTGGCGTGCTCTCACGATCCCATGTAAAAAATTTGGTAAAGTTTGGCACAAGTTTTGATGATCGCTCCTTCCAAACCGGAGCATCTCACAAGAAGGATCATGGTTTCCAAAAGGAGAGGTGTCAATTCAAACTCCAGTGCCCGGTGACTTCATCGTTTGGCATCATAAAAATTTCCACGGTACGCAATCACCATTATACCACGGGTTTGATTTCCTAGCGCATTTCACGTATCGTTAGCTATATTTAAGACATTTTTTGAATTTAACATGCATTTTGTGCATATAAATAAAATTACAACCGGAACTGCATTTGTTGTCGAAAGGGATGAGGATTGCCGTTCAATCTGGGAGCATCCAACGGTGCAGACGTACGATCCGTGGGGTTTGGGTTCTGGCCAATCAGAACACATGACTCAGATCACGCACAGGGTTTGGTCGGCGCACGGCTTTCATAAACGAACCATGTGCTATTCGCAAACCAGATTGCATATCTTCTATTCATACATACTGGAGTGAGATCAATTGAGTGTGCTACCTCTATGGTATAATAATAATAATAATAATAATAATAATAATAATAATAATAATAATAATAATAATAATAATAAACATTTCATATTCATTGCCTGAGCTGACAGCATATCAAGCTCAATATATTAACGGTTCTTACATCAACAGAAAACCGGGCATAACTCACAAATTCAGTAAACGTGATAGTTCTAAATTGAACGAATTAAGTTGCAGGGTAGGCATAAAAACTAGTCTTACGGCTTAAGGTCATCAAAAGGCAGGTGTACTACGGATCCGAATCGTCTACCCCGATCTTTTTTAGCATGTCCAAAGTAGCTCCTTGCTGAATCCGTCCTGAATGACCCCCCCCCCCACCAGGAAAGTGATCTGCCGCCGGATGCAGAGCATGACTCCAGACTCCCGCAACACGAGTTCGACTCCGAGTTTTGCGCCACCGAGAAGTACCAAAAGGTGAGTTGTGTGCACGGGCACACTCCCTCTCGACGTGTATGCACACAGGGATTCGACATTGGCAGGCAGTTTCTCATTTGCCCCTTAGAGGTTAGTGCTAAGTTCACCATTTTACTTGAGTTAATGCCACTGCTCATCCTAAATACTATTTAACATTGGCAGGGATATGATGCTTGTGTCTTTGTTAACTGGCTGGATGAAGAATGGCATGGCAGGGCTCGGAGTGTTATCACCAAGCTCGCAGAAGATAACGTAAAGCTGAAGAAGAAACTGGCTGATCTGAAATGTACAATCAGTACGATGAAGCAAGAAAGAATCAATCACAGGCAACAGATGAAAGCAAGAGACAAGAAGGAACTAGCATGTGTAGTTGTGGTTGTCGCATTAGCCATGTTCTATGCGCTGTTTGCAATGATGATTAGGGGTTTTGTTTGACAGTATTGCTAAAGCACATCTAGATGTGCTCTAAGTAATGCACATCTAGGTCCTATGCCATTGATGTTCCGCGAAGATTCGTGCAAATATTTTCCTTTGTCTTTTTTTATTTTCCTTTGTAGTTTGATTATTACTGGCTTCATCAATAAGAAGAGCTCAATGTATTGCTTGCCAACTGTCCTACTCCGTTCGTACCGGTACCGATGCATAATCCCAAAACTCGTTCCTTGTTTTTGTCCTGAAAAAAGAAACCAGCCAATAGGAGTCCTGCGGCTAGTATGCATTCAATGACTTTGACTTCAGACTACTTAGCATAACATGCATGCAATGGTCAATTCTCTACACGCAATGGTATTGATTACCAAATACTCCCTCCGTCCCAAAATAAGTGACTCAACTTTGTACTAAAGTTAGTGCAATATTGAGTCACTTATTTTGGTACGGAGGGAGTAATCATCAAGTTCTCTTGTTTTCCCCCACCTAGGTCACCGGTACAGAGGGAGTAGAAGTACTACGAAAAATGCTTGTTTCATATTTGGACGCTCCAACTCGTGTGCGTAATTAATTATCACATTGAGAACTGCGCAACCCCTGGAATTTGGAGCGACAGGGTACAAATAATTCTGGTTGATTATATTAGCGGTTAGATAATACGTCAACCCCCGCTACAATTGGCATTCCTCTTCTCTGCATACCCCACTTAAGTGTCCACCATCTTCATCGTCCCCGGCAGGCCGCGCTACACACTTGCACACACTCTGCAATCTCACTTTCTCGTGGTTTTTATACGACCACAGCCATGTCAAGCGACAGCGAGGACGACAGTTCCGCCAGCAGTCTGGCGCCCGATGATAGGTCAACATTAGAATTATCCCGCTCGTCTTCCATGAGTCCGGCGTCGATCCCAGACCTCGGTTATATCCGGATCATGGAAGGGACGCCGCCTCCGGATTCGTCAAACGACAACCAGATGGATGAGGAGCCGTCGGAGGACGAAGAAGAGGATGACAATGATGAGGAGGAGGAATGGTCAAACGAGGAGGAGGACAACGATGACAGCAACGACGATGATGACGGCGGCGGCGATGAAAAGCCAACGGTCAGCGACAAGAAGCGTCCTCGCAAAGACGATGTTGCGGGGCCATCCAACAACAACATCAAGAAGAAGAAGGACTAAATTAAGCAGACTGTATATATCTCTGTTTCCGTTCACTCATATTAATTTGTTATCTCTGTTTATCATGTCAATCTCATCGCAGACGCTTAGTAATACGTATTCAGCAGAGATCTTCTACATTATTGCCCATAGGTTGGTTTCTTGAACTGTGTGCCCTGACGAGCACACAATTCACAAAAAAAGACCGTATGGGCTGTCTATAATGATCGCACACAATTCTGATTACCGACTTGTTTGCCGGGTATCACACACATCTTGTTACGCCGAATCATTTGTGTTCAACTCAATCATCGCAAACGGTTCATCGGAGCGAACTGTATGCCGTATATCACACACACCTTGATCTGGCTGCCCGTTTCTGTTGTTTTGTCTCATCGCAAATAGTTCATATGGATCAACCGTATGCCCCGCATCGCACACGCAACTAAAATCGGAACCGTGTTTGATGTATCCTTCATCGTAAACGTTTTGCATCTTTTTTGACGGTTTTTTTACATCACCGTTTGCAATTAATGCATCTCACACAGTTTCGTCAAAGGGTCTCTGATCGTAGTGTCGCGTTAACAGCATCCTGCAGTAGTGATACTTGGGATAGGAAGTCGTTGCATTTTTGCTTTGTAGATTGTGCACAAGTATCGTATCCGCCTATTGAGCAATCATGCTAGCGTCTCTCTAGCGTTGTGCAACAAGAGCATTTTCCGTGGATTCCACATTTTGAGCTCATTCCTTGGTTGCACGACCCCATTTATCTATTTGTGCCTGTGTTTCCGTGTGCCACATTTGGCTATTGGTCTACTTGTTGCATTTACAAATTTGTGAATCTTTTTCAACATTATTTGAATCTCGCTAACAATTGCATAAATTTTGTGCCACCATCCTCACCAAGCTACTCCATAAGCTTTAATTGTGTAGGTGTGAGAAATAGACAAGATCCGGTAGCAATTGTGCTATTTCCTTGCTACATTTTGAGTGATCATTGATCCATCTCCAACATTGGATAAGGTACATTTGGTATAGTTCTTTCCTTTCTTCCACTCACATATTTGCTTGAGATGATGGAAAGTCAACTACTTCTACCAACCCACTCTTCATCGAGCAAGATGAGGACCCGAACAACTACGTCACCAAGAAACACCTCTTCGGCACGCAAAGAGCTTTGCATCAAGAGAATGAAGCGTTGAACGATCACATCGACCTACTCGTCACCGACTTCCGATAATTCGAGCTACGTACAAGAGACTACCTCGACCACAAGCTCTCCACACAAATGGAAGAGATCGATGAAAGGTTTCCTACTCAAAAGGCGGAGAACGATGCAAGGTGGAGGAGATTTGTGCCTTGTTGGTCAACCATTCTTCTACATCTTCATCATCATCAAGACGGCGTCATTCAAGCCGACATTCCTTGTACACCTCTTCGGAAGCAAGTCCTCCACGAGCTCGTCCGCATCGTCGCCAAGACCATTAAGCTCCACGCAACCCATTTCATGGCAATGGTTTACAAGACCACCTCCGGGAATGTGAACGATGATGTCGACAAGCTAATGATCCTCTGGTCTCCAATACACCAAGATCAACAAGAACATCAAGATGGCGATGCCCTTCAACAAGAGCAACAACGCCGTGAGGAACGAGCCCTTGAAGCACAACGTGCCCTCAATGAAGCAACCCAAGCCGTCCGCGCACGCAACCATGAACAAGACGAGGCCATCCGCCGAGAGCGCCAAAAGTAGCCGCACATCTTGAGGAGCGCCAAGAAATGAGGAACAGTGCAAGAATTCCACGACCTCAACGACAAAACAATCAAGGGGAGCACGAGGAGCAAGCGGTTCAAGACCCTCCACCACAGCAAGAGCGTCATCACCATCGCCCTGCACGCATTGAAGAGCAATGCTATGACAAGCTCAAGTTCAACATGCCTAAGTTCTCCAGCGGCATCGACCCCGAAGACTACCTTTCATGGGCATTCAAGGTCGACAAGATCTTTCGCTTACACAACTATGAAGAGGAAAAGAAGATTGATATGGCATCACTTGAGTGCCAAGACTATGTCCTCATTTGGTGGGAGCAAGTCATTGAGCATCGACAAGCAAGAGGTGACCCACCCATCACAACATGGAATCAAATGAACGATGCCATGCAAGCACGCTTTGTACCCACGTACTATAGCCACGACCTCTTCAAGAAATTGCAACTCCTCAAGCAAGGCACCAAGTCCGTTGAAGAGTATTACAAGGAAATGGAGATTGCCATGATCCGAGCCAATGTCATGGAAGATGAGGAGCAAACCATGGCATGTTTCTTGAATGGCCTCAACCATCCTATCAAGAAGATCGCTGACTTCCAACCTTACTCCAACCTCCTCGAGCTATTGCACCAAGATACAAAGGCGGAGCGACAAGTGCAAGACGACTAAAAGTATGCCAAGTACTCTTCCAAGACCTACAGCTCCTACAATCAAGCTTCAACGACTACGATGCCTTCTACCTCAATGAAACCTACACCAAGAAACGGCGACAAGTCAAGTTACAAGAAAACTTTGACACCTTCAAGTCGTCCTCCTACTACAAGCAACATCAAGCCGAGAGCTTCATCATCAACAACTCCACCGGATGAGACCGTCAAGACAAGTTCCATCAAATGCTTCACATGTCAAGGCAGAGGCCACAAGACATTTGAGTGCCACACTTGGCACACCATGATCGCCAACGACGACGGCGCCTATGACTCGATGAGTGAGGAAGAAATGGAAGCGCTTGAGCACGTGGCCATTCACCGGCGCATGAATGAAGATGAAGATGAAGATGAAGATGACCAAGTATTTTGTGACAATGATTCAAGCCCCGCTCTCGTTGTCTCCAAGGTCTTGACACTTTTTCGATGCAACAGACCCTGGGTCCATTGCACGGACTGTGCACAGGCCAGAAACAAGATTGCAAGACCAATATCAGACCAAGCAAGGAGGATCAATTCCTTTGAAGGATCCAAGGGCAAGTCAAGAAGGCCAAGGCGAGCCAGAGCAACGAGGCATCGCTAAGGGAAGGGCCTACCTTGCCGGGCAGGCGAGCCTGGCAGGGTTGGGTTTTGCCCTAGAAGCAAGCTCCCAGATCGTCCCAGCAAGCCTGCCGGGGCTGGCAGAGGCAAGCCGCTCCACCGCTCCACCTCACAAGCAACGCAAGTCAGTAATCGAAGCGGTGTCAAGCTCCAAGGTAACGCAAGTCAGGAGTAGGGTTTTACGCTTGACGGCGGCCCGAACCTAGGTAAAGACTGCCCGTGTGATCTCTGTCGTGCTGCACGCCGCTTCTCCGCTCTTTATGCAACGTGTCCATCCCCCCGCTGAACCAAAAGGGGCTGATTGCCCCATAGGTGGCCTTGGTTTCCCACGACATCTTTGGCACGCCAGGTAGGGGGATCACTTGCGCGAAACCGAGAGCGTACGCTGCGCGTCATCTTCATCGACATTTTCATCGTCGACGGCGTCATCGACTATGGTGCCCAAGAGGAAGCCTGGAGCTGCAAATCACCCGTCCACCTCGAAGGCTCCGCCGCCCGCGACCGCCGATGTCGCGGGGAGTGCGGGGGCTCGCGAGGGTGTGCATGCCGCGGGGGATGTGGTCGGCGCAGGCGGTGCCATCGCCACCTCCCCCACGACCGAAGCAGGAATGGAAGGTACCGGGGAAGGACATCATCAGCAACATCCTGACGGCCATGCTCCACGAGGCACGGATGGAGGGGTCGTTCCACCTGAACCCTTTCTCCTCGCCAACGAACACAGCCGCAGTGATGATGCTCGCTCTGGGGCGAATCACAACCCTTTGGCCGCCCCAGCTGCGGGCGCGACCGCAGGGTACGCGCCACCCCCGGGGCGGGCTGACCCAGCTACTATACCCAATGGAGCCGCTAGCCCTCAGGCGCCTCCGCCACGTCACCATGCCATCCAAACGGCTAGTTCACTGCGGCAAGGGCGCGGCGCAGTCGCCACCGGCAACGTCAGGAGCGGAGCGACACTATGATCTACATCGTCATCACCTATGCCAAGCACTGCCTCCGAAGCCATGGCGCGAGCCCAACTGCTGTTGAGATTTCTGCCGGCGGCAGACCAGATGGATGAGTGGCAAGCCACCATCCAAAGTTTGATTGGTTTTGCTGAGGCAGAAGGATCACAGCGGGTCGGACTGCCACGGCCTCCCCAGGCAGCAACAACGCCTCATGTGGCTGGTCGTGCGGGAGGGGCCACCCTCATGGTGCAATCACCGCCACGGCAAGCCGCCTGGGAGCCACAAGTCCAGGCGCCCGATGACGTCTCGATGGCTCGTCAGATCCTCGAGCGCATCAGGGCCGACAGCGTGCCCCGGAGGGCAGGCGAAGGGAAGGCGCACGCTTCATCGATGAGCGGCGCCGTGACAGCCCCCGCCAGATCAATGGGTGTGATGGCCCCGACGTCGACGAGCCCGCGCTCGGAGATGGCGGGTACCTGCCTTTCGAGTTGGGTGCCCTGCCTTCACCCGTGAGCTGCGGCAAGTCCGTTGGTCGTCCACTCGTACGTTCAAGCCAGAGATACCCGAGAAGTATGATGGGAGACTAAACCCGGCAGAGTTCTTGAGCATCTACACCATCGCTCTTCAAGCTGCCGGGGGAAGAGATGAGAAGGTGTTCGCCAACTACTTCCCTTTGGCCCTCAAGTCAAATGTGAGGTCTTGGCTGATGCACCTGCCGGAGAACTCCATTTCGACCTGGGCTGACCTGTGCCACGAGTTCATTGGTGCCTTAACGGGTGGCCATCAAGAACCAGGGCAGCCCAGCGATTTGCAGCTTCTCCGGCAGAAAGAAGGAGAATCTTTGCGGAAGTACTTGCAGAGATTCAGTCGAGTCCACAGAAATATCCCAGATATCCACCCACCTGCCGTGATAGCTGCCATCCAATCCAACGTGCGCAACCGCAGGATACGTTCCAAGATGAACATTTGGTTGCCCAAGACTGTGAAGGAGCTCTACACTTTGGTGGACAAGTGTGCTCAGGTGAAGGAGGGGAGGAAACTTCCTGGAGAGGATGATTGCGTCAACATCGACTCAGAAGATAACGACGTAACCATCAGTAAGAAGAAGAAGAACAAGAAGCACAACAAAAAGCGCAAGGATAAGACAGTGCTGGCTGTTGAGGGGTCAGGCACGCCTAGTACTGGCAAGAAGGCCAAGGTTGAAGCCCCCGGCAAGGAGGCTACCGCATGCGCTGACTGCCGGGAGGCGGCGGCTGCCGAGAAAGCTGGGAAAGGTGATAGGCCGTACTGTAAGATTCATCGAACCAAGGGCCATGATCTCTAGGAGTGATATCAAGTTGAGCAGCTTGTCAAGAGACAGAAGGCTGAGTATGAGAAGCGTGATAAGGAAAAAGGCCAGAATGGCGCTGGCGGGAAGGGCCGGGGTGGTGAAGCAAATCGCCCCGGCAAGGCTCCTCGGAACCAAGGGAAACCCGCCAAGGGCCGAGAGAAGGAGGATTGTAGTAATGAGAGTGATGGAGGGAATGAAGAGAAAACCAGCGAGCAGGAATTCCAGAAGGCCACTGACGCCCTATGCATTGACGGGGGTGCATCTTGGCACTCCTCTCACCGCCAACTTAAACAGTGGGCGCGCGAAGTCAATGCCATGGAGCCAGCAGTAGATTCTCGGAAGCCGCTCAAGTGGTCACGCACACCCATCATCTTTGATGAAGATGACCACCCCGACCACATCACTGCGGTAGGGCGCTTGCCGTTGTTGGTCTCACCAACAATTCGCAACCTCAAGGTCACAAAGATGCTGGTTGACGGCGGGGCCGGGTTGAATCTGATTTCCCCAAAGGTTATCAGCAAACTCCAGATAGCAGAGGAAGAACTTAAGGCCACATGCACGTTTCAAGGAATCAATCCCAGCAGGAGCCGTCCTAAGGGAAAGGTTACGTTGCCAGTGACATTTGGAGGGGAGTTGAACTACAGGACTGAGAAAGTTGTGTTTGATGTGGTTGACCTCCCTCTGCCGTACAACGGGATCCTTGGGCGCCTGGCCCTTGCCAAATTCATGGCAGCATCCCACTATGCCTACAACACCTTGAAGATGCCAGGGCCGATGGGCGTCATTTCCGTTCCGTCAGACAAGAAAGACGCAATTATTTGCGTGGATAAGATGTACCGGGATGCGGTCACGGCAGAGGTCGCGGAAGCCACAGTTCTCGCCAAGGAAACGTGTAGCAGAGGCACTGGCAAGGAGTCCGGGAGGCGTACCTCTGTGGAATGTGCCGCGCCCGTTGATGACACGCCAGAGAGTTCCAACAACAAGAGATCCAAGGCCACTCCACCCCAAGTGAAAAAAGTCGATGCAGGGCTGGCTAGCGCTGATGGTACTTTCACTATTAACGCCACCCTTGATGACAAATAGGAAAGCGCGCTTGTTGCCTTCCTGCGGGCGAATATCGATGTGTTTGCCTGGCAACCATCTGATATCCCCGGTGTTCCCAAGGAGGTAATCGAGCACCACCTTGCTGTCTGCCCACATGCCCGGCCCGTCAAGCAGAAGGTTCAGAAGGAGGCCTTGGAACGGCAGCAGTTCATTGCCGAGGAAATCAAGAAACTTGAAGCAGCTGGTTTGATCAGAGGAGTACTGCATCCAACATGGTTAGCAAACCCAGTGGTTGTGCGCAAGGCTAATGGAAAATGGAGGCTTTGCATAGATTTTACGGATCTGAACAAGGCATGCCCAAAGGACCCATTTCCCTTGCCGCGCATCGACCAAATCATGGATTCTACTTCAGGATGTGAGTTTCTCTCTTTTCTGGATGCGTACTCTAGATACCATCAGATTTTTATGTCCAAAGAAGACGAAGAAAAGACCTCATTCATCACCCCATGCGGCACGTACTGCTTTGTGCGCATGCCTTTCGGGTTGAGGAGTGCCGGGTCCACTTTTGCAAGAGCAGTCCAGATTGGCTTTGAACCACAGTTGCACAGGAACATTGAAGCCTATATGGATGATATTGTGGTCAAGACCAAGGACAGATCAACCCTCATTCAGGATTTAGAAGAGACATTTGCTAATCTGCGCAAGATCAACTTGAAGCTGAATCTGGAGAAGTGCGTGTTTGGCATTCCCTCTGGCAAGCTACTTGGTTTCTTTGTGTCCCACTGTGGGATAGAGGCCAACCCCGATAAGATCAAGGCTATTGAGCAGATACAGGCACCCAAGACGGTTAAGGATGTGAGGCATTTGACAGGATGTGTTGCCGCGCTTAGCAGATTCATCTCCAAGTCTGTCGAGCGCGCCTTGCCGTTCTTCAAGATTTTGAAGAAGGCAGGACCTATGAAGTGGACCACGGAAGCAGATGCAGCACTGCAGGATTCGAAGGCCTACTTGTCTTCTGTGCCTACTTTGGTCGCACCCAAACCACAAGAGCCGTTACTGCTATATCTGGCAGCAACTAATCAAGTGGTTAGTGCGGCCCTAGTAGCACGGCGAGAAGTAGAAGAAGCAGCCACCTCAGCAAGTGTCCCGCCAGGGGAAGAGGAAGAGAGCGGCCCGGCAAGGCCAGATACGGATCAGGACAAAGAAGAGCACGACAGCGGAAGCAACCCCAAGGACACGACAAGGAAGAAGGTGGTGCAGCGCCCAGTATACTTCGTCAGCTCCCTATTGCAGGGGGCTAGATCCAGGTATTCTGGCATGCAAAAGTTGATCTTTGGCCTTGTCATGGCCTCAAGGAAACTGCGCCACTACTTCCAAGCCCATGAGATCACGGTTGTCACCCGCTTCCCGTTGCAAAGGATACTTCGAAACCCAGAGGCCACCGGCAGGATAGTGGAGTGGGCATTGGAGTTATCCAGCTTTGGCCTGAAGTTTGAGAGCACATCAACAATCCAGAGCAGGGCATTGGCAGAGTTTATTGCAGAATGGACGCCAACCCCTGATGAAGAAGTACAGGAAACAGTTATCCCCGACAAGGAAGCGCCCCAAGAATGGATCATGTATTTCGATGGTGCCTTCTCCCTACAAGGTGCAGGGGCTGGCGTGCTTCTCGTGGCTCCCACTGGGGAACACCTGAGGTACATCGTCCAAATGCACTTTTCCCGGGAGGAGGCACCAACAATACAGCAGAATATGAAGGGCTTCTTGCCGGGCTCAGAATTTCCACAAAATTGGGAATCAAGAAGCTGATCATTCGAGGAGATTCACAACTGGTGGTGAGACAAGTCAACAAGGATTACCAAAGCCCATTGATGGAGGCATACATCGAGGAAGTGAGAAGATTGGAGGAGCGCTTTGACGGGTTGCAAACAGAACACGTACCCCGTGTGGAAAACAGCATTGCTGATCACCTATCAAAGTGCGCTGCGCAGAAGCTCCCTGTGGAACCAGGGACTTTTGTTCTCCATCTTACTCAACCCTCCGTATCCCCGACAACAATGGCCTGAAAGAGGAGGAAATTGGACTTCGGTAAGCCTCTCCCGGTAGAGCCTTTCGGGGCTCCTGGCAAGGACCCTGCCGGAAACAACTCCCCTTCGCTTGTCGGGCTGCACCCTCCTGTCGGGCCACTGGTCCCCGC
Source organism: Thinopyrum elongatum (assembly GCA_011799875.1). Lineage (NCBI taxonomy): Eukaryota > Viridiplantae > Streptophyta > Magnoliopsida > Poales > Poaceae > Thinopyrum > Thinopyrum elongatum. The sequence continues at coordinate 386,707,737 of CM022303.1, read as the reverse complement.
AGTCAAGGGATGCGTCCCCACGAATGAGGAGGTGCCACTAGTCCTCGTTGCCAAGCCTCAGGCTCCAACTTGGGCAAGGCACATAGTCCATTTCCTCCAAATCGGAGAACTTCCCGAAGAGCAAGAAGAAGCTGAAAGAGTAGCCCGGAGGGCCAGTATGTATCAGTTTGTTGATGACACACTATATAGAAGAAGGCCCAACGGTGTGAAATTGAAGTGCATTTGCCGGGAAGGAGGAAAGGAACTGCTGGCAGAGATACACAAAGGCATGTGCGGCTCCCATATTGGATCAAGGGCTTTGGTTGGGAAAGCATTCCGGCAAGGGTTCTATTGGCCCACAACCCTCCAAGATGTAGTTGAGCTCGTCACCAAGTGTGAAGCCTGTGAGTTCCATTCCAAAAATATCCATCTGCCTGCCCAAGCACTCCAGACAATCCCTTTGTCATGGCCGTTTTTGTTCTGGGTGCTCGATATCCTCGGCCCTTTCCCCCGAGCTGTTGGGGGCTTTGAATTCTTTTTCGTTGCAATCGACAAGTTTACAAACTGGCCGGAAGTAGATGCCGTGAGAAAGGTGACTGGTGACTGCTCAGTCAGCTATCAAGTTCTTGGAAGGATTGGTGTGCCGCTTCGGGGTCCCTGCCCGGATCATCACCAACAACGGCACCCAGTTCACGAGCCGCGCCTTCATGCAATATGTTCATGCCCTCGGAAGCAAGATCTCATTTGCATCTGTCACACATCCCAAAAGCAATGGACAAGCTGAGAGGGCGAACGCTGAAGTGCTGCGAGGACTCAAGACAAGAACGTTTGGTAAGCTGCGGAAGCACGGTAGGCAGTGGATCAATGAGCTGCCGGTGGTTCTTTGGTCCCTCAGAAAGACACCAAACCGAGCTACCGGGCAGACTCCCTTCTCCCTAGTCTAGGGGGCAGAAGTAGTTATCCCCACGGAACTCATTTACAGGTCACCTCGAGTGCTTGCCTACGATGAAGTAGCGCAGGAACAATACATGCGTGATGACACCGTGCTACTCAAGGAGAACCGTCTCCGGGCTGCTACACGTGCTACACGCTATCAGCAAGCCATGCGTCGCTATCATAGCCGCAGGGTTCATGCCCGGTGTTTTGAGGAAGGCGACCTTGTCCTTAGGTGCGTTCAGTCCGCCAAGGGTACAAACAAGCTATCGCCGAAGTGGGAAGGCCCTTACCGGGTAGTACGAGTCACCAGACCTAGCGCAGTCCGTCTGGAGACCGGAGATGGCATTCAATTGCAGAACTCATGGAATATTGAGCATCTCCTCAAGTTCTACCCATAAGGAGCGGCTGTCGGGCCCTGCCCGGCAGCCACCCTTTTGTACAGGCCTTGCCTCAGCTGCATGTAACCCCTTGTACAAAGCCAGGCAAAGACCCTAAGCAACAGAGAAATAAATGAAGCGCTGGGGGCCCCCGACAAGTTGCCTGCATGCATAAGCATTTCATAAGCATTGCATGATTCATGTAGATAGGTTGCATGATCATGTAGATAGATTGCATTTGGCATCATCTTCATTTGCATAAACTGCAGGCTCCTGCCGTGGACTTAGTCCTAGGAAGTGGATGCGAAGACAAGCCAACACTGCGATCTCCGGCAAGCCAAACAGATAAGTTCCATCTCTTATCCATACATGTTCCGTGAGTAGAACTTGTGCATACGAAAACCTCGCCGCCTTGAAAACAAAGGTGCTCCCATCTACTGGCACGAATGCTGCTTCGGTCAGGATGGTCGTAGTGGCCTTTGGCTGAAAGGGGTTGGCGGGGGGCTGGTCTCTCCCAATAGGTTCTGCGCCCGGCAGGCTCAGCCTCACGGCAGTAGTCCTATGGGGTGCCGGCAAGGTAGCTTACCGGGACCTACTTGTTTACGTGAAAGTATGGAGGTGTTTCACCTCTGCATGGATGGCATACATGCACAAGTGCCCGGCAAGCTTATCTTTTTCATTAATATGCTGATCAACAAGTACAAATCTCACGGAACATAAACATGGATACAAGAGATTACATTATTTGAACTAAAATTTGGCAAGTGCCTACATATTTAAGACTAAAAAAAGATAAGTGCCCCGTAATGCCTTTTCTTGTCCCTCTCCTCCTAGGCACGGCGGTAGAAGGCGAAGATAGCAAGAGGAATGCTTGGGCAGAAGCCCAGCCTGACCCTGTCGGGCTCCAGGAGAGGATGCCCGGCAGGGGCGAGAGGGCGTGGACAAAGACGTTGATGGAGAGCATGGCGGAGGCGACCTGTTGACCGCCACCACCAAGGCCAGCAGGGCACGACAGGGCTAACAGAGCTGCAGCCCGAGAGGAAGCCTGCCGGGGTCCAGCTGGAGGTCTGCTAGAAGGGCCAGGGGAGCACCATCACCACCTCTACATCCAACTTCCCGACAAATCACCTTGTCGGGGAGAAAACACAGGTGCAGATGATGGTGCTGCCGCCTGATGAAGATGGTGCGGGCGACGTTCAGCCGGAGTCGGAGTCGTCGCCCTCCCGGCCGCTGCCATCGTCATCGCCGTCAGTCTCCTCCTCGTCGCTTTCTCTCGAGGAGGAGCTTTCGTCGTCGATCGAGCTCTCCGTGCAGCACCCTAAGCGAGCTCTCGAGCGCCCAAAGACCTTGACGGAAACCAGGCCGCTCTCCATTAATTTAAACTAGAGAATGTGCCCCTCCGACAAGCTATGAGCTCGAGCAAAGGTCTTCCAGCCGCGGCGGAGGTACATGACATGAGGAGCAGGGAAGTCAACATCCACCCACATGCTGCCATTCCCACAGCCCCTCATGTGCAACCTCAGCGCACACGGCTGTTCAAGCTCCATCACCCTGGCAAATGGAGTAGGGAGACGGAGGCGGCCACGCGGAGGCTTGTACAGCCTGATGACGAACTCCAAGGTCTGGTCTCCGATGTGGCCTTCCATCGGGGGAAGAGCGTCCGGTGCGGGCGCAATAGAGGCGCCGCCCCGGCCTCCTCGGTCGCGCACACCACGACGACCTCGGCCACGCCCCCTTCCGCCTCCTCTCACAGCGGGTTCCACCCCCCACGTCATCAAGAGGAGGGGGGAGACGTTGACGAGCAGAAGTTCTCGTCGCCACCACCGGAGTACTACCGTGCCCTCGCCCCCTCACCATGACAAGCAAGAGAAGCTTCGAGGAAAGGGAGAAGGAAGGTGTGTGAGCAGACACACTACTCCTGCCCCCTTTTATAGAAGAACGAGGCAGGAGATTGGCCTCTCACTCAGTAGGCGACCGCCTTGCTCCTCCAATGCGGTTCCCCTTTGGGCCTCCAATGGCTCGGGGAATCAGAACCGCCCCTCTACACCACTCGGTGACGCCTGGCTTTCTGCCATGGCACCCGTTCCCGCGCCCTCCGCGTCCACCACCTACCCTACGCAATGCATGCGGCACACGTGGCGGAGGCGCTCCGGGGCAGGAGGCAAGTGGGATGGCAGTTTCCTACCCCGTGATCGTGGGGCGTGGGCCGCCCACAAATCGTGGTTCAGTTTTTCCCCTAAGCATTGCACGACGCGCGAGAAAACTGGAAACTGACCCAAGCTCAAGTTAATGAAGAAGCAAAGAAGATCTCAAGGGGCGAAGCCGCCCTTACATTTCTGCATGTGCACTGGTTAGGGCCTACCCCGGCGGCGTCCAGCGGCGCATCCGTGCCAAGCCCGGGGGCTCCTGTCGGTGCAACAGACCCTGGGTCCATTGCACGGACTGTGCACATGCCAGAAACAAGATTGCAAGACCAATATCAGACCAGGCAAGGAGGATCAATTCCTTTGAAGGATCCAAGGGCAAGTCAAGAAGGCCAAGGCGAGCCAGAGGAACGAGGCATCGCTAAGGGAAGGGCCTAGCTTGCCGGGCAGGCGAGCCTGGCAGGGTTGGGTTTTGCCCTAGAAGCAAGCTCCCAGATCGTCCCGGCAGGCCTACCGGGGCTGGCGGAGGCAAGCCGCTCCACCGCTCCACCTCACAAGCAACGCAAGTCAGTAATCGAAGTGGTGTCAAGCTCCAAGGTAACTAAGTGGCTGCTTTCTGCCACATGGCAGCCACTTCCTATAGCAAACACCACCATATGACACCCGTCCTGAGACGTGTCAAGAAAGCAGGCGCGAAGCTGGCAAAACAGCCCGGCAGGGCTTGCCGGGAAAGCTGTGATGTGACATTGAGCGGCCCATTAAATGCGCTCTGTCAGCCTACAGAGTTAGATATGATAGCACTGTCAACTATCTAATCAGTACGCAAAGACTGATTTACCACTGTGGTGACCCCTTAGTCTATAAAAGGAGGCCCATGGCGACCGTAGAAAGGGTTGGATCCTCGCATATCCATACGCGCGTAGCCACTCTCGCCCCCAGAGCAACCTTGCCGGGCGAGTGTGCTATGTTTCACCACCATTATCCACCATCAATCCACCAAAGCAGGAGTAGGATTTTACGCCTCACGGCGGCCCAAACCTGGGTAAAGACTGCCCGTGTGATCTTTGTCATGCTGCGCGATGCTTCTCCGCTCTTTGTGCAACATGTCCATCCCCCCGCCAAACCAAAAGGGGCTGATGGCCCCATAGGTGGCCGTGGTTTCCCACGACACACTTCAACATCAACAAGATGAAGACCAACGTTGCCACATCTTCCACACCAAAGCGTGCATCAATGGACGTTCCGCGAAGGTCATCATCGACGAAGGAAGTTGTCACAACTTGACAAGTGAAGAGCTATGCTCCAAGCTACAATTGGTTAAGAAGAAGCATCCTCGCCCCTACAAGGTCCAATGGCTTAGCGACTCCGGCACCATCGAAGTGGAGCACACCGTTCAAGTCTCCTTCAAGATTGGCGCATATGAAGACACCTTGGAGTGTGATGTGGTTCCCATGTCCATTTTCCATCTCCTACTTGGACGACCTTGGCAATTTGACCGCGGCGTCATCCACAATGGGCGAACCAATCACTATAGCTTCAAGATGAAGGGAAAGGAGTACGTGCTAGACCTATGTCACCAAGCCAAGTGATCATCGACAAGCAAGCAACCACCCATCATGGAGAGAAAAGTGAGAGAGTGAGCCACCAAAAAGAGAGTGAGAGCCTCAAGCCAAAAATGAATGCCTCCATGATGAGCGACAAGAAAACCTTAGTACTTTTAGCTACCAAAAGAGAGATGAGAGAAGTGTTTGCGAACCCATCTAGTGTTACGCACTATGTCCTAGTGTCCAAAGACAAAGCGGCAAGCACTAACACCTCTCACCATCTACCTTTAGTGTTGTCTAATCTATTGTAGGAATTCAAGGACGTCTTCCCCAATGAGCTACCTCTGGTACTACCTCCACTACAAGGCACCGAACACCAAATCAACCTCATCCCTGGTGTACCGTTACCAAACAAGGCAACCTACCATGTCAACCCCAAAGAAACCAAAGAAATCCAAAGGGAAGTACAACACCTCATTGACAATGGGCATGTACGTGAAAGCTTAAGTCCTTGTGCCATTCTGGTTATTCTTGTGCCTAAGAAAGATGGTCATTATCGCATGTGTTCCGATTTTCTGACCCATAAATGCTATCATCGTTCGATATAGGCATCCCATTCCGCGCCTTGATGATATGCTAGATGAGCTTAGCGGAGCCACAATTTTTTCTAAAATTGATCTTAAAAGTGGCTACTACCAAATCCACATTCAAGAAGGTGGTGAATGGAAAACCGCTTTCAAAACCAAGTTTGGCTTGTATGAATGGTTGGTCATGCCTATGGGCTTATCCGAAGCACCCGGCACTTTTATGCGTCTGATGCATTATGTTCTTCGCCCCTACATTGGCATATTTGTTGTGTTCTACTTTGATGATATACTTGTGTTTAGTGAGTCTCTTGAAGATCATGTCACCCATCTTAGAGCCGTTTTTGCAAACTCTTAGAAATGAGCGCCTTTATTCTAATATGGAGAAATGCACTTTGGTGTTCACAAGCTTGTTTTCTTGGGCTTTGTTGTGTCTTCTAAGGGTGTTCATGTAGATGAAGCTAAAATTGATACCATTAAAACTTGACCACAACCAACCAACTTGTAACAAGTGCGTAGCTTCCTTGGCTTAGCCGGTTTCTATAATAGATTCATTAAGGACTTGAGCACTACTGCATCATCATTGCATGCCTTGAGCAAGAAGAATGCACCATTTGTTTGGGGACCATACCAAGATACCGCATTTCATGAGCTTAAAAATTTGCTTACACATGCTCCATTGCTAGCATTACCCAACTTTAATAAAACTTTTGAGGTCCATTGCGACGCTAGCGGTAATGGCATAGGAGGTGTGTTACTGCAAGAGAAGCGCCCAATTGCTTACTTTAGTGAGAAACGTTCCGGAGTGCAACTTAATTATCCCATTTATGAAAAAGAGCTATATGCGTTAGTAAGAGTCTTGGATGTGTGGGAACATTATGTTAGCCCTTATGAATTTGTCATCCATACGAATCATGAAACGCTTAAATATCTCAAGGGTCAAATGAAATTGAGTAAGTGACATGCCAAATGGAGTGAGTATATTGAGTCATTTCCTTATGTTATCAAGTACAACAAAGGTAAGGAAAACATTGTGGCAAATGCTTTGTCCCGCAAATGCATGCTTGTAACTCAACTTGAATTGAATGTCATTGGCTTTGAGTACAGAAAAGACTTTTATGCGCATGATCCTACTTTTGCTATTCCATATTCCAAATGCTTGACGCATACATCTTGAGAATAACATGAGAGCTAACAAACTTTGTACCAAATGCTTGTATGCGGATGATTATCTAATGAGAGCTAACAAACTTTGTATACCCGAGTCTTCTCTTCGTTTGTTACTTTTGCAAGAATCTCATGGAGGAGAACTTATGGGTCACTTTGGCCGTGACAAGACATTCGCTACGCTCTCCAAGAACTACTTTTGGCCCAAGATGTTTCGTGATGTATCCCGCTACACCAACCGATGCTCTACATGTCGCAAAGCTAAGTCTAAAGCTCAATCCCATGGTATCTATATGCCACCTCCTATTCCATATCACCCATGGGAATATATTAGTATGGACTTTGTGCTTGGTTTGCCTAGAACTAGAAATGGAAAAGATTCAGTATTTGTTGTTGTGGACTGTTTCTCTAAGATGGCACATTTTATTCCATGCAACAAGATAGACGATGCTTCACATGTTGCAAATCTCTTTTGTAGGGAAATCTTGCATCTACATGGAGTGCCAACGACTATTGTTTCGGACCGCGATGTCAAGTTCCTAAGCTACTTTTGGAAGACCCTATGCGCCAAGCTCGGAATCAAGCCCTTATTCTCTTCGGCATACCATCCATAAACCGACGGCCAAACGAAGGTCACGAATCAGACACTATCTACTCTCCTACGCGTGTTGATCAAGAAGAACATCAAGGAGTGGGAAGAATGCTTACCCATAGCCGAGTACGCCTACAACCGTGCAATACATTCGACTACCGGCAAGTCCCCCTTCGAGGTCATCTACGGCTTGAACCCGTTGTCCCCATTAGACATTCTACCGCTACCTCTACAAGGGCGCATCAACATGGATGTGAGTGCACGAGCGAGCTATCTCAAGAAGGTGCATGAAGATACAAGGCACACCATCGAGCGCCAAGTACAACGCTTCGCGACCAAGCTCAACATCAATAAGCAACCCATGCTATTCAACATCGGAGATCTTGTGTGGCTACACCTTCGGAAGGACCGCTTCCCCAACGGACGCAAGTCCAAGCTTCTACCTCGAGCCGATGGACCCTTCAAGGTGCTCGCATGCTACAACAACAACGCATACAAGATCGACCTACCTCGAGACAAGTACAACGTGAGCGATATCTTCAACGTCAAGGATCTCTCTCCCTACCATGGTGATGAGGATTTCGATCTGAGGTCAGATATTTCCCAAGGGAAGGGGACCTACCTACGTCTCCCCAAGTACCTAGTGGACCAATGACAAGAGCACGTGCGAGAGCTCTTAAGTCCGAGGTGACATCTGTCCTTTGTGACATTCCATATGACCCACGTGAGACATGGTTACTACCTATGTCCGGAATGCTATGTGTGATCAGGTATCAAGAAGACCCTCTTGGAGAAGCTCGTGAAGACGGACAAGTCCCCAAATGCACGGATGAAGAAGAATGACAAAAGAAACTGAGGACAGCTCCTAGGACAGGACATCCGGCTAGAACCCCGGAAATCTGGCCCCTGAAGGTGACTACAGTAGCAGCCCAGTAGCCGACATGCTACAGGGCCCGAACATCCGTCCAGGCCCCGGACATCCGGCCCGACAGCCCGAACATCTGGCGCCTACCCGGAAATCTGGCCCTCCATCATAGAACGCCACCGAAGTTGGTCACCGCCAGCCTGGACATCCAGCACAGGCCCCGGACATCCGGCCCAACGCAAGCCGTCGGACATCCGGCCCCTAGCCCGGACATCTGGCACCTATCTGCGCACAGTGATTGGGCCGAAGCCCATGTATCCCTTCGCCCCCTTAGACTATATATACTCCTCCTCCACCTACATTTTAGGGTTATCATTGTGATAGCTCATCTTGGAGATAGAGCTTTGCTCATCCACTTGTGTCCCTACTCCATTGGAGGCCAAGACCTCCATCTAGGAGAAGATTCCCCAAGTGGATTCAAGACCTCCTCACGGAGAAGATCCCCTCGTGGATTCAAGACCCCATTTCCTCACGGATTGGGAAGAATGACCTACCGTTTGTATCGTCCCTTGTTGTGTTTGGATCGTGTGTTTCTTTGTGTACTTGAATCTAGCACATGTGTAATCGAATCTCGTTGATTTGAGGGTTTCCTCTCGTTTTCCCTCTTGTGTGTTCTTCGTGTTCTTCGGGGATCCCCCTCCAAATCGTGAAAGATCGGCCCCTAGGGTTCCACCCTACATCAATGTCGTTCTTATTTTCTTTGGATTTCATCCATAGTCAGATCCTGCTCTTCTGTATGATTATTGCTACGTACTGATGTATTCATGTATTCATGTTGTAGCTTGTGGCGAGTGTAAGCCTTCATCTAGTATTCTCATCTATTCGGTACATGGTATGTTCTAATGATATCCACCTTGTATGCGCTCGAAATACGATTCTGCTCCAATCATGAATTCATCACGTGATTGGGATAGAATTGCATCTAGGGCGCTACACGGCTTAGCAGCACTTGGCGGCTCAGCAGCACGAGCCACCGCTGGCTCAGCAACAGTCGGCGGTCCAGCACCCACCCCATCGTTTGAGTGGATTGAGAGTGGATTGAGAGTTATGAGTTGGCTATGGATATGTTGGAAGTCAGTGATGCAGTTTGTGCTTGTTACCTGACCATGATGTTGGAAGGGCCGGCACCCACGTGGCTGAAAAATCTGCCCCCCGACTCAATCAACACCTGGGAGGAACTGAAAGAACATTTCATCAAGAATTTCCAGGGAACCTGCAAGCGCCCAATGACGATTGTTGACCTGGAGCACTGCATCCTCTGTGATGATGAGTTAGCCCATCACTGCTCACGTCGAGTTGCAGAGATTATCCATTCAACAGACAGTATCTCAGCTGCTCAAGCGTCCTTATCCTGGAGAAGGGCTGTCATTTTCAACCATTGGTTCAAAAACTTGGTTGTCTGAAGCGGAAAGTCAAAGACATGGGTGATCTCATGGACATTTTAACTTGGTATGCCGAGATGGATAATACTAAGGACCCAACTTCAGATGACGAGAAGTCTGGCAAGGGCAAGGAAAACACTGGCAAGGGGCAGCAGAGTAATGGTACCTATAGTAGTCATGGGCATAATGGCAACCATAACAACAAGTGCAAGAACACTGACGGAGGTTTAGATTTTATCGCAAATACAAAAACCAGCTTAAAAAACCAGCGTCGGAACAACAATTCTGGGAGACCTTATAACGGGAATCGACCTCGTAACTACGAGGAAGCCCTCAAAGGCCCATGTACCAAACACAGTTTTGATGGTAAGCCAGCAAATCACTCCTGGGAAAACTGCTTCATTATACAGGAGCTTAGAAACCAAGCTTTTTAGAACCATCATGGTGGTGGCAATGGTGGACATCCAGGAAATTCTGGAGCCAACGGGTACAGAGCCGGCTTTCAAGGCGCCGGCTCACATGGGCACTTCCCCAACACTGGCTTCCAGGGGTCAGGCACCCAGGGATCTGGTTTTCAGGGGGGCTGGCACTGGTGGAGGAAATAATGAGCAGTCTGGCCTAGGAAATCAGTCCGAGTTTCAGAGCAATCCAAAGCAGTTGAACAATGGGCAGTATCATGTCTTCACGACCAGTACTTGCAAGAGTGACCGGAAACTTAAAAAACGGGCCATCAACATGGTTGAGCCGGCAGTTCTAGAGTATTTGAACTAGTCAGAGCAGCATGTGATTGGGAGTCGGGAGGATCACACTCCCCGGGTTGATAATCCGGGTTGCCTTGGTCTGGTGGTGGCACCTCAAGTTGGCGGGTATGAGCTCATCAAGGTACTCATGGACGGTGGGAGTGGCATCAACATCCTCTATTACGATACGTTCAAGCGGATGAATCTGTTAAAGAAACAGCTCAAGCCGTTCTCCACAGTGTTTCATGGGATTATTCCTGGGAAGTTGGCATATCCTATTGGGAAGATTTCCCTGGAAGTTTCCTTTGGCACTGAGTTTAACTACAGATCTGATTTCCTAATGTTTGAAGTGGTTAAGATCGAAAGTCCCTATCATGCTCTGTTTGGACGGCCAGCTTATGCTCCGTTCATGGCACGAACTTGCTATGTTTATTTGAAGCTTAAGATGCCAAGGCCTGAAGGAACTATTACAATCAATGGGGACGGGGAAATCACTCTGGAATGTGAGGAAGGAGATGCAGCTTACGCTGAGTCGGACTGTGCAGCCGAGGAGTTGAAAGTTTACAAGGACAACGTTGACCCGGCAGATATGACATCTCTGGAAAAAACCCACTACTGAGTTTGATCCCTTGCTGAAGTTCAAGTCGGCTGAAGATAAGAAACAGGTTGACTTCACACCTGGTGATCCATCTGAGCAGTAAACATTCTGACATATCGGGTGTACCGAGAGAACTCGCTGAGCACCGCCTAAATGTTGATCCTAAGATGAAACATGTAAGGCAATACCTCCGTCGTTTTAACAAGGAGAGACGCAAGGCCATTGGCGAAGAAGTAGCCTGGTTCCTGGCTGCCGAGTTAATCATTGAAGTTTTTCATCCTGAGTGGTTAGCCCAATGCTTGTTCTGCGTAAAAACGGTACTTGGCGGATGTGTGTTGATTACACACACTTAAACAGGGCTTGTCCCAAGGATCCGGTTGCTTTTCCTTGCATTGATCGGATCATTGACTCCACTGCTGGTTGTGAGTGCTTGTGTTTCCTGGATGCCTACTCCGGCTATCATTAGATCTAGATGGCGGAAGAAGACCAAGAGAAAACAACCTTTATCACACCGTTTGGAGCTTTCTGCTATACCTCTATGTCGTTTGGACTAAAAAGTGCAGGTGCAACTTACCAGCGATGTGTCTAAAACTGTTTTCACAAACAAATTGGTCGCAACGTCCACGCTTATGTTGATGACATCGTGGTCAAATCTCAGAAGAAAGAGACCTTGCTTGATGACCTCAAGGAGACGTTTGACAATCTTCGAGTTTATCAGATGAAGCTCAACCCGGCCAAATGTGTGTTTAGTGTTCCTGCAGGTAAACTGCTGGGTTTTCTGGTGTCCGATCAAGGTATTAAAGCCAAGGTAACCTTGTAAAATAAAAGCCATCACAACACTGGCTAAGCCGGCCAACATCAATGTTGTTTAGAAATTGACGGGCCGAGTGGCGACTTTGAGCCAGTTTATAAGCCGGCTTGGGGAGAAGGCGATCCCTCTATACCAGTTGCTCAAGAAGTCTGATAATTTCATCTGGGGAGATGCAGCAGATAAAGCTTTTGAGCTCCTCAAGAAGTAGTTGTTAGAACCACCTATCCTTGTCGCTCCTCATGACAAAGAGCCAATGCTCCTGTACATTGCTGCCAATAACAAAGCAGTAAGTGTCGCAGTTGTCGTGGAACACAAGGAGGAAGGAAAGGAATATCTCCAATGACCAGTTTACTATGTCAGTGAAGTTTTAACAGAGTCAAAACAGCGCTACCCACATTGGCAGAAGCTGGTTTTTGGGGTTTTATGGCTAGTAAAAAAATGAAGCAATATTTCTAGGAACATCCCATCACTATGGTTAGTTCAACACCTTTGGGAGACATCATCCATAATAGAGAGGCCATAGACCGGGTTGCCAAGTGGGCTATCGAGCTTGACCCGCATCATCTGAAGTATGTGCCACAGACATCTATCAAGTCTCAAGCTTTGGTGGATTTTATCAATGATTGGACTGAGCTACAAGCCCTCTAAGAGAAACCGGACAATACATATTGGACGATACACTTTGATGGGTCTAGGCAATTGGAAGGCTCGGGGTTGGAGTCCTCATAACTACTCCACGAGGTGATAAGTTTTGTTATGTTACTCATGTTTCCCTGTACTAGCAATGCAGCTAAGTATGAGGCTTTTCTTCATGGACTTCGTATGGCTAACGAAATGAACCTCAGCTGGGTCAGGTGTCTAGGTGACTCAGACTTAGTTGCTCAGCAAGTTTCTGGGACTTGGGATTGCAAGAAACCCCTCATAGCGGCTTATAAGCATGCTGTGATAGTCATCGCAGGACACTTCAAGGGATACCAGGTTGATCACATTGATCACCGGCTCAATGAGGCAACAGACGCGTTGTCTCGCTTGGGATCTCAGTGCAAGCCGGTCCCTCCAGATGTTTTTCTAGATGTTCTGCATAATCCATTAGTCAAGTTACCGACGAAAGAAGACATCGCTATTCCTGACCCGGAATCAGAATTGGAGGCAGCTCTCCATGCAATACAAGATTTGATATTATCCTATCTGGCTTATCTCACTCGTGGCAACCTCCCTGAAGAGGAAATCATTGCCCGACAGATTATGAGGAGATCCAAGTCTATGACCATCGTCAATGGCGAGTTACACGGGAGAAGTATTACATGTGTTTTTTAGCGTTGTGTTTCTCCTGAGGATAGCCGTGAAATTCTAAATGAAATTCATTCTGGTGATTGCGGGCATCACAGCAGCTCACAGTCCTTGGTAGCAAAAGCATTCCGGCACGGTTTCTACTGGCTTATAGCTCACGCAGATGCAGAGGATATCATTCGCAAGTATGATGGTTGCCAGAAATTTGCACGTCAAACTCATGTGTCGGCTCAGGAATCGAGGATGATCCCAATCACTTGGCCGTTTATGGTCTGGGGGCTAGACATGGTCGGTCCTTTCAAACCATCCAAAGATAAAAAGACTCACCTCTTGTTGAAGTTGATAAATTCACCAAGTGGGTTGAAGTAGAGCCGATCAGCAATTGTGCAGCAACAACAGTCAAATTCCTGAAAAAGTTGATCTTTCTCTTTGGATACCAGCACAGATCATTACTGATAATGGCACTAATCTGTCAAAAGGAGCTATGAAGTAGTTTTGTCAGAAAGAACATATTAGGCTTGATCTGGCTTCAATCGCACATCCACAGTCTAACAGACAGGCGGAGTGTGCTAATCAGGAGTTGTAGTGCGGGATTAAGCCAAGGCTTAAGGTGCCACTTGAGCGTACCCCTGGTTGCTGGGTTGAAGAGCTGCCAACAGTATTATGGAGCATACAGACTACTCCAAACAGGTTAACTGGCTATACGCCGTTTTTTCTGGTCTATGGTGCAGAAGCCGTGCTTCCAAGTGACATCCGTCATGGGTCTCCCCGGGTAGCAGCATATGTTGAAGCAGATAATGAAATTGCTCGACAAGACTCCCTGGATGCTCTGGAAGAAGAACACGATCTTGTAGCATCTCGATCAACGATATATCAGAAAGACCTACATTGCTACCATAGTCGTAGAGTCAGAAGCCGTACCTTCCAGGAGGGTGACTTAGTGCTCCGTCTGATACAAGAACAGACATGTATGCATAAGCTTTCGTCATCAACAAGAATCTGCACAACGGGTCGTATTACCTCGTTGATATAAGTGAAGCAAAAAAGTCATGTACCTCTGAAGAGGAGAGCAGCAAGCCCTGGAATATTGCACATCTTTGGTATATATATATATATATATAGAGAGAGAGAGTAACACTATTCTGATCCCAGGATCAGAATAACTATTCTTATAACTTCTAGCCTATAAGGGCCCGACTGGATATTCCCGAAACTCCCAAAAACGCAAAACAGAAAACCTGGCCGGTCCATCAAACTCCTCCGACCGGCCCACTCCACACGTCACGACCTTCTCAACCATGATGTCTACTACGCAACCTTCTTCTTGTAGACTCGTGTTCGGCCTCCAAGCGCAGAGTTTTGTACGACAGTAGCAATTTTCCCTCAAGTGGATGACCTAAGGTTTATCAATCCGTGGGAGGCATAGGATGAAGATGGTCTCTCTCAAACAACCCTGCAACCAAATAACAAAGAGTATCTTGTGTCCCCAACACACCCAATACAATGGTAAATTGTATAGGTGCACTAGTTTGGCGAAGAGATGGTGATACAAGTGTAATATGGATGGTAGGTATAGGTTTTTGTAATCTGAAAATATAAAAACAGCAAGGTAGCAAGTAACAAAAGTGAGCAAAAATAGTATTTCAAAGCTTGGAAACAAGGCCTAGGGTTCATACTTTCACTAATGTAAAGTCTCTCAACAATGATAACATAATTGGATCATATAACAATCCCTCAACGTGCAATAAAGAATCACTCCAAAGTTTCTATCGGAGAACATAGGACGAAAACGTGCATCAATCCCTATGCATAGATTACCCCAATGTCACCTCGGGAATCCGCGAGTTGAGTGCCAAAACATACATCAAGTGAATCAATAGAACATCCCATTGTCACCACAGATATCCCATCGCAAGACATACATCAAGTGTTCTCAAATCCAATACTCAGTCCAACATAACGAAACCTCGAAGAGCAAGACTCAGTTCATCACAAGAAGGTAGAGGGGGAGAAACACCATATGATCCAACTATAGTAACAAAGCTCACGGTACATCAAGATCGTGCCAAATCAAGAACATGAGAGAGAGAGAGAGAGATCAAACACATAGTTACTGGTACATACCCTCAGCCTCGAGGGTGAACTACTCCCTCCTCGTCATGGAGACCGCCGGGATGATGAAGATGGCCTCCGGTGATGGTTTCCCCCTCCGGCAGGGTGCCGGAACAGGCTCCCGATTGGTTTTTCATGGCTACAGAGGCTTACGACGGCGGAACTTCCGATCTAGGGTTCTTTTCGGAGGTTTCTATATTTATAAGAATTTTTGGCGTCGGAAACAAGTCAAGGAGGTACTCGAGGGGCCCACAAGCCCTCAAGGCGCCCTGGGGGGTGGGGCACGCCCCTGGCTTGTGGACTCGTCGGGACTCTTCTAGTCCAGCTCCGGTGCTTCGCGGGTCTCTTTTGGTCCATAAAAAATCATCGTAAATTTTCAGCCCATTCCGAGAACTTTTATTTCTGCACAAAAAACGACACCACGGTAGTTTTGCTGAAAACAGCGTCAGTCCGGGTTAGTTCTAATAAAATCATACCAAAACCATATAAAATTGTTGCAAACATGGCATGAATACTTCATAAATTATAGATACGTTGGAGACGTATCAGCATCCCCAAGCTTAATTCCTGCTCGTCCTCGAGTAGGTAAATGATAAAAGAAAGAATTTATGAAGTGTGAATGCTACCTAAAATATTTATCAATGGAATTTTCTGTATTGTAGCATGAATGTTCAGATCCATAAGATTCAAAACAAAAGTTTAATATTGACATAAAAACAATAATACTTCATGCATACTAATAAAGTAATCATGTCTTCTCAAAATATCATGGCCAAAGAAAGTTATCCCTACAAAATCATATAGTCTGGCTATGCTCTATCTTCATCACACAAAATATTTCATCATCCACAACCCCGATGACAATCCAAGCAATTGTTTCATACTTTCAATGTTCTCAAGCTTTTTCAACTTTCACGCAATACATGAGCGTGAGCCATGGATATAGCACTATAGGTGGAATAGAATATGGTGGTTGTGGAGAAGACAAAAAGGAGGATAAATTCTCACATCAACTAGGCGTATTAACGGGCTATGGAGATGCCCATCAATAGATATCGATGTGAGTGAGTAGGGATTGCCATGCAACGGATGCACTAGAGCTGTAAGTGTATGAAAGCTCAAAAAAGAAACTAAGTGGGTGTGCATCCAACTTGCTTGCTCACGAAGACCTAGGGCAATTTGGGGAAGCCCATCATTGGAATATACAAGCCAAGTTCTATAATGAAAATTCCCACTAGTATATGAAAGTGACAAAATAGGAGACTCTCTATCATGAAGAACATGGTGCTACTTTGAAGCACAAGTGTGGTAAAAGGATAGTAACATTGTCCCTTCTCTCTTTTTCTCTCATTTTTTTATTTTCTCTTTTTTTTGGGGCTCTTTGGCCTCTTTTTTTTATTTGGGCTTCTTTGGCCTCTTTTATTTTTTATAAAGTCTGGAGACTCATCCCAACTTGTGAGGGAATCATAGCTTCCATCATCCTTTCCTCACATGGGACAATGCTCTAATAATGATGATCATCACACTTTTATTTACTTACAACTCAAGAATTACAACTCGATACTAGAACAAAATATGACTCTATATGAATGCCTCCAGCGGTGTACCGGGATGTGCTATGATCAAGAGTGACATGTATAAAAAATATGAATGGTGGCCTTGCCACAAATACTATGCCAACTACATGATCATGCAAAGCAATATGACAATGATGGTGCGTGTCATAATGAACGGAACGGTGGAAGTTGCATGGCAATATATCTCGGAATGGCTATGGAAATTCCATATAGGTAGGTATGGTGGCTGTTTTGAGGAAAGGTATATGTTGGGTTTAATGCACCGATGAAAGTTGCGTGGTACTAGAGAGGCTAGCAATGGTGGAAGGGTGAGAGTGCGTATAATCCATGGACTCAACATTAGTCATAAAGAACTCACATACTTATTGCAAAAAATTATTAGCCATCGAAACAAAGTACTACATGCATGCTCCTAGGGGGATAGATTGGTCGGAAAAGACCATCGCTCGTCACCGACCGCCACTCATAAGGAAGACAATCAAAAAATAAATCATGCTCCGACTTCATCACATAACGGTTCACCATACGTGCATGCTTCGGGAATCACAAACTTTAACACAAGTATTTCTACCAATCCACAATTACTCACTAGCATGACTCTAATATCACCATCTTTATATCTCAAAACAAATGCAAGGAATCAAACTTCTCATATTATTCAATGCTCTTTATATGAAAGTTTTTATTATATCCCTCTTGGATGCCCATCATATTAGGACTAAATTCATAACCTAAGCAAATTACCATGCTATTTAGAGACTATCAAAGTAATATAAGTGAAGCATGAGAGTTCATCAATTTCTTCAAAATAAAACCACCGCCGTGCTCTAAAAAGATATAAGTGAAGCACTAGAGCAACTACCTAGCTCAAAAGATATAAGTGAAGCACATAGAGTATTCTAATAAATTCACGATTAATGTGTGTCCCTCTCAAAAGGTGTGTATAGAAAGGATGATTGTGGCAAACTAAAAAGCAAAGACTCATATCATACAAGAAGCTCCAAGCAAAACACATATCATGTGGTGAATAAAAATATAGCCTCAAGTAAATTTACCGATGGATTGAAGACGAAAGAGGGGATGCCATCCGGGGCATCCCCAAGATTAGATGCTTGGTTGTCCTTGAATATTACGTTGGGGTGCCTTGGGCATCCCCGAGCTTAGGCTCTTGCCACTCCTTATTCCATAGTCCATCAAATCTTTACCCAAAACTTGAAAACTTCACGACACAAAACTCAACAGAAAACTCGTAAGATCCGTTAGTATGATAAAACAAATCTGCACTTTTAGGTACTGTCAAGACAAGATTCAAAATTTTTCTCACATGATTCCTACTGTACCGTATCATTTCTATAATTTATATTGAGCAATATAAGCCACAGAAACTAGAAAACAAGCAAACTATGCATCGAAAACAGAATCTGTCAAAAACAGAGCAGTCCGTAAATATCTGAATTATTCTCATACTTCTGTTATTCTAAAATTTATGAAAAATTAGGACAACGTAGAAAATTTGTATATAAATCCTATGTAAAAAATTCAGAGTTTTTCCACGTTCCAGTGAATTTCAACAATTCTATTACTGGACGCAAAAGTTTCTGTTTTTGCACAGAATCAAATCAACTATCAACCACACTATCCCAAAGGCTTTACTTGGCACTTTATTCAACCAAAAGCTATAAAACATGATTACTACAGTAGCTTAATCATGTTAACACACAAAAACAGTAGGGGTAAATATTGGGTTGTCTCCCAACAAGCGCTTTTCTTTAATGCCTTTTAAGCTAGGCATGATGATTTCAATGATGCTCACATAAAAGATAAGAATTGAAACATAACGGGAGCATCATGAAGCATATGACTTGCACATTTAAGCCTAACCCACTTCCTGTGCATAGGGATTTTTTGAGTAAACAATTTATGGGAACAAAAATCAACTAGCATAGGAAGGCAAAACAAGCATAACTTCAAGATTTTCAACGCATAGAGAGGAAACTTGATATCATTGCAATATGTTGAAGCATATGTTCTTCCCTCATAATAATGTTCAGTAGCATCATGAATGAATTCAACAATATAACCATCACATAAAGCATTATTTTCATGATGCACAAGCATAGAAATTTTATTACTCTCCACATAATCAAAATTCTCCTCATTCGGAATAGTGGGAGTATCATAAGAAACTCGAATACTATAAATTGTTTCCACATTAAAAGAGTAATGTTCAGAAAAAGGGTAATCATAATTATGACAAGTTTTATAAATATAATCATCACTACTTTTATAACATAAGTGTCATCACAATAATCATTATGAGTAGCAACTTTGTTCTCATCATAATCAATTGAAACCTCTTCCAAGATAGTGGAATCATTACTAAATAAAGTCATGACCTCTCCAAGTCCACTTTTATCATTATAATAAGATTCAACACCCTCCAAAATAGTGGGATCATTAGTACCTAGAGTTGACACTCTTCCAAACCCACTTTCATCAATATAATCATCATAAATAGGAGGCATGCTATCATCATAATAAATTTGCTCATCAAAACTTGAGGGACTAAAAATATCATCTTCATCAAACATAGCATCCCCAAGCTTATGGCTTTGCATATCATTAGCATCATGGATATTCAAAGAATTCGCACTAACAACATTGCAATCATGCTCATCATTCAAAGATGTTATGCCAAACATTTTATTAAATTCTTCTTCTATCAATTGAGCACAATTTTCCTTTCCATTAATTTCACGAAAGACATTAAAAAGATGAAGCATATGAGACAACCTCAATTCCATTTTTTTTGTAGTTTTTTTTATAGACTAAACTAGTGATAAAACAAGAAACTAAAAGATTCCATTGCAAGATCTAAAGATATACCTTCAAGCACTCACCTCCCCGGCAACGGCGCCAGAAAAGAGTTTGATGTCTACTATGCAACCTTCTTCTTATAGACTCGTGTTGGGCCTCCAAGCGCAGAGTTTTGTAGGACAATAGCAATTTTCCCTCAAGTGGATGACCAAAGATTTATCAATCCGTGGGAGGCGTAGGATGAAGATGGTCTCTCTCAAACAACCCTGCAACCAAATAACAAAGAGTCTCTTGTGTCCCCAACACACCCAATACAATGGTAAATTGTATAGGTGCACTACTTTAGCGAAGAGATGGTGATACAAGTGTAATATGGATGGTAGATATAGGTTTTTGTAATCTAAAAATATAAAAATAGCAAGGTCGCAAGTAACAAAAGTGAGCAAAAACGGTATTTTAATGCTTGGAAAAAAGGCCTAGGGTTCATACTTTCACTAGTGCAAAGTCTCTCAACAATGATAACATAATTGGATCATATAATAATCCCTCAATGTGCAACAAAGAATCACTTCAAAGTTTCTATCGGAGAACGTAGGACGAAAACATGCATCAACCCCTATGCATAGATTACCCCAATGTCACCTCGGGAATCCGTGAGTTGAGTGCCAAAACATACATCAAGTGAATCAATAGAACATCCCATTGTCACCACAGATATCCCATCGCAAGACATACAAGTGTTCTCAAATCCAATACTCAATCCAACATAACGAAACCTCAAAGAGCAAGACTCAATTCATCACAAGAAGGTAGAGGGGGAGAAACACCATATGATCCAACTATAGTAACAAAGCTCATGGTACATCAAGATCGTGCAAAATCAAGAACACGAGAGAGAGAGAGATCAAACACATAGTTACTGATACATACCCTCGGCCCCGAGGGTGAACTACTCCCTCATCATCATGGAGACTGCCGGGATGATCAAGATGGCCTCCGGTGATGGTTCCCCTCCCCCGGCAGGGTGCCGGAACGGGCTCCCGATTGGTTTTTCGTGGCTACAGAGGCTTATGGCGGCGGAACTTCCGATCTAGGGTTCTTTTCTGAGGTTTCTATATTTATAAGAATTTTTGGCGTCGGAAACAAGTCAAGGAGGTGCCCGAGGGGCCCACAAGCCCTCAAGGCGCGCCCTGGGGGGTAGGGCGTGCCCCCTGGCTTGTGGACTCCTCGAGACTCTTCTGGTCCAGCTCCGGTGCTTCGGGGGTCTCTTTTGGTCCATAAAAAATCACCGTAAATTTTTAGCCCATTCCGAGAATTTCTATTTCTGCACAAAAAACGACACAACGGTAGTTCTGCTGAAAACAGCGTCAGTCCGGGTTAGTTCGAATAAAATCATACCAAAACCATATAAAATTATTGCAAACATGGCATGAATACTTCATAAATTATAGATACGTTGGAGACGTATCAAGCCACCCCACCTCCCGCACCACCTCTGCCCCATCTTCCCGCCGTAGGCCCCCTGGCTCCAGCGCACCTCCTACCACCAGCCCCAGCGCGCCACCCGCCGCTGCCCAACCCCCTCCTTGGCCCGACGCGCCCTCCCAAACCACCCGTCACCACGCGCGCCTCCCCAAACCACTGCCGCCGCCGCGCGCGCCTCCCCAAACCACCCGTTGTCGCCCGCGCCCTCCCCGGATCCCCCGCCTAGCCGGATCCTTCGCGGCTGCCGCAAACCTCCACGGATCCCGCCGGCGCCCTCCCTTCGGCGTGCCCCTTGATCCCGTCATCACGCCCCGAACCCCGCCACCATGCTCCTGTCCCCCCACCGCCGCTAGCCACCCCGACGTACACCAGATCCACCCGCCACCACCGACAGCCACCTGCCAGGAAAATCACCGGCACCACCGCCGCTGCACCCCCAACTTTTCCTGCCGCCCAGGCCCGAACTTGTCCTTGCCTCCCAGCGGCCTCTCTGTACCTCGTCTGCCGGCCACGGTATGGATCGGAATCCCATCCGCGCTGCATCTCGCTGCCACAGTCGCATGACTGCCTCTCCCTGCCTTTGAAGGCGTCACCACCCACATGGAACCCCTGCTCCCACGCATCGGCGACCAGCCATCTCCAACCCTCGCATGCACGCCGTAGCACTTGCATTTCGATGCTCCAATGCCTACTGGCACTGCCTGCATCTTCGTCCTACAAAAAACTCTAGCAGTGTTTAATTCTTCTGATTTCTTGCAGCAGTTCAATGTATATTACATAAGAAGAAGAAACTAACAGTAGGTTGCATATGTTCTGTTTTGTGATTGTCGTAGACTTCCAACAGTTTAGATGTGGGCAAGTCAAACAGAGTTCTCTTTGCTTCTATTGATCTTCTTGGGCATCATGATTGTACTCATCGGCAGGTCAAACAGAGTTCTCATGGCAGGTCGAACAAAGATGCCCATGGAGCCGTTTCTGCTAGTCGCCATCCCCATCTGCGACACATTATGTTCCGGTTATCACCACAAAAAACAGAGCACAAACAAGACTCGGGTGCTAGTCGTCGTCCACCTCCTCAAGCACCTCTCTGCTTATTGAGAAATCTACATGAACCCTATGCTATGCCCCTCCTACATTCTTGCCGATGTCGGAGATGAAGATTTCCACACCAACACTCGCCAGTGGAAGTGAGTAATGGCCTCACGCTGGGGGCTGTGCTCCGGGCTGGTAACCACAACTTTCGGGTCCACCAAGGTGTTTCCTGTTGGCTCATCGCCAGTTGTGGCCCTCGCTCTCTTCGCTACCCTTTGTGCCAGTGTTTCTGCGTCCCTGTTGAAGCAAGACAAAACAAAGCAAATCAGATCAACAAGCTAGAAATCAAGAATTGATGGAGACAGATGAGAGTTCTTACTCTTCTTCTTCCTCCTCGGGCTCAGTAAGGAACGAGTGGTCGTATTCACCTTCGGGTCCAGTGCTAGAGGAGGGAGGTGGGGTAGGAGTCCTTGCACGCTTGGTTGCCGCATGAGCAGTGGTCCGAGACGACCCAGCTACTCTAGTTGCCGGCGTGGCTGCACGTCACGTGGGTTGCTATCAGGCTCATTGCCGCTGAGTAGCCTTGCCGGTCGCTCTCTTGTCAACAGTGTCATCTCCCGAAGAAGGTGGATGCATTGGATCACCAGAGACGGCTTTTCGGAGGACATGAGGTTTTCTTGCCGGGACAGGGGGCTCCCTGTACGACTGTTCTTCAACTGTGTGCTCTTCAGTGGGGTTTCCGGCAACCTCATCGCCTTGCTCCACGGCAATTTCGCCTTGGTCAGCAACGACATCCTCCGGCACCCTCTCTGTTGATTCACCCCTGGCCTCTTTACCAACATCTGCTGCCGCGGATCCAGAGCCGTCGGCCTCTTCAGCTAGTCTTGCTTCTGCTGTCCTGCTGGCAATGTAAGCCAATTCTTCTTCAGTGGTAGCATGGATTAGGTCAGGCTCCTCTGTGATGGCGTTCTCCACCAGTGTCAAACCACTCCCCCTACACGGTCTTCGGGTGGTTTAGTCCAGCTTCCTTCGATGCCGTGAGCATTGCATGCTAGCATCGTTGCAATGATCGCGCTCATGGCGGAGTTGTTGCACAAAGGAATCACAGTTGCTGGCAACTTGAAATTGTCGGAGATCCTAAACAACTGATGGCAAAGAGTTGTATGCTGCAGAACTGTCAAGTTACTGCCCAGTCCAGTATGCAACCTCATGATGTCTGCAGCATTCTTGAAATCCCAGGCTGGTCTCCCCTTGTTCTGCAGAGGAGCAATCTGACGGCGGAGAAAGTCAGAGCCCACCATTTCAATGGTGAGACCGGGATCCTTCAGATGGTGGATTCGGGTGATAGCAATTGTGAGCTTCTTGTCATGAGCATCAAGATGAATCCAATCATTGGCGCTGTCTACCTTCTTCTTCCGAGGCAAGCAAAAACCCGGGAAGTTGTTCTCCTTTATCCAACATCAGTCTGCCACCACTCGTTCCATTTTAGGTGCAGATTGCCTCCTGGGATAGATGTCTTTGGTCCATGCCCTGGGGATCCTAGTGACACTACTGGAAAGAGCATCTCCCTCAATATGTGGGATAAAATAGTGGTGGAAGAGGGCTACATTTGGGACTACTCCGGCAAAAATTTCGCACATATGGGCGAAAACAGACATGCAGGTCATGGCGTTCGGTGTGAAATCTAAGAGGCGAAACCCGTATGTGTACATGATCTCGCAGAAGAAATCAGAGAAAGGAGGGCAGAGCCCGCAATAGAAATATGCAGTGAAGAATGGGTATTTATCTTTACCGCCTTTGACGGAGCCGGGCAGTACATGAGGCGCAGTGTGGGCCATCGTTTCCTTCCCCCACATGTATGCGTACCGCTCTATCAGGGTGCTCTTGTCGAGCGCCAGTGCAAAGAAGGCGTACTTCCTCCACAGCTCCACCATGGCTTCTTTCCTCGCCTCTGTATCCAGGTCGACAACCTTCTCCGGTTTGTCTTGGCCTCCCTTTTTAGGTGCCATTGCGACTGATTGGAAAGGAGGCTGAGGGAAAACGAGGGTGTAGAAGCAGCGGCGGAAGAAGATGCGCTTTGTTCAGGCGCGAGGAAGAAGACAATGGCGGCTTGCTAGATTGGAAAGAAGGGAAGGTAAATGAGCAGCGCCCCTTGCGGATTCCTTTTTATGGGGAAGGCACGAGGGTTGGCTCTTTACTGTCCAACGTGGATGCGCTTTGCAGGCGCATTACTTCTGCAGCCGTTTCGTTCCACCTCTCCCATGTTCCGCATTTAATGCGCATCGTGGGGGCATCGTAAAAGAGAAGATTATGACAGTTATCCTCTTCCACGCGTGTTTGTGCACTATTTGGGCCTAGCCCAATGACGCCTCGCATGCGTGTGTGGCCCAGGACCGGGGGCTCCTGTCGGTGTACTAAAGTTTGGGTCCTTTAGCACCCCAGACTTGTGCACATGCAGTAGTAGCCTTCCCGACGGTAGGGCTTGCCGGAGGGCAGTTGTGGACAAGCTCAAGACTTGGTTGGTAAAACCATAAAGAAGATCTCCAGGCAAGTGATCAAGAAGTACTAAAGTAGTACAGAAGACCAAGACTAGAGTTGTCGGCAAGCAAATGAAGACCCGGCAAGCTCCGTGCTGGCAATCTTCCACTACCTTGCCACAGCTCGACCTCAGCGACCAGCCCATCGCTTGTCAAATAGGTGTCGAGCGGGCAGGTAGTTAGGTGAGTTCTGTCTGGGCACGTGTCAGCTCGCCGCCAAAGGAATGACTTTTACTAGCACCCGTCCAGGAGCATGTCAAAATAATAGGAGGTAGCTGGGCGAACGGCACAGAAGGAGAGACGATTCTTGCCGGCAAGCATCACCAGCGTGACACCTCACAGCGCATTTAATGCATTTGTCCTAACCCGTCAGAGTTAGGTATTTGGCACTGTAGCAACTATTTACTTTGTGTAAAGACTGTTTTGCCACTGTGGCAACCCCTTGACCTATAAAAGGAGGCCCATGGCTACCTTTACAAAGGTCGACACTCCGTTCAATTACACGCATAGCTGCACTTCCCGCACACCTTGCCGACAAGTTGCGCTCCTCGTACTTGAACTCTCACATCCAATACAATCAAAAGCATGAGTAGGGTTTACGCTTCACAGTGGCCCGAACCTGGGTAAATCTTTGCATTGATTGCTAGATCTGCTCTTTGTGCTTGATGATCTCTCCAGTCGAACTGCAAAGGGGCCTTTGTTGGTCCCATAGATCGTCATACGCATGACATACACGGTGTCGAAGCATGCTGCAGGGGAACGATCACATTGGAGGTAGTCTTCAGATCTCCTGAGAACTTTCGAAGTGAAGATTTAATCTTGGACATTGTCCCCTTCCACAGTGGGTATCATGCACTGCTCGGGCGAACATCATTCACTCGCTTCAACACGGTCCCGCACTATGCATATCTCAAGCTAAAGAGGTCGGGACTAGATGGTTTTATTACAATCAATGGCAACACCGAGCGCTCCCTCCAAACAGAGGAACAGTCCGTGGCTTTCGCAGTCGAGGTTCAGGCTGCCGAGGAGGCAGCTCGGATTTTATCCGGGAAAAGTACACCTGGCTCTTCAAAGCGCAACCGGGGTATCCCTCCCATCTCCGGACAGTCAAACGTTAACCCTAAATAGGGATACGCACTCCTTGTTTCTCCCCCCTCATGTCAAGGATTATGTACCTAGAGTGCATAAATTCGCACTTATAATTCCATGGGAGGCCGAGGAGCATAAAAAAAGCGAGGTATTCGGCTTAACCAGGCGGCACCCACCTGAAGACTTGCTCATCTATAGTGCACTGTCCATGGCCCAATAGGAGCGGCATGACGACACCGTTCAACCATTGCGCTGCAGGTACAACCTCTTCAAAGGATCCACTTCTCGAATGCATCAAGCATAGGATATGCGGGGTAGCAGGCGGCACATAACAACCTCGCTGTAGACAAGGACAGGCTGGTAAACAGCACGGAGGTGCAGACGCGCGCAGGGAAGGACGAGGGCTATAAACCCGACTATGGCCGCCTTGTATAAATCCTCCTCTCCTTTTTCCTGTATCTTTCAAAGTTTTCTTTGTTAAAGCTTGGCATGTATGGTTTGATCTTATAAATCAAAAGAAAACGGACCCTTCATGGTCACTATGCATATATTTGTGTTACTTTGTTTTCTTTCTTGCCTCTGAGCCAAAGATAACTGTCGCGATACAAACTTTTTGACGATGTATTCGTCTATCGACCTGGGGCTTGGATTTAATCTTGCGCCGGAGTTAAAGTTCAAATAGTCTATTCGGCGTCTCGGATGTTGCATTATATGAATCACTTCTGAACCATGATTTTGGTCAATAGTTCGGTTGCCCGGCTCCTGTGCTTACCTCTTACGTTTCCGCTTTGTTCGGCTAAGAGTGTAAAGGGAGAACCACTGCGATTGTGCTTCTAGCTCGGATGGTAAAGCGCTTCAATGGAGAAAGCCGAAAACTTAGGGTCTTGGTAAGCGTAAACTGATCGGCGACCTGATCACTGTATCAAACCAAAGATCGTTGGAGATCATCCGTGTTAAACGATGGGCTTTTCGTAAAACAAGCCGAAGTGGTTAATGGTTTAAACCTCGGCAAAAGACGAACACTTCACAGACTGGGGCTAGTTACTCGCCGCCACTTTCATGCTCCTATGACTAAGTGAAAGTTATAAAGCCATTATAGTCTGATTGCCTAGTCTCCATCAGCATGAACCGCCTCTGGGCACCGAGACGTCGGCTAAGTGTTAAAATTGCTATAGGAACACCCCTTGTATCATGTACAAGGGGGTGGAAGCTGACAGCTGGTCACTTTCAGTATTAAACGGTCGCTCAAGATTCAAAATAAAACACATCGGAAGATAAGGCTGAATTCATTCAACTTAACAAAAAAGCTTGTCCCTTTTTTACATCATTCAACCTTCGGCATTCCGAAGTGAAAAGCTAAAAGTACATGGTGTCCTTGCTACATTGGGGCTAGGTGATACGAGCACCCTCCATCACCTCGGCCAGATATTGCTCCGGCATCCTGTTCTTCCCGGTAGGCGGTCCAGAAGCCACCTCCGTCGCATTGATGCGAGGATAGTGCATCTTAATGCAGGCATATGCCCGCTGGACGCCCTCCAAGCAGGAAGACCGCTTCCAGCGCAGGACCTGGGGGCCGGCGTCTTTGAGACGAGCTACCAAGCCGAAGAAGCTGGTCGGCAAGGGCTCCGCCGGCCAAAGGTTGACACAGAGGTCCTCCATGGCCGGCCTCGCCACGCGGTAGAACTCCATTAGCTGCTTCATCTGGTTGTTGAGCAGCGGTGGATGTGATGGCACCTGGAACTGCTGCCAAAACGCCTTCTTCTAGGCGTGACCCTCAAGGGCGCCGAAGTAGCGGCCAGCGTCGGGCGCACTCTTTGGCAGGTCCGCGAAGGCGTCTGAGGATCCCGAGAGTTGAGTAAGCTGGACGAAGCTGTTGCGGCCGAAAATACACCGCAGCAAGTAATGCTTACCAGCAGCGATCTGCTTCACCTACTGGAGCACCTCGCAATCTACTCGGGCCTGGGTCTGGACCTCGGCGTGCGTCGAGCTCAATTTCTCGAGCTCGGCGTCCCTCTTCTTTAGGTCCTCCTGCAGGTTGTCGCGCTGCGCATACACTCCCCTTAGGTCATCCACGACCTCCACGACCCGGGCCTGATCCTTGTCGCGGGCCACCCTTTCATTGGCCAGCTCCTTGCTGGCCTTCGCCGCCGCAACCTTTTGCTGCTCGGCTTCTTGCCGAGCTTTTTTAAGCTCAGCCTTCATGGCCTCAAGCTCCATAGTCGCAGTTGGCATTAAACAGCTCGGTATTAGAATAAGCTAAAATGAATGCAAAACAACATTAGCTAAGCATCATCTTTCTGCTTACCTTGAGCCCGCTCGATCTGTTTCTGCATCAGATCGAGGTCCTCCTCGGACCGCTTCAGCTTTCGATTTATCTCCCCTAACTCCTCAGAGTAAAAGCTCGGAGCCGAAGCCGAGGTCTGCACAAATAATTGGGCATTAGTGTCCCGATGTCGATTTCGATCCTCTGCTCAGAGCTGCAATTGCAGAATTCAAATGTTTAGTGTGGACGAATTACATGCATGTCTGTTCTAATTTAAAAACTAAAGCAACCAATGTATATTTTATTTAAAAGCAACAATACTAAAAGCAAAGGGACTGTCAATCTTCAACTTCAGAAAAATCACAAACATATTCTAGATTAAGAACTATGTCCAGTAGATTCGTTTAGTACGACTAGCAAAAGAGGTCGTATGTTGCAAGGGGAGAAAAAAAATACCACGCTCCCCTAACCCAATAACCATGAGTCAAGACCCCAATAGGTTCACACCTTTTCTTTCAACACATGACGTCACATCTGTGTTGCCACTTATCCTCCTTTCCACCCTTGCCGACGGTGGCCTCAATGCTCACACAATCACGAGACTTTGAATGTTGTCAATCCTAAGGCGTCTCTCTCTCGGCATAAGATGAGAATTTTTTTGTGAGGTTTTGGCTAGGCATGAATGTATGGTTATAGATGTTTCTTTCGTCTCCAATCCTGATTTTGCTGAGGTGTTCATTTTTAATCTAGATCGGTATCGGTATGAAATAAAGACGGATCATGCGCTATTGATTAAGGTTACACCCCAAACAGCATTTTAAAATTGATTAACAGGTAAAATAACATCATATTCAGATTCTATACATTTTTCTAATCAAATTTCATATATAACATGTTAAATTTAAAGTTAGGGTTTAAAAAATATGGATATTTCAAAAAGAATTTGATATGTACTGCAGGTTTATTAACTCAATTATCAGAGGGTTTCCTGCAAAATCAAAAAATGACTTAAAACTGGTATGCAAATTGATTAACAAAAACATCAGAGAATTTATGCAAAAGCAAAAATCTGACTAAAAGCTGACGTACGGGTTGATTGCCAAAAACATTGGGGTGTTTTCTGCAAAACAGTATGGCCGACCAAGAATTTTATTAGTAGGTATAGATATAGATTAGGGTGACCTAAGACACCATAATGAGCACAGTTCAACACAACATGCTCCTCACGTGTGACCCAGATGGTGCATACTAATCATCCATCCACAATTTCTGTCTGGGATGAAAAGCTGAAGAGCAAGCCCCAGATGGTGCATACTAATCCTTCTTTTCACAGTGATAATGAGAAGTCATCACAAGTAATATGGATCAGAGGGAGTAGCAATCTTTACCAGATGGTATTGACAGACATTCTTTGTTAATATATGAATCTGAGAAAGGATGTACATTTCAACACATATGTAGACAAACCCGCTCTACATCACCGTTGCTTTCAGTGATCAGTGACAGGTATTGCACCCATACGCACTTGACAGTGAAAACCCATTTTTCAGCATCATCACAATGTCCAAATTGTGGCAGCTGAAATTATCAATAAAGAGATCTTGATCATCTAAATACTGTGAGCGAGATCTTCAGATTTACTATCCAGGTGTTCTGACAAGAAAAACTACACAATACTGCATTATTAGATTTAAACAGTTATCTCTAAGAAAATATTCATAGGAAAACATCATACAGCTTCTAGAGATGCAGCACAAGCTCCACTTGATACAGTTGCCCATCAAACCTCAAGCCCAAGGATTCTGCAGGATGCAAAAGTGCATCAACCATTCCACCAAAAACATACACACAGTAACCAGAAGTATCTACACATGCCCCATGGAAGGACCGGCAATTCGGGGATTGACCATCTATCCTTAGTTTTTTCCACATCCTCTTTGCCATTTTCCTGTTACCTGACTCAAACTGAAGTAAAGCTGGTATATCTAAGATCCAGAAATCATCCATCCGCCGTCTTTCTTTGTCCTCCCCACCATATACAAGGATCTTGCCACCAAAGAGAAATGTTGCTGAATGCCCAGCCCGGGGAGAAGGCAATTCACCAAGAATACTAGACAAATCGTACTTTTGCTCTTTCCATTGCAGCAAATGATCACCAATATCAAACAGCCAGACATCACTAAGCACCTCATATTCTGATCCTCTACCACCAAAAAGAACCATGCGCCTATCACCAATCCAAGTTAAGGTGTGGCCAGAACGAGCTGAAGGCAAAGGTCCAGTATCCCCCATTCGGCGCCAACTGCCAGATCGAAGTCCATCGGAGAGATCAAGAAGCCATGTATCACCAAGCCGGCTTCCATGCACCCCTATCCCACCGTGAATCACAATGAACTTATCATCTATGCAGCAGGCTGCATGGGCCCCACGAGGAGATGGTGCCAGGGGGCCTATCTCCAGCAGTCTCCATGAGATCCTCATCCTGCAAGGTTCTTCGCAGATTATTTGGCCTATCCATGTGTCATTCAAACGAAGCCCACGGTCATTGATCCCGCCAAACAGGACTAGTGCATCACCAACGAGAATGCATGAATGACCAAAACGACCACTTGGAGTACCAGAGGCCAATTGCTGCCAGGTAAGTGCATTGGACGATCTAGTTCCAGCTCTATTTCCAACATATGTTGCCCAGATATCATCAAGATGACGACCTAACTAGAGCAAAAGAGAATATCAGAAAGCATACAAGATCGGAATAAATCAGAACAAACATTAGATAGCTGATTTCTACAAAGATTTGTAACATAATGCAACCGTTCTTATGTACAAATAGACAGAGAAAAGGTGCAAACCTCAAACATAAGTCCACAAAGAAAATTCAGCAAAGCTAAAAACAGGAATAGTTGTCTGAAGAATTACTAGTTTATCTAATAAGCATCAAGAGATGTGCAGATGCAAACTCATCCTGAGGAGAGCTCACACTATCAACAGAATGAGTAACTAAAATACTGCTGGACTGAACTTTGACATTTCTACTGTATCACGTTTAGTTTTGTGTATTTCTTTTTTCAACACTAGTTGGGTGTATATGGTAGAACCTGTTACTTATGCCCACGCTTTTGGTCAGTATCCAAGTCAACGCAACACTATAACCGATGGAAACCACCGTTATGTATAAGGCTCACAGTAATAGATAATCTAAACCAATGAAACTAGTGAAACTTCAAATTGCTAATTATCGATGGTATCACTTATCTAGCATTTCTACTAAGGTACGCATGTATTGGCAGAATAGTAGCGTGACACTGGCTTTGGGGGAACAAAATCCGTCTGTTTCACAAATTAACATCTTTATTAGCAAAAACTTCTTTAATACTTGAGCAGAAACATCCACACACATCAATAAAAATTTCACGGGAGAAAAGACATCTAATGAATCCAACACTTTATTTGTGATTTACGACAGATTTTGCATATTTCGAAACCTACCAGGCCAAGGTAATACAGTCCATATTCAAGCTACTGAACAAGGCAATCAACCAACTTAATCCAACATAGTGTGGTGTTTAGATTTAATTAAAAAAGACCGAAAGATAAATATTGAATCTGAACAAACATTGGCAAACATAGAGATGAAAATGGTAAACAGCAAAAACCAATTATAATCAGTAACAACAAATGAAATAAAAAAAAGTTAAATAGGTTTTCATTTAAACATTCCAAGATTTTTAACTTTAGTATAAATCTCGTATATTGGTTTTCCGTGTTGCTGCAGCATAGTGTGTGAGTATTTGCTTTGGTACACCCCTCATAAAACTTTGAACATTTAAAAGCAAACAAACGCTGAAGATTAAACTTTGTAGCCAACTAGTAATCTTAGTTTTGACATTTATTTTATGCTAGAACAAAACTAGTCTGTAAAACTCATACTACTTTTTTGATAAGAAAAAGGTTTTACTGCTAACTCATGCATGTAGGAAGAATTTTCTGTGATCTTTCTAATGGTGCCTCACGCCAACATCATATACCTTACCCACTTATGAATCAATAGTAGTGCCTACTCATTACAACTTTTTATCGTCTTATGAAGCCAACCTATATCTGCTCCGAGTGAGTTGTACCAAGTAGCAGAACTTTAACCAAGACACAAACACGATCATGCGGAGTGACCCACACATATCAAAGTCAACCAATACATACTAGATAGATGGGCTGCCACAGCAAGAACAATAGACCGTGCGTCTTAGTTTCAGGGAGATAATGCATTCAAAAAGGAATAGAGACATAATATCTGACAAAGGAGCTAATTTTGTTGTTGGTTCGATCTTCTTTTACAACAATGGGATTTAGAGCCACATTGCAACTACTTCTGTGACTGGTACCAATTTGCCCCTACATTCTTGTAACTCTTATGCTATTAAGATTTGTGCAAGTTTTCTGTAGAGGTGCATAGAAACAGGACTCATGATCTGTAGAGATGTGAGCTATGATTGTGTAGCCTCCCTATTATTTCTGTATTAGGTCAAATAATCTTGAATCACGCTTGTTACGCAATCCCAAGCCTGCTAGGCCAGCGTCCTGGCCCCAGGTCCATTGCGAGGGGACAGCTTCGCCCCTTTAAGTCTTGCTCTGCCTCCTCCCATAGCCAATGTGGGACAACAGTCTCATAATTATAAATCCAATCAAATACTACAATACTCTCCAAATAATCAAAAATTTCCTCTCAATATAACATTTCACTCAGCTAAGCTGCAGCTAGGCTCTCCAAACAATTGCACATGTTTTGTCATTAACCTAACAAAAGTAAAACTTGTCTTCCGATTATTTATCTTAATCTTGGACAAACATAGCAAATATCTCATGCTCCCTCCGTCCGGAATTACTTGTCGCTCAAACGGATGTATCTAGAACTGAAATACTTCTAGATACATCCATTTCAGTGATAACTAATTCAGGACGGAGGTAGTACTAAATTAACCAACACCGACACTACTATGGCATAATAAGGATCTCTGGAAAAAATTGTAGTCTGTGAGCAATTTTTCACAACGAAATCAACTACAGTTCTTAGTTCCGACACAACCCCAGATGATCAAATTCCTCGATGTTATACGAAGCCCAAAGAAAGCAATTTGATAACAAGAATAGACTGAAAAAGTTAAACGGCTGGATTTTACCTCCCTCGCAGCCACCGCCGAAGACTACTAGCCAGCCGGCCACGAGGTTGATGGAGTGCGACGCACGGGGCCGTGGCGAGGTGCCCTTCACCTGGAGCCGGCGCGCCTGCAGGGCGCTTAGTCGGGCGACCTCGGCGTAGAGGCGGCGCC
This sequence comes from Thinopyrum elongatum, assembly GCA_011799875.1. Taxonomy (NCBI): domain Eukaryota; kingdom Viridiplantae; phylum Streptophyta; class Magnoliopsida; order Poales; family Poaceae; genus Thinopyrum; species Thinopyrum elongatum. The sequence continues at coordinate 386,674,429 of CM022303.1, read as the reverse complement.
ATGGCACGCCGCACCGCCAGTCCGCGAGCGCCGCGGCGGCGGCGCGTGCCCCCCAGTCGCGTCGGCAGAGCGCCTCCCATAGCACGTCGGAGGAGGCCCAGTCGCGAAAGGCGCGGCAGGTGGCGGCGAAGGAGAGCACGGCCTCGGCTGGAAGGAGGCGCAGGATGGACAGCACCTGGTCGTAGCCCAGGTGTCCGACGGGCGCCGCGTCCATCGCTTACTGCCGCTTGTCGATTCTTGGCACTTGCCCTCTGTGACTTCCCATGGTGTTTGCCTCCTAGGGCGCCATGAATTGTCAGGCGATTCCCCACATGTTATACCTAGCAGACCATGGTTCTTGGTTTCTTGGCCTCTTTCGTGCTTGGATGTTATGACAAGCTAGATGCCGCACTACTTCGTGTCCCTCCGCTCCTCAAAATAAGTGTCTCAACTTTGTAATTACTTTAGTGTACAAAATTATACTCCCTCCATTCCACAATATAATGCCTATAGATTTTTGTGAAAGTCAAACATTGTGAACTTTGACCAAGTGTATAGAGAAAACTGTTTACATATATAATACCAAACATGTACACTCTGAAAATATAACTCCTGATGTATCCAACGATGTGATTTGGTATTTTAGATGTATCTAGTTTTCTCTATAAATATGATCAAAGTTTGTAATGTTTGACTTTTGTGAAAATCTATACGCACTGCTTTATGGAACGGAGGGAGTATAAAGCTTGAGACACTTACTTTGAGACGAAAAGAGTGCATTTTTTGACATTACTAATATAAAAAAAGTGTAATATTATGACATGGAGGGAGTAAGTTTTTTTTGGCTCCTAGGGCTGATTTGGTTCTAACAAGGTTAAGAGCATCTACAACGCCGGACGCTTAGGGAGACGCCAGGATCAATTTCCTGCCAATTTTTCTGTTGCTGGATAGTTAGGCCCACAAATCCTGGCGTCGGGCGCTGCATCAGCGCAAAGGCAGGCATCGGACGCCTAGTTCTTTTCTCTCCCGCAAGAGGCGCATGCGCTGTTTAATTACCGCTTAATTAGCGTCGGCTGTTAGCGCCTTGCATTGAGAGGTAAATCGCTTAGGTGTTTTTTAATTTCATAATATTTTTTTCTCTATAAGCGCCTAGTTAGGCGTCTGCCATTATAGATGCCCTAAGGGCATCTCTAACTCAACCTAAATATTTACTCAAATGCTTAGGAATGTCAATCTGTTTTTTGCGCCACAAGATGAAGCCATTTGATGCTCTAACTCAACCTAAATACTTATCCAAATGCTAAGGAACCTCAACCTGTTTTTTGCGCGATAAGACGGAGTCGTTTGATGCTTCGCACGAATCTTGACGCAAGTGATCACGTGTCTGTCGGTGGACCATTCGCTTCGAAACGTATCTAGCACGCCTCTCATTCCAAATCACGCCGCTCTAGCCATTCCAAGTACGTTACCGACTCTTCTTCCCCGTCCTATCCATTCCTCATTCCCACTCGCTCCTCTCGCTTGTCTATCCTCACCAAAATCGGCACCAGATCGAGGGCGGGAGGAGGTCTTGTCTATCCTCACCGAAATCGCCACCAGATCGAGGGCGGGAGGAGGCCTTCACGACACGCGAGCTTCGTCTGCCGGAGGAGCCCATCCACCATCAACCGGTTTCTGTGCGTCCTCTCTGTCAATCATCCCTCATCTCCGCTCACCGGCGACCCCTACTGCACGCTCTTCGTCGAGGAGCTCATCCACCATCACCAGCGACGAGGCACTCTGAAAGGTGTGTACCTCTCGTCTCTTTCTGTTGGTATGTTGGGTTAGATGATGATACTTACCGTTGATGGTCAAAGTTGTTGTTCCGTCAATTCCGTGTGTCGAGCAGGAGATGGGCATGTACGGAGGGTGAAGAGCATGTGGCTGGTGCACATTATTATTGAGTTGAGCATATTGTTCCATGAAATTTTGTAGAGTCAGTCCATAGTACCTTCATTTGACGAGCCTCGCTTTGTACAACATGTTGTTCCGGTGAAAATAGCATCGGTACAATTTCAGGGTATTCGGTGTGGCATCAATAGCAGAGTTGAACAATGCGCAACTTTCTCTCAAGATTGAATGTGGAGTTTTATCTTGTAATCTTAGAAACGAAGCATGAATTTCCAGTTTTTCAGATCAACCATGTAATTTTGTAGCGTTGTTTTTAGATTTGCCTAGATTTTTAGTTGTTGTTGATAATTTTCCATGGCAATAACAAAAATGTTCTCCAAACATATCAAATTTTGAAAAATGTTTCTAGTGATCACATGGAAAATTCAGGACTATGTGTTTCCCAAACCATAACAACTTCACAAATTTTGCAATGGTCACATGGAAAATTTAGGAATTTCTGTTTTCTAAACCATAGCAATTCTTCAAAAATGTTTCTACTTGTCTAATGGAAAATTTGTTTCTTTTGTGTAACATCCTTGAGTACCCTACCCAAACATTTTAATTGTTATTTTATCTTGCATTCATCATGGCATCATGCAATTTTCTCAAATACATAAAAAAGCAAATACCCAACACTAAATTATTTTGGTAATTAATATTATTAGGTTTTATATAGAGCATGTTCCCTTTTGATGTTTTAGGTTGAGACTGGACCCCCAAACTTTGCACATGCTCTTCTAATATATTTGGGGGCCCTAATTGTTTCACAATTTTCACATAACCCTAGCGCCTACCCCTTGATCATACCACCATTATGCCATTTCTGCACTTTAATTGCCAAAAAAAGGAAAACCTTATCCGAATGGTTTGATTATTTTTGTGTAGCTTCAGTATAGTCTAGAGTCACTTTACCTACAATTTTATCAAATTTAGAGTTCATTTGTTGCCCTATTTATTTATTTTACTCCTGATGTGATCGTTTAAATAATAATTTTTTCTATTTAAAAACCAATCTATTGGGCAACCCACCAAGTCCAATATCCGTCCCTATATGATAGCCCAAAAGAAACATCACAAATGCTAAACAAAGCGAGGGTTTCCACCCATCCATTTCGGTCACTACGCCTCATCATCTGTGTCGCCGAATCAAAAGTCGGCCGCCACATGGGCCCATGCTGCCTAGATCTAGCTGGCGAATCTACGGCGCCGGCACCTCTCATCACCAAGTCACGGTGTAATACACCGGGGGTGGCTCACCGGGAAGGAACCCGGCAGAAGGCCTGTCGGTAGGCCCACAAGGTCCATCGTATACCCAACAGTGAGAGGGATCCCGAAGAAAGAGATAGATGTCTTTGGATCATCTTGGTCCTCAAGATGACGGAGGCAGCGACCTAGATCGCATCTCTCTTTCTTAAACCCTAGCCCCCACCATGTATATAAGGGGGCTAGGGCTCTCATTCATATCTACTCCCGCAAGCACAACTCTTGGTAGACTCATACATCTCTCTCTAATCCCTTGCACGAGGTATACCCATGATCAATAAACGACAGCAAGCAGGACGTGGGGTATTACTCCACAATGGAGGCCCGAACCTAGGTAAACCCCCTGTGTGGTCTTCAATCTATGACTTTTTTCAGCTACGCCAGGTACCCTACCGAGGGATCTGACGGTTTTCTGCACCATCAGTTGGCGGTCCAGGCACGGGCCGCGCCATCTAGAGATCGATCTCAGATATGTTTTTCCTCGGCCTCCGACGACCTCCCATAGGGGGAGAGCCTTACCTTTGGCTCCCTTACCTTCACCACTGACGGGGCGGGTCGGGTCAACATCAACCCACCGGCTCACCCTGTCCACACAATCTACGTCGGAGTCGTGGCCTTCATCATCAACAACCACGACAACCTACATGTGTGCATGTCACCGATCTGACCGATTGTGTCAGCATCTTTGTCAACAACGGTGGCATCTTCGCCACCCACCTCTGGCCTGGGGAGCCAGTGAAGACCCACAAGTATTGGGGATCAATTGTGGTCCTTTTGATAAGTAAGAGTGTTTAACCCAACGAGGAGCAAAAAGGAATTGATAGGCAGTTTTTGTTGGGATCTACGCTAGGTGCATCGGCTGCAATTTAAAATTTCCCTAGGCGCAGATCAACCAAGAACATGCTATGGGAGATGGATCACGGATCGTTGCCACTAGATGCGCAGTGCCGTGCAATGGAAGTAGAGTTGAGGCAGTGCATCTCCGGAGTTGTCTCCTCCTCGTCGATCTCCCACGTAGCCAATCGGATCCCACGAACAGGTTCGCCGGAGTGGCGCAAGTGCATTGCCTCTAACGTTATCCATGCGTGTAGGAGGAACATCGTGCGGCGGACTGCTAGGCCCGATCACATAGCCGGCAGCGAGAGGTTGCTAGTTGCAACACATGCAAAGCCCTAGTGACAGCGCCAAAGCGATCCACTGAAACTATATGCCGCACCTCCACTATATATAGGCATCCGTCACGGGCTCAAAACTTAGGCTTCGCACAGATCCTAAAGCCCAAAGTTCGTTCAGCCTGGATCCGAGTTCGAGTAGGATCACATCTGACTTGTGGAGTTGGTTCTTGCCTCACAGGTTCCTTCCCTTAAGTCGTGACCCCTTAGGTTCAAGTCGGCTTGGTCGCTGGTCGGATCACCTCCGACCTGCTTGATTGGTAGCGGCCTCTAGCAGGGCGTGCCGACCAACAAGTAGACAATGAAGCCGGTTGGCGAACCTGTACAACATGTGACACTTCTGTTCCGTTTGCCACGCGATATATGTTGCCGAGCTCAAGGTGAGTCTATCATCCTTGTGCTAGCTCGATCTCTTTCTCATTCTAGTGATGCCGACCACAAACCGGATTATCTCATAATCCTTGTCGCATGGCCATGCTTATCTTGGTCGGATCACACGAGGAGCCCATAGTATATCTCTCCTGATCGGAGAGACAAATCCCATCTTGCTCAACCATGTCTCGCAGCATGGGTCTGGACAAGCCCGGAATCTACCTTTATAACTACCTAGTTACGAAGTAGCATTTGGTTAGCCCAAAGCAGGTCTGTCACCATCCGAGCATGCGCCAGCTTAGGTCTTAGGACATAGAGCGTATGTTGTACTAGGGACTCACAGATGACCTATCACTACGTCTCTGAAAGCACAATTGCTCCCTTCGTGGTTTTGGTAATTAATGTCAACATATTTTTGTTGGACTAATAGTTTTACCTACAATATTTTAGACAAGTTCAACAGTGGCATGGCAAGGACATGAGGATGTGGACCTCTCTCAAAATGTCAAGGACAAGAATTGTCTACCGCAAGACTCTACATTTTTGGTTTAGTGGTCCAAGATCACATTGAGTCCCTTAGAAAAGCCAATACTATTAAAAGGGGATGAGGAATTGTTGATGGTGTTGTTGCTCAAGTGCTTAGTGGTATTGCTCCAAAAACCCTAAATCACTTCCTCTAACACATCTGTCCAAAACCCTAAAACTTCATTTCGGTCCCACCAATATCACCTACTCCGGACCCACCGAGATGATCATTCCATTGCCACAGCCAAAACCCTAGCAATTCGGTCTGACCAAAATGGTTCTCGGTCCCACCGAGACGGCCTTGCCAAGTTTCTATGATGAAGCTGCTTCATTTCGGAATCATCGAGATGAACCGATCGGAATTACCGAAACGAGCTCTTGCCTTAGCCATTGCACTTAGGTCCCACCGAGTTGGGTCAAAAGCTTGTAACGGTTGGATTTTTGGTGCTGCCTATTTATACCCCTCCACCACCACTTACTCTCAATGGGAGCCATCATAATGAAACACAACTTCCACCATTCATTCTCTGAGAGAGAACCACCTACTCATGTGTTGAGATCAAGGGATTCCATTCCTACCATTTGAACCTTGATTTCTAGCCTCTTCAAGTTGCTTTCCACTCCAATCCTTCTTGTACCCAAGCCAAATCTGTGTGAGAGAGATTGAGTGTTGAGGAGACTATCATTTGAAGCACAAGAGCAAGGAGTTCATCACCAACACAACATCTATTACCTTTTGGAGAGTGGTGTCTCATAGATTGGTTAGGTGTCACTTGGGAGCCTCCAAGATCATGTTGAGTTGAACCAAGGAGTTTGTAAGGGCAAGAAGATGTCCTACTTCATGAAGATCTACCCGAGTGAGGCTAGTCCTTCATGGACGGAAGCCATGGTGGAATAGACAAGGTTGGTTCTTCGTGGACCCTTCATGGGTGGAGCCCTCCGTGGACTCGCGCAACTATTACCCTCCGTGGGTTGAAATCTCCATCAACCTGGACGTACGATAGCAACACCTATCGAAACTACGCCAAAAATATTTGTGTCTCCATTGCGTTTGCTCTTCCCAAACTCCATCCCCCTTTTACATTCTTGCACATGCATGCTTTATTTTTTTCGCTGCTCATACTCTTAGTATGCTTGTGTAGAATGCCTTGTGTGCCTCTTAACATGGGCTGAACTCAACCTTAAATTGAAGAATCTTAAAAACTGCAACTTTTACTTGTTAAGGGTCTAATCACCCCCCTCAAGACCCCTCTTCTTGATCTTTCAATTGGTATCAGAGCATTGGTGTCCATTGCTTTGGTTTAATCATCATTGGAGGAAGATGGGTGAGTCTATGTTTGGGAGTATTAGACATAGAGTGCCTATCCTTGATGAGGAGTTTTATGGTTCTTGGAAAACTAAAATGCTTGGTATTTTCAATGAATATAATTTGAGCAAGTATACTCTTAGCCCTTATGTGCCTCCTATCGATCCTTTGCATCCAACCCCCAATGAAGAACTTGACATGCTACGTAATCTTAGAACTGTCAATCTTATTATTAGAGGATTACCTACAAATGTTCTAAGAATTATGCAAAACTTTGAGTGTGCGCACACTATGTGGAGTGACCTTGAAAAATGCTATTCCAATTACTCCTTGAAGAATCACAATGAAATTCTTCATAAGTCTATTGCCTTTCATAAGATGAAGCCTAGTGATCCTAAGTTTGATGGATGTCTATTTGAGCTTCGTGATCTTATGCGTGCTAAGGGTGATGTTGGAACTATTAGCAACATTATCATGAAACCATTAGAATTCACAAACTTGCACATTGTCATGATCATAAATCTAACGAATCACTTGACCTAGGTGATGATCATATGCATGATGATGATGTTGAGCATGGATATTATGATGAAGACGAATAATTCGACATCGAATATGTGAAGACTATGAAAAATCTTAGTCTCATGGCGAATCTTCGAGATTACATGGCCGGAGGAAAAGAGTGGATTCTTGATAGTGGATGTACCGATCACATGACCGGAGATAAAGACATGTTCCGCGAGCTTGCTAAAAATGATGGTCCACGCAAGTATATGACTTTTCGAGACTACTCCAAGGGTAAGGTACTTGGCCTTGGTAAGGTGGCCATATCTAATGATAGCTCCATTCAAAATGTTATGCTTGTTGAATCTCTTGGATACAATCTTCTTTCTGTATCTAGACTAGCCGACTTTGGTTTCAATGTCCTATTTACCGAAGTAGATTGCCAAGTGTTTCGTTGAGATAATCATAATATGGTTTTTACCGGTATCGGTAGAGGTGATCTATACATTCACTACTGCAGGATGGTCCAAACATGACAGTATAATCAGAGACCCTTCGACGAAACTGTGTGCGATGCATTAATCACAAACAGTGGTGTAAGAAAACTGTCAAAAATGATACGAATTGTTTACGATGGCGTAGACATCAAACATGATTCAGATCAGAGTTGCGTGTGCGATATGTGGCATATGGTTGGTCAATACGAACTGTTTGCGATGAGCATAACAACAGAAACAATCAGCCAGATGAGGGTGTGTGCGATATACGACATAAAACACTCGGAGAACTGTCTGTGATTAGGCAACACAACAGAAACGGTCAGCTAGATCAAGGTGTGTGCGATAGAGGGCATACAGTTCACTCGGATGAACTGTTTGCAATGAGCCAAGACAACAGAAACGGTTCAACTGAACAAGATGTGTGTGATACACGGCAAACAGGTATGTAATCAGAAATGTGTGCGAAGACCGATAATAACACAGACGATTGCTGCTAATAAGCCATGTGTGTTGTGGGCAAACGCTTGCTGGTATACAGCTGTTAACGATTAATGAAATCATCACCGACGGGTTCCCTAGTTTACTCCGTCTGTGATGTGATTTGCTCTGTCTACAGAAGAACAACATATATAACCAAAATAAATATCCAATTACATAAGTGACTATACAAATCATTCACACACACCTCAATAAACAATTACATGCATTCTAAACTAGGAGAAACGATCATCTAATCATCTACTTCTTGTGACGCTGCCGCCACTGCTCTGTGCCTCGGTCCCTCGTCTGGGGCAGGACGAAGGCACTTCCTCATGTCAACGATCTGCCTGTACATCTCGTAGCTTGTGTACACATCCTTGGCCGCGTACTTGACGTGTTCTTCATCCAATCTCTGCTCCTAGGCACTGTGCCAGGCGATCCTGTCCTTCTTGCTCTCATCCTTCATCTTCATGTAGTAGGGGTCGATGATGGCCGAGGCGAGGTCAACCTGGGAGTTCTGATTGTTCTTGGTGCTGCCCCAGACCTTATAGTGGTCACGGATGTTGACAAGATTCTGGCAGGCCAAGCCCGACCTCGAGCGCTTTTAGATCATTGGTGGTGTCCACCTGAGCGAAACTGTAGTCGAGGTTGTTGATAAACCTGGCAAAATGCTCTCAAGGCCTTGTGGCCAGGTGGTAGTGGTAGACGAGGACATCATGGCGCACGCACAACTAGGCAACGACAACCTTCTGATCATGCCCGGCATGACCATCGGTGAACTAGAGGTCGAAGCCGACCACTTGGCACTTGTCCTCAGCAAGCAACTGCTCCATAGTTTGGATGGAGCTCTCCACCGAGACCAGCTCGTTCGTGTACACCACCTAGAGGTCCTTCCCCCTCACGTGGGTGTCCACTACATGATGCATGGTGAGCTGCCACCCGTTGTCGTCATCAACCGCTGGGAGCGCCATTGGATCCACTGGATATCCTCTCTGTATGTGTCGTCGTGGGTGTGCTTATTATGTCGTGTGGCGCGAGAGATTAAGGTAAATGGCCGTGGGAATAAATGGGGGTCGGGCGGCCTGGATTCTCGGCACGTCCGCATGGCTGTTTTTGCAGCAGGTAACTGCGTGGCTCCGCGCCCGGCGCAAACGCATGCATAATGGCAGCACGAATGTACGTGATCCTGCGCTGGCCCCAAACACTTGCAGCGCGCACGAAGGGACGCGAGAGCAGAGTGCGTGCGGCGGGACGCGAGCAGAGCGCGCCGTGGCCGCCTCAACTATGAGCAACCACACGCATAGAGAAGTTGAACATGCAGGGAATGGTCATCTACAAGCCGACCGACAGTGCGAGCCGGCGGCATGATGTGAAACTATGTCGCGTTCTACATCACACGATGGTCGAACAATCATTTGCGACGCTGCGTAGAGAACGGCCGTGTGCTACTACCTCCATCCTGGTTTATTAGTCCCCTTTATATTATGTGCCAAATTTTGACCTTAAATTTAACTAACAAAATGTTAATGCATGTTATAAAAAATAATATAATTGGAAACTATGTTCAAATATGAATACAATGATATAATCTTTGCTGACATGCATTTATATTTGGGACTTATTAGTTAAATCTCTAGTCAAAATTTGGCACAAAAATACAAAGAGGACTTATAAACCAGGACGGAGGTAGTACGTAATTAAACCGCAAACATTTTTTATTAACCATATGTGTACGTGTCGTTTCATCCTCCTCTCGCATGTCTTGTCACCCCGCTGCCGTAGACGGCTTCGAGCGCAAGCTTGAGCACCGCGCAGGCGTTCTTTTGGCCAAACGGTGGCTCGAAGTGGCGCCAATGAATCGTCGGTGAGCCCGTTCCCGCGCAACTGCATAGGTTCCCGCGCATTGCCGTGCAAGCTTCCCGCCCGACTCGGCGAAATCCCCCAAAATCCCAATGCTTACCGGCCTGATATATAAACCCTCATGGCCGGTGAGCCCTACGTCGCATTTTCCCCTCCCACCCCGTAGCCTATCTCGTCTGCTTCTCCCATAATCACCAATGGCACCGGTCCGTCGTCGTCGCTCAGTCACTCCGCCATCATCAGAGGACAACTCTAGCTGGGAGGCTACACCGCAGCGGCAGCTCAGTCCCCGACATAGTGTAGTGCGTGTTGCATCCCTGTTGGGTGTGCACACAACAACCATCACACGCTCCGCCGCCGCTGCCCGTCGATAGCTGTTGCCAGCCGCCGTTGCCGCCACCCCACAGTCTGCCGCCGTGGCCGCCTCACCATCATCGAAAGTCAGGGCCATCGACCGCTCCGCTACCGCGGCCCGAAGGCGGGAGGTGGCTGTCGTGGCCGCCACCCCACTGTCGGCCACCATGGCCATCACCTGCTCCGCTACCGTGGCCCAAAGGCGGGAGGTGCCCATCGTGTTCGGCACCCCACCGTCGGCCGCCGTGGCCGCCACCCACCGTCGACCGCCGGGGTCATCACTCACTCCGCCACCGCCGCCCGAAGGCGGGAGGTGGAGGTGGAGCCCCGCGTGTGCGTTAGCGACCTTGCGCGCTACATCGAGTTCCTATGGGAGGAGGAGCGCCTGGTCGAGCACGCAAAGAGTCTTACCACCGCCATGCCCGCAGCACACGCCACCACAGAGGCGCGGAATGAGGAGATATATGAGGAGTCCTACCGCTTCGAGAGGGGTCGTCTGGAGTGGTAGAGGGCATTCGAGGTGAGCGTCACTAAAGGTGCAACAGCGGCAGGCACCGGATTCCAGTTGTCCAGCTCGTCGGTAGGCTCCTCGTCCTCTGCCTCTTACTGAGCACGCTCGGCAGAGGAGAGGCTGCTGGAAGTAGTACAAAGCCCCTCCATAGTAGTAGTATTTAGGGGCTATTTTGTTCAGTTCATCTGACTATAGATATGGTTGAACTGTACTACGTACTTCAAATTAGCTATTATATATATTTGAACTAGCTATTTCAGTACGTGGTTGGCAACAATTGGTGAAAAGTTTGGTCGGTTCAGCTGTCGAGTTGAACTGTTTGTATAAAGAATGACCGCTTAATCTGTGAATGAAATCTATGCTTACTAAATTTCAGTTGCAAAATTAGATAGTGCTAGTGATTTTTAGCTGCAAATTTTGACAAATGGCAGTGTTACAAGGTTGACAAAGGGCAATGTTACTAGATCGACAAATGCCAATCTTTCCAGTTTGACAAATGACAATATACCCAATATGACAGATGCAAATCTTACCAAATTGTCTGTACGTGGTTGCACACGGGTCATCAGAAAAATCGTTTGCATTGAAGGGATGTACAAATCCTGCGCGCCAGATTTTCTCTTGGCTTAGTGGCGAAGGAACCATAGCTCCCGCTTTGCATACAGTGTTCAATCTGAACTGTTTGCAATGAAGAGATGCACAAATCCTGCGCGGCAAATTTTCGCTTGGCTTACTGGGAAGGACCCTAGCTCTCGCTTTGCATACATGTGTTCTATCTAAAACGTTTGCGATGAAGAGATGCACAAATCCTGTGCGACACATTTTCCCTTGGCTTACTGGGGAGGCTCTGGGTTTGCATACGGGTGTTCTATCTAAAATGTTTGCGATGAGTGCTTAAATTTAAAAACCATTGATGTTTTTTTTAAATCATTTGATAAGTGATGTAGGGTGGAACCCTAGGGGCCGATCTTTCACGATTTGGAGGGGATTTCCAAAGAACATGAAGAACACACAAAGAACACAAGGGGAGAAACAAGAGGAAACACTCAAATTGATGATATCCAATCACACATATGCTAAATCCACATACACAAAGGTCCAAATCCAACACAAGATGATACAAGAGGTAACTAGTTCATCCCAATCCTTGAAGGAGTTGAGGTCTTGAATCCTTGGAGGATCTTCCCTAGATGGGGTCTTGAATCCACTAGGGATCTTCTCATATGGAGGTCTTGAACTCCATGGGAGTGTATCTCAAGAGGAGATGGGGTAAGGAGCAAAGCTCACATACAAATGAGCTATCATATTTGCTAATCCTAGAAAGGAGAAGGGGGAGTTCTATTTATAGTCTAAGCCACGAAGGGGTAAGTGGGAGAGAGATACAAGGCCCAAGGCCCACGGCTGCGCACAGGCAGGTACCAGATGTCCGGTCGGTATCGGACGTCCGATGCGGGTCGGACATCCGACAATTAGGCTCTGTTGAGGTGGCGTCAGATTTTCGGTAGCGGCCGATCGTCCGGTGGCTGTAGTGTGTCGGGCGTCCGGAGGTCGTCGGTCATCCGACCGCTGTAGACTTGGTCTACTACTGGTTTCCTGAGTGGCAGTTCGAGGGTGTGTCAGACGTCCAGTGGACGCCGGTCGTCCGGGCGCTGTAGATTGTCGGACGTTCGGTGGCTTCCGGTCGTTCGGCCGCTGTAGACTCCGCGGCTCCGTCTTCTTTCGTCTTTGCTTCCACGCTTCCCTCGCGGATGGTGTAGTCATTTCGTTGTGCTCGCACTCCTCCTCATCGTCCGTGAAGCTCCGACAATACCTATGCATGCACACGAGTGGAGTGTCAAGTAGTATACCATCCTCGAAGGGGTCAAGTGAGCACGTGTAAAGGAGATGATTCACCTTTATGTATGTGAAGTAGATGTCGCACGTGTCACTTTAGTAAATTCTCATGCCTTTTACAAGGAATGGGCAGAGATTTCAAGGAAATGTGTGGCAATAGTCAACCACAAACGTGTCGTTTATTGATTTTTCAACTATAGAAAAATGAAATACATGCTTGAAAAACATGGCGCCTGGCATGGTGTCATGGTATGGCCTCACCATGCCCTGCTAAAAAATTGAGAAGGTTTGGTTTATGTCATCATGCACGCCCTTCATAAATCGAACCATCACCGAGGAAGTTTCATGGTTTTGAGGGGGAAATCACCAAGATTGAAGGGGATTCCAAATTTCCTTCATCCTTTGTCGATGAGTTTTTTTTCTACGATGAACATACACCCTGCAAATCACCGTGTTCAGATTTGGCACTTTTCTGGGTTCATACACCATATTTAGGGGATTATTTGCATTGTCTAGGCATTAATGCACATAATTCAAATTCAAACAATCGGTGCATGAAAAGGTGCCCAAGAACGGTCTAGAAAACTATGCTCATGCTATTTAGTAAATTCTCATGCCTTTTACAAGGAATGGGCAGAGATTTCAAGGAAATGTGTGGCAATAGTCAACCACAAACTTTCGTTTATTGGTTTTTCAACTATAGAAAAATGAAATACATGCTTGAAAAACATGATGCCTGGCATGGTGCCATGGTATGGCCTCACCATGCCCTGGTAAAAAATTGAGAAGGTTTGGCTTCTGTCATCATGCACGCCCTTCATAAATCGAACCATCACCGAGGACATTCCATGGTTTCGAGAGGGAAATCACCAAGATTGAAGGGGAATCCAAATTTCCTTTGTTCTTTGTCCTTGAGTTTTTTCTATGATGAACATAAACCCTGCAAATCACCGTGTTCAAATTTGGCACTTTTCCGGGCTCATTTACCATATTTAGGGGATTATGTGCATTTTCTAGGCATTTAGCGCAGATAAATCCAATCCAGCTACAGCTGCATGGGTGTGATGAGAGGGACGTGGATTGCCGTTTAATCGCGGCACATCCTATGGTGCACACGCGCGATCCGCGTGGCTGGGGTTCCGGCCAACCATAACGCAACACACAATAGGCTCAGCGCACACTGCTTCCGGAGGCGACGGAGATGAACCGTGTGCGATAATGAATAACCAAGATTGTAAGGGAAGGAAAATTTCCTTCGTCGTTTGTCCTTGAGCTCTTAAAAACCACCGCACTGTACAGCTGTCCGGCCACTCTGCCCCCAGAGCTCTCTCTGCAAGCGTCGTTCATGGCACCGCGCCGCACAGTAACTGGTAAGGAAGCGTTGGCATCCCGCCGCGCCGAGTTCCTCGCCGCTCGCGACTGCACACATGATAAGGAAGCGATGGCATCCCGCCGCGCTGAGTTCATCGCCGCCCGCGGCCGCACAAGTACTTGGGTGGACTTTGGTGCTGCCATGGCCGAATGGGCGGTGGATCTAGAGGCAGCCAAAGCCACAAGGTAGGAGCAGAAAAGGCAGAAAGCAGTCAAGAAAAGAGTCAAGACAATCCAAGCATATGGTGTAGTGAAGTTAGTGTGGCACTCAACACAATGGAAAGAGCAATTGTTCAACATGTGTGAGGCGATCAAGGCAAGCATGTAGCAATCAATGGGATATGGCATATATGCAGAAATGACATTTTTGCAACCAAACATATGATAGGAGTAAGTAATCCAAGAATTGGATGCAACACACAAGGGATATATGTCCTGAGGCATGGAAAGGTGAAAATGAAAAGTCGAAGCAAGATCTCTAACATGTGCGCAATCAAGTGGTCCAAGATGGCCAATAATTCTCATGGTGCAAGCAACACAAGTAGTATGATCCGCAATATCCATGTGAAGAAAGATGTCACCTTGAAGGCGTGTCCTTGTGCATTCTTCACAATGCCGAAGCACAAGCTAGTGCGATGTAGAAGCGCATTGGTCAAAGGTGGCTCACTCTTAAGAGCTCGAATGGTCGACTCACGTGAAGTGAAAGTTGACACGAAGTCCAAGTATCCTACACATGCACAAAACAAAAAGCAAAGAACGTATGCGCATGGTAGATAAACACATCATCCATCATGATGGTTCTCTTCTCTTGCACATAACCATTAGTAGAAAAAGTGCATGAATAATATGATGCAACAACCTTAATCTTCATGGCACTAGGTATATGGTGCAAACAAGTAATACAGGCATGCTTCACAAGAAATATGTCAAAATCTCCAAATATATGCGAGAATGCTATGGGGTCAATCTCATGAGCAAGACTAATAGCATTTTTGCACTCAATACATGGCAAATCATCTAGCATGAGAGAGGCAACATATGGAGACATAGGATAACAGGCAATAGAAATCATGTGCAAAGCATGGCAATGGTTGTCATCAACCGCATGAAATGAGCAAGTATGAATCATTGGTGATGCAAGACACAAAGCAAGCAAATCATTCATGCCGTGCAAACTAGTGGAGCGAAGATGCAACACACTAGAGGAAATCATGGCAATCACATCATGTGAGTAAATAGTAGGTATAGGCAATGCACATGACATATCGCAAGCATGAACACAAAGCATGGTCAAGGTATCATCATAGGCATGAAGTAGAAAGCAAACATGGCAATAACAAGAAATATCTCCACCAAGCTTGCAAATACACATACAAGTATGAGAATCAATGATCATGTGTAATTCAAAGCATGGGTCACAAATGCATGGCAAAGGCATAGGAATGAGCATATCATGCAAAGTGATCATGGCAATGTGGGCAAATTATACATAATGGACAATAACCAATAACCATGTGAGGCCCATGTAGAAGAAATGTGCGAAGTCTTTGCTCAAAGAGAGCGGTGGGAAAGACAATCCACGGGATCCCAAATCATCGTTGCTCTCTAGAGCTCGTTTCGTCAACTCATGGGATTCTGAGGTTGACAAGTATTCATGGGTACCTACACAAAAGACACAGAAACCAAAGAAAGTGTGTGTGTGGTAAATGTACACATCATCCATCATGATGTGTATGTGCTCGTGAGAGTTAGCACAAGATAAGCATCACTCAAAGAAATTTGCTGCATGGTACAAGAACATGTCATCCATCATGAAAGAGTAGTTGTTATGTATGACACGATGAGAACGCAAATTGAGCGTGCAAGTATATGGCACAACAGTAGCATTATCATTGATGGGGAGCATATTGTGCACACAAGTATTGGGATCATGCAATGGATGGGAGTGATCAAAATCTCCTAACATGTATGAGGAAACTATGGGGATCTCCTCATGAGCAATATCGAAAACATCATATGGAGAAAATGGACAACATAAAAAACAATGCATATCCGAAGCTAGGTGGTCATGGCATGGCATATGAGATAAATGATGCAAAGGGAGCATATTAATATCATCACAAGAAAAACAAATGCCAATACCCATGGGCTTGTCATCTATGTCATATGTGCAAATTGTGTTTATTTTAATGGCATATGCATAGTCACTACGATGAGATTACAAATATGACATATGTTTGAGCTCATGCATAGCATATGACAAGTCAAGCGGATTGTCAAACATGATGTGACCGAGAGAATTATCACAAGAAATCCTATGCAACATGGCATCACAACTAATAGACTCCACATGGCAATCATCAAACTCATCATAAATGGGTAAATCATCGCATGGGGAAGTCACACTAGCATGTATCATGGTAATAGGTGGATCAACATCATGCAAGCAATCAATGTCAAGAATGTCCACTAGTGGGACTAGAGCATCACCTTCACCTATGTTACCTTGTTCATTCCACTCAAGTTGTGTAGGTGAGGTGGGAAAGACCAAATGGTGGTCATCATCATCAACTTGATGGAACCATGTGAGGGGTGCATCATATTCCTCCATGGCCATCGTCTTGTCCAAAGGAAGGACAAAGTCGTCGAGAATCGGCGCGTCATCGTATATGGGACCTAGAACCAAATGAGAAGATACAATAGAGGTAGAGGTTAAGTCGTTAGAGTTCAAAATGTCCTCACATGACCTGTCAACTATGATACTCTCTCTATGTGGTGGCTCACTCACTCCCTCAAAGTAGGTGCACTAAAAGTCACATATGGTGGAGTCACTCATCTCACTCAAGTGGTGGGGGTTGTGGCTCTCCTCACATGGGAATTGGGGCAACTCATCATATATGGGGCTAGTGGTGAACTCGCTCTCACTCTCAATATGGTGGCACAAGTCACTGAAATCATCACAAAACGTCGCCGTGGTCGAAGGAAAAATCCCATGCTCAACCATCTCATCACCGTCGTCGTGGATGAAGGCCGAAGATGGCACATCATCACTCTCCTCCATGACCGAAGGGAAAATCCCATCCTTGATCATCTCATCACCATCGCCATGGATGAAGGCCAAAGATGGCACATCATCACTCTCCCCCATGACCGAAGGGAAAATCCCATGCTCGATCATCTCGTCACTGTTGCTGTGGATGAATGCCGAAGATGGCACATCATCAGTCTCGCCTCCAAAGATGAAAGCATCATCCTTGCTCACCATGTTGTCACTCACCTCCAAAGCATGTTCCTTGAGAGACTCCATAGTCATAGTTGTCGCCGCACCGTCTTTAAAAAGAGTCGTGGTAGACCCGGCATCATCAATGCCACATAGAGGGATGGCGGTGAAGTCGAACTTGGGAGCGTCATCTTGGAGCTCGTCGGGCTTGGACATCTTGGTGGTACTACCCTCATGCTCGTTGTCGTGGAGCTTGGTCGTCGCGAAGTGAGCTTGGGGTGAAGAAGCCTTGGCCTTCATGAATTCTCTTTCCACCTTGAGAGCACCAAAGTAGTTGTCGTCGAGGGACGTGTGGTTCTCGCGGAAGATAGTCTTGTAGATGTCGTTGTTCAATCCCATCATGAAGTGGAACTTCATCAAAATGGGGTCGAACACGCCGGCTCATCGCAAGGCTTTCTTGGATGGTGTTCTCCAATTGGCGTTGAAGATGTTCCGTGTAGGTGGAAGGCAAAAACTCTCACGGCATAGCTCTCTTTGTCTTGGGCCAACTCATGTCAAAGGTCTTCGAAGGTGTATGAAGCCACCATGGCAACGCGTAGTCGTGGAAGTTACTTGTGGCGCACTTCACTTGATCTTCGGAGGGTACTTGATGTAGCTTGAGGTAGTCGTCCATCTTGTGCTCCCACTTGAGATACTCCTCAGGGTCTTGAGTTCCATAGAAAGGAATCTCGTGGTCAATGTCGAGGTCGTAGTAGCTCGTGGAAGTCGCGGACTTGAGCTTGGGAGCTTCTCTTGAGTTTAGTCTTGAGGTGCTTGTAGGCAAAGATGCCGCATGTCCAAAGGTGAAGATGCCTTGAAGTCACTTGGCAAAGATGCCAAGGTAGATGGTGAAGTCGTCGAGCGGTGGTTGGT
Source organism: Thinopyrum elongatum (assembly GCA_011799875.1). Classification (NCBI taxonomy): domain Eukaryota; kingdom Viridiplantae; phylum Streptophyta; class Magnoliopsida; order Poales; family Poaceae; genus Thinopyrum; species Thinopyrum elongatum. Next base: position 386,656,335 of record CM022303.1, on the reverse strand, counting down.
GTTGAGCTCTTGACCTTCACATTCTCGTCGGTGATGGTGTCGATGCCGATGTGATCTTGCCGGAGATGGTAGTTTGGAAGGATGTGCACTTGAGCGTCTTCTCGAAGATAAGGAAGACCACTTGTAGGCCTTGATGAGGGCTTTGATCTCCTCCATTTGAGTATCCATCTTGGCGTCCAAGTTGTTTTTCATGGCATCAAACTCGTCGTCACTATTGTAGACCGAAGGAGGTGTGCTTTGCCTATCCATCACAAGACTAGAGCAAATGTGAGTGGAAGAAAGGAAAGAACTAGACCAATGTACCTTATCCAATGTTGAAGATGGATCAATGATCACTCAATAATGTATTATGGAAGTAGCACAATTGGTACCGGATCTTGTCAATTCTCACACCTACATAAGTAAGGCTTATGGAGTAGCTTGGTGAGGATAGTGGCACAAAAATTTGATGCAAAATGTTAGCAAGAGTCAATAATGTTGAAAGAGATTCACAAATTTGCAAGTGAAACAAGTAGACTAATAACAATGAATGGCACACGGAAACACACACACGGATAGATAAATAGGGTCGTGCAACCAAGGAATTAGCACAAAATGTGGAATCCACGGAAAACACTCGTGTTGCACAACTTTAGAGAGACGCTAGCATGATTGCTCAATAGGCCGATACAACACTTGTGCACAACTTATAAGATGCAAAATGTATCAACTTTCTATTCCAAGTATGCTATTATGTATGATGTTCCGGTGTTTCGCACACGACGATCCAAGATGATCAATGATTGTATATGATATGCATTGTGGCGATGCTATGGCTATTTCTTACAAGCTCTTTGTTTTTCTCTTTGCTTAAAAGCTTATTCTTTTTTTTTATGGCCACTATGCGAAATGCACAAACCAAGATAGCAATTGTGTATATGCGGGAACAATCTTGTGACACAAGAGATGATATGATGATATCAAGATGAGGATACCAAGATGATATGGTATGTATGCAATGGAAGGTGTAGATCGATGATCACTAATATGCACAAGTAACGTTGCCGGTAATACTCAATGGCTAGTCTCGATAGGCAAGTGACGCAAAATGGGCTAGGGGTTATCAATGCAATGGTGAGGGGGATATACAATGGTGGGATACCACGATATCAAGATGATATAGAGGTTACCGTCCGGGGCGATGATGAGTGGCGGTGTTCTTGATGTAGACCCGTTCCTAATTAGCCGAAACACCTTAGGAAACGAAAAAACGGCGAACTCGAAATCTCAAAGGCAAATGTCAAATGGTGGTATCGGAATGCGGTGGTGGTTTTGCGAAAGCTCAATGGGATTGCGGAAATGCAAAGATGGGTTATGCGAGTCGGAGTTGAAGTCACCGTCCCTAAGTAGCTAAAACACCTTAGGAGACACAACCCACAACTCTAACAAGCTCAAACAAAATTGGGTTAAGTTGGGGTGGCGAAAATGTATGGTGGTCAAGGTTATGCAGAAGTTATGGTGGTGGTTGATGAAGAAGTAACCGTCCCTAAGTAGCCAAAACACCTTAGGAGACTCGAGTCACAACTCTAACAACCGCAAATGCAATGGGGAACAAAATGGGTTAGGTTGCGGAAGGCTATGGTGGTAATGCGGATAATGTGGTGAAGGCCTTAGGCAAAGATGCCAAAGTTCCAAAATTTGATGAAGTCAAATGATGGTGGTAGTATTTTTTGTAGAAAGGGGGATGTCAATAGCTTCAAAATGAGCTAAAGAACGTCAAAATCCGAGTCCGGATGAATTAGTTATGGCCGAAACAAAATCAGTCGAAGTCATAATCTACAGGTAACGGGCGTCCGGTAAGTGTCGGATGTCCGGTGGTTGGACGTCCGGAAGGGCTGGAAATCCGTTAATTTCGTTTTGTTGGGTGGCACCGGATTTCCGGAAAGGGTTGGACATCTGGTGCTTCGGGAGGGTCCGGATGTCTGGTAAAGTGATGGTTGTCTGGTGAGTCGGGGTCAACGCGGGATTTGAGATCCGGGACGTGATTTATAGGGTTAGCAAATATGATAGCTCATTTGTATGTGAGCTTTGCTGCAATAGTGTCGGTGACCAGCCCGTCAATGCTATGGGGATGGTCGCTGGCGCGAGCGCAGGGATGGGAGCTGGGACGGGCGCGGGGGCAGCATCCACCACGGCCAGCTCATTCAGGGCCATGCCCATGAGGCCCCATTCCTCCTTATTTTCTATCTCGTCCGGCTCGGAGTCGACTTCACCAAACTGGAAGACTAGTGGCGGATGATCCTTCTGCGTCATGGCGTTGAGTGGACGGTTGCGCGGGGGTGGGGGGGGGGGGGGGGGGGGGGGGGGGGGGTGGATGGAGCAAAGAGTAAGGCTGCCCGTATTAAACAGTAGCTCGAGCGACATTATTGGAGAGGTTGGGAGCGAGGCAGGCGGCCATGGAAGTCAAAGTGCTCACTTCCCAGTGATCTTGCACAGCATACAACTCGCACGCTTCCTGGTGAGCATGTGCATTGGAGGACTGCTTACATGCCTCCCGGTCAGCCTGCGCAGTGGACTGCGCTCGCACGCCTCCCTTCTACTCAAGCAGTTGTCTGCACGACACCTCCTAGCCATTAAAAGTATGACGCGTGGAGTCACGTGAATGGTTAGCAGAACGCCCACGATTTAAATTATACAAGCATTTGAGATGATAATGTGGCAGCTATTTGTTTCAAAATGCCTTTGTTGGCTGTTAATTCGTGCGCCTCTCTCAAATTGGACATGAAAAATAGCACAACATGTTGGTGCCATTCCATGATAGCATGCCAAGTTTCATGAATTTCAGACGAGTTTTGGATTTACTAGAATTTTAAAACCAAGTATCTCAATGTTTGCGGCTGAGCCACGATGCCGAGGTGTTTGAAGTTCATTCCCATTTCTTGCATGGGACCTAAGCATGCACACAAGGACACACATATGCTTTTTCAACCCAATTCGCTATACTGGAGCATGTGCATGTAGTTCAAATTTGAATTATGCACATAAAATGCCTAGAAAACTCGGTTAATGTATAAAAATATCCAAACGAACCCCGAATAATTCCAAATTTTACCATAACACTCATGTTGATCTATGTTGTATCTAGAAACAAAATCAAGGTGAGAAGAGGCAACGAATGTCGTTTCGTCCAGAAAGGTGACACACGTTCCCTACTGGAACCACGAGGCTTCTTGTGAGAAGCTCTGGTTTGTGAGGAGCGTATACCAAAACCTGCCCCAAATGGGACAAATTTTTTACCACAGCATGTTGGTGCCATTCCATGATGGCATGCCAAGTTCCATAAATTTTAGACAAGTTTTGGATTTACTAGAATTTAAAAACCAAGTATCTCAATGTTTGCCGGCAAGCAACGGTGCCGAGGTGTTTGAAATTCATTCCCATTTCTTGCATGGGACCTAAGCATGCACCCAAGGACACACATTTGGTTTTTCAACCCATTTTTCTACAATGGAGCATGTGCCTGTAGTTCAAATTTGAATTATGCACATAAAATGCCTAGAAAACTCAGTTAATGTATAAAATGTCTAAATGAACCCAGAAAAATTCCAAATTTTAACATGACACTCCTGTTGGTCTATGTTGCGACTAGACAAAAATTTGAAAGCAAGAAGAGGCAACAAATATTGTTTTGTCCACGAAGGTGAAACATTCCCTACCGGAACCATGAGGCTTCTTGTCAGAAGCTCTACTTTGTGAGAAGCTTATACCCAAACCTACCCCAAATGGGACATTTTTTTACCACAACATGTTGATGCCATTCCATGGTAGCATGCCAAGTTTCATGAATTTCAAATGAGTTTTGGATTTACTAGAATTTAAAAACCATGTATCTCAATGTTTGCAAACGAGCGACGGTGCCGAGGTGTTTGAAATTCATTCTCATTTCTTGCGTGGGACCTAAGCATGCAACCAAGGACACACATTTGATTTTTCAACCCATTTTTCTGCACTGGAGCATGTGCATGTAGTTCAAATTTTAATTATGCACATAAATGCATAGAAAACTCAGTTAATGTATAAAAATGTCCAAAAGAACCCTGAAAAATTTCAAATTTTAACATGACACTCCTGTTGGTCTATGTTGCCACTAGAAAAAGAATTGAAAGCAAGAAGAGGCAATGAATATCATTTCGTCCACAAATGTGACACGTTCCCTACCGGAACCATGAGGCTTCTTGTGAGAAGCTCTGGTTTGTGAGAAGCTTATACCAAAACCGGCCCCAAATGGGACAATTTTTTTACCACAACATATTGGTGTTGTTCCATGATAGCATGCCAAGTTTCATGAATTTCAGACGAGTTTTGGATTTACTAGAATTTAAAAACCATGTATCTCAATGTTTCTAACCGAGCGACGGTGATGAGGTGTTTTAAATTCATTCCCATTTCTTGCATGGGACTTAAGTATGCACCCAAGGACACACATTTGATTTTTCAACCCATTTTTCTGCACTGGAGCATGTGGCTATAGTTCAAATTTGAATTATGCACATAAAGTGCCTAAAAAACTCACTTAATGTATTAAAATGTCCAAACGAACCCCAAAAATTCCAAAATTTAACACGACACTCCTGTTGTTCTATGTTGACATGAGAAAAAAATTGAAAGCAAGAAGAGGCAATGAATATCGTTTCATCCACAAAGGTGACACGTTCCCTACCGGAACCATGAGGCTTCTTGTGAGAATCTTATACCAAAACCTGCCCCAAATGGGACAAAATTTTTACCACAACATGTTGGTGCCATTCCATGATAGCATGCCAAGTTTCATGAATTTCTGACGAGTTTTGGATTTACTAGACTTTCAAGACCAAGTATCTCAACGTTTGCCGGCGAGCCACGGTGCTGAGGTGTTTGAAATTCATTCCCACTTCTTGCATAGGACATAAGCATCCACCCATGGACACATATATGATTTTACAACCCATTTTGGTGCACCGGAGCATGTGCATGTAGTTTAATTTTGAATTATGCACCTTAAATGCCTAGAAAACTCAGTTAATGTATAAAAATGTCCAAGCGAACCCTAAATAATTCCAAATTTTTTTATGACACTCCTATAGTTGCATGTTCACTGCAGATAAAAATTCTAGCAATTCAAACACCCTCCTTTGCCACTGTGACCCCTTTATTTATTTCAAATCATGACGAAAAATCAAGTAGATCACACATAGTTTATTTTCACCAACCGTGTGAGATGCAGTACAAAATATCTTGGAGCACCGTTAGAGTAGTATATGGCTTACGCGAGAGCGGCACAACAGCTGTCTGTTCTGCATCCATCGTCTTAGCCCTGATGGAGGCCGCCCACGCCCAGCTCCTGGCGGTCACCACACAAATCGCATGAAGCTTCTCCAACAATGATCGGCAACCCACGGCCGAAGAGTTGGCAATCACTGAGAGTGTTCGAGCAGTCGTCTGTTTGTTCGAGGCATACCTTGCATGATGGAGCCCGTCCAAGCCCAGACCATGACCACCCACGCCCAGCTCATGGCGGCCTTTTCCAAAGAGCTGGCGGACATGGCTAGCGAGATGCTTGTCGAGTATGGTGCGATGGATACCATGGAGCCCCTTCCCAGGAGATCGTCGGGCGCGAGCTGGACATGGAGGAGGCGGCGGAGATCGACGAGCGCCAGCTGGATTAGTACTCTTTGTTTAGAGCGCTGGTCTTTAATTTGTTAGAGTAATGTTTAGGTCAGCTAGCTCTGTTTAATTGCTGAACTTGCTCGATTAAGAAGTGTGGGTGTGCTGTAGGATCTTTTGTGTACCCAAATTATGCAATGACGTGGAGGACCACTGTAACCAGGGAAATTCGGACCAAAATTTGCACGTTCAAACTCATCACACATGGGGTGAGCTATATGAATCATTTGTGATGTTCACGTATCATACACAGTGCTGAATAAGGGACCGTGTCTGATGACACTTTGCGCGCCAGTTTTTCGCTGCACCGAGCCAAAATTTTCGGCTTCCGCGGAAATATCTACCTCCCCCGCCCCTCCCTCTGACCAAAAGCCACATTTCCCCTGTTTCCGCCTTCCTTCCCAAGTTCAAACATTCACCGCTTGCTTGCAGCGGCGCCTCCTCGCCGGCGACCCTCCTTCACGCTGCTCGGCCTCGTCGATCTAGGCAGGTAATCCACACCCGACCCCCATCCTCCTCCTCCTTCTACATCCCACATGCCCTGACCGCCGGTGCAACACCTTCCACCCAAATCACCAACCCATCCTCCAAATAAGCGCTGCCCCAAGCCATGGTGCACACAGTATAGCCAGGAGCTCAAGGAGCATTTGGCAGTGGAGAAGCAAATCGCGGCCACAAGCGCGGATGAGGTCGCGATGGCTGCCATTCGTGTCGATCCTCAGATCTTGGAGGAGCACCTCGCCATCGAGGCCACCGTCGACACCTCGTGCACCGACACTGCCATGCGGTTGGCTGCTTTAAACGACAGTTCGTGGTGTTTTCTCGAGGCCACCATCGGTGCCTTCGACAAAGACTATGAGGTGTTTTCTCAGCGTGCCCGTGCTTAACTCAACTCCAGAGCTAGCAGGTTGGTGCCCGGAGCGGCTCATGCAACTCACCACTATGAGGAGGGCACGCACGATGTGGAGGCCTCGCCCTCTTCCAAGTCCAAGGAGCCAATCGTCATTGATATCTCCGACGATGATGCTTGTCTTATTAGCTCACTATAAGGACCTATGTTTAGTTAGCTAGCTATGCCGGTTAAGCATGTTCGGTTTACCTGTTGCATGTGCTACTCATGCCTTTCCTTAACAAATTCTAGTGAATTGTCCTATGTACTTTTACCTTGCAATCTGATCCTCTAGTATATATGTTCTATATGTCGTGCAATGTGGTGCTCACTTATTAACTGTTTGGTTAATTTGTTGTCGTGTTCAGTAAACTATTTGGTTCAATTCTGCAATGTGATGTTCATTTCTTGTGGGTGCAATTTTGTATTGTCTTCCATGTGAGAAATAAATCGAATTTGGTTGTAAAAAATACATGAGAAACAAATACAATTGCTATATTTCCAAGTTGTCAAGCATGCACTACTGCAGGATGCTGCTAACGCGACACTACAATCAGAGACCCTTCGACGAAACTGTGTGTGATGCATTAATCGCAAACGGTGATGTAAAAAACCATAAAAAAAGATGCAAAACGTTTGCGATGATGAATACATCAAACATGGTTCATATTACAGTTGCATGTGTAATGCGTGACATATGGTTAATCCACAAGAATTGTTTGTGATGAGGCAGAACAACAGAAACGGGCTGCTATATAAAGGTGTGTGGGGTATACGACATATAGTTTGCTCGAATGAACTGTTTGCTATTAGGGAATGCAATAGAAAAGGTTAGCCAGATCAAGGTGTGTGCGATATACGACATGCGGTTCACTCAGACGAACTGTTTTCGATTAGGGAACACAACAGAAATGGTTCAACTTAACAAGATGTGTGTGATATGCGACATCCAGTTCACATAGATGAACTGTTTGCGATGAGCCAAAAGAACACAGACGATTCATGTAAACAAGATGTGTGTGATACGCGGCAAACAGGCCACTCGGAAGAACTGTTTGCGATGAGAATATATAACACAGGCGGTTACTAGAGTTAATTCGTGTGTGATTTGTCTGTAGGAAAAACTTTGAAAACTGCAAACTAGTTGCTTGCGATGGCTAGGAGTATCGCACATGATGCGTGTGCAAGTACTCGTGTGCGATGATTAGTAAGTTACTCATACGTTTCCTTATGGTAACACGTGTGCGATAACACGTGACACATCATACGGTTGTCGGGTTGTGTGCTCCACTTAGTCATCCCCCGCTCCAGGGAAGGCTTCCCACGCTCCACATGGGCGAATTGTAAAATGCCCATTCCCCTAGCCAGCTGCTAGCTATAAATAACCACAACAATGGCCGCCGGCGATGACTCGCTACTGATCCAGTTGCTAGCTAGTTACCCACACATACCGGCATACCCCAACGGCCGATGACGGGATGGAGTCGCGCAACGACGGAATCGAGGCTGAAGGCACGATCGTCAGCTTGGCGGTCGATGGCCGTGCCACCGCCTCTCCCAATGACGGCCAGAGGAAGCAGGAAACACAGTACGAGCAAGCCGCCAGGCTAGCCAGGGTCGTCCTAAAAGCGGGCAGGGATCGCCAGCGGGCGATACTGCTGCCTCGACGCAGAGTGCGGCGGATGGTGCGGGTGGTGGAGCAGGAACCATGATGACGCAAGGACAACTGCGACATTGGTGGCCGCTGCACGAGGCGGAGGCTTATGTCCCAGATGGAGGAGGGCGCAGCGCCGGACGTCGCCGGGGCATGCCTAACGGCCGTCACGGAGCCCTGGCGAGAGCCAACGTCGTCTCGCCGGACGTCGCCGGGGCAGTACCGGCGATCCTCGATGTCGAGTCTGCCCCAGCCTCGATCGATCAAGGTGTGTAGGTCATTGACTTGGCGGCCTCCTCTCCCACTGAGCCCATGATCGACACGCTGATGGACGATGCCTGCTGTGCGTGCTGGGTCAGCGTCAGGTGCACGGTAGCTCTTTTGTGCGTGCGGTTCATTATATTCTTGTAAATTAGTGATATATATATATATATATATATAAACACAATTCTGATCACGGGATCAGAATAATATTCTGATAACTACCTGACTTGTCCCAGCGGTAGTACTTGAACTTTCCCAAGTGCTAGGTTGAACTTCCACGAATATTATTCAAATGGGGCTTGCAATATACCGTTAGAAAGTTGTGGACACGAGTATCATGATCTAAGTTAAAGTTTTGGCAAAATCTCAGCAGTTTAAGAGCAGTTTTGAAAACCGTTTTTTCTTCATACAAAAAACATGAATTGTATTTTCGATCTCATTTCGGAACTGTTTATCTGAATGAGGCAAATAATATGGCGTTGGAAAGCTGCTGCAAATGCGCTCCTTCCACATGTAGAAAGTTTTCTCTAAGTCCCTATGGTTAAAGAGTAATTTGGAAAATCGTAGAATTTCGCAAACCGAACAACTGAGTTCGTATTTTTTATGCCATTTCTAAACGGCTAAGCTAATTGAGGCAAATGATATGGCATTAGAAAGCTCATGAAAATGTGCTTCTTTTTCATGTACAAAGTTTTTTCTAATTTTGAACGGTTTAAGAGTAATTTAGAAAACGGTCCAAGTTCCACCGAGTTTGTATTTTTGAACTGTACGACGAAATGCAGCAAATGATATGGCGTTGGAAAGCTTGAAGAAATGCGAAACTTTTTGGTATATAGTGTTTCTCTCAACTCCTTACGGTTTTAAGTCAATTTTGAAAATGGTTAAAAACTTTTTTTTGTTCATAATTTTTGCAAACTTTGTCGGAATGGGGCAAATAATATACCGTTGGATAGCTATCAAAAATGTGAAAGTTTCTCGTATATAAAGTTTCTCTAATTCCCAGCCGTTTTCAAGTAATTTAGAAAATGGCGAGATCATGATTTCTGCCTTCATCGCGAAAGGAAATGCACTGCGTGAAGTAGTTGAACTTCTGGGGCATGTCTGTTTGAAATTCACTCTATTTTTGACGTGCTATTTTTTGCCCGTAATTCCCAAACCACTTACCGGAATTGAGCAAATGATATACCGATGGAAAGCTGTTGAAAACACGCAACTTTCCCGTGTTGATCAGTTTTTCATACTCGTGATGGTTCAAAAGAATTTTTTGAATCCATAAAAACAAGTTTTAAATGGTATAAATGAAAATTTTAAACCGTTCATCAAAATGTAGCACATAATATACCGTTGGAAAGATTACGAATAGCAGCAAGTTTTTCATGTACACAGGTGTTACAAATTCGTTGCCGTTTGAGAGCAGTTTTTAAAATGGCAAAACAATGTTGTTTTTTTGTCCTTTTTCAACATGTAAATGAATGACGGACGTCTCGCACATGAATTTTGAACTATGCTAGGAGGAGCATGTGAACTTCTTGCAACAAACCTTTTAAGCTTTTTGTTTTCTATTCTTATATTCTTATCTGAAATGCATTCCGTGTAGTAGTTGAACTTCCCGCTGTTTTCACCTTGTACTTTTGTCACGTATTTTTGTTCAACCTCTCTCACAAGAATTTTTTAACTTTCTCGGGCCGAGCACTTGAAATTCTAGCAAAAAAACTTTTTGCCTTTGCTTGTTCATTCTTTTTTTTTCATACAAAATGCACACCGTGTAGTACGTGAACTTCTGGCAGTTATCAATCTGAACTTCTCTCGGTTACTTGAAAATATTTGAGTTTTTTATAGACATCGAACTGCTCTAAATTTTTTTATTTGAACTTCTTTGTGTTTTTTTATAAATCTAAAAATTGGAGTTATTTTAGAAACACTGAACTTCTTCATTATTTCAAATTGAACTTATTGGTTTTATTCTTTAGTAACTAGAAAATTTTGGTTTTTCAAATAAATATCAAACAACTCCGCTTTTTCCAATTGAACTTCTTGGTTTTATTCTCTAGTAACCTGAAAACTTGAGTTTTTTATATACATTGAACTACTCCGTTTTTTGAAATTGAACTTCTTGGTTTTAATCTTTAGCATTGAGGAAATTTTGAGTTTTTATAAACATCGAACAACTTCATATTTTTTAATTTTGGACTTCTTGGTGTTATTCTATTGTAAGTGGAAAAGTCCAAGTTATGTAATAAATATCGAACTGCTCAATTATTTAAAGTTGAACTTGTAGGTCTTAAAGAGAGAAAACCTGCTTTTATAAACTTTTTGAATTGGTCAATTTTTTCAATTTGGCCTTCTTGGTATTGCAATAAACATTGAACTTCCCCATTATTTAAATTTGAACCTCTAGGTTTTTTTGTAGAATAGGGAAATTCCATTTTCTCTATAAATTTTGAGTTGCTCTTTTTTTAATTTGGCTTTCTTGGGTTATTCTTTAGTTACGGAAAAATCCTAATGTAGTAATAAGCATTGAACCGCTCCGTTATTTGTATTTGAAATTCTAGGTTTTTTTAAGGAGAAAAACACCTTTTTAGGTTTTATTTTCCTTTAGTAATATATCCTACGTTATTAAATTTGAATTTCTAGGTTTTATTTCTTTTAGTAACGGAAAAAACCTAGTTTGTAATAATCATTGAACTGCTCCGTCATTTAAATTTGAATTTCTGATGTATACACAAAAATAAAGGAAGAACACACTCATTGCATGAGCACGAGCACACACAAATATGCACGCACAAACTAGTTATAAGATTCGGATTTCTATCTATAATTGCAAGATTCAGATTTCACGACACAAAAATGCACGCATGAGCACACACAAACCGCTCCGTTATTTTAAACACATTCTATCTTTAATTGCAAGATCCGGATTTCACAACATTTTCCATTTTTCAGAACTTTTTAAACCCACGTTTGTAGACATACTAATTACTCTAGAAAATGGTCAAGAACACTGGACCATTTGCAGCCATACTAATTTATTTTTGTGGCATAAACACAAGCAGTAGAGGCGTAAATACTTCATGTGCACTAAACATCAAACATACCGCTACTGTTATGCAACTGGTCGATAGACAGAACTAAAGACGAGCATACTGGCTTGGACGTGGAAGAAATATAGGCAGCGCTCAGGCTCGATGGCAAGGGTGACCGAGGGCAGTTGCCGCGCGAAAGGTCAGGGCCCGTCGTTGGCACGTGAGTCCCGATTGTCGCTCAGGTCGTACACAGCAGCTTGTCGGCAGATGGCCCACAATAGCGCCACATAGTGGTGAAGGCCACCGCTGGCACCCCATGAAGGTCGGGTAGGCACCCCATGAAGGCCGGGTATCGGGATGGCGCGGATCCGCTTCGGCGGCGCGCGGTTAGCCAGATTCGTGGAGGAGAAAGGGCTCCGGCCGTTGTAGCCGACGGCAACTGCACCACCGGGTTTTTTCTTTCGCAAATTTTCCAGTGTTCTCATATTACTTGAACCTCTAAAATTATACTTATTGAACTTCGTGTGTTTTTCGCAAGGAACTCGCCAGCATTTTATTTGCTAAATTTTGTTTTGGTTTCCAAGGCTTTTTAAACATGCGAACTTTACTGTGTTTTCCATGGATTTCGGATTACAACAAGCACCTTTGGAGCATCCACACTTGCACAACCAATTTGACTGTAAGTGCTATTTTTTGTGCACTTAGTTAAAATACATATAACATATTGCCAAACTGCAGACAAAGACCAAATCCAAACTCCCGTATACTATACCAAACTGAACCTCAAGTACGGCCAAACATCATCAACACCAAAAGTCAGGAACCTAAACTACTAAACATATATGGCCGACTAGCATTAGTATATTCGAACTGCCCGTGATGGAGGACCCGGCCGTCAACTGGATCACATGCTGCATGTACTGCAGCACAGCTTAGCACTGTTCTCTCGGGCCAGCTGCATAGCAGTCACTGGGCGAGCTCGAGCATGGCCATGGGAGACGGCGGCCTCAAGCACGGCTGGAGCCAAGTCGTCTGCAGAGAAGCCCGCCATGGCCATGGGACAGGATGGAGCCAGCTCGTCCTACTCTGAATGCATTCTTTTGAGACAATGGACACCATGTCATTTTTTCCTGCTAATCTACACTCCCTTTGGTAATCCAAGGTGAAGTTCAGGTTTAGATGCACCGATGGACTAATGCCAGATAGACATGAACTCTCGCCAGGGAACGACCATCCCTGAGGCAGCCGACATTAATGGATGCAGCTGGTGGGTGGCTCGAGGGGGTGCTATTATCGGGGTGAGCAGCGAGGCGGCCACGCGTGGGACTATGGTGTCAGTTTGTCGGGGTGTCACGCATCCCCGAGAGAAGGCGCGGAGGTTCGCCAGGGACTTGGCGGGGGCGGCAGGTCTACAGGACGAGCCTCATGGTGGTGGTGGGGTCTGCAGATAGAGGCCCGCGGCGGTGGGCTCTATGGGAGGAGGCCCACAGCCGTGGCGGGGTCTGTGGGAGGAGGCCCGCGGCGGCGACAGGGTCCATGGGAGGAGGCCCGCGGCGGCGGCGGGTTGGGCGGCGGGTCTGCCGGAGGAGGCCGATGGCGGCACTGGGGTTCCGAAGATGAGAGGAATCGAGGAGGTTGGAGACGACTAGGAAGGTCGTGGGTAGGTTATGCGTCCGTTCAGGACGTAATAGTGGGCCCGTCGGGTTGCTCTGTTTTTGTTTTCACGGATCCAGGAACGTCCCATCGGGCCCTATATAGGGGAGCATTGGATCAGAATAACTATTCTCATCCCAGGATCAGAATAGTGCTACTCCCTCTCTCTCTCTCTCTCTCTCTCTCTCTCTCTATATATATATATGTATGTGTGTGTGTGTGTATATGCTCAATTGATTTCTTCATGCATGTCAAATATGTCAATTGTATGGGCTGGCCTATCTGTATATTATCTGAATTTGCAATATGGACAATAAATATGCAAATGCCTTCTGGACATCGGTGCTGATCGGCACGTCAAAAACATGGACATCCTCTACTCTACCGGGCACATGCTTAAACTGAGTGAACTGTGTATGATACTAATACTTTCCATGAAAATTTAAGAACTTCGCTAACAACATTTGAGTAACATATATATAGTGGTGACACTATTCGACAAAAGATGGATCTTGGTAACATGGTTTTGACAACCATATTGTCCATATCTACATACTTAACATTGTAACAACTAGCACATTTTAAGAGGCTGAGGGCCAACAACCACAACTATCCGCTGGAAGCAGCTTGATCACGGCGACTCGGCATCTCATCAATGAAAAGGAAGGACCCTCCTGTGCCTTGGTAGAGCATGAGTAGAACAGTATCTCCAATTTTCCAATGTGGATGCATTGCCACAAGCGAGAACTTGTTAATTTGAATGGTTCCATTTCTGCGGGAAATGCAGTGCCTTGCAATCACTTTGTCGTTATTAGGAGGTACAAGTGTAATTCGGCCATGTCGGGAAATCAATTCAGGAACAGCTGCAGCGGGCAATTTTTGTTGAAACGTAGAATAAAAATGAATTGTAACATATCGTTGAAGATATATATATATATATATAGTTTATGAACATCAACGTAAAAATAAGACTTTGTACCAGCGTTTTGTGCACACAATTGGTTTTGTTCAATGTGTGCACCATAGGTAGAATTAATCCCATCCAAAATCCAGCGTTCATACACTGTGCTTTCTCTGTCAGATTATCAACAAATTTTATGACATGCTTCAAGTCTTTCCAGTGAAATTTGGTACGCTAAGTAACATACAGATCATTAACTATGCATCCAACATATCGTGCTTAAAAGGTGGAAAGGTATTATTTATTCATAACATGGCAGAAGAATATATAGTGAGCATAAATTGGTAAATAGAATTTGTTACTGCCTAGGAACGGAGTCAGAAAATGAAATCACAAATGGTTGCTTAAATAGTGATCAGTTAGTCTGAACAAATACCCCGTTTTTGCTAAGTAATATGCCAGCATGGAGAAAGTTGAAAGAACACTAACCTCGATCAGGCTTTGATTGGCTGATGACATTTGGGAAGTAAACATCCATGTTAATTAGACCAGGCTGTGGTGCATGCACTAGAATTTTATTGCCGGCTTTTAGTTCATAAAACTTAGAAATTTTTCTCTAAAGGTCCACATAAAAATAGGAGTGACCATGTTTATCAAGTTTTACGCTAACTGTCATTGTAAATCCATGTTGCGTTGTCAATATGACATCCATAGAGTCATCAACAAAGTAAAGCCCAAGATTTCCTTCTACTCGTGTTCTTGCAAAGCAAGGGAAGTCATCAATAAACTAAAGCCCAAGATTTCCTTCTACTCGTGTTCTTGCAAAGCAAGGGATGTACTGCTTGAAATGAAAATTAAGATTGTAAATTAGATATATTGAAATAATAGAGCAAGATGCAAATATGGGAGTAACTGAGAGAACAAAACAATATATAGCTGAAAGCAAAGTACAAAAATATATAATTAAAAATAAATAATGTAACAAAGATTTGATGAAATATGAGAGTAACTAAATGAACAATACATCAGTAATTTGCCTAATATAGGGAAAAAATTGGCTTCAACGTCTAGGCTGCATGTGGCACCATACCTTTTATCCAAATGTAGCAATACACGATATATGTTCATAAATTTAGGCCATGCCGACCGTGGTAGGGTGAGATTGAACATACCGAGCGCTCCCTGAAGTCATCTGGAATGGTGAGATATAACTCCGTTTCTGACTGGATGCGACCACACTTGCCCGATTTGTGCTCGCACTATGGACACTTGAATGAAAACCCTCAAATCAGCTAGAAGAAAAATGAATCCATGGTGATTTCCGCCGGTTGATTAACAACGACGGACGGACTGTGATAAGATATGAGTGAATATTTCACTAAATTGATTACCTTCTCCATGAGAAAAATCCCCGGCCCAATCCCGCAGAAAACCCCAGTCGACCAGAGTATAGAAAGTCGGTGCAGATAGGCGGCGGCAAGCGGTAGTGGTGAAATCCCGTGCTGTTTGGAGCGCGACCTCCGCCCGCCGACGAGAGCCGTCCAGCTTAGGGTGGCCGCCGCGATAAAAGTTGATGAGGTGCAGAGTTGCAGAGGAGTCCGCGGTGAGTGGGTGGGGACGAAGTGGGCAGGGGGGTGAGGGTTTTCTTTTTTCCTTTTGCATGTTTGGGTGAACACACATGGTTTGCAGAGGCGACGGAGATGAATCGTGTGTGATAGTAGATCACCGAGATTGAAGGGGAATCCAAATTTCCTTCCTAGTTTGCCATTCAGTTTTTTCTACGATCAACATACCCCCTCCAATGCAACATGTTCAAATTTGGCACTTTTCTGGGCTCATTTACCATATTTAGGTGATTATGTGCCTTTTCTAGGCATTAATACACATAATTCAAATTCAAACAATCGGTGCATGAAAAGGTGCACAAGAACGGTCTGGAAAACCATGCTCATGCTATTTAGTAAATTCTCATGCCTTTTACAAGGAATGGGCAGAGATTTCAAGGAAATGTGTGGCAATAGTCAACCATAAACGCGTCATTTATTGGTTTTTCAACTGTAGAAAAATGAAATACATGCTTGAAAACATGACGCCTCGCATGGTGCCATGGTATGGCCTCACCGTGCCCTGGTAAAAAAATGAGAAGGTTTGGCTTATGTCATCATGCACGCCCTTCATAAATCGAACCATCACCGAGGAAGTTTCATGGTTTCGAGGGGGAAATCACCAAGATTGAAGGGGAATCCAAATTTCCTTCGTCCTTTGTCCATGAGTTTTTTTTATATGATGAACATACACCCTGCAAATCACCGTGTTCAAAGTTGGCACTTTTTCGGGTTCATTTACCATATTTAGGGGATTATGTGCATTTTGTAGGCATTAATGCACATATTTCAAATTCAAACAATCGGCGCATGAAAAGGTGCATAAGAATGGTCTCGAAAACCATGCTCGTGCTATTTAGTAAATTCTCATGCCTTTTACAAGGAATGGGCAGAGATCTCAAGGAAATATGTGGCAATAGTAAACCACAAATGCGTCGTTTATTTGTTTTTAAACTATAGAGAAATGAAATACATGCTTGAAAAACATGACGCCTGGCATGGTGCCGTGGTATGGCTTCACCATGCCCTGAAAAAAATGATAATTGTTGGCTTATGTCGTCATGCACACCCTTCATAAATCGAACCATCACCGAGGAAGTTTCATGGTTTCGAGGGGGAAATCACCAAGATTGAAGGGGAATCCAAATTTCCTTCGTCCTTTGTCCATGAGTTTTTTTTTCTATGATGAACATACACCCTGCAAATCACCGTGGTCAGATTTCGCACTTTTCCGGGTTCATCTACCATATTTTGGGGATTTTCTAGGCATTAGTGCACATGATTCATATTCAAACAATCGATGCATAAAAAGGTGCACAAGAACGGTCTGGAAAACCATGCTCATACTAGTAAATTCTCATGCCTTTTACAAGGAATGGGCAGAGATTTCAAGGAAATGTGTGGCAATTGTCAACCACGAACGCGTCGTTTATTGGTTTTTCAACTGTAGAAAAATGAAATACATTCTTGAAAAACATGACGTTTGGCATGGTGCCATGGTATGGCCTCACCGTGCCCTGGTAAAAAATTGAGAAGGTTTGGCTTATTTCGTCATGCACGCCCTTCATAAATCGAACTATCACCGAGCAAGTTTCATGGTTTCGAGGGGGAAATCACCAAGATTGAAGGGGAATCCAAATTTCCTTTGTCATTTATCCATGAGTTTTTTCGATGAAGAACATACACCCTGCAAATCACTGTGTTCAGATTTGGCACTTTTCCGGGTTCATTTACCATATTTAGGGGATTATTTGCATTTTCTAGGCATTAATGCACATAATTCAAATACAAACAATCGGTGAATGAAAAGGTGCCCAAGAACGGTCTAGAAAACCATGCTCGTGCTATTTAGTAAATTATCATGCCTTTTACAAGGAGTGGGCAGAGATTTCAAGGAAATGTGTGATAGTAGTCAACCAGAAACGTTCGTTTATTGGTTTTTCAACTATAGAAAAATGAAATACATGCTTGAAAAATATGACGACTGGCATGGTGCCATGGTATGGCCTCACCATGCCCTGGTAAAAATTTGAGAAGGTTTGGCTTATGTCGTCATGCACACCCTTCATAAATTGAACCATCACCAAGGAAGTTTCATGGTTTCGAGAGGGAAATCCCCAAGATTGAATCCAAATTTACTTCGTCCTTTGTCCTTGAGTTTTTTTCTACGATGAATATACACCCTGCAAATCACCGTGTTCAAATTGGCACTTTTCCGGGTTCATTTACCATATTTAGGGGATTATGTGCATTTTCTAGGCAATAATGTACATAATTCAATTTCTAACAATCGGTGCATGAAAAGGTGCACAAGAATGATCTGGAAAACTATGCTCGTGCTATTTAGTAAATTCTCATGCCTTTTACAAGGAATGGGCAGAGATTTCAAGGAAATGTGTGGCAATAGTCAACCACAAACGCGTCGTTTATTGGTTTTTCAACTATAGATAAATGAAATACATGCTTGAAAACATGACGCCTGTCATGGTGCCATGGTATGGCTGCCCTGGTAAAAAATTGAGAAGGTTTGGGTTATGTCGTCACGCACGCCCTTCATAAATCGAACCATCACCAAGGAAGTTCCATGGTTTCGAGAGGGAAGTCACCAAGATTGAAGGGGTATCCAAATTCCCTTTGTTCTTTGTCCTTGAGATTTTTTCTACGATGAACATACATCCTACAAATCACCGCGTTCAAATTTGGCACTTTTCCAGGCTCATTTACCATATTTAGGGGATTATGTGCATTTTCTAAGCATTTAGCGCAGATAAATCCAATCTAGCTACAGCTGAACGGGTGTGATGGGAGGGACATGGATTGCCATTCAATCGCAGCGCACACGCACGATCCACGTGGCCGGGGTTCCGGCCAATCATAATGCAACACACAATAGGCTTAGCGCACATTGTTTCTGGAGGCGGCGGAGATGAACCGTGTGCGATAATGAATGACCAAGATTGTAAGGGAAGCAAAATTTCCTTCGTTGTTTGTCCTTGAGCTCTTAAAAACCACCGCACTGTACGGCCGTCCAGCCACTCCGCCCTAGAGCTCTCTCCAAGCATCGTTCATGGCACCGCGCCGCACAGTAACTGGTAAGGAAGCGATGGCATCCCGCCGCGCCGCGTTCCTCGCCGCCCGCAACCACACCCATGATAAGGAAGCGATGGCATCTCGCCGCGCCGAGTTCATCGCCGCCCGCAGCTGCACAAGTACGTGGGCGGACTTTGATGCTGCCATGGCCGAATGGGCGGTGGATCTAGAGGCGGCTAAAGCCACACAGAAGGAGCGGAAAAGGCAGAAAGCAGTCAAGAAAAGAGTCAAGACAATCCAAGCATAATGTGCATATGGTGTAGTGAAGATAGTGTGGCACTCAACATAGTGGAAAGAGCAATTGTTCAACATGTGTGAGGCGATCAATGCAGGGATGTAGCAATCAATGGGACATGGCATATGCTAAGAAATGACATTGTTGCAACCAAACATATGATAGGAGTAAGTAATCCAAGAATTGGATGCAATACACAAGGGATATATGTCATGAGGCATGGAAAGGTGAAAATGGAAAGTCGAAGCAAGATCTCTAACATGTGCGCAATCAAGTGGTCCAAGATGGCCAATAATTCTCATGGTGCAAGCAACACAAGTAGTATGATCCGCAATATCCATGTCAAGAAAGATGTCACCTTGAAGGCGTGTCCTTGTGCATTCTTCACAATGCCGAAGCACAAGCTAGTGCGATGTAGAAGCGCATCGGTCAAAGGTGGCTCGCTCTCAAGAGCTCGAATGGTCAACTCACGTGAAGTGAAAGTTGACACGAAGTCCAAGTATCCTACACATGCACAAAACAAAGCAAAGAATGTATGTACATGGTAGATAAACACATCATCCATCATGATGGTTCTCTTCTCTTGCACATAACCATTAGTAGAAAAAGTGCATGAATAATATGATGCAACAACTTTAATGTTCATGGCACTAGGTATATGGTGCAAAGAAGTAATACAGGCATGCTTCACAAGAAATATGTCAAAATCTCCAAATATATGCGAGAATGCTATGGGGTCAATCTCATGAGCAAGACTAATAGCATTTTTGCACTCAATACATGGCAAATCATGTAGCATGAGAGAGGAAACATATGGAGACATAGGACAAAAAGCAATAGAAATCATGTGCAAAGCATGGCAATGGTTGTCATCAACCGCATGAAATGAGCAAGTATGAATCATTGGTGATGCAAAGACACAAAGCAAGCAAATCATTCATGTCGTACAAACTAGTGGAGCGAAGATGCAACACACTAGAGGAAATCATGGCAATCATGTCATGTGAGTAAATAGTAGGCATAGGCAATGCACATGACATATCACAAGCACGAACACAAAGCATGGTCAAGGTATCATCATAGGCATGGAGTAGAAAGCAAACATGGCAATAAAAAGAAATATCTCCACCAAGCTTGCAAATACACATACAAGTATGAGAATCAATCATCATGTATAATGCAAAGCATGGGTCACAAATGCATGGCAAAGACATAGGAATGAGCATATCATGCAAAGTGAAGATGGCAATATGGGCAAATGATACATAATGGACAATAACCCATAACCATGTGAGGGCCATGTAGAAGAAATGCGTGAAGTCTTTGCGCAAAGAGAGCGGTGGGAAAGACAATCCACGGGATCCCAAACCATCATTGCTCTCTAGATCTCATTTCGTCAACTCATGGGATTGTGAGGTTGACAAGTATTCATGGGTACCTACACAAAAGAGACACAAACCAAAGTAAGTGTGTGTGTGGTAAATGTACACATAATCCATCATGATGTGTATGTGCTCGTGAGAGTTAGCACAAGATAAGCATCGCTCAAAGAAATTTGATGCATGGTACAAGAACATGTCATCCATCATGAAAGAGTAGTTGTTATGTATGACACGATGGGAATGCAAATTGAGCGTGCAAGTATATGGCACAACAATAGCATTATCATTCATGGGGAGCATATTGTGCACACAAGTATTGGGATCATGCAATGGATGGGAGTGATCAAAATCTCCTAACATGTATGAGGAAACTATGGGGGTCTCCTCATGAGCAATATCGGAAACATCATATGGAGAAAATGGACAACATCCAAAACAATGCATATCCGAAGCTAGGTGGTCATGGCATGGCATATGAGATAAATGATGCAAAGGGAGCATATTAATATCATCACAAGAAAAACAAATGCCAATACCCATGGGCTTGTCATCTATGCCATATGTGCAAATTGGGTTTATTTTAATGGCATATGCATAGTCACTACCATGAGATTGCAAATACGACATATTTTTGATCTCATGCATAGCATATGACAAGTCAAGCGGATTGTCAAACATGATGTGACCGAGAGAATTATCACAAGAAATCCTATGCAACATGGCATCACAACTAATAGACTCCATGTGGCAATCATCAAACTCATCATAAATGCGTAATTAATCGCATGGGGAAGTCGCACTAGCATGTAGCATGATAATAGGTGGATCAACATCATGCAAGCAATCAATGTCAAGAATGTCCACTAGTGGGACTAGAGCATCACATTCACCTATGTTACCTTGTTCATTCCACTCAAGTGGTGTAGGTGAGGTGGGAAAGAACAAATGGTGTTCATCATCATCAACTTGATGGAACCATGTGGGGGTGCATCGTATTCCACCATGGCCATCGTCTTGTCCAAAGGAAGGACAAAGTCGTCGAGAATCGGCGCTTCATCGTATATGGGACCTAGCACCAAATGAGAAGATACAATAGAGTTAGAGGTTAAGTCGTTAGAGTTCAAAATGCCGTCACATGACCTATCAACTATCACACTCTCTCTTTGTGGTGGCTCACTCACTCCCTCAAAGTAGGTGCACTCAAAGTCACATATGGTGGAGTCACTCATCTCACTCAAGTGGTGGGGGTTGTGGCTCTCCTCACATGGGAATTGGGGCAACTCATCATGTATGGGGCTAGTGGTGAACTCGCTCTCACTCTCAATATGGTGGCACAAGTCACTCAAATCATCACAAAACACCGTCGTGGTCGAAGGGAAAATCCCATGCTCAACCATCTCGTCGCCGTTGCCGTGGATGAAGGCCAAAGATGGCACATCATCACTCTCCTCCATGAGCGAAGGGAAAATCCCATGCTCGATCATCTCGTCACCGTCGCCATGGATGAAGGCCGTAGATGGCACATCATCACTCTCCTCCATGACCGAAGGGAAAATCCCATGCTCGATCATCTCGTCACCGTCGCTGTGGATGAATGCCGAAGATGGCACGTCATCACTCTGGCCTCCAAAGATGGAAGCATCATCCTTGCTCGCCACCTTGTCGCTCGCCTCCAAAGCATGTTCCTTGAGAGACTCCGTAGTCGTAGTTGTCGCCGCGCTGTCTTCAAAAAGAGTCGTGGTAGACTCAGCATCATCAATGCCACAAAGAGGGATGACCGTGAAGTCGAACTTGGGAGCGTCGTCTTGGAGCTTGTCGGGCTTGGACATCTTGGTGGTACTGCCCTCATGCTCGTTGCCGCGGAGCTTGGTCGTCGCGAAGTGAGCTTGGGGTGAAGAAGCCTTGGCCTTCATGAATTCTTTTTCCACCTTGAGAGCACCAAAGTAGTTGTCGTCAAGGGACGTGTGGTTCTCGCAGAAGATAGTCTTGTAGATGTCGTTGTTCAATCCCATCATGAAGTGGAACTTCATAGAAATGGGGTCGAACACGTGATGCGGCTTGAAACTGTGTTGGTATTTCCCCAAAGAGGAAGGGATGATGCAGTACAGCTACGGTAGATATTTCCCTCAGTTATGAAACCAAGGTATCAATCCAGTAGGAGAACCAAGCAACACTATGCAAACAGTACCTGCATACAAAGAACAAATCCTCGCAACCCAACGCGTAAGAGGGGTTGTCAATCCCTCCTCGGTAAAAAGATAGATTGTTTTGTATGTGTTTGGATAAATAGATCTGAATAAAACACGAAATAAAAGATGTAAATAAAAAGTGCAGCAAAGTATTTTTGGGGTTTTGGAATAATAGATCCAAAAACAAATGCGATGGAAAATAGATCGGAAAGCAATATGTTAAAAGATAGACCCGGGGGCCGTAGATTTCACTAGTGGCTTCTCTCAAGAAAATAGCACATGGTGGGTGAACAAATTACTGTTGGGTAATTGATAGAAGATCGAATAATTCTGATGATATCCAAGGCAATGATCAATATATAGGCATCACGTCCAAGATTAGTAGACCGACTCCTGCATATACTACTATTACTCCACACATCGACCGCTATCCAGCATGCATCTAGTGTATTAAGTTCATGGAGAAACAAAGTAATGCAATAAGAACGATGACATGATGTAGACAAGATCTATTCATGTAGGAATAGACCAAATAATATTCATGTATATAGACATGATCATAAACTCAAAGTTCATCGGATCCCAACAAACACACCGCAAAAAGAGTTACATCAAATAGATCTCCAAGAGACCATTGTATTGAGAAGCAAAAAGAGAAAGGAAGCCATCTAGCTACTGCCTACATACCCTTAGGTCTATGGTGGACTACTCACGCATCATCGGAGAGGCACCAATGAGGATGATAAACCCTTCCGTGATGGTGTTAGATTGGATCTCGTGCTTCTGGAACTTGCGGCGGCTGGAATTGTGTTTCGTCGACTCCCCTAGGGTTTCTGGAATATTTGGGAATTTTGTTGGAAATATGCCCTAGAGGCAATAATAAAGTGGTTATTATTATATTTCCTTAATCATGATAAAGATTTATTATTCATGCTAGAATTGTATTGACCGAAAACTTAAATACATGTGTGGATACATAAAAAATACCGTGTCCCTAGTGAGCCTCTACTAGACTAGCTCGTTGATCAAAAGATGGTTAAGGTTTCCTAACCATAGACATGTGTTGTCACTTGATAACGGGATCACATCATTAGGAGAATGATGTGATGGACAAGACCCATCCGTTAGCTTAGCATATGATTGTTCAGTTTATTGCTATTGCTTTCTTAATGTCAAATAGATATTCCTTCGACCATGAGATCATGCAACTCCCGGATACCGGAGGAATACCTTGTGTGCTATCAAACGTCACAACGTAACTGGGTGATCATAAAGATGCTCTACATGTATCTTCGAAGGTGTCTGTTGAGTTGGCATGGATCAAGATTGGGATTTGTCACTCCGTGTATCGGAGAGGTATCTCTGGGCCCTCTCGGTAATATAGCATCACAAGAATCTTGCAAGCAAAGTGACTAAGGAGTTAGTTATCAGATGATGTATTACGGGACGAGTAAAGAGACTTGCTAGTAACGAGATTGAACTAGGTATGGAGATACCGACGATCGAATCTCGGGCAAGTAACATATCGACAGACAAAGGGAACTGTGTATGTTGTCATAAAGGATCGACTGATAAAGATCTTCATAGAATATGTAGGAACCAATATGGGCATCCAGGTCCCACTATTGGTTATTGACCAGAGAAGCGTCTCGGTCATGTCTACATCATTCTCTAACCCATAGGTCCGCACGCTTAACGTTCGTTGATGATATAGTATTATATGAGTTATATGAAATAGTGACCGAATGTTGTTCAGAGTCCGAGATGAGATCACGGACATGACGAGGAGCTCTGGAATGGTCCGGAGGAAATATTGATATATAGGACGATACTATTTGGTCCCCGAAAAGGTTTCGGAATGCACCGAATATTCATCGGATCACCGGAAGGGGTTCCCGGAGACCTACGGGGAGTTTATGGGCCTAATGGGCCAAGGGGAGGAACACACCAGTCCACAAGGGGCTGGTGTGCCCTCTCCCTGGCCGCCAGCCATCTTGGGAAGGAAAGGGGGGATGCCTAAGGCACGGGAGCCGCCGGCCCCCCTCCTGCCTTCTCCTCCACCCCCTAGGAAGGAAGGGGGGGGGGCTACGGCAGGCGCCCTAGGTGTCGGCGTGCGACACCTATGGGATCCCAAGAGACCCCTTTACGATTCGGCGGGGGGAGAGGTATGCGCAAAGAGCAGAACCAACGATCGATGCAGGGTGATTTTACCCAGGTTCGGGCCGCTGATCAGCGTAAAACCCTACTCCCGCCTTGTGTTATTATTAGTGTTCTTGAGCCCAGGCTCCAGGAGCGCTCACAGTGAACAGTACGTTCAAGAGCAGCTACGCATGCAGAATGGGCCAGAAGATCCTTCTCCCCTGTAGCAGTTGCCGTGGGCCTCCTTTTATACCACAAAGGGGTCACCACAGTGGCAAAATGTACATACATTGAGGTGTAAAGTAGCTACAGGGTCATCATACCTAACCCCTGACGGACTAGGACGAACGCATTTAATGCACCGTAAGGTGTCCGTTTAGGTGTCCTCACTTTCTTGGGGATGGAAAAAGGGGCCATCCCATCAACACCGCTTAAGCTCTCCTCCACTGGCGCGTCGCCATGCATCCAAAGAAGGACCCAGAATGTCTGGTTTGTCGCTGTGCTAGAGCGGTGGCACAGCAACAAAACCTTGCCGGGCACCAAGCCTTGCCGGGCTCCACAGGCCACCCCGGCAAGATCTTGCCGGGGAAGCTGGCCTTCGGATTCCAGCTCTTCTTATCTGCTGATCCTCAGATCTCTGACTGGACAATTTCTTTGGTGGCTTGAATCAACCTCGAACTGTTCCCCGACAAGCCTTGCCGTGAGGATGGCTACAACTGCCCGTGCACAAGTACGGGGTACTAGTGGCCCAATACTTAGTACACGGACAGGAGGCCCCGGGCCTAGGCCACACACGAGTGCGAGGCGTTGTTGGGCTAGGCCCAAACAGTGCACGGGCACATGTGGCAGGGGATTAACTGCTCGTAAATATACCGTTTACTGTGCCCCCCACTACGCGCGCCGAACGCGCGACGTGGGAAGCGTGCCTCAAAAGCTGCAACTGCAATGCGCCTGTAGAGGCGCATTCACATTGGGGAGTAAAAGAGGCGGCCCCGCTCCTTCCCCATAAAAAGGAGAAGCCGCAGAGGCACAAGCCTATTTACCCCCCTTTTCTTCTCAATCTGGCCGTCGCCATCGCCTTCCTCCTCTCGAGCTCAGAGCGAAGCTTTCCCTCTTCCTCCCGCCGCCTCCACGCTCGCTTCATCCCCGGCTTCCGCCCTCACAGCCGCCATGCCGCCCAGGGCCAGCAAAGGCAAGAGCAAGGAGGCGAAAGCTGATGTCCCGGAGAGCGAACTGGTGAAGATGCGGAAGAAGTATGTCATCTTCGCCCCGTCGCTCGATGCAGAAGCTTTGAAGAGGCGGTACCAGTGCATGTGGGTGAAGGACACACAGGCTCACCCCGCCACACGCGTGATTCCAGGTTCTTGCTCCAAAAGTGGGTCGGACAGATACCCCTTTTTCATCGCATATTTCTATTGCGGGCTCTGCCCCCCATTTTCTGACTTCTTCAACGACATCATGTACACATATGGCATTCATCTTCTCGATTTCACGCCGAATGCGATATTGTGCATGTCCATCTTTGCCCACCTTTGTGAAAACTTTGCCGGAGTGGTTCCCAACACTACCCTTTTCCGCCACTACTTTTTCCCTCGCATCCAAAAAGGAGAGGCCCTCTCTGGTTCTATCGCCTGGATTCCAAGGGCTTGGAATAAGGAAATATACCCAGAAGGAGTTTACTGCGAAAAGTGGGACGAATGGCGGGCTGAATGGTGCTGGATCAAGGAAGCAGATCCCCATCCGTTTTGTCTGCCCCGGCAACAGAAAGCGGTCCACGGCAGTGGCTGGAGCAGTCTTGCCGCTGACGACGAGAAGCTCACAATCGCTACCACCAGGATTCTTCGCCTGAAAGCTACCGGGCTAACAATGGAGATGATTGGCTTCGACTTTCTCCACCGCCGCATCGCCCCCTTGCAGAATAGGGGAAGGCCAGCTTGGGAATACCGAAACGCAGCAGACATCATGAGATTGCGCCCCGGGCTGAATAATAATCTGACTGCTATGCAACTTGGCGCTCTCCGTCAAAAGCTGTTCCAGCGCGATGACAAGCATCGGCTGCCGGCAAGGATTGTCCCTTTGTGCAACAACTCTGCTTTGGGGTCAATCATCGCCTTCATGCCGATGTTCAACGCCCACGGTCTTGACGCGACTTGGGCCGAGCCAACCAAGGAGGAAGCACAAAAGTTTTTTGATAACTTGACGGAGAGAGCCGTCCGGGAAGAGGCAGACTTCATCCAAGCCACCACCGACCAAGAAGTAGCATACATCGCCACTAGGGTGGAGGAGGCAAATCTTGCCGCGGAGGCTGGCAGCGCTGGCTTCACAGAATGGGAAACCAGCGATGCAGAGGTAGTGGTGGAAGTAAAACCCGCCGGGAAGGACAAAGCTGCCGGGGAACAGAGCAGCACAGCCGCTGAGAGCTCGTCCGACGAGGACATGGCTGAAGAAGAACTGCAAGAAGAGCTCCCAGCCCCGAAGAAGACAAAGCGTGTTCTTCGAAAGGCTGTATCTGGCATCCCGGCAAGCCAGCCTTCCTCGGGCGGCGAGGCTCCCGGCAGGAAAGAGACCGGCAAGACTGCACCGCGGCAAGGGGTTCGTCAGCAGCCTGCGCGGCGCGAGACCCACACTAGCGGCCACTGCTGAGGCGGCAGGGGTGTCTCGCACTACCGCATCGGAAGCTGAGGCGGTGAAAACACGCCAACCCCCGGTGCCTGCCACAGCCAAACGACCTAGGACCCCTACTCCGCCTCCCCACCCAGACATCGCAACGGAGGCCGAATTCGACATCTCCGGCTTTAGTCCGGAGCGAGAAGAGGAAGAGTGAGTGCTTTGCCACAGCCTTTATTTTCCAATCTTGGATCAATCTTACTGACTTGCTCATATTGTCTCTGCAGTGATGCAGAAACCTTGATGGAGAGGATGGCGAAGAGGACAAAGACTTCCACGGGCGACAGGCCCCCGGCAGGCTCCACGAGCGTGCCAGAAACTGTCATCGTCAGCCCGAAGCTTAGTCCTCAATGCAGCCCCCAGCACAGCCCTCAGCGCAGCCCCCAGCGTAAGTTCACTGCCCTTTTTCCGCTGGCGGGCGCTGAGGTTTCTATTCTTGCCGCTGATATCTTTGGGCTTGCAGGAGAAGAACGGCAACAACGGGAGTTGTTGGAAGATGCCCCCGTCGTGCCACCTCCATCGACCACGCCGCCCATAAGCACGTCCCCGGCAAGAGATCCTACCGATGAGCCCATCTTGGTCGAGGAGGAGTCGGCAAGCATGGACACCGGCAACCCTCCCCCGGCAACCGAAGTTGCCGGGAGGGGCGAGGCCACCCCTCAATAGCTCGACGCAGGTAACTGATTGCCTCAGAATGCTTGCTATTCTTTCCCTTCTCTCTCTGTCTTTGGTCCCTTCGAACTTCAATCTTGATCTTATTCTGTTTCCCTCCTTCGTCCTTCAGAGTTCCCTGTGATGGAACACATGGACGTCGACGTTGTCATCGAGGAGACCGCCAGGGACGCCACTGCCGAAGCAGACAGGATCGCTGCCAGCGAGGCCGCCAAAGATGCCACTATCGAGGCCGGTGGTGCTCTTGGCGAGGAGGCCGCCAAGACTGCACAGGAGGAACCTGCCAAGGAGTCTACTGAAGGGGGTGGTAGGGAGGCTGATGACCGTACTGATGGCATCCCTGCCGCAGGAGCACCAGGCGCTGCACCGGCCACGGAGCCCCCTGCCACTGGTGAGGCAGTTGCTGAAGACCAACCGTCAACATCTGAAGGCCCCTCATCCAGCAAATATCTCAAGGTTGGCGAGAACTTGTTTGTCAACTTGCCGGGGACAGCAAGCATTGGGGCACCAGCCGATGGAGAAGTCTTTGACGAAGAAATCATCGCCGCTGCCGGGCTCGAGGTTGTTGACAATCCCAGTGCTAGCAGCGGCAAATCTGAAGAGGATCAGCTCCTTCAGGCCATGGGCGAGAATTTCCGCAAGCTCCAGACTCTCCACCGCGCCCGGAAAGAGGAAGCGGATTCCAGAATGGCAGTTGTCGAGGCGACCGAAGCAAATTTCCAGAGGCGCGTCGAACAAATGCAAGTCTGGTACGCCGAGGCCCTCCAAGAGTTGACTGCTGGCCGAGAACAAGTGAGCCAACAGTGGACAGAAATCCTCCTGAAGCAATCTGACATGGAGAAGGCGCAGGATAAAGCTACTCAAAGAATTGCTGCCGAAGATGCCCTCCTGACAGGGCACCGCGTTGCTCTTGATGCTCACGAGGAAGATCTCACCGCATGTGAGCAGGCGCTCGCCGTCAAGCTTCGCAGCAAAGATGAAGATATCGAGAAGCTTGTCGCGCGGCGGACCCAGGAGCTGGAGCAAAAACACAAAGAGGCGCTCGAAGCTCTGACTGTAAATCACGCCGGCAAGCTCAAGGAGGCCGTCGATGCTGCCGAAGCTGTAGAGGCCGCCAAGAACGAGCTGAGCGACAAAGTAAAGAAGCTGGAAGTAGATCTCGAAGAGCACGGCAAGGAGCTCTTGACGCTCAAAGGTGATAGGGAAAAAACCCTCCACACCCTGGCGGAGATGCAAGTTGCTATGTCTAACAAGACCAAGCAGCTCTCCTCAGCAAATGAAGCCATTGCCGTTCTGGAATTGAAGCTGACCACGTTGGAGAAGTCTCTCGAGGCCGGCAGGGCCCGCGAGAAGGCTCTACTCAAAGATCTCCAGGGAGAGAGGAACCTGCTCAAGAGCGCTGCCGCCGCCCAAATCGATTACGAAAAGGGGGTGGAGATCTGGACTGGACGTCTCATCGATGCTGCGGAGAAGCTTACGGCAGAACTATCAACCATGGGCTTGTCAAACTTCAGGTATTCTTCCGAGGAAAGGATATCTTCAAGCGCCAGGTTGACGATGTTCTTTGAAAGCATCATCGACGCCTTGAGGCTGCTTCAGTCTAGCCGGGCGACCCAATTGGCCAACGAGACCCGCCGGCTTTGCCGGGCCGTCCTCCGCAAGGTGCTTATCAAGGTGGTGCACAGCAATCCCGGCATCGACCTCTCCAACGCACTCGGCCATCTGCCAAAGGACGCAAATGTCGAGGCGCTTGAAGAACTTATCGCGCCTATCCTTGAGAAGGTGGATTCCATCAAAAGGATCGAAGGCCAGCGCAGAGATTAAGTGCTCCACCTTTTCTTGCCATCGTCATTCCATGTCAAAGACAATTAATTCTCAAGTTAGAATTGCGGCAACTCATTAATGTAATATAACTCGCCTATGTTTAGGTACATGCTTGCTATTTTCCTTGTCTGATTCCTTTGTGTATGGAGCTCACCCTACGCTTACTGAAAAACTTGCCGGCGCACAACCTGCCGCGAGCGCTGGGTGCGGGACTTCAGCAGCCTGCTGGAGGCGCAGCGGCTGGCAAGACTCCTTGGCGTTCTCAGTGCAGCCACTTAAATCGTTGAGCGGACTCAAAACAAAATAAGGGCGCAACTGAATACAACAAGGGTTCCTTCGCGTGCAGATTTTCTATACAAGAGTCGGAATCGTCCAAGGAAATAACTTTGCAATAAAGGAAACTTGTTCTAAGTTTTTAGAACTTAGCTTTCTGTCACTGTCCTTCCTCCGGCAAGGGTCGATTCCGAACGTCACCAACTGGTACTCACATCTCCTTTCCCCCCGGTAAATGTGCACGCGAGGAATCCTTCTGTCTTTTAAGAAAAAGAAAGAAGAGAAAATAAAGATATGAAACCTTGGTGGTTCATTAGAACTTACCGAGAGCAAGTGTCATACAACATCTTAGACAAACATGCATATATAAATATGAACATGGAAATCAACAAGGGAATGCACAACACTTAAATTTATTCATCTGTGCTCAGGGTCTGCTCCTGGCTTTGTACAAAGGATCATATGCCTCGCCGGCAAGACTTGTACAAAAGGGTGGTTGCCGGGGGCCCCCGGCAACCGCGCCTTACGGGTAGAACTTGCGAAGATGTTCGATATTCCAGGAATTGCTCACTGGAACGCCATCTTCGGTCTCCAAGCGGATAGCGCCGGGCCTGGTGACTCGTACTACCCTATAAGGGCCTTCCCACTTTGGCGTCAACTTGTTTGAATTCTTGGCGGACTGAATCCGCCGAAGAACAAGGTCGCCTTCCTCAAGGCTTCGGGCATGAACTTTGCGGCTATGGTAGCGGCGCAAAGCTTGCTGGTAGCGTGCAGCTCGCACAGCAGCCTAAAGACGATTCTCCTCAAGGAGCACAACATCATCTTGGCGCAGTTGCTCTTGCTCAAGCTCATCATAAGCGAGCACTCGAGGTGATCCGTATGTGAGTTCCATGGGGAGAATTGCTTCCGCTCCGTAAACCAGAGCGAAGGGTGTCTGGCCGGTGGCTCGATTTGGTGTCGTTCTGATTGACCAAAGAACCGCCGGCAACTCATCAATCCAGTGTCTCCCGCACTTTTTCAGCCTGTCAAAGGTTCTGGTCCTGAGACCGCGCAGCACTTCAGCATTGGCCCTCTCCGCTTGGCCGTTGCTTCTCGGATGAGGAACGGAGGCAAAACAAATTTTGCCGCCAAGGTCTTGGACGTACTGCATGAAGGCGCGACTTGTGAATTGCGTGCCGTTGTCGGTGATGATCCTGTTGGGCACACCGAAAAGGCAAACTATCCCCTTAAAGAACTTGATGGCCGATTGTGCTGTCACCTTCCTCACTGCTTCCACTTCCGGCCACTTTGTGAACTTGTCGATAGCAACGTACAAGTACTCAAAGCCCCCGGTAGCACGGGGGAAAGGGCCCAGTATGTCGAGCCCCCAGACCAAAAATGGCCAGGAGAGAGGGATTGTCTGAAGAGCTTGAGCTGGTTGATGCGATTTCTTCGAATGAAACTGGCATGCTTCACACTTGGTTACTAGTGCAGTTGCATCCTGGAGAGCGGTGGGCCAAAAGAAACCTTGCCGGAATGCTTTCCCGACAAGTGCTCTTGATCTTATGTGAGAACCACATATGCCTCTATGTATCTCTGCCAACAGCTCTAGTCCATCCTCCCAAGGAATGCACTTTAATTTCACACCGTTTGGTCTCTTTCTGTACAGGACGTCATCGACGAACTTGTACATAACAAACCAACAGGCTACTCTTTCCGCTTCTTCCTGTTCCTCTGGGAGTTCTCCTGTTTGAAGGAAATGGACAATGTGCTGCACCCATGCTGGAGCCTGAGGCTCGACGGCTAGGACTAAAGGCATCTCCTCCACCGGGGGAACGTTTGTCTCGACAGCAAGGGCCTGAGCCCCTGCTGGAGCCTGTTGTTCCTCGGCAGGCATGTCGTCGATCCCGGCAACTTCCTTGCCGGCGGCTCCCGGGAGCTCTACCGAGAAGTACTGACCAGAGTTCAACTTTCTTCTCTTTTCTTGCCGCATTGATGGCGCCACGGATGGTTGAGTCAATTGGAGCACAAAAGTTCCTGGTTCCACAGGCAACTTGAGGGCGGCACGCTTTGACAGGTCATCAGCAATACTGTTCTCGGCATGAGGAACGTGCTCCATTTGCAGACCGTCAAAGTGCTCTTCCATTTTTCTCACTTCATCCACGTAGGCTTGCATCAATGGACTCTGATAACTCTTGTTATCTTGCCTAACGACAAGCTGTGAATCGCCTTTGATGACGAGCTTTTTGATACCAAGGTCTGCCGCGATCCTAAGACCGGCAAGCAAACCCTCGTATTCTGCTGTGTTGTTGGTTGAACTCTCTCGGGGAAAATGCATTTGGACTATGTACTTGAGGTGCTCTCCGGTGGGTGCGACAAGCAGCACGCCAGCACCGGTGCCTTGCAGCGAGAAAGCCCTGTCAAAGTACATAACCCATTGCTGATCGATTTCCTTGCCGGGGAGAGTTGTTTCTTGAACCTCTTCGTCCGGCGTTGGGGTCCATTCCGCAATGAACTCCGCCAAGGTCCTGCTCTGAATTGTCGAAGTGCTTTCAAACTTGAGGCCAAAGCTCGACAACTCCAACGCCCACTCCACGATCCTGCCGGTTGCTTCTGGATTTTGCAAAATCCGTTGCAACGGAAAGCGAGTGACGACGGTGATTTCATGTGCTTGAAAATAATGGCGCAGCTTCCTCGAGGCCATAAGAAGGCTGAAAAGCAACTTCTGCACGCCAGAATATCTTGACCTAGCTCCTTGTAAAAGAGAGCTAACAAAATAAACTGGGCGCTGCACCACCTTTTTCTTCTGCAATGGTCCTTCTGACTGCACAGATCTTGTCTTGCCGGGATCGATCCTTGCCGGGGAAGATCCTGCCACGTCATCTGACGGTCCTGCCGCTGGTGTCGCTTCCTCATCAGCCTCTCTCTGCGCCACTAGCGCAGCACTAACCACTTGATTTGTCGCCGCCAGAAACAGTAGCAACGGCTCTTGTGGTTTAGGCGCGACTAGCGTCGGCGGAGAGGAAAGGTATTTCTTCAAATCTTGCAGCGCAGCCTCCGCCTCCGGAGTCCATTTCATTGGACCTGCCTTCTTCAAAATTTTGAAAAAGGGCAGGGCGCGCTCAGCAGATTTGGAAATAAACCTGCTTAGAGCAGCAACACAGCCGGCAAGACGACGCACATCCTTGACGCGTCTCGGCGCTTCAATTTGCTCAATAGCTTTGATCTTGTCGGGGTTCGCTTCGATTCCCTGGCAAGATACAAAGAATCCGAGGAGCTTGCCGGAAGGAACACCGAACACGCACTTCTCAGGATTTAGCTTTAAGTTGATCTTGCGCAGATTTGCAAATGTTTCTTCTAAATCTTGAATGAGCGTCGCTTTGTCTTTGGTTTTGACCACTATATCATCCATATACGCCTCCATATTTCTATGGAGTTGAGGCTCAAAACCAATTTGGACTGCTCTCGCAAATGTCGAACCAGCACTTTTCAACCCGAAAGGCATTCGTATAAAACAATACGTACCACATGGGGTGATAAATGCGGTCTTCTCTTCATCTTATTTCGCGATGAAAATCTGATGATACCCTGAATAGGCATCAAGGAAGGACAGGAGATCACAACCAGCGGTGGAATCCACAATCTGGTCGATGCGCGGCAAAGGAAAGGGATCTTTTGGACAGGCTTTATTGATATCCGTATAATCGATACAAAGCCTCCATTTCCCATTCGCTTTTCGCACTACAACCGGATTGGCCAACCAGGTTGGATGAAGCACTCCTTTGACCAATCCTGCCGCCTCCAGCTTTCTGATTTCCTCGGCAATGAATTCTTGCCGCTGCAAGGCTTGCTTCCTGACCCTCTACTTGACGGGCCGCGCGTGAGGACAGACAGCAAGGTGGTGCTCAATTACCTCCCTGGGAACACCGGGATGTCAGACGGTTGCCATGCAAACACGTCGACATTCGCCCGCGGGATGGCAATGAGCGCGCTTTCCTATTTGTCATCTAGGGTGGAACTTATGGTGAAAGTTCCCCCCGTTCCGTCCTCCCTGACGGGCACCTTCTTGGTCTCCGGCGGAGCAGCCTTGGATTTCTTGTTCTTGCCGGTGGAACTCTCTGGTGCATCCTCGACGGAAGCGCAGCACTCCGAGGAGGTGCGCTTGCCGGAGTTCGCGCCAAGATTCTTGTCGGTCTTCTTCTCCCCCCCGGGAGTTCCAGCGGCAGGAGCAGATGCCTTGATGGCAGGTGCTGCAACTGCTTCCCGGTAAAGTTGGTCGGCACAGATGAGTGCATCCTTCTTATCGGAATGGATAGTGATGACGCTCAACGGCCCGGGCATCTTCAAAACATTGTATGCGTAGTGTGATGCCGCCATAAACTTAGCCAGCGCTGGCCGACCAAGGATCCCATTGTATGACATGGGGATCTTGGCGACATCAAACACTACCTTCTCGGTCCTGTAGTTGAGCTCGCTACCAAATGTCACCGGCAGCGTAATCTTGCCCTTGGGCTGGGTTCTTCCCGGATTGACCCCTTGAAACGTACCCATTTCTTCGAGGTCCTCATCAGGAATTTGGAGCTTCTTGAGCACATCCGGTGAGATTAGGTTTAGCCCGGCCCCACCGTCAACTAGCATTTTCGTCACCTTGAGGTTGTGAATTGTTGGTGAGACCAACAATGGCAAGCACCCGACCGCAGTTGTGCGATCAGGATGATCCTCGGCGTCAAAAATGATAGGCGTGTTGGACCACTTCAGGGGCCTACATGCATCTGGTGATGGCTCTGCTGCATTGACTTCCCGCACCCACTGTTTGAGTCGACGGTGGGAAGAATGCAGCGAGGCACCCCCATCGATACACATGGCCTCTGTAGCTTTCTGGAATTCTTGCTCACTTGACTCAACATCTTCTTCATCATCATCTTCTTCTTTGTCTCGGCCCCGAGCGGGCCTATCCCTCTGTTGCTTGGCCTTGCCGCGGTGCCCCCCTCGGCCACCGCGCTTCTTGCCGGATCCGTCAGCACCATCTTGGGCCTTCTCCTTATCTCGCCTTTCATATTCGGCCCTCTGTTTCTCGGCAAGCTGTTCAACTTGCCGGCAGTTTTGGAGATCGTGGTCCTTGGTGTAATGGATCTTGCAATACTGCTTGCTGGAGCTTTCCGACTTGTCCGCAGCCGCCAAGGCCTGACAGGAAGGGCACCCGACAAGATCCTTGCCGGGGTCACCAACCTTGGCCTTCTTGGCGGCACCGGGGTTGTCGGATTCCTCGACAGCAAGCACGGCCTTGCCTTCGCGTTTCCTGTTCCGCCGCCGGCCTTTCCTTGACGGGGCCGCGACGTCTTCATCTTCGGATTCGCCCGCCGCGCCAATAGCCTCGCCAGGGAGTTTCCTTCCCACTTCAGCTCGAGCGCATTTGTCGGCCAAAGCGTAAAGCTCGGCAATACTCCTGACTTTGTTCATTGCCAGCTCTTCCCGCATTCTGCGGTTACGCACGTTCTGATGAAACGCGCTAATGACAGCGGTAGGGTGAACGTCAGGAATATTGTACTGCACCCGGCTGAACCTCTGCATAAACTTGCGCAGGGATTCGCCCTCCTTCTGAGGGATGATATGCAAATCACTCTCTTGGCCAGGAGCTTGGTGGCCTCCAACAAAGGCGCCAACAAACTGATGGCACAGATCTGACCAAGAAGAAATAGAATTCTCCGGCAGATGCATCAACCACGACCTGACGTTGGGCTTCAGCACCAACGGGAAGTAGTTGGCAAGTATCTTGTCATCTCGGCCCCCGACAGCCTCCACCGCAATGGTGTAGATGCTCAGGAACTCCGAGGGATGGGTCTTACCGTCATATTTCTCCGGGACCTCCGGCTTGAAGGTTCGGGAATTGGGCCACTGGACTTGCCGCAGCTCACGGGTAAACGCTGGAGTCCCCACCTCATAAGGCAAGTCTCCTACGTCCCCTGGCGCAGGCTCGTCGACAGCCGGCCCTGCGCACTTATCAGACTGATAGCGCGCTTCTCATCGCCGCTCGATGGTAGTTCGAGCGTCCTCCTTGCCTCGTTCCTGGAGAACTTGACACTGATCGCGGCGCATCCGTGGATCGGATGACGCCGTGGAAACTTCTTCACGGCGGTCAACCTGTTGGGTTGTCGGCCGCCGCTGGTGCCGCCGAGGGGAGTGCACCGTGGTTGCACCACCTCCGGTTTTCTCCACATCGGCTCGCGCCGGATCGATGGGCCTTCGCTGTGAGGGCCCTGCCTCTTGCGGCCCATCTTTGTTGGCGAAGCCGATAAGGCTCTGGATAGTAGCTCGCCACTCCTCCATCTTCTCCGGGGCAGGAGGGAAATCGAGGAGCAGCTGCGCACGTGCCAAGGCTTCCGCTGGCGTAGGCGGCGGCGACAGGTGCGAGGTACGTGAGGTGCTCTGACTCCTAACCAAGTTTAGAAGGAGCACCACCACGGTCACGCGACCGTGCGCCACCTCCGCTGGCAGCTAGGTGTGCATGCTGGTCCCGCGCATCTTGGGATCGATGCGCAGAAATCTTTTCATGGGGACGCCCTGAACCACCAGCGCCATGACGTCGCTCGTCGTGCACGACCTGGGTAGGTCGTGATGCTTGCGCCGGCGCGGGAGCTCCAGCAGGCGCCCTCCGATCTCTGGAATTCGTTGTGCCACCCGTAGGCAACACAGCTCCGTCTCTGGATCCAGTGGCGTGTAGGTTGCCGCTGCCACTGCGAACGATGCCGCTCGCCTGGCTCGGATCACCAGAATGCCGTGGAGGTTCTAGTCCTCTTCCTTCTGCACCCACGCCATCGCTCGTACGCGAAGGCACATGCAAAACTGACGTGGATGGTTGTGCTGTCGCAGCGCTCTTCTTCTTGGGTGGCATGATGATGAAGAAACTAAGGCGCCGATCACTAGATCAGGTTCACGCAACCTTCAATCCCCTACCTGGCGCGCCAAAGATGTCGGCGTGCGACACCTATGGGATCCCAAGAGACCCCTTTACGATTCGGCAGGGGGAGAGGTATGCGCAAAGAGCAGAACCAACGATCGACGCAGGGCGATTTTACCCAGGTTCGGGCCGCTGATCAGCGTAAAACCCTACTCCTGCCTTGTGTTATTATTAGTGTTCTTGAGCCCAGGCTCCAGGAGCGCTCATAGTGAACAGTATGTTCAAGAGCAGCTACGCATGCAGAATGGGCCAGAAGATCCTTCTCCCCTGTAGCAGTTGCCGTGGGCCTCCTTTTATACCACAAAGGGGTCACCATAGTGGCAAAATGTACATACATTGAGGTGTAAAGTAGCTACAGGGTCATCATACCTAACCCCTGACGGACTAGGACGAACGCATTTAATGCACCGTAAGGTGTCCGTTTAGGTGTCCTCATTTTCTTGGGGTTGGAAAAAGGGGCCATCCCATCAACACCGCTTAAGCTCTCCTCCACTGGCGCGTCGCCACGCATCCAAAGAAGGACCCAGGATGTCGGGTTTGTCGCTGTGCTAGAGCGGTGGCACAGCAACAAAACCTTGCCGGGCGCCAAGCCTTGCCGGGCGCCGATCCTTGCCGGGCTCTGCAGGCCACCACGGCAAGATCTTGCCGGGGAAGCTTGCCTTTGGATTCCAGCTCTTCTTATCTTCTGATCCTCAGATCTCTGACTGGATGATTTCTTTGGTGGCTTGAATCAACCTCGAACTGTTCCCCGACAAGCCTTGCCGCGAGGATGGCTACAACTGCCCGTGCACAAGTATGGGGTACTAGTGGACCAATACTTAGTACACCGACACTAGGGGTAGCCGCCGGCCCCCTTGGGGCGCCCTAGGCTTCCTCCCCTCCCCCACCTATATATATGAGAGGAGGGAGAGGGGCAACATACACCACGATCCCCAAGCCGTGTGCGGTGCCCCGTCTCCCTCTAGTTCTAGTTCCTCCTCCGTCCATGTCCGTTGTGCTTGGCAAAGCCCTGCAGATAGTTTCACCACCATCGTCACCACGCCGCCGTGCTACCAGAACTCATCTACTACTTTGACTCTCTTGCTAGATTGAGAAGGCGAGGACGTCATCGAGCTAAACGTGTGTTGAACGCGGAGGTGCCATATGTTCGGTACTTGATCGGTACGGATCATGAAGGTGTACGACTACATCAACCGTGTTGATAAACGCTTCCGCTTAGCGATCTACAAGGGTATTTAGATGCTCTCCCCCTCTCGTAGCTATGCATCTCCATGGATAGATCTTGCATGTGCGTAGAGTTTTTTTTTTCCATGCAACATTCCCCAACAGTGGCATCATGAGCCAGGTCTATGCGTAGATGATATGCATGAGTAGAACACAAAGGAGTTGTGGGCGGTGATGTTCATACTGCTTACCACCAACGTCTTATTTTGATTCGGCGGCATTGTGGGATGAAGCGGCCCGGACCAACCTTACATGTCCACGCACATGAGACCGGTTCTACGACTGACATGCAACTTGTTTTGCATAAAGGTGGCTGGCGGGTGTCTATTTCTCCTACTTTAGTTCAATCGAATTTGACTATAGCCGGACCTTGCAGAAGGTTAAAATAGCAAACTTGATAATCACCATTGTGGTTTTGCGTAGGTAAGAACGGTTCTTGCTAGTTGCCCGTATCAGCCACGTAAAACTTGCAACAACAAAGTAGAGGACATCTAACTTGTTTTTGCAAGGCATATTGTGATGTGATATGGTCAAGATATGATGTGATATATGTTGACGTATGAGATGATCATGTTTTTTAATAAGTTCACGACTTGCATGTCGATGAGTACGACAACCGGCAGGAGCCTTAGGGTTGTCTTTAATTATTGTATGACCTCGTGTCAATCACTAAGCGCCATGTAATTGCTTTATTTTATCGCTATGCGTTAGCAATAGTTGTAGAAGCAATAGTTGGCGAGATGACCCCGACGCTACGATGGAGATCAAGGTGTCATGCCGGTGATGATGGAGATCATGACGATGCTTTGGAGATGGAGATCAAAAGCACAAGATGATGATGGCCATATCATGTCACATATTTTTGATTGCATGTGATGTATATCCTTTATCTTATTTTGCTTAGAACGACAGTAGCATTATAAGACGATCCCTTCACTTAATTTCAAGATAAAAGTGTTCTCCCCGAGTATACACCATTGCTAAAGTTCATCATTTCGAAGCACCTCGTGATGATCGGGTGTGATAGACTCTACATTCACATACAACGGGTGTAAGCCAGTTTTGCACATGCATAATACATGGGTTAAACTTGATGAGCCTAGCATGTACAGACATGGTCTCGGAACACTGGAGACCGAAAGGTCGAACGTGAGTCATATAGTAGATATGATCAACAAAGAGATGTTCATCATTGAAGACTACCCCATCTCACATGATGATCGGACATGGGTTAGTTGATTTGGATCATGTATCACTCAGACAACTTGAGGGATGTTGATTTAAGTGGGAGTTCATTAGTAATTTGATTATTTGAACTAAAATTTATCATGAACTTAGTCTTAATAGTTTTTGCATATCTGTGTTGTAGATCAATGGTCCGTGCTACCGTTTCCTTGAATTTTAATGCGTTCCTAGAGAAAGCTAAGTTGAAAGATGATGGTAGCAACTACATGGACTGGTTCCGTAACTTGAGGATTATCCTCATTGCTGCACAGAAGAAATATGTCCTTGATGCACCGCTAGGTGACAGACCTGCTGCAGGAGCTACTGCAGATGTTATGAACATCTGGTAGGCTCGATCTGATGACTACTTAATAGTTCAGTGTGCCATGCTTTACGGCTTAGAACCGGGACTTCAAAGATGTTTTGGACGCTAAGATGGAGGAGAACCGGGACTTCAAACATCTGGTAGGCTCGATCTGATGTTTAGAGCATATGAGATGTTCCAAGAGCTGAAGTTGATATTTCAAGCTAATGCCCGGGTTGAGAGATATGAAGTCTCCAACAAGTTCTATAGCTGTAAGATGGAGGAGAACAGTTATGTCAGTGAACACATACTCAAAATGTCTGGGTATCATAACCACTTGACTCAGCTGGGAATTGATCTTCCAGTTGAGAGTGTTATTGACAAAGTTCTTCAGTCACTGCCACCAAGCTACAAAGGCTTCGTGATGAACTATAATATGCAAGGGATGACGAAAACGATTCCTGAGCTCTTCGCGATGCTGAAATCGGCGGAGGTAGAAATCAAGAAGGAGCATTAAGTGTTGATGGTTAACAAGACCACTAGTTTCAAGAAAAAGGGCAAGGGAAAGAAAGGGAACTTCAAGAAGAATGGCAAATATGTTGCGCTCCCGTGAAAAAGCCCAAAGCTGGACCCAAGCCTGAAACTGAGCGCTTCTACTGCAAAGGAAATGGTCACTGGAAGCGGAACTGCCCAAAATACTTGGCGGATAAGAAGGCTGGCAAAGTGAACAAAGGTATATTTGATATACATGTTGTTGATGTGTTCCTTATTAATGCTCGTAGTAGCGCCTGGGTATTTGATACTGGTTCGGTTGCTCATATTTGTAACTCGAAACATGAGCTACGGAATAAACGAAGATTGGCTAAGGATGAGGTGACGATGCGCGTCGGGAATGGTTCCAAGGTCGATGTGATCGCCGTCTGCATGCTATCTCTACATCTACCTTCGGGATTAGTTTTAGACCTCAATAATTGTTATTTGGTGCCAGCGTTGAGCATGAACATTATATCTGGATCTTGTTTATTGCGAGACGGTTATTCATTTAGGTCAGAGAATAATGGTTGTTCTATTTATATGAGTAATATCTTTTATGGTCATGCACCTTTGATGAATGGTCTATTCTTGTTGAATCTCGATCGTAGTGATACACATATTCATAATATTGATGCCAAAAGATGCATAGTTGATAATGATAGTGCAACATACTTGTGGCACTTCCATTTAGGTCATTCTGGTGTAAAGCGCATGAAGAAACTCCATGCGGATGGACTTCTGGAATCACTTGATTATGAATCATTTGATACTTGTGAACCATATGCCTCATGGGTAAGATGACAAACTCCATTCTTCGGAACAATGGAGCGAGCTAATGACTTATTGGAAATAATACATAACGATGTATGCGGTCCGATGAGTGTTGACGCACGCAGCGGGTATCGTTATTTTCTGACCTTCACAGATGATTTGAGTAGGTATGGGTATATCTACTTGATGAAACACAAGTCTGAAACATTTGAAAAAAGTTCAAAGAATTTTAGAGTGAAGTGGAGAATCATCGTAACAAGAAAATAAAGTTTCTACAATCTGATCGCGGAGGCAAATATTTGAGTTACAAGTTTGTCCTTCATTTAAAACAATGTGAAATTGTTTCACAACTCACGCCACCTGGAACACCACACGTAATGGTGTGTCCGAACGTCATAACCGTACTTTATTAGATATGGTGCATTCTATGATGTCTCTTACCGATTTGCCTTTATCGTTTTGGGGTTATACATTAGAGACAGCCGCATTCACGTTAAATAGGGCACCATCTAAATCCGTTGAGACGACACCATATGAACTATGGTTTGGCAAGAAACCTAAGCTGTCATTTCTTAAAGTTTGGGGATGCGACGCTTATGTCAAAAGGCTTCAGCCTGATAAGCTCGAACCCAAATCGGAGAAGTGCGTCTTCATAGGATACCCTCAGGAAACTATTGGGTACACCTTCTACCACCGATCCGAAGGCAAGATCTTTGTTGCTCAGAATGGGTCATTTCTAGAGAAGGAGTTTCTCTCAAAAGAAGTGAGTGGGAGGAAAGTAGAACTTGATGAGGTAATTGTACCTTCTCTCGAATTGGAAAGTAGCACATCAGAGAAAACCGTTCCCGTGATGCCTACACCAACTAGAGAGGAAGCTAATGATGATGATCATGAAACCTCGGATCAAGTTACTACTGAACCTCGTAGGTCGACCAGAACACGTTCAGCACCAGAGTGGTATGGTAATCCTGTCCTGGAAGTCATGTTGTTAGACAATGGCGAACCTACGAACTATGAAGAAGCTATGATGAGCCCAGATTCCGAGAAATGGCTTGAGGCCATGAAATCCGAGATAGGATCCATGTACGAGAACAAAGTGTGGACTTTGGTGGACTTGCCCAATGATCGGCAGGCCATTGAAAATAAATGGATCTTCAAGAGGAAGACAGACACTGATGGTAATATCACTATCTACAAAGCTCGACTTGTCACGAAAGGTTTTTCGACAAGTTCAAGGGGTTGACTACGATGACACTTTCTCACCCGTAGCGATGCTTAAGTCTGTCTGAATCATGTTAGCAATTGTCGCATTTTATGATTATGAAATCTGGCAAATGGACGTCAAAACTGCATTCCTTAACGGATTTCTTAAAGAAGAGTTGTATATGATGCAACTAGAAGGTTTTGTCGATCCTAAAGGTGCTAACAAAGTGTGCAAGCTCCAGCAATCCATTTATGGACTGGTGCAAGCATCTCGGAGTTCGAATATATGCTTTGATGATGTGATCAAAGCATATGGTTTTATACAGACTTACGGTGAAGCCTGTATTTACAAGAAAGTGAGTGGGAGCTCTGTAGCATTTCTGATATTATATGTGGATGACATATTGCTGATTAGAAATGATATAGAATTTCTGGATAGCATAAAAGGATACTTGAACAAGAATTTTTCAATGAAAGACCTCGATAAAGCTGCTTATATATTGGGCATCAAGATCTATAGGGATAGATCGAGACGCTTAATAGGACTTTCACAAAGCACATACCTTGACAAAGTTCTGAAGAAGTTCAAAATGGACCAGTCAAAGAAAGGGTTCTTTCCTATGTTGCAAGGTGTGAAATTGAGTCAGACTCAAAGTCCGACCATGGTAGAAGATAGAAAGAAAATGAAAGTAATTCCCTATGCCTCAGCCATAGGTTCTATTATGTATGCCATGCTGTGTACCAGACCTGATGTGTGCCTTACCATAAGTTTGGCAGGGAGGTACCAAAGTAATCCAGGAGTGGATCACTGGACAACGGTCAAGAACATCCTGAAGTACCTGAAAAGGAACAAGGATATGTTTCTTGTTTATGGAGGGTACGAAGAGCTCATCGTAAAAGGTTACGTCGATGCTAGCTTCAACACAGATCCGGATGACTCTAAGTCATAAACCGGATACGTATTTATATTGAATGGTGGAGCTGTCAGTTGGTGCAGTTCCAAGCAGAGCATCGTGGCGGGATCTACGTGTGAAGCGGAGTGCATAGTTGCTTCAGAAGCGGCACATGAAGGAGTCTGGATGAAGGAGTTCATATCCGATCTGGGTGTAATACCCAGTGCATCAGGTCCAATGACAATCTTTTGTGACAACACTGGAGCAATTGCCTTAGCGAAGGAATCTAGGTTTCACAAGAGAACCAAACACATCAAGAGACGTTTCAACTACATCGTGAAAAGGTCAAGGATGGAGACATAGAAATTTTCAAAGTACATACGAATCTGAATGTGGCAGACCTGTTGACTAAACCACTTCCACGGGCAAAACATGATCAGCACCAAGACTCCATGGGTGTTAGAGTCATTACTATGTAATCTAGATTATTGACTCTAGTGCAAGTGGGAGAC
Source organism: Thinopyrum elongatum (assembly GCA_011799875.1). Taxonomy (NCBI): domain Eukaryota; kingdom Viridiplantae; phylum Streptophyta; class Magnoliopsida; order Poales; family Poaceae; genus Thinopyrum; species Thinopyrum elongatum. The sequence goes on along the minus strand of CM022303.1, from coordinate 386,612,592 downwards.
TGTTGGAAATATGCCCTAGAGGCAATAATAAAGTGGTTATTATTATATTTCCTTAATCATGATAAAGGTTTATTATTCATGCTAGAATTGTATTGCCCGAAACTTAAATACATGTGTGGATACATAAACAAATACCGTGTCCCTAGTGAGACTCTACTAGACTAGCTCATTGGTCAAAAGATGGTTAAGGTTTCCTAACCATAGACATGTGTTGTCACTTGATAACGGGATCACATCATTAGGAGAATGATGTGATGGACAAGACCCATCGGTTAGCTTAGCATATGATCGTTCATTTTATTACTATTGCTTTCTTAATGTTAAATACATATTCCTTCGATCATGAGATCATGCAACTCCCGGATACCGGAGGAATACCTTGTATGCTATCAAACGTCACAACGTAACTGGGTGATCATAAAGATGCTCTACAGGTATCTCCGAAGGTGTCTGTTGAATTGGCATGGATCAAGATTGGGATTTGTCACTCTGTGTATCAGAGAGGTATCTGTGGGCCCTCTCGGTAATACAGCATCACAAGAAGCTTGCAAGCAAATTGACTAAGGAGTTAGTTACGAGATGATGTATTACGGAACGAGTAAAGAGACTTGCCAGTAACGAGATTAAACTAGGTATGGAGATACCGACGATCAAATCTCGGGCAAGTAACATACCGATAGGTAAAGGGAACTACGTATGTTGTCATAAAGGTTTGACCGATAAAGTTCTTCGTATAATATGTAGGAACCAATATGGGCATCCAGGTCCCGCTATTGGTTATTGACCTGAGGAGCGTCTCGGTCATGTCTACATCATTCTCGAACCCGTAGGGTCTGCACGCTTAACGTTCGTTGACGATATAGTATTAGATGAGTTATGTGAAATAGTGACCGAATGTTGTTCGAAGTCCCGGATGAGATCACATACATGACGAGGAGCTCCGTAATGGTCCGGAGGTAAAGATTGATATATAGGATGATACTATTTGGTCTCCGGAAAGGTTTCGGCATGCACCGGGTATTCATCGGATCACCGGAAGGGGTTCCTATGGCACCCCGGCTCAGAGGAAACCGGAACGCCCCGTATTCCAGCCCAGAGACAAGTCTTCTGGAATACGGCACAGTTGGCATAGAACAAGTCACCTCTTTATTACTATGGATAAGGTTACAAGGGTACATGGATTACATCGGCACGGCGACACTATGCCTGCCCAGGGTAGCTCTATGCTAACAGCGGATCAACCCGAAGAAGTGGAGTAACTCTCGGCAGCGAAACCACAACGGCGGTGATGGACTCCACTCCGCAGGGACTCTGGCTGGAACGCTTATCCTAGCTCGCAAACTCGGAATCCTCGACAAGCAAGCAATCATGGCATGACCTGCAAACTGGCATGACACTATGGCATGACCTGCAAACTGGCATGACCTGCAAACTGGTTGAGTCACGATAACATGATGAAACCATATTGCATATGAACATGATATAACCTAAGCAGGGATGGGAAGCATGATATCTGAAGCATAACATCAACAACATGCCAGCATTTAACCAGCTAAATGCAAACGAGCATGGTATAGCGGTGGGCATGAACAACTTCAATATGTCCATAACAACCGATAAAGAAACATGCAGACATGTCATCATCTTAGCATGAACTACTGCAAGTATCAACCATGAGCATAATGCTACCAACGAGTACTTGATAACTAGCAAGATGCACATGGACAGAATATAAGGATGACACACGAGCATATACATTATCCTCAAACATATTAACATGCACACATTAAATAATTATTCAAGTAGGAAACCATAGCTACTGCAAATCCATCATGCAAGTGGCTGTCGTGGCTTGCCTGGGGATGAAGGAACCATCGGGAAGAAGTGCGAGAAGCTCGCGGAAAGAATCGCCGGAAATAGTTCTCTCCTGGAGGGGGCTGTTTATGAGCAAGGGCAAAATGGTCATTTTCACTGTGGCAAAACACTATGAAAATGGTACCAACATGACGGGCTCGAAGAGACGAAGACATGGGCTTTGGAATCACCTCGATCGGAGTTGTGGTTGAAAAGATACGACCCGACGAAGATCAGGGACCAATCTGTAAAAATAAATTCTACAAATAGGTCCCTGGCTGCAAAATAGATCGCGCATTCTGAAGAAATACGCTTTCGCAGCAGGGAAAACATACTCCAGTGGAGTACGCTTCCACTTAACTGACGTGGCAGGTGCGGGGCCGGCCTTGAGGCGCTGACAGGTGGGGCCCGCACGGCTTCTCTCTCTCCTCCTCGTCTCCATCTTCTTCCTCCCGATAGAAGAAACAGAGGAGGCTGGGCAGGGCGCGGCCGGCGAGGGGAGCCGCTGCTCTGGTGAGCTACTCCGACCGGCGAGGGGTCTGATGGGCACACCGGCGAGTGCTGCGTCCAGAGGGAGTCTCAGCCGTGCGCGGGGAAGGGTGGAAGCGATGACTGCGGTGGGGAGCAGGGGCGGGCGCCGGCGAATGGTTCCGGTGGCTCCGGCCATTTCTGGCCAGGGTGAGACCACCGGCGGCCTCGGAAGACCACACCGCACTCGTCTGGACTAGGCATGGGCGTCGGGGAGGAGGCTTGGAGTGGCGGCGCCGAGCGGAGACAGAGAGCGGCGGCGGCGGTCGACCTTTGGGGGGTGCGAGGCCACAGCAGCTCCGGTGAGAGGGTGAGGTGGTGGGGAGGATCACCGGCGTCTGGAGAATATGATGGTGGTGGCTAGAGGTGGAGAAGAGACGAGGCTCGCCGGAATTTGACTGAGGCTCACCGGCGGCCGTGGCGGCCAATAGAGGCGGGGAGGAGCTCCGGGGCTCGGGTGAGTCGCTAGGAAGGGGTAGTGGTGTGTGGTGAGGGCGATGGTGAGCTCGGGAGGGGCTCGGGTGGCCTATTTATAGCCGCCCGAGAGCGATGGATAGGTTCGGCCGCCGTGGCGTCCTTAGCCACAAACTGGAGCTTGCGGTGAGCTGGCTTGGACGCGCGCGGTGCCGACCTGACGACCTACAGAGCAACGTGACGCAACGGCACGGGGAGGAAGAGGCCAACGGGGAAGACGACAACGGCAGGCTCACGGGCGCTCACTGTTCCTCGACGGGGACGGCTCACCGGGGAAGAATCTAGAGGGGAAGAGGGGTCCAGGAGAAGGGTGCCGACGAGACGAAGCTCCTAGACATGGCTAGGTGTTGAGGGAGGGGAGGAAACCAACAACCCAGAGGGCCCAACTGCCAGAGCACGCTGGCTGGCATGCCAGCCGCGTGGTCACCACATGGACTGGTGCACACGGTGCACCCTGGCATGCAACATGTTGTCTAGTGCAAAATACATCCAAGGAAGGGCCCCTCTGAGGTGATAGATCAACCAAAGGTGTTCTGAGATGAAGTGTAGCATCAACTGTTTACCCTGGCAGCAAAGTGTTTGATGCTTGTTGAGGAAGATTTATCTGGTTATTAACGCTGATCTTTGGCTGAGAGTGACCACATGCTAGGGTGATAATGATGGAAAAGTTTGGGATCAAATGGAGGAGTTTAGCTAGCACTTGCAGTTCAATGGGCTCTACTGGACAGAAATGCAAATCTTGAAGCTGTGCTCAAATGGATGATTGGGTTGAGCTGAAATTTGGGGGAGATGAGTTATATAGGCATATGAAGACACCGTATAAATTTCATACCATTTGGATAAACCAAAATGGTACTTCCTTCACACAGCATCCCACTGGACAGAATCTTTGGAAAATAGCTGAGGAGAAATGGCTAAATAAAATTAGGCCAAATTTTGTGGAGATAGGTTATATGGGTAGGAGAATGCTCTGGTAAATTTTTAGCAATTATGAAGCAATATAAAATATAGTTGCTTCACAATAGAAAAATATGACCAGAAGCCAAGATTTGATGGTATGCTCACATAGAAGATGGGATGATGCTCAAATCTTGTGGATAGTCTTACTTTGAGCATATGAAGATGCTTGCAAAATTTCAACTCATTTGGATACTCCTAGCTAGTACTTCCTTTACCAAGCTTCTAATTGACCAGAAACTTTGGAAATTTGCCAAGGAAGATTTACTAGCCCATTTGAGTTGAATTTTGGCAAGAGGCAAGTATAAGGATAGGAAAGAGTGCAAAAAAGTTTGAGAGCAAGCAAGCAAAGATAAAGGGTACTTGCTTCTCAAACTGCCAGCTAGGGCAGAATCAGAAAAGGAATATTGGTGAAATTTTTCTGAACATGGCTAGGAAGGATTTTGACATACCTGAGGAAGATATGACCCAAACAATTTATGAGAATTATTTGGGAATCTTTGGAATGCTGGAAATGTGGGTTGCTTCACAACTCAGGGCAAATAGGGTTATTCCTTTAATAGAAAAAGGAATATTCCCACGGAAAAGAATATTGGGATTGGTCCAAGATGGAAATGACAAGGTCTTGGGATGGTTTTGAGCTTGACAAGCCACTTGGGAGAAGAATCAAGGATGATCTCTCCAGGTTCCAAGACCACTAAGCCACAGAAAAGCAAATCCAGACCAAAATCAAAAGAAAAAGAAATGGGCAAAATCCAGGGTGTTACAAACCTACCCCCTTAAAGAAATCTCGTCCTCGAGATTTGGTTGCTTAGGGGTCAAGCATGAATATTCTCGCTTAAAGAAACCATTTCCAACTCGGGTTTCCTTTTTACCTTTGAATAATGCTCCCATTAAATATCATATGACTAACTGCCTAGCTTCGGGGTGGTTTGTTTCACTGGATCCTCATTTCGACAGATCTTACCTCATATATTACTCTGACTTTAATTCTTTTATGTCTGTCGACTTATCTGAGTGCGATGAGTTATCCTGAGTGAACTACGTTCCCTTCTCGCAAGTTCGAGAGTAGTTTTTCATGGACGTGTTGTGATGAAGTCCAGTACGGACGACCGTCCATTGAGGTGTGAACAGATTCTCTCGGTGGAAACGAAAATCTTTTACTCATTGCATTGTGCTACTTAAAAGGAATGCGTGTCCTCCAGGTTCAAATGGTGCTGTGAATCATACCGCTCTCCTGACGGAATCTGACCTCTAGAAATGATGGCTGGAATATCTTGGGTATCTCCACTGTCTTGAGTATCACATTCCTACCAAACATTTGACTGTCACCTGTCATGACCAGCATAAAGGTGTATGACCTTATAACGGTATTATCTGCAGACTTGACTAATGGTGGTCCTAACAGAAAGATCTTGTCCACAGCAGCCTATCTTCTAACTGATTTCCCTAGGTGAGGTCACATGCTTCGAGACAGTTGTCAACCTTCTGATCGTTCCGTCTGTCGGCACCTTTAAGTGAATAGTAGACCATGTAATGCTTTAACACTATCGCTGCAATCAAACAGCTAAATTGACCTGGCAGACTTGAATATCCCCCTTTTGACAATTCTGAGAGTATCTAGCTGGCTGAGCGGTTACCTTGCTATGAGGCCCTTGCAAATGGGATAGACCTCGTGGGAGTGTACCTATGGTGATCGGTACCGAACCAGACTGTCCAGAGTATCTGTACCATGCAACCATTACCATACCTGTATGCACAATCTTGCTATTTTCATTATGGTTCTCTTTCCTGGATCCTTTGCTGAAAGAACTTGGCCTTATATGTTCTTGATTCTTTGTGTGACCATAGGTGCTGTCAGCTGCAATATTCTGGCAGGCATATCTTATCCTGATCCCCTGACAGGGTATCTTTGCTCATAGGACCAATTTTATCGTCCTCCACGCTTTATGCGTAGGGCAATGGTCATCCGAACTCAGGTTCGTAGTTACTTGTATGGGGCTCCTAGCTGTCATCAACCATGCAAACACTGACAAGAGTTAATGATATCACTTTGGGTGTGAGGGAACTGGCCTTGATAATCACTGCAAAAATTGTTGTCTCGATGTTGTCTGGCTTCATATCTTGCATCACACCGAAGTGTATAACTGGCTTTCTTCTTCTTACATAACTCAGGTGATAGTCAGATTCTCACCGGGCTGACATCATTGTATGAGTAACTCATATGACCTTGGCAGCATGTTCACCATATCTATGGAAACATGTGTAGCTGGGCACTTGATCTCTGATGCAGATTTGTGTCCTGACTGATTCTTGCCTTCTAACCAACTGTTGCGGATCAGACTCTTGGGATGCATTGTCATATGCTGCCAACTGACTGGGAAATATCTTGTACTGCCGCAGATATGATGCCTTGCTGACAAAGATTGCATAGCTTGTGCTGGAAACCATCAAGATTTTGCTGAGGAAGACTGAATAGCTTGTGCCTGAAGCTTCTCCTGGGATTGCGTGCTGAAGAAGACTGGGTACCGTACCTCAGAAGCTTCCTCCCTTAAAGACTTGCTGGGGGAGACTCGATACCTTATGCGATAAACTGCTGCGGTATCTTACTGAAGAAGTCTGAGTACCTTGTACTGGAAGATATCCATGTGTCGTATCAAGGAAGACAAAGGAACCTTGCGTCGTAAGCTTCTCTGGTAGCTTGCGCAGAAAGACTGGGTTGCTTGCATCTGAAGCTTTCTTTTTGCCATATGCGGCTGAGTGCATATACATACATATATATATATATATATATATATATATATATATATATATATATATATATATATAATATATATAATATATATATATATATATCCCTTAATGTTCCTGCTGCCGGTTGCTTGCTGTATGAAGAAGATTATTCGACTACCCTTCTTTCTGGGCACTGAGTTCATAGCATATTCTGACTTGCTTCCGGGATATAGCAGGTTTCGAATCATAGTCATAGCAGACTCAAACCTTGTATATGATCCATAACTTTGACTCAAAATGTACTGTTGATCATGCACGCATCTTTGCCTTCTTGTTAATTTGATCATTACTGCTGTAAATATTGCACATGGATGTATACTCGATGCTGACGATCCAGCCAAGATATCATTTATAGCCTGGCCAGATATTCCCAATAATACAATCGGCTGAAAATTTCTTACTATTGAGCTGAGCTGCCAAATGTTTGTCTCTCTACTGATTCTTTGAGTCCGGGGTCGGTGAGCAACTTCCATAAGGGGACAATAAGGTAACACCAACGGCCCAAAGAAAGAAGCAAAAGAAATGACTCAAACTAAAGCATACAAAGCATCAAGATCACACACAAGCAATATCATATCTTACAGCTATTCATAGCAATAATATGCATGCCTACTTAAGCACACAAATCTCACAGAAATTCCGATACTATGGTCTAACATGCTGTGGCAATGTGCACGAAAGTGAATCCACGTGTGGAAATAGTTGGTGTAAACAAAGCTACACGAAACACGGGCTTAACACCGGTTGCAGCTGGACGGACATGGAGTTGAGGACGGACTTGGTGATCATGTATCGAAACATGGAGGTCACTGTTGGGGAACGTAGCAGAATTTTAAAATTTTCTACGCATCACCAAGATCAATCTATGGAGTCATCTAGCAACGAGTGAGAGGGGAGTGTATCTACATACCCTTGTAGATCGCGAGCGGAAGCGTTCAAGAGAACGGGGTTGATGGAGTCGTACTCGTCGTGATCCAAATCACCGATGACCGAGCGCCGAACGGACGGCACCTCCGCGTTCAACACACGTACGGAGCAGAGACGTCTCCTCCTTCTTGATCCAGCAAGGGGGGAGGAGAGGTTGATGGAGATCCAGCAGCACGACGGTGTGGTGGTGGAAGCAGCGGGATTTCAGCAGGGCTTCGCCAAGCGCTACAGGAGGAGGAAGAGGTGTCACGGGAGGGAGAGGGAGGCGCCAGGGGCTGAGCTGTTTCTCCCATGCACCTCCCCACTATATATAGGGGTGGAGGGGGCTGGTTTCTTGCCCTCCAAGTCCATTGGGGCGTTGGCAAAGGTGGAAGGAAAGAAATCCCATCCTTTCCCTTCCCCACCGATTGTTATCCCCCTTTTTTAGGGATCTTGATCTTATCCCTTCGGGATATGATCTTATTCCTTCTAAGGGGGAATCTTGGTGCGCCTTGACTAGGGGTGTTGGGCCTTGCCCCCACTACCCACGTTCATGTGGGTCCCCCCATGCAGGTGGGCCCCACTCCGGAACCTTCTAGAACCTTCTCGGTACAATACCGAAAAATCCCGAACATTTTCCGGTGGCCAAAATAGGACTTCCCATATATAAATCTTTACCTCCGGACCATTCCGGAACTCCTCGTGACGTCCAGGATCTCATCCGAGACTCCGAACAACCTTCGGGTTACCGCATACTAATATCTCTATAACCCTAGCGTCACCGAACCTTAAGTGTGTAGACCCTACGGGTTCGGGAGACACGCAGACATGACCGAGACGACTCTCCGGTCAATAACCAACAGCGGGATCTGGATACCCATGTTGGCTCCCACATGCTCCTCGATGATCTCATCGGATGAACCACGATGTCGAGGATTCCATCAATCCCGTACGCAATTCCCTTTGTCTATCGGTACGATACTTGCCCGAGATTCGATCGTCGGTATCTCGATACCTTGTTCAATCTCGTTACCGGCAAGTCTCTTTACTCGTTTCCGTAACACATCATCCCGTGAACAACTCCTTGATCACATTGAGCTCATTATGATGATGTCCTACCGAGTGGGCCCAGAGGTACCTCTCCGTTACATGGAGTGACAAATCCCAGTCTCGATTCGTGCCAACCCAACAGATACTTTCGGAGATACCCGTAGTGCACCTTTATAGCCACCCAGTTACGTTGTGACGTTTGGTTCACCCAAAGCACTCCTACGGTATCCGGGAGTTGCACAATCTCATGGTCTAAGGAAAAGTTACTTGACATTGGAAAAGCTTTAGCAAACGAACTACACGATCTAGTGCTAGGCTTAGGATTGGGTCTTGTCCATCACATCATTCTCCTAATGATGTGATCCCGTTATCAATGACATCCAATGTCCATGGTCAGGAAACCGTAACCATCTATTGATCAACGAGCTAGTCAACTAGAGGCTTACTAGGGACATGTTGTGGTCTATGTATTCACACATGTATTACGATTTCCGGATAACACAATTATAGCATGAATAACAGACAATTATCATGAACAAGGAAATATAATAATAACTATTTTATTATTGCCTCTAGGGCATATTTCCAACAGTCTCCCACTTGCACTAGAGTCAATAATCTAGTTACATTGTGATGAATCGAACACCCATAGAGTACTGGTGTTGATCATGTTTTGCTCGTGAAAGAGGTTTAGTCAACGGATCTGCTACATTCAAATCCGTGTGCACTTTACAAATATCTATGTCTCCATCTTGAACATGTTCACGTATGGAGTTGAAGCGACGCTTGATATGCCTGGTCCTTTTGTGAAACCTGGGCTCCTTGGCAAGGGCAATAGCTCCAGTGTTGTCACAGAAGAGAGCCATTGGACCCGACGCATTTGGAATGACTCCTAGGTCGGTGATGAACTCCTTCATCCATACTGCTTCGTGTGCTGCCTCCGAGGCTGCTATGTACTCCGCTTCGCATGTAGAACCCGCCACGACGCTTTGCTTGCAACTGCACCAGCTTACCGCTCCACCATTCAAAATATACACGTATCCGGTTTGTGAGTTGGAGTCATCCGGATCTGTGTCGAAGCTAGCGTCGACGTAACCCTTTACGACGAGCTCTTCGTCACCTCCATATACGAGAAACATATCCTTAGTCCTTTTCAGGTACTTCAGGATGTTCTTGACCGCTGTCCACTGTTCCTTGCCGGGATTACTTTGGTACCTACCTACCAAACTTACAGCAAGGTTTACATCAGGTCTGGTACACAGCATGGCATACATAATAGACCCTATGGCTGAGGCATAGGGGATGACACTCATCTCTTCTATATCTTTTGCCGTGGTCGGGCATTGAGCCGAGCTCAATTTCACACCTTGCAATACAGGCAAGAACCCCTTCTTGGACTAATCCATATTGAACTTCTTCAATATCTTATCAAGGTATGTGCTTTGCGAAAGACCTATGAGGCGTCTCGATCTATCTCTATAGATCTTGATGCCTAATATATAAGCAGCTTCTCCAAGGTCCTTCATTGAAAAACACTTATTCAAGTAGGCCTTTATACTTTCCAAGAATTCTATATCATTTCCCATCAGCAGTATGTCATCCACATATAATATGAGAAATGCTACAGAGCTCCCACTCACTTTCTTGTAAACACAGGCTTCTCCATAAGTCTGTGTGAACCCAAACGCTTTGATCATCTCGTCAAAACGAATGTTCCAACTCCGAGATGCTTGCACCAGCCCATAGATTGAGCGCTGGAGCTTGCATACCTTGTCAGCATTCTCAGGGTCGACAAAACCTTCCGGTTGTATCATATACAACTCTTCCTTAAGAAAACCATTAAGGAATGCCGTTTTGACGTCCATTTGCCATATCTCATAATCATAGTATGCGGCAATTGCTAACATGATTCTGACGGATTTCAGCTTCGCTACGGGTGAGAAAGTCTCATCGTAGTCAACCCCTTGAACTTGTCGATAACCCTTAGCGACAAGCCGAGCCTTATAGATGGTCACATTACCATCCGCGTCAGTCTTCTTCTTAAAGATCCATTTATTTTCTATGGCTTGCCGATCATTGGGCAAGTCAGTCAAAGTCCATACTTCGTTTTCATACATGGATCCTATCTCGGATTTCATGGCTTCAAGCCATTTGTCGGAATCCGGGCCCGCCATCGCTTCTTCATAGTTCGAAGGTTCACTGTTGTCTAACAACATGATTTCCAGGACAGGATTGCCATACCACTCTGGTGCGGAACGTGTCCTCGTGGACCTTCGAAGTTCAGTGGTAGCTTGATCATGATCATTATCAATAACTTCCTCTCTAGCCGGTGTAGGCTCCACAGAAACATTTTCCTGTGCTGCGCTACTCTCCTGTTCGAGGGTCATCTCATCAAGCTCCACTTTCCTCCCACTTACTTCTTTCGAGAGAAACTCTTTCTCTAGAAAGGATCCATTCCTGGCAACAAAGATCTTGCCCTCGGATCTTAGGTAGAAGGTATACCCAATAGTTTCCTTAGGGTATCCTATGAATACGCATTTTTCCGACTTGGGTTCGAGCTTCTCTGGTTGAAGTTTCTTCACATAAGCATCGCATCCCCAAACTTTCAGAAACGACAGCTTAGGTTTCTTCCCAAACCATAATTCATACGGTGTCGTCTCAACGGATTTTGACGGTGCCCTATTTAAAGTGAATTCGGCAGTCTCTAAAGCATAACCCCAAAAGGATAGCGGTAAATCGGTAAGAGACATCATAGATCGCACCATATCCAATAGAGTGCGATTACGACGTTCGGACACACCATTACGCTGAGGTGTTCCAGGCGGCGTGAGTTGTGAAACAATTCCACATTTCCTTAAGTGCGTGCCAAATTCATGACTCAAATATTCTCCTCCACGATCTGATCGTAAGAACTTTATTTTCTTGTCACGTTGATTCTCAACCTCACTCTGAAATTCCTTGAACTTTTCAAAGGTCTCAGACTTGTGCTTCATCAAGTAGACATACCCATATCTACTCAAATCATCGGTGAGGGTGAGAACATAACGATAACCACCGCGAGCCTCAACACTCATTGGACCACACACATCAGTATGTATGATCTCCAATAAGTTGGTTGCTCGCTCCATTGCTCCGGAGAACGGAGTCTTGGTCATCTTGCCCAAGAGGCATGGTTCGCATCTGTCAAATGATTCATAATCAAGAGACTCCAAAAGTCCATCTGCATGGAGTTTCTTCATGCGTTTAACACCGATATGACCAAGGCGGCAGTGCCACAAGTATGTGGGACTATCGTTATCAACCTTGCATTTCTTGGCATTCACATTATAAACATGTGTAACATCACGTTCGAGATTCAATAAAAATAAACCATTCACCAGCGGGGCATGACCATAAAACATATCTCTCATATAAATAGAACAACCATTATTCTCAGATTTAAATGAGTAGCCATCTCGCATTAAGCGAGATCCAGATACAATGTTCATGCTCAAAGCTGGTACTAAATAACAATTATTGAGGTTTAAAACTAATCCCGTAGGTAGATGCAGAGGTAGTGTGCCGACGGCGATCACATCGACCTTGGAACCATTCCCGACGCGCATCGTCACCTCGTCCTTTGCCAGTCTACGCTGATTCCGCAGTTCCTGCTTTGAGTTACAAATATGAGCAACCGCACCGGTATCAAATACCCAGGAACTACTACGAGTGCTGGTAAGGTACACATCAATTACATGTATATCATATATACCTTTGGTATTGCCGGCCTTCTTGTCCGCCAAGTACTTGCGGCAGTTTCGCTTCCAGTGACCGTTTCCCTTGCAATAAAAGCACTCAGTCTCAGGCTTGGGTCCATTCTTCGACTTCTTCCCGGCAGCTGGCTTACCGGGCGCGGCAACTCCCTTGCCGTCCTTCTTGAAGTTCTTCTTACCCTTGCCCTTCTTGAACTTAGTGGTTTTATTCACCATCAACACTTGATGTTCCTTTCTGATCTCTGCCTCCGCTGACTTCAGCATCGCATATACCTCAGGAATGGTCTTTTCCATCCCCTGCATGTTGAAGTTCATCACGAAGCTCTTGTATCTAGGTGGAAGCGACTGAAGGATTCTGTCAACGACCGCGTCATCCGGGAGATTAACTCCCAGCTGAGACAAGCGGCTGTGCAACCCAGACATTTTGAGTATGTGCTCGCTGACAGAACTATTTTCCTCCATCTTACAGCTGTAGAACTTATCGGAGACTTCATATCTCTCGATCCGGGCATGAGCTTGGAAAACCATTTTCAGCTCTTCGAACATCTCATATGCTCCGTGATGCTCAAAACGCTTTTGGAGCCCCGGTTCTAAGCTGAAGAGCATGCCGCACTGAACGAAGGAGTAATCATCGGTGCGTGTCTGCCAAACGTTCAAATCGTCTGGCAGTGCTGGGAGAGCAGGTGGGGCACCTAACGGTGCTTCAAGGACATATGATTTCTTGGCAGCTATGAGGATAATCCTCAGGTTACGGACCCAGTCCGCATAGTTGCTACCATCGTCTTTCAGCTTGTTTTTCTCTAGGAACGCGTTGAAGTTGAGGGTAACATTAGCGTTGGCCATTTGATCTACAAGATAGATATGTAACATTTAGACTAAGTTCATGACAATTAAGTTCATCTAATCAAATTATGTAATGAACTCCCACTCAGATAGACATCCCTCTCGTCATCTAAGTGATTACATGATCCGAATCGACTATGCCGTGTCCGATCATCACGTGAGACGGACTAGTCATCAACGGTGAACATCCCCATGTTGATCGTATCTTCTATACGACTCATGCTCGACCTTTCGGTCTCTTGTGTTCCGAGGCCATGTCTGTACATGCTAGGCTCGTCAAGTCAACCTAAGTGTATTGCTGTGTAAATCTGGCTTACACCCGTTGTATTCGAACGTTAGAATCTATCACACCCGATCAACACGTAGTGCTTCGAAACAACGAACCTTCGCAACGGTGCACAGTTAGGGGGAACACTTTCTTGAAATTTTAGTAAGGGATCATCTTATATATGCTACCGTCGTTCTAAGCAAATAAGATGCAAAAACATGATAAACATCTCATGCAATCAAAATAGTGACATGATATGGCCATTATCACTTTGCTCCTTTTGATCTCCATCTTCGGGGCTCCATGATCTTCATCGTCACCGGCATGACACCATGATCTCCATCATCATGATCTCCATCATCGTGTCTTCATGAAGTTGTCTCGCCAACTATTACTTCTACTACTACGGCTAACGGTTAGCAATAAAGTAAAGTAATTACATGGCGAATTTCAATGACACGCAGGTCATATAATAAATTAAGACAACTCCTATGGCTCCTGCCGGTTGTCATACTCATCGACATGCAAGTCGTGATTCCTATTACAAGAACATGATCATCTCATACATCACATATATCATTCATCACATCCTTTGGCCATATCACATCACAAAGCACTTGCTGCAAAAACAAGTTAGACGTCCTCTAATTGTTGTTGCAAGTTTTTACGTGGCTGCTATAGGTTTCTAGCAAGAACGTTTCTTACCTACGCCAAAACCACAACGTGATATGCCAATTTCTATTTAACCTTCATAAGGACCCTGTTCATCGAATCCGATCCGACTAAAGTGGGAGAGACAGACACCCGCTAGCCACCTTATGCAACTAGTGCATGTCAGTCGGTGGAACCTGTCTCACGTAAGCGTACGTGTAAGGTCGGTCCGGGCCGCTTCATCCCACAGTGCCGCCGAATCAAGATAAGACTAGTAACGGCAAGAAGATTGACAAATCGACGCCCACAACTACTTTGTGTTCTACTCGTGCAAGATACTACGCATAGACCTAGCTCATGATGCCACTGTTGGGGAACGTAGCAGAATTTTAAAATTTTCTACGCATCACCAAGATCAATCTATGGAGTCATCTAGCAACGAGTGAGAGGGGAGTGTATCTACATACCCTTGTAGATCGCGAGCGGAAGCGTTCAAGAGAACGGGGTTGATGGAGTCGTACTCGTCGTGATCCAAATCACCGATGACCGAGCGCCGAACGGACGGCACCTCCGCGTTCAACACACGTACGGAGCAGAGACGTCTCCTCCTTCTTGATCCAGCAAGGGGGGAGGAGAGGTTGATGGAGATCCAGCAGCACGACGGTGTGGTGGTGGAAGCAGCGGGATTTCAGCAGGGCTTCGCCAAGCGCTACTTGAGGAGGAAGAGGTGTCACGGGAGGGAGAGGGAGGCGCCAGGGGCTGAGCTGTTTCTCCCATGCACCTCCCCACTATATATAGGGGTGGAGGGGGCTGGTTTCTTGCCCTCCAAGTCCATTGGGGCGTTGGCAAAGGTGGAAGGAAAGAAATCCCATCCTTTCCCTTCCCCACCGATTGTTATCCCCCTTTTTTAGGGATCTTGATCTTATCCCTTCGGGATATGATCTTATTCCTTCTAAGGGGGAATCTTGGTGCGCCTTGACTAGGGGTGTGGGGCCTTGCCCCCACTACCCACGTTCATGTGGGTCCCCCCATGCAGGTGGGCCCCACTCCGGAACCTTCTAGAACCTTCTCGGTACAATACCGAAAAATCCCGAACATTTTCCGGTGGCCAAAATAGGACTTCCCATATATAAATCTTTACCTCCGCACCATTCCGGAACTCCTCGTGACGTCCAGGATCTCATCCGAGACTCCGAACAACCTTCGGGTTACCGCATACTAATATCTCTATAACCCTAGCGTCACCGAACCTTAAGTGTGTAGACCCTACGGGTTCGGGAGACACGCAGACATGACCGAGACGACTCTCCGGTCAATAACCAACAGCGGGATCTGGATACCCATGTTGGCTCCCACATGCTCCTCGATGATCTCATCGGATGAACCACGATGTCGAGGATTCAATCAATCCCGTACGCAATTCCCTTTGTCTATCGGTACGATACTTGCCCGAGATTCGATCGTCGGTATCTCGATACCTTGTTCAATCTCGTTACCGGCAAGTCTCTTTACTCGTTTCCTTAACACATCATCCCGTGAACAACTCCTTGATCACATTGAGCTCATTATGATGATGTCCTACCGAGTGGGCCCAGAGGTACCTCTCCGTTACATGGAGTGACAAATCCCAGTCTCGATTCGTGCCAACCCAACAGATACTTTCGGAGATACCCGTAGTGCACCTTTATAGCCACCCAGTTACGTTGTGACGTTTGGTGCACCCAAAGCACTCCTACGGTATCCGGGAGTTGCACAATCTCATGGTCTAAGGAAAAGTTACTTGACATTGGAAAAGCTTTAGCAAACGAACTACACGATCTAGTGCTAGGCTTAGGATTGGGTCTTGTCCATCACATCATTCTCCTAATGATGTGATCCCGTTATCAATGACATCCAATGTCCATGGTCAGGAAACCGTAACCATCTATTGATCAACGAGCTAGTCAACTAGAGGCTTACTAGGGACATGTTGTGGTCTATGTATTCACACATGTATTACGATTTCCGGATAACACAATTATAGCATGAATAACAGACAATTATCATGAACAAGGAAATATAATAATAACCATTTTATTATTGCCTCTAGGGCATATTTCCAACAGTCACAACCACATCATCATCAAGCGGACGGAAGAATACCGTACTCGTCCAGAGAATGGGTGGTAGGGTAGGACAACGATGACAAGAAAGGCTTGCGGGCATTGCCCTTTTCTGATTACTAAGATTAGTAAGGGTTGCCAACGTGGCTAGTGGGATGGCACGAGCTGAGATAGAAACATATCTATCACCGAAACAATAGGGATGGCTGAATAGGATAATTGGTGTGGTACCGGTGCATCAATCCGACAAGGAATCGACAACACCAAGCACCTTGGCATCACTCCGCTGGGACAGAGATGACACCACACCAAGGAACAAATATGCAAATAGGAGGGTGCATGTGGTGAATCCAAGCCGATGCCACCTACACTCACCAGCTCAACTACTAGTGACAAGATAAATAATTTATATGCATGCTATGCACCAAACAAATGCAACAAACAAGTGCAGCAAACTGATAAGACTCTATACTACCGTTTACTAATGCTCGCACGGTCTAGGGCATCCTACAGCCAGACCTGCTCTGATACCAACTGCTGTGGCACCCCGGCTCAGAGGAAACCGAATGCCCTGTATTCCAACCCAGAGACAAGTCTTCTGGAATACGGCACTGTTGGCATAGAACAAATTAGCTCTTTATTACTATGGATAAGGTTACAAGGGTACATGGATTACATCGGCACGGCAACACTGTGCCTGCCCAGGGTAGCTCTATGCTAAAAGCGGATCAACCCGAAGAAGCGGAGTAACTCTCGGCAGCGAAACCACGACGGCGGTGATGGACTCCACTCCGCAGGGACTCTGGCTGGAATGCTTATCCTAGCTCGCAAACTCGGAATCCTCGACAAGCAAGCAATCATGGCATGACCTGCAAACTAGCATGACACGCCAGGTGAGTACTTTGAATGTACTCGCAAGCTCACAGCAACCAAGGCAGTCAAGACAAGCAACAGCATGGCATTTACAGGTTAAGCAGGTGTAAACATGATGATGCTAGAACAATATAGGCATGACATATGTGCAGGATGACACTACATGCAACAGGTTAAAACTATAATGATGCCACTTACTCTGTTCTGAGGTTACCTCATAACCACCACATTCAAGAACTTACCATCAAGTGTGCCACATGATAACCTCGGGACCAACCAAACTTGGTATTACAATACCGTAGTGATAACATGATCACAAGGAGCTTGGTCTTTACCCGAGATCACCACATATCACTGTCAACCAAATCTGGTATCCATGATACCACAGTGATCCTCTCATGATCACGATCAACCAACATCGGTATCCTCGATACCACGGTGATCCTCTCGCGATCACATAAAGATCAACCAACTTCTTCCTCATCGAACCAGGTTGTTATAAGCAAAATTATTATACTATTGACCCACAGTGTGTCCTAGTATGAACAGTGCCCGTGACCGAGGACGCGGTTATCGATAGATCATACACTCTGCAGAGGTTAGTACACTGTACCCACACCACGGAACTCATGGCCTCGTGAACCCATTCGGGTGGACCAACGACGTTCCGACAAAACCCAATCTATTGCATGACACTCTCCCGGCCACTCCGACAAACTCCCCTTTGGGCTATGTCATGGGTGACCCCTGTGTCACTCCGGACACCTGCCACCGTCGTGGCCAAACAAAACTGTCCCAAACGGGGACCTGAGCTCAATACCAAAACTGGGTTCACAAGGTTATAGCCGCCTACCTGATCAGGGTAGCACGCACTCATAACCTTCCCTGGTTGGAGGTACAAGTGAGAGGCATGACAATAGACCGAATTAGGGCCGCCCCATCCCGGCAAGTGTGGTTGCACTGCTGAGCTTGATTCGGTGGCGCACTATGACTCAGCCAACAGGTCTTCAAGTTCGATTAACATCCGGTTTAACTTGAATGTAAATGAGCTAAGTCATGATAACATGATGAAACCATATTGCATATGAACATGATATAACCTAAGCAGGGATGGGAAGCATGATATCTGAAGCATAGCATCAACGACATGCCAGCATTTAACCAGCTAAATGCAAACGAGCATGGCATGGCGGTGAGCATGAACAACTTCATTATGTCCATAACAATCGATAAAGAAACATGCAGACATGTCATCATCTTAGCATGAACTACTGCAAGTATCAACCATGAGCATAATGCTACCAACGAGTACTTGATAACTAGCAAGATGCACATGGACAAAATATAAGGATGACACACGAGCACATACAATATCCTCAAACATATTAACATGCACACATTAAATAATTATTCAAGTATGAAACCATAGCTACTGCAAATCCATCATGCAAGTGGCTATCGTGGCTTGCTTGGGGATGATGGAACCATCGGGAAGAAGTGCGAGAAGCTCGCGGAAAGAATCGCCGAAAATAGTTCTCTCCTGGAGGGGGCTATTTACGGGCAAGGGCAAAATGGTCATTTTAACTGTGTCAAAACACTATGAAAATGGTACCAACATGACGGGCTCGAAGAGACGAAGACGTGGGCTTTGGAATCACCTCGATCGGAGTTGTGGTTGAAAAGATACGACCCGACGAAGATCAGGGACCAATATGTAAAAATAAATTCTGCAAACAGGTCCCTGGCTGCAAAACAGATCGCGCATTCTGAAGAAATACGCTTTCGCAGCAGGGAAAACGTACTCCAGTTGAGTACGCTTCCACTTAACTGATGTGGCAGGTGCGGGGCCGGCCTTGAGGCGCTGACAGGTGGGGCCCGCACCTCTTCTCTCTCTCCTCCTCGTCTCCATCTTCTTCCTCCCGATGGAAGAAACAGAGGAGGCTGGGCAGGGCGCGGCCGCCGAGGGGAGCCGCTGCTCCGGCGAGCTACTCCGGCCGACGAGGGGTCGGACGGGCACACCGGCGAGTGCCGCGTCCAGAGGGAGTCTTGGCCGTGCGCGGGGAAGGGTGGAAGCAATGACTGCGGTGGGGGGCAGGGGCGGGTGTCGGCGAATGGTTCTGGCGGCTCCGGCCATTTCTGGCCAGGGTGAGACCACCGGCAGCCTCGGGAGACCACACCGCACTCGTCTAGACTAGGCACCAGTGTCGGGGAGGCTTGGAGTGGCGGTGCCACGCGGAGACAGAGAGCGGCGGTGGCGGTCGACCTTTGGGGGTCCGAGGCCATAGCAGCTCCGGCGAGAGGGTGAGGTGGTGGGAAGGATCACCGGTGACTGGAGAATATGATGGTGGTGGCTAGAGGTGGAGAAGAGACGAGGCTCGCCGAAATTTGTCCGAGGCTCACCGGCGGTCGTTGTCGGTGTCAAAACCGGCGGATCTCGGGTAGGGGGCCCCGAACTGTGCGTCTAAGGTCGATGGTAACAGGAGACGGGGGACACGATGTTTACCCAGGTTCGGGCCCTCTCTATGGAGGTAATACTCTACGTCCTGCTTGATTGATCTTGATGAATATGAGTATTACAAGAGTTGATCTACCACGAGATCGTAATGGCTAAAACCCTAGAAGTCTAGCCTGTCTGATTATGATTGCCCCTACGGACTAAAACCCTCCGTTTTATATAGACACCGGAGGGGGCTAGGGTTGTACAAAGTCAGTTACAGAGAAAGGAATCTTCATATCTGAACGCCAAGCTTGCCATCCACGTCAAGGAGAGTCCCATCCGGACACGGGAGAGAGCCTTCTGTCTTGTATCTTCATGGCCCATTAGTCCGGCCCACGTCACGTAACCCGGATGCCCGAGGACCCCTTAATCCAGGACTCCCACAGTAGCCCCTGAACCAGGCTTCAATGACGATGTGTCCGGCGCGCAGATTGTCTTCGGTATTGCAAGGCGGGTTCCTCCTCCGAATACTCCAAAACAGACTTCGAGCACAGAAAACGTGTCCGGCTCTGCAAAACAAGTACCACACACAACCGCAGAGAGTATAATATTTCACGAGTCCAATCCGCTGACAACTTTTTGTAATGCGACACCACGTTCCTGCACAGTCATTATTTCGAACCGTTCTTTAACCTCCTGCTCCACGCTTTAAGATGCGGTTTCCAGTGGCACGCCTTGTCACAGCAGAGATCGTGTCCCTTTATTACGGGATTCTCATCAATACGGGCGTGGGTAATCCAACCGTGCCATCTGCACGGCCCTTGGGAATAGGCGAGATTTAAGGCAAGTGGGGAGGCGCTTGATATTCACTTCCTTTATAAGGAGATAAGGATTCACCCCTTTCACCCACGCCTTCGCTTTCTCAGCCTCTTCATTCTCGAGCTCCAGCGCCCAAGTTTTCATCTTTTCCGCCTCAAAGAAGCACTCCGACCATGTCCGGATCCGGAGCGCAAGGTAAGTGGATGGCCTCCTCCGTCAAGGAGAAGGACATCACGAAGCTCCAGGAGGTGGGGTATTTGGCCAAGGAAATCGCCCACCGGTTTCCGGCCAAGGGACAAATCATCCCCACCCCCAAGCCTCATGAGAGGGTGGTGTTCATCCCCCACTTCGTCTACGGGTTAGGGTTTCCTCTCCACCCTTTCGTCCGCGGACTCATGTTCTACTACGGGCTAGATTTCCATGATCTAGCCCCAAATTCTTTCCTCAACATCTCGGCATTTATTGTCGTGTGTGAGGCCTTCCTCCGCATCCCACCCCACTTTGGACTGTGGCTCAAGATTTTCATTGTGAAGCCGAAGGTGGTGGATGGCCAACACGCAGAGTGCAGAGGCGCCATGGTGAGCAAGATGTCCAAACATCACATGGCCCAAAGGTACCTTTGTGGAGACCGTCAAAGGGTGGTAGCAACTGTGGTTCTATATCACAGAGCCCCGCGACGCCACCTGGGCCGCGGCTCCTGAATTCAAGTCCGGAGCCCCAATGCGGCTCACCTCCTGGCTAGAGAAGGGCCTGAATTGGACGTCGTCGGACGAGCTGACAGCGGTGCAGGCACGTATCCAGAGCATGGTGGACAAGAACATCAAGCTTGTCAACGTGATCCAGGTGATGCTAGTTCGCCGGAACCTTCCATGCCAAAGCCGGACTTGCCATCTGTGGGAGTTCGATCCGGCCGAGCACCAGACCTTGCAACAGTTCTTTGGAACTACGCACGAAGACATCTGGAAGGTGCTTTTTAAGGCCAACGAGAAATGGCCGGAGACGACCGAGGACCGCGGACACGACCTGGCCCATCCCGCCAGTCCGGTAAGTCTTTCGCGCTTTCAAGGTGTATCCTTTACTTGCTTACTCAGGGAAAATGCCTAAGCCTCCCTATTTATTTTTTCAGGGCTGGACGAAGAAGGCAGAGCGGATTAAGTGTTCGGCTCCGCTGCCTGAGGAACCAGCCATCCCGCTTCTGACGAAGATGCTGGTCCCGGCGCCCTACCAGGCGCCGGAGAAGAAGGCGAAGAAAAAGGCCAAGGAGACCAGAAGTGGCCTCCGTCGCAAGGGAACTTCGGACGCGACGTCCGAAGACGCCGAGACTCACTCCTCCGCCGCAGAGGACGACAAGGAGGAGGAGGAAAGCAACTCTCCCCCTGAGGGGGGAAGGAAGAAAAGGGTGGCCTCCATAAATCTGGAGGCAGAGGCGTCCAAGAAGGGGAAGGTCTCCCTCGCGGATAACTCCGCGTGGGACGTCGACAGCAGCCTAGAGCGGCGTCCCCGAGATAAGCCCCTAGCCGGATCGTGAGTACTCAAAGACCCTGACGCATTCATATATCCAGCCTCTTTTCTCCATAGTTTTAACATGTTGAATCATGTACTTGCAGTCCGGTTCGTTCCGACCTCGAGCGATCCTCATCTTCGGGGAATTCGCTGGACCCGAAGGTGATGGACAGCGGGTCCCTTCCGGCGGCCTCCTCTCCCAAGGCCATGGATAACACCGAGGTGTTGTCCCAAAGGATCCCAGGCCAGGGAGAGACGCAGGAGGCCATCAGCACGGCGCCAGAGGGTGAAACCTCGGCCGCCGGACACATGGGGGAGCAAATCCCCATGGAGCCTGGCAATGGGGGCCAGGTCCAATTCGGCCCCCAGCCGAATACGGTCCCGGAGACCTATAAGGCTCCGGAATCCGGCAAGCAGCCTCCATTGAAAGAAGGGGGTGTGCCCATTTCGCCGGTGACCTCTGTCCAACCAGAGGCACCGAACACCCTACTGGAAGCGCTGCGAAGTGCTTCCATTGTAGAGGAACACCGTGCCCTCATGGGTACGGTGATTGAGAAGATTCAGTCCGCGAAGAGCGGACTGACCGAAGCCTGCACAAGCCTTCTAATAGGTTTTGAGGTATGAAATGCAATTATGTAAAAAGAATGTCACAGTTTAGACAGTAGCCCCTGAGACACTGTCCGGTGGTCGAAAAGAAAAGCCGAACAGAGGATCAAACAATTTTCGCAGGAGACTAACCATACATGTCTATGTGAAAAAGCAGGCGTTGCTGCTGGCTGCGACCTCCCATGCTGCCGAAGTCTCCGGACTGAAGCAGAGTCTGGAGCGGGCCGAGGAAGAACTCGGCCATGTGAAAAAGTAGCTGGAGGATAAGCAAGGTATGCCATGACCTTCTGTATATCAGAAAGGATAGATGATTTGTATTGACCATAGTGCCATGATATTTGTAGGAGCGGCGACCGAGGTGGAGGCCCTTAAAAAGGCGCTGGCCGAGGCCCAGAAGAGAGCGGCGGAGGAACAATCCGTCCACGAAAAGTATGAGGCCAGGGTCAGTGAGGTCCAACAAGAGCTCCAGGGCGCTGTAAAGAAATGCGAGCCCTTGGAGCGCAAGATTACGGATCAAGAGTCCGAGCTTGCTAAGGCCCACCAAAGCACACAAGAGGCCCGGGTTGAAGCCCAGGGCGCCCTCTAGGAAATCCAAGAGGCCAGGAAAATCACGGCGGGTAAGGCCTTTATAATGCAAAGCAAATTTGTGAAGAAAAGGTACCTCTTACTGACCCGGATTTGGAGTTCTCTAGGAGCATTTGCGGATCTGCCGCGCAGCATTGCAGATGTTGTGGATTTCTTCCGAGCTGAAGAGGGGAGCTCAACGGAGAAGCTGTTCTGGTCGCAATACCATGCGCCAGAGCATCCGGTGCCCCTCAGCGATCAGCTGAAACAGCTGACCGAACTGCATAGGGCGGCCGAATTGGCCATGAAGGATTTGATAATCCATTTATGGCCTGCCGAAGCCATACCCAATAGCTACTTCGGGCTCGTGAAGCGACTGGTTGCTGCCTGCCCTCGGCTTGATGCCATCAAGCGGTCGGTCTGCATCGAAGGTGCGTGGATGGCCTTCGCCCGTATAGTGGGCGAAGATGAACGCCGTCAAGCTCGCGACCGAGGGACCGCCCGCGGGCAAGGAGCACCGCACGCCCGAGAGATATTTTGACGATGTCCTGGAGGGATCCCGCATTGTAGCGGAGCAATGTGCAAAAGACATTATCTTTGGATGAATATGTTATCCTGTCCTGCATAATGAAACAAAACTGATATGTAATATAATGTTAGTTGTTTATATCAAGATTTTTCCTCCTGTGCGGCCGTTTTATTAAATCTGAGAGTTGGCCAGTCGTCGGCTTCAGCCCCCATGTAGGTAGTACGGGGGTCTTCGGGATAAAATCTAAACACTCTTGATCCAAAGTTTGGTCCTTGAAGGAGGTGTTTAGCGCAACGAACCAGGCAACCGGACTATGTGGCTTTATCACCCTCACTTAGCCATAGGAGTTTTATAATAGAAATTTAGGCGCAGCCCCTAGTATTTGTGAATCCGAACTAGGGTGCTGTAAACACCGGATCGGGTAGAGACCGATTCGTCGCATAATGCGGAAAAAATCGCAAAAGATTTGTAACCTCTGAAGAGCTGACCGGCTCACGCCGCATCATGACACTCAGTTTTCGGCTTTCTCTACTGAGGTGCTCATCTGGATGAACCAGGGCACAATCGCAGTAGTTCTCCCTTTACTACCCTAGCCGATATAGCGGAACGTAAGGTAGTAAGCACAGGAGCCGGGCAACCCAACTATTGACCAAAGACATGATTCGGAGCCAATGCATATAATGCTAAATTCGGGGTGCCGAACTATACTGTAAAAAGTGTTCGGACTTTGTTCCCGTAATATGGGGCGCAATAAAGCCCCTGGCAAATTTAGGCCGTACCAAAGTGTACGGGTGCAATGGATAAGATTATCAAGAAAAAATGAAGTAGTAAGCTAGTGCCACAGAAGTTGGGCCGCGAACTGTTTCCATTATAATTTTATTGATACGTTAAAGCGTATAAGTAGTGCGATAAGCAACAGGGCTATTTTACATGCCATGACCAAGGGAGAGCTGCGTGAGGGTCCTGAGAACAGGTAGAGTGATCGTCAAAAAGACTTCCTAGAGATTCCCGTATACCGCAATGCTTCTTGCTGTCTTGGTGTATCTATCCTTCGAAAGGACCGATGGTCAGGCCGTCTTGAGGGGCCTGTGGAAAAGAAACCTGAAAAGGATGAAAAAGAAAAAGTGAGAGTACGTGTGTCCAGGGGAGGTCGAGCCGTATTATGGACCACAATATAGTTATGCCTCTGTCTATGCCCATGGTATTTTAAGTGTGTAGTTATGTACGCGTGGTACGTATGCCGCCATTTGGCTGGGACAGAGACGGACGCTGGATTGCTAGTCTAACTCCTGACAAGCCGGACTGTAATGCTGCGGAGTAGTCCGGATCTGGTTGACAGTGTCCGGGGGCTTGGCCGCTGAATTAAGATTCTGTTTGGCAAGGCCGCTCTGTACTTCCGCTGCCAAGGCCGCGGTGTGCTCCTCGGTACGGAGGGAGCGCTCCGTGTTTCCATTAACTGTTATGACACCGCGTGGTCCCGGCATCTTGAGCTTGAGATAAGCATAGTGTGGCACCGCATTGAATCGAGCAAATGCGGTTGGTCCGAGCAGTGCATGATAGCCGCTGCGAAAGGGGACGATATCGAAGATCAACTCTTCGCTTCTGAAGTTGTCCGGGGATCCAAAGACAACCTCCAGTGTGATTGAGCCCGTACAGCGGGCCTCTACACCTGGTATGACTCCTTTAAAGGTAGTTTTTGTGGGTTTGATCCTTGAGGGATCGATGCCCATTTTGCGCACTGTATCCTGATAGAGCAGGTTCAGGCTGCTGCCGCCGTCCATGAGGACGCGTGTGAGATGGAATCCATCAACAAATTGGATCGAGGACCAGTGCGGCTGAACTTCCATGATGAATACTGGTTGGATGGTCCCTGCGATCGAAGGTGATCGGGCAGGACGACCATGGGTTGAACTTTGGGGCGACTGGCTCCATCGCGTAGATGTCCCTGAGCGCTCGTTTGCGCTCCCTTTTGGGGATATGAGTGGCGTATATCATGTTCACCGTTTTAACCTGGGGAGAGAACTTCTTCTGTCCTCCTGTATTCGGCGGACGGGACTCCTCGTCGTCGTCCTCGCTTTGCGACCCCTTCTCCTTGTTTTCGGCATTTAACTGGCCGGCCAGTTTAAAAACCCAACAGTCTCTGTTGGTATGATTGGCTGGTTTATCAGGGGTGCCGTGGATCTGACATGGACGATCGAGGATGCGGTCCAAGCTGGATGAGCCCGGATTGGTTCTTTTGTATGGCTTCTTCCGCTGGCCGGACTTGGAGCCACTAAAACCGGCGTTGACCGCCGTGTCATCGGCAGTGCCACCATTGCTTCGGCGCTTGTGCCTGTTGCGTCGGGGCTTGCCATTGCTATTCTTGGCTTCAGAGGTACCGGCATCGCTTGAAGTGTTATTGCTACGGGCTAGCCAACTATCCTTGCCCGCACAAAAGCGGGTCATGAGTGCCGTGAGGGCTGCCATGGACTTCGGCTTTTCTTGGCCGAGGTGACGAGCGAGCCATTCGTCGCGGATGCTATGCTTAAAGGCCGCTAGGGCTTCGGCATCCGGGCAGTCGACGATCTGGTTCTTTTTAGTTAGGAACCTAGTCCAGAATTTCCTGGCCGACTCTCCAGGCTATTGAACTATGTGACTTAAGTCATCGGCATCCGGAGGTCGTACATATGTGCCTTGGAAGTTGTCGCGGAAGGCGTCTTCCAAGTCCTCCCAGCTGCCAATAGAGTTTTCAGGCAGACTGTTTAACCAGTGCTGAGCTGGCCCCTTGAGTTTTAATGGGAGGTATTTGATGGCGTGAAGGTCATCGCCGCGGGCCATATGAATATGGAGAAGAAAATCCTCAATCCATACCGCGGGATCTGTTGTTCCATCATATGATTCAATATTTATGGGTTTAAACCCTTCTGGGAATTCGTGCTCCATTACTTCATCAGTGAAGCAGAGGGGATGTGCGGCGCCTCTATATCGGGCCAAGTCGAGCTCGGATGTAGTTCGTCGGTAGTTTTCGGCCCGGGCGTGGTTATGTTTGTCACGCCTGGCTTGATAGCCATCGTCACGCGCCAGGGCATGCCTCCGTGATCCGTAGATCGATCTGGACTGACCTGCTCTATTGTCCAGGTCCTGCCGCAGGTCATAAGTATGACCCCGGGCTATTATGTCTCTGCTTTTGCGGCGAGGTAGTATGGGCTGGTGTTCGGCTTGAGTTGCCGCTTTGTCCCGGCCACGTGGTGGTCGGTCAGCCGCATTACGTGTTGATGGCATGGGCTCAAGTGCCTCATCGTCGAATTGGGGTAGCAGTTTACGCCTTGGGTAACTTTTAATGGGGCGCTCGAGTCCGTATTCCTTGGCTGCCAGGACATCAGTCCATCTGTCGTTGAGTAGATCTTGATCAGCTTGAAGCTACTGCTGTTTCTTTTTCAGGCTCCTCGTAGTGGCTATTAGCCGGCGCTTAAAGCGCTCCTGCTCGATGGGTTCCTCAGGCACGATAAAGTCTTCGTCGCCGAGGCTCACCTCATCTTCAGAGGGTGGAAGATAGTTGCTGTCCTCCGAGTCTTCATTTATGGCCTGTTCATTAGGGCTGGCTTGCCCATCTTCCCTATCATCCTGTTCGAAAGTCGGCTCGACGGGATCTTCTTTGTCTTCGGCCTCATCCGGAGTATTGTTTTCTCTCGTGCCGGTATTGCTGTCTTTTCCACGGCGTGATTTAGAGCGGTGCCGCTGACGTCGGCGCTTTGGCTGTGTCTTAGGAGGTTTATCCTCGACTGGATCTTTCTTGTTATCGCCGTTATTCTCTTTGGGAGTATCCACCATGTACACGTCATACGAGGAGGTGGCTGTCCAGCGCCCAGTAAACGGTGGGTTTTGGGCCTGCTCCTCTCCGGCATCTTCGTCCATACCGTCGATGTCTTCGGAGTCATAATCGAGCATGTCGGTTAAGTCTTCGACAGTGGCAATGAAGTGGGCGGTGGGTGGGAAGCCAAATTCTCCGTCATCAGCCTCCAGTTCAAACCGGATATAGTTCGGCTGTGAGTCCCCCGCTAAGGAGAGGGTTTTTAATGAGTTTAGCACATCACCCAAAGGTGAGTGCCGGAAGATGTCCGCGGAGCTGAACTCGACGATCGGCGCCCGATCGAGCTCGATGGGCACGGACGCACACGGTTCGGAACCTGTGGCCGGAAATGAATCTGAGGTTCCGGTGACACATATCTTGTTCGAAGTTGGGTCTGTGTGCGGCTCCAACGCCGCTGAGTCTGCGGCTTCCGTGGCGGGGTTGAGCTTCCCGTCCTTGGATGGCGCAATATGCTCCGGATATAGGGCCAGAGCAGTTACAGGAGCTATCTCCCGGGTATGGTCCGATGACAGATTTAGGTCATGTTCATCGCGATGGCAGGGAGCGGCTGCCATGGGCTCGAATTCGTCGAAGATCAAGTCTCCGCGGATATCAGCAACGTAGTTCAAGCTTCCGAATCTGACCTGATGGCCAGGGGCGTAGCTGTCGATCTGCTCTAGATGGCCAAGTGAGTTGGCCCGCAGTATGAAGCCGCCGAATACGAAGATCTGGCCGGGGAGAAAGACCTTCCTCAAGGCAGCATCGTTGTGGATGATTGATGGAGCCATCGAGTCTTCTAGCGATGACACAGCGGAACTCTCAATGAAAGCACCAATGTCGGTGTCAAAACCGGCGGATCTCGAGTAGGGGGTCCCGAACTGTGCGTCTAAGGTCGATGGTAATAGGAGACGGGGGACACAATGTTTACCCAAGTTCGGGCCCTCTCTATGGAGGTAATACCCTACGTCCTGCTTGATTGATCTTGATGAATATGAGTATTACAACAGTTGATCTACCACGAGATCATAAAGGCTAAAACCCTAGAAGTCTAGCCTGTCTGATTATGATTGCCCCTACGGACTAAAACCCTCCGGTTTATATAGACACCGGAGGGGGCTAGGGTTGTACAAAGTCGGTTACAGAGAAAGGAATCTACATATCTGAATGCCAAGCTTGCCATCCACGTCAAGGAGAGTCCCATCCGGACACGGGAGAGAGCCTTCTGTCTTGTATCTTCATGGCCCATTAGTCCGGCCCATGTCACGTAGCCCGGACGCCCGAGGACCCCTTAATCCAGGACTCCCTCAGCCGTGGCGGCCAATAGAGGCGGGGAGGAGCTCCGGGGCTCGGGTGATTAGCTAGGGAGGGGTAGTGGTGTGTGGTGAGGGCGATGGTGAGCTCGGGAGGGGCTCGAGTGGCCTATTTATAGCCGCCCGAGAGCGATGGATAGGTTCGGCCGCTGTGGCATCCTTAGCCACGCACTTGAGCTTGCGGTGAGCTGGCTTGGACGCGCGCGGTGCCGACCTGACGACCTACAGAGCGACGTGACGCAACGGCACGGGGTGGAAGAGGCCAACGGGGAAGAGGACGATGGCAGGCTCATGGGCGCTCACTGTTCCTCGATGGGGACGGCTCACCGGGGAAGAATCCAGAGGGGAAGAGGGGTCTAGGAGAAGGGCGACGACGAGACAAAGCTCCTAGACATGGCTAGGTGTTGAGGGAGGGGAGGAAACCGATGACCCCGAGGGCCCAACTGCCAGAGCGCGCTAGCTGGCATGCCAGCTGCATGGTCACCACGTGGACTGGCGCACGCGGTGCACCCTGGCATGCAGCATGTTGTCTAGTGCAAAATACATCCAAGGAAGGGCCCCTCTGAGGTGATAGATCAACCAAAGGTGTTCTGAGAGGAAGGGTAGCATCAATTGTTTACCCTGGCAGCAAAGTGTTTGATGCTTCCTGAGGAAGATTTATCTGGTTATTGACTCTGATCTTTGGATGAGAGTGACCACATGCTAGGGTGATAATGGTGGAAAAGTTTGGGATCAAATGGAGGAGTTTAGCTAGCACTTGAAGTTCAATGGGCTCTATTGGACAGAAATGCAAATCTTGATGCTGTGCTCAAATGGATGATTGGGTTGAGCTGATATTTGGAAGAGATGAGTTATATAGGCATATGAAGACACCATATAAATTTCATACCATTTGGATAAACCAAAATGGTACTTCCTTCACACAGCATCCCACTGGACAGAATCTTAGGAAAATAGCTGAGGAGAAATGGCTAAATAAAATTAGCCCAATTTTTGTGGAGATAGGTTATATGGGTAGGAGAATGCTCTGGTAAATTTTCAGCAATTATGAAGCAGTATAAAATGTAGTTGCTTCACAACAGAAAAATATGACCAGAAGCCAAATTTGATGGTATGCTCACATAGAAGATGGGATGATGCTCAAATCTTGTGGATAGTCTTACTTTGAGCATATGAAGACGCTTGCAAATTTTCAACTCATTTGGATACTCCTAGCTAGTACTTCCTTCACCAAGCTTCTAATTGACCAGAAACTTTGGAAATTTGCCAAGGAAGATTTACTAGCCCACTTAAGTTGAATTTTGGCAAGAGGCAATTATAAGGATAGGAAAGAGTGCACAAAATGTTTGAGAGCAAGCAAGCAAAGATAAAGGGTATTTGCTTCTCAAACTGCCAACTGGGGCAGAATCAGAAAAGGAATATTGGTGAAATATTTCTGAACATGGCAAGGAAGGATTTTGACATATCTGAGGAAGATATGACCCAAAAAATTTATGAGAATTATTTGGGAATCTTTGGAATGCTGGAAATGTGGGTTGCTTCACAACCCAGGGCAAATAGGGTTATTCCTTTAATAGAAAAAGGAATATTCCCAAGGAAAAGAATATTGGGATTGGTCCAAGATGGAAATGACAAGGTCTTGGGATGGTTTTGAGCTTGACAAGACACTTGGGAGAAGAATCAAGGATGATCTCTCCAGGTTCCAAGACCACTAAGCCACAGAAAAGCAAATCCAAACCAAAATCAAAAGAAAAAGAAATGGGCAAACTCTAGGGTGATACAAACCTACCCCCTTAAAGAAATCTCGTCCTCGAGATTTGGTTGCTCAGGGGTCGAGCATGAATATTCTCGCTTAAAGAAACCATTTCCAACTCGGGTTTCCTTTTTGCCTTTGAATAATGCTCCCATTAAATATCATATGACTGACTGCCTAGCTTCGGGGTTGTTGGTTTCACTGGATCCTGATTTTGACAGATCTTACCTCATATATTACTCTGACTTTAATCCTTTTATGTCTGCCGACTTATCTAAGTGCGATGAGTTATCCTGAGTGAACTACGTGCCCTTCTCGCAAGTCCGAGAGTAGTTCTTCATGGACGTGTTGTGATGAAGTCCAGTACGGACGACCGTCCATTGAGGTGTGAACAGATTCTCTCGGTGGACATGAAAATCTTTTACTCATTGCATTGTGCTGCTTAAAAGGAATGCGTGTCCTCCAGGTTCAAATGGTGCTGTGAATCATACCGCTCTCCTGACAGAATCTGACCTCTAGAAATGATGGCTGGAATATCTTGGGTATCTCCACTGTCTTGAGTATCACATTCCTACCAAACATTTGACTGTCACGTGTCATGACCAGCATAAAGGTGTATGACCTTATAACGGTATTATCTGCAGACTTGACTAATGGTGGTCCTAACAGAAAGATCTTGTCCACTGTAGCCTATCTTCTAACTGATTTCCCTAGGTGAGGTCACATGCTTCGAGACAATTGTCAACGTTCTAATCGTTCCGTCTGTCGGCACCTTTAAGTGAATAGTAGACCATGTAATGCTTTAACACTGTCACTGTAATCAAACTGCTGAATTGACCTGGCAGACTTGAATATCCCCCTTTTGACAATTCTGAGCGTATCTAGCTGGCTGAGCGGGTTACTTTGCTATGAGGCCCTTGCAAATGGGATAGACCTCGTGGGAGTGTACCCATGGTGATCGGTGCCGAACCAGACTGTCCAGAGTATCTGTACCATGCAACCATTACCATACCTGTATGGACGATCTTGCTCTTTTCATTATGGTTCTCTTTGCCTGGATCCTTTGCTGAAAGAACTTGGCCTTATATGTTCTTGATTCTTCGTGTGACCATAGGTGTTGTCAGGTGTAATATTCTGGCAGGCATATCTTATCCTAATCCCCTGACAGGGTATCTTTGCTCACCGGACCAGTTTTATCTTCCTCCACACTTTATGCGTAGGGCAATGGTCATTCAAACTCAGGTTTGTAGTTACTTATATGGGGCTCCTGGCTGTCATCAACCATGCAAACACTGACAAGAGTTAATGATATCACTTTGTCGGGTGTGAGGGAACTGGCCTTGATAATCACTGCAAAATTTGTTGTCTCGATGTTGTCTGACTTCATATCTTGCATCACGCCGAAGTGTATAACTGGCTTTCTTCTTCTTACATAACTCAGGTGATAGTCAGATTCTCACCGGGCTGACATCATTGTATGAGTAACTCATATGACCTTGGCAGCATGTTCACCATATCTATGGAAACATGTGTAGCTGGGCACTTGATCTCCGATGCAGACTTGTGTCCTGACTGATTCTTGCCTTCTAACCAACTGTTGCGGATCGGACTCTTGGGATGCATTGTCATATGCTGCCAACTGACTGGGAAATATCTTGTACTGCCGCAGATATGATGCCTTGCTGACGAAGATTGCATAGCTTGTGCTGGAAACCATCAAGATTATCTTGCTAAGGAAGACTGAATAGTTTGTGCCTGAAGATTCTGCTGGGATAGCATGCTGAAGAAGACTGGGTACCGTACATCAGAAGCTTCCTCCCTTAAAGACTTGCTGGGGAAGACTCTGTACCTTATGCCAGAAACTGTTGCGGTATCTTACTGAAGAAGTCTGAGTCCCGTCTCCCTCTAGTTCTAGTTCCTCCTCCGTCCACGTCCGTTGTGCTTGGCGAAGCCCTACAGATAATTTCACCACCACCATCACCATGCCGTCGTGCTGCCGAAACTCATCTACTTCTTCGCCTCTCTTGCTGGATCGAGAAGGAGAGGAAGTCATCGAGCTGAACGTGTGCTAAACGCGGAGGTGCCGTACGTTCGGTACTTGATCAGGACGGATCATGAAGGTGTACGACTACATCAATCGCGTTGATAAACGCTTCCGCTTAGCTATCTACAAGGGTATGTAGATGCTCTCCCCCTCTCGTAGCTATGCATCTCCATGGATAGATCTTTCGTGTGCGTAGAATTTTTTTTGTTTTCCATGCAACGTTCCCCAACAAATTTATAGGGCGAAGAGGCGGTGCAGGAGACCTTCATGGGCCCCACAACCCACCAGGGCGCGCCCTGGTGTATTGTGGTCCCCACGGGACTCCTTCCAGGTGCTTTCTTGGCCCCCAAGGTGTCTTCTGGTCCAAAAAAATCTCCAAAAAGTTTTGCTGCATTTGGACTCCGTTTGGTACTGATATTCTGCGAAGTAAAAAACAAGCAAAAAACAACAACTGGCATTGGGCACTATGTCAATAGGTTAGTCCCAAAAAATGATATAAATTTGCTATAAAATGATTGTAAAACATACAAGAATGATAATATAACAACATGGAGCAAGCAAAAATTATAGATACGTTGGAGACGTATCAACATCCCCAAGCTTAAATCCTACTCGTCCTCGAGTAGGTAAATGATAAAAACAGAATTTTTGATGTGGAATGTTTCCAAACTGTTCATCACATATTCTTTTCTTTTGTAGCACGGACATTTGGACTTTTATATGGTTCAAAGCAATAGTCTAGTTTTGACATGAAGATTTCAATACTCAAGCATATCAATAAGCAACCATGTCTTTCAAAATATCAACACTAAAGAAAGTTATCCCGAGCCCATCATGCTCAATCATGGATCCATTCATGAAACACACTCGAATATTAGCTACATCCAATGCACAAGTATGATCATAGTGCTCCCTAGTTGGTGCTTTATAAGAGAAGATGGAGACTCAAATAAAAATAAAAATTGCATAAAGTAAATAGACAGGCCCTTCGCAAAGGGACGTAGGGATTTGTAGAGGTGCCAGAGCTCAAAGCTTAAATTGAGAGATAAATTTTTTTGAGAGGCATGCTTTTCCCATCAACAAAAATGACCGAGTAATTCCCAACACTTTCCATGCTAGATATTTCATAGGCGGTTCCCAAACAGAAAATAAATTTTATTCCTTTTTCCACCATACTTTCACATTCCACGGCTAGCCGTATCCACGGGTACCATCCATACCAACACTTCCCAAGGAATTTATTATTTTACAACATAAAGTACATTTCTTTTTCATTTCAGGACTGGGCATCCCTATTACCGCCATACTCTTGTGCAATGACAAGTGAATAAATACTCATCTTGAGAATAACACATCTAGCATGGAAAATATTGGCCACCCCCTGCCGCTTCATGAGCGGTACGGGCACACAAAAAGGAAATTCATTTTTAAAATTAGAGTTGGCACATACAAATTTCCTTAGAACAACACGGAAATACCGCATATAGGTAGGTATGGTGGACTCATATTGCAAAACTGGGTTTAAAGAGTTTGGATGCACAAGTAGTATTTCTACTTAGTACAAGTGGAGGCTAGCAAAAAGATTTAGAAGCAACCAACCAAGAAACAAAAATTCACATAAGCGAGCATTGAGCATAACTAACACCGAATAATGCACCACAAGTAGGATGTAATTTCATTGCATAACTATTGACTTTCGTGCTTGCATAGGGAATCACAAACCTTAACACCAACATTCTTACTAAAGCATAATTACTCACCAACATGACTCATATATTACTATCATCATATCTCAAAACTATTACAAAGAATCAAGTTTATTTTGTCCAATGATCTTCATGAAAGTTTTTATTATATCCCTCTTGAATATCTATCACTTTGGGACTAGTTTCATATGTTGCAATTGCTTTTGACAAGCTCAAATAAATTTAAGTGAAGAACATGAGCATAAAAAAATTTCTTCTCTCAAAATAATATAAGTGAAGCATGAGAGTATTTCTTCAAAAAAATTACTAACTCTCAAATTAATCTAAGTGAAGCATGAGAGTATTTCTTCAAAAATATTGAAGCACACCATGCTCAAAAAGATATAAGTGAAGCACTAGAGCAATTCCATAGCTCAAAAAATTTAAGTGAAGCATATTAAGCAATTCTAACAAATCATAGCACAATTTTGGCTCTCTCAAATAGGTGTGTCCATCAAGGATACTTGTGACAAACTAAAAAGCAAAACAAGCAAAGACTCATATAATACAAGACGCTCCAAGCAAAACTCATGATATGTGACGAATAAAAATATAGCTCCAAGTAAAATACCGATGGTCGTTAGAAGAAAGAGGGGATGCCTTCCGGGGCATCCCCAAGCTTAGTTGCTTGGTTCTCCTTGAATATTAACTTGGGATGCCATGGGGCATCCCCAAGCTTAGGCTCTTGACACTCCTTATTCCTTCATCCATCGTGATCTCACCCAAAACATGAAAACTTCAATCACACAAAACTTAACAAAACCTTCGTGAGATCCGTTAGTATAAGAAAACCAATCTTTACTTTAAGTACTGTTGCAAACCCATTCAAATTTTGTTATTGCATTATATCTACTGCATTCTAACTTTGCCATGGCTTATACCCCCCCCCCGCTTGGATACAATCCACAGATTCATCAAAATAAGCACACAATGCAAAGAAAACAGAATCTGTCAAAAACAGAACAATCTGTAAAGATGCGAATTGTTCTGATACTTCTGTAACTCCAAAAATTCTGAAAAACTAGGAAAAAAGAGGAAATTTTATATCAATATTGTGTGAAAAATTCAGAATTGTTCGTCGCTTCTGTGAATTTAAACAATTCTATTACTGGTTGCAAAAGTTTCTGTTTTTCAACAGGATCAAATCAACTATCACCAAAGCTATCCCAAAGGCTTTACTTGGCACAAATACTAACTAAAACATAAAAAACACAATCATAACAGAGGCATAATTGTGCAAACACTCAAGAACAGAAAGAAAAAGGCAAAAATAAATTTTATTCATTGGGTTGCCTCCCAACAAGCTCTTTCTTTATAGCCATTAAGATAGGCTAAAGATTTTATTGATGCTCATACGAAAGATAAGAGTTGAAACACAAAGAGAGCATCATAAAACATGTGACAGACACATTTAAGTCTAACATACTTCCAATGCATAGGGATTTTATAAGCAAATAAATTATCAAGACAAGAAATATATAGCATATGCAAGGAAGACGAAAGAAACAATAGCAATATCACATAACGAGAGGTAATTTAGTAACATGAAAATTTCTACAACCATATTTTCCTCTCTCATAATAATTACATTTAGGATTATTATCAAATTCAACAATATAGATATCATATAAATTTTTCTCTTCATGATCTACATGCATAAAAGTTTTATAATCTTCCAAGATAGTGGGATTAACATCAACTAAGGTCATGACCTCTCAACCCACTTTCATAAAAAATTTCATACGATTGAACACTCTCCAAATATGTGGGATTATTTTTACCTAAAGTTGATGCTCTTCCAAACCCACTTTCAATATTATTGCAAACATCATTATCAATATCATATTCATCATGAGGCTTAAATAAATTTTCAAGATCATAAGAAGCATCATCACCCCAATCATGATCATTGCAATAAGTAGTGGACATAGCAAAATTAGCATCCCCAAGCTTGGGGTTTTTCATATTATTAGCACAATTGACATTAATAGAATTTATACTAAAATCATTGCAATCATGCTTTTCATTCAAGGAGCTATCATGAATCACTTCATAAATTTCTTCATCACAATTCAGATTCATGAATCTTAAGAAAAACTTCATAAAGATAATCTAGTGCACTCAACTCACTAGCAATTGGTTCATCATGATTGGATCTTTTAAAAAGATTAGCAAGTGGATGGGGATCTATATCAATAGATTTTTAGCAAGCGAAGATGCAAGCACATAGAAGGCACATGGGAACACAAGCAAACAAAAGATCAAACAAGAAAAAGGCAAACGAAAAGAAGGTGAATAAAAAGGCAAATATTTGTGTGCTTTTCGCAAAAACGTTCTAGCAGTGGGGGAGATGAAAATGAGAGGCAAATGGCAAATAATGTAAATTGCAAGGAGATGAGATTTGTGATTAGGAACCCGATAGATGTTGATGATGTCTCCCTGTCAACGGCGCCAGAAATTCCTTTTGATGCGGCTTAAAACTGCGTCAGTAGTTCCCCAAAGAGGAAGGGATGATGCAGTACAGCTACGGTAGGTATTTCCCTCAGTTATGAAACCAAGGTATCAATCCAGTAGGAGAACTAAGCAACACTATGGAAATGGTACCTGCACACAAAGAACAAATCCTCGCAACCCAACGCGTAAGAGGGGTTGTCAATCCCTCCTCGATAAAAAGGTAGATTGTTTTGTATGTGTTTGGATAAATAGATCTGAATAAAACGCGAAATAAAAGATGCAAATAAAAAGTGCAGCAAAGTATTTTTGGGTTTTTGGAATAATAGATCCAAAAACAAATGCGATGAAAAATAGATCGGAAAGCAATATGATAAAAGATAGAACCGGGGGCCGTAGATTTCACTAGTGGCTTCTCTCGAGAAAATAGCACACGGTGGGTGAACAAACTACTGTTGGGAAATTGATAGAAGATCAAATAATTATGACGATATCCAAGGAAATGATCAATATATAGGCATCACATCCAAGATTAGTAGACCGACTCCTGCATGCATCTACTACTATTGCTCCACACATGGACCGCTATCTAGCATGCATCTAGTGTATTAAGTTCATGGAGAAACGGAGTAATGCAATAAGAATGATGACATGATGTAGACAAGATCTATTCATGTAGGAATAGACCCCATCTTGTTATCCTTAATAGCAATGATACATGCGTGCCTTGCTGCCCCTTCTGTCACTGGGAGAGGACACCGCAAGATCGAACCCATCACGAAGCAACTATTCCCATGGCAAGAAAAATCGATCTAGTTGGCCTAATTAAACTAAAGATTCGAAGAAGAAATATGAGGCTATAAATAATCATCCATATAAGAGATCAAAGAAAACTCAAATAATTTCATGGATATAGATCTGATCGTAAACTCAAAGTTCATCGGATCCCAACAAACACACCGCAAAAAGAGTTACATAAAATAGATATCCAAGAGACCATTGTATTGAGAAGCAAAAAGAGAGAGGAAGCCATCTAGCTACTGCCTACGGACCCTTAGGTCTATGGTGGACTACTCACACATCATCGGAGAGGCACCAATGAGGATGATGAACCCCTCCGTGATGGTGTTAGATTGGATCTCGTGGTTCTGGAACTTGTGGCGGCTGGAATTGTGTTTCGTCGACTCCCCTAGGGTTTTTGGAATATTTGGGAATTTATAGGGCAAGTAGGCGATGCAGGAGACCGAGACCTCCATGGGCCCCACAACCCACCAGGGCGCTCCCTGGTGTATTGTGGTACCCACGGGACTCCTTCCAGGTGCTTTCTTGGCCCCCAAGTTGTCTTCTGGTCCAAAAAAAATCTCCAAAAAGTTTCACTGCGTTTGGACTCTGTTTGGTACCGATATTCTGCGAAGTAAAAAACAAGCAAAAAACAGCAACTGGCACTGGACACTATGTCAATAGGTTAGTCCCAAAAAATTATATAAAGTTGCTATAAAATGATTGTAAAACATCCAAGAATGATAATATAACAGCATGGAACAAGAAAAAATTTATAGATACGTTGGAGACGTATCAACACGCTGGCTCATCGCAAGGCTTTCTTCATCTCCTTGAAGTATTTGTCGATGGACTTGGATCCTTGGATGGTGTTCTCCAATTGGCGTTGAAGATGTTCCGTTTAGGTGGAAGGCAAAAACTCTCGCCGCATAGCTCTCTTTGTCTTGGGCCAACTCATGTCGAAGGTCTTCAAAGGTGTATGAAGCCACCATGGCGACGCGTAGTCGTGGAAGTTACTTGTGGCGCACTTCACTTGATCTTCGGAGGGTACTTGATGTAGCTTGAGGTAGTCGTCCGTCTTGCACTCCCACTCAACATACTCCTCGGGGTCTTGAGTTCCATAGAAAGGAATCTCGTGGTCGATGTCGAGGTCATAGTAGCTCGTGGAAGTCGCGGACTTGAGCTTGGGGGAGCTTCCCTTGAGCGTAGTCTTGAGGTGCTTGTAGGCGAAGATGCCGCATGTCCAAAGGCGAAGATGCCTTGAAGTCGCTTGGCGAAGATACAAAGGTAGATGGTGAAGTCATCGAGCAGTGGTTGGTGTTGAGCTCTTGACCTTCACGTTCTCGTCGGTGACGGTGTTGATGGTGATGTGATCTTGCCGGAGATGGTAGCTCGGAAGGATGTGCACTTGAGCGTCTTCTCGAAGATGAGGAAGACCGCTTGTAGGCCTTGATGAGGGCTTTGATCTCCTCCATTTGAGCATCCATCTTGGCGTCCAAGTTGTTTTTCATGGCATCAAACTCGTCGTTGTTGTTGTAGACCAAAGGAGGTGTGCTTTGCCTATCCATCACAAGACTAGAGCAAATGTGAGTGGAAGAAAGGAAAGAACTAGACCAATGTACCTTATCCAATGTTGAAGATGGATCAATGATCACTCAATAATGTATTATGGAAGTAGCACAATTGGTACCAGATCTTGTCAATTCTCACACCTACACAAGTAAGGCTTATGGAGTAGCTTGGTGAGGATAGTGTCACAAAAATTTGATGCAAAATGTTAGCAAGAGTCAATAATGTTGGAAGAGATTCACAAATTCGCAAGTAAAACAAGTAGACCAATAGCAATGAATGGCACACGGAAACACACACACACGGATAGATAAATGGGGTCGTGCAACCAAGGAATGAGCAGAAAATGTGGAATCCACGGAAAATGCTCGTGTTGTACAACTCTAGAGAGACGCTAGCACGATTGCTCAATAGGCGGATACTACACTTGTGCACAACCTATAAGATGAAAAATGTATCAACTTTCTATTCCAAGTATGCTATTATGTATGATGTTCCGGTGTTTCGCACGCGATGATCCAAGATGATCAATGATGGTATATGATATGCAATGTGGCGATGCTATGGCTATTGCTTACAAGCTCTTTGTTTTTCTCTTTGCTTAAAAGCTTATTCTTTTTTTTATGGCCACTATGCGAAATGCACAAACCAAGATAGCAATTGTGTATATGGGGGAACAATCTTGTGACACAAGAGATGATATGACGATATCAAGATGAGGATACCAAGATGATATGGTATGTGTGCAATGGAAGGCGTAGATCGATGATCACTAATGTGCACAAGTAACGTTGCCGACAATACTCAATGGCTAGTCTCGATAGGCAAGTGACACAAAATGGGCTAGGGGTTATCAATGCAATGGCAAGGAGGATATACAATGGTGGGATACCACGATATCAAGATGATATACAGGTTACCATCCATGGCGATGATGAGTGGCGGTGTTCTTGATGTAGACCCGTTCCTAATTAGCCGAATCACCTTAGGAAACGGAAAAACCGCGAACTCAAAATCTCAAAGGCAAATGTCAAATGGTGGTAGCGGAATATGGTGGTGGTTTTGCGGAAGCTCAATGGGATTGTGGAAGTGCAAAGATGGGCTATGCGAGTCAGAGTTGAAGTCACCGTCCCTAAGTAGCTGAAACACCTTAGGAGACACAACCCACAACTCTAACAAGCTCAAACAAAATTGGGTTAAGTTGGGGTGGCGGAAATGTATGGTGGGCAAGGTTATGCAGAAGTTATGGTGGTGGTTGATGAAGAAGTAACCGTCCCTAAGTAGCTGAAACACCTTAGGAGACTCGAGTCACAACTCAAACAACCTCAAATGTTATGGGGAACAAAATCGGTTAGGTTGCGGAAGGCTATGGTAGTAATGCGGATGATGTGGTGAAGGCCCTAGGAAAAGATGCCAAAGTTCCAAAAATTTGATGAAGTCAAATGATGGTGGTAGTATTTTTGTGGAAAGGGGGATGTCAATAGCTTCAAAACGAGCTAAAGAACGTCAAAATCCGAGTCCGGATGAATTAGTTATGGCCAAAACAAAAATCAGCCGAAGTCATAATCTACAGGTAACGGACGTCTGGTAAGTGTCGGATGTCCGGTGGTCGGACATCCGGAAGGGCCGGAAATCCGTTAATTTCTTTCTGTTGGGTGGCACCGGATTTCTGGAAAGGGTCGGACGTCCAGTGCTTCAGGAGGGTCCGGATGTCCGGTAAAGTGACGGTTGTCCAGTGAGTCGGGGTCAACGCGGGATTTGAGTCCCGGGACGC
Source organism: Thinopyrum elongatum (assembly GCA_011799875.1). Classification (NCBI taxonomy): domain Eukaryota; kingdom Viridiplantae; phylum Streptophyta; class Magnoliopsida; order Poales; family Poaceae; genus Thinopyrum; species Thinopyrum elongatum. The sequence continues at coordinate 386,571,828 of CM022303.1, read as the reverse complement.
GATTTTGGGCGGAAATTGGGGATTTTGGGGTCAAAATTGAGGAGATTTCATGGATGAAAAGTGGGTAAACTTGTGAATATGCTAGATCCACTCGAAACACAACAAATCCATGGATCAAAATCAACAAAACATCATCAAACCAACAAATCACATAAAAATTTGGGGCTATTTTTGGTGGGAATTTTTCGAAATTAGGACGAAATCAACAAATTAGGCTAGAAAGAGGGGGTAGGTGCTCCAAATTCGTGATCAACCATGGCTCATGATACCAAGATGATGTACGGTGGAACCCTAGGGGCCGATCTTTCACGATTTGGAGGGGGATTCCCGAAGAACACACGAAGAACACAAGGGTAGAAACAAGAGAAAATACTCAAATTGATGAGATCTAATCACACATATGCTAAATCCACATACATAAAGGGGATACAAAGGTCCAAATCCAACACAAGATGATACAAGAGGTAACTAGTTCATCCCAATCCTTGGAGGAGTTGAGGTCTTGAATACTTAGAGGATCTTCCCTAGATGGGTCTTGAATCCACTAGGGATCTTCTCACATGGAGGTCTTGAACTCCATGGGAGTGTTTCAATCTCACTCTCTCAAGAGGAGATGGGGTAAGGATTAAAGCTCACATAAAAATGAGCTGTCATATTTGCTAACCCTAGAAAGGAGAAGGGGGAGTTCTATTTATAGTCTGAGCCACGAAGGGGTAAGTGGGAGAGAGGTACAAGGCCAAAGGCCCGCGACTATGCACAGGCAGGTACCAGATGTCCGGTCGGTGTCGGACGTCCGATGGCTCATGAGGGACCGGTCGTCTGGTGCGGGTCGGACATCCGATGATTCGGCTCTGTTGAGGTGGCGTCGGATTTCCGGTAGCGGCCGGTCGTCCAGTTGCTGTAGTGTGTCGGACATCCGGAGGTCGTCAGTCATCTGGTCACTGTAGACTTGGTCTGCTGCTAGTTTCCTGAGTAGCAGGTCGAGGGTGTGTCAGACGTCCAGTGGACGCCGGCTGTCCCGGCGTTGCAGAGTGTCGGACGTCCGGTGGCTTCAGGTCGTCCGGCCGCTGTAGACTCCGCAGCTCCGTCTTCTTCCATCTTCACTTCCATGCTTCCCTCGCGGATGGTGTAGTCGTTCCATTGTGCTTGCACTCCTCCTCGTCATCCGTGAAGCTCCGACAATACCTATGCACGCACAAGAGTGGAGTGTCAAGTAGTATACCATCCTCAAAGGGGTCAAGTGAGCACGTGTAAAGGAGATGATTCACCTTTATGTACGTGAAGTAGATGTCGCACGTGTCACTTGCCAAATGGACTCTTGACATGGTGATGTCCATAAGATGCTCCACATCAACAAGTCTGTACATTCACAGAGAAAAACGCAAGTTTGTTCAATCCATAGGTTTCATTCAGTCACACTGTGACTTTATATTCATATGATCGAGATGAAGTATTAAACTCAAAAAAACTAATATGGGAGCAAGATGCAAATAACAGAGCAAGATGCAAATATGGGAGTAACTGAGAGAACAGAACAATATATAGATGAAAGCAAAGTACAAAAATATATAATTAAAAATAGATAATGTAACAAAGATTTGATGCAAATATGAGAGTAACTGAATGAACAATACATCATTCATTTCCCTAATATAGGGAAAAAATGGCTTCCATGTCTAGGCTGCATGTGGCACCATACCTTTTATCCAAATGTAGCAATACACGGTATACGTTCATAAATTTAGGCCATTCCGACCGTGGTAGGGTGAGATTGAACATATCGAGTGCTCCCTGAAGTCATCTGGAATGGTGAGATAGAACTTCGTTTCCGACTGGTCGTGACCACACTTGCCCGATTAGTGCTCGCACTATGGACACTTGAATGAAAACCCTCGAATCAACTAGAAGAAAAATGAATCCACGGCGATTTCCGCCGGTTGATTAACAGCGACGGACGGACTGCGATAAGATATGAGTGAACATTTCGCTAAAGTGATTACCTTCTCCTTGAGAAATATCCCCGGCCCAATCCCGCAAAACCCCAATCGACTAGAGTATAGAAAGTCAGTGCAGATAGGCGGTGACAAGCGGTAGGGGCGAGATCCCGTGCCGTTTGGAGCGCGACCTCCGCCCGCCAATGAGAGTCGTCGAGCTTAGGGTGGCCGCCGCGATAGAATTTGATGAGGTGCAGAGTTGCGGAGGAGTCCGCAATGAGTGGGTGGGGACGAAGTGGGCAGGGGGGTGAGGGTTTTCTTTTTCCTTTTGCATGTGTGGGTGAACACACACGGTTAAAAGAGGTGACGGAGAAGAATCGTGTGCGATAGTAAATCACCGAGATTGAAGGGGAATCCAAATTTCCTTCCTAGTTTGTCATTCTGTTTTTTCTACGATCAAAATACCCCCTCCAATGCAATGTTTTCAAATTTGGCACTTTTCCGGGCTCATTTACCATATTTACGTGATTATGTGCCTTTTCTAGGCATTAATGCACATAATTCAAATTCAAACAATCGATGAATGAAAAGGTGCACAAGAATGGTCTGGAAAACCATGCTCGTGCTATTTAGTAAATTCTCACGCCTTTTACAAGGAATGGGCAGAGATTTCAAGGAAATGTGTGGCAATAGTCAACCACAAACGCGTTGTTTATTGGCTTTTCAACTATAGAAAAATGAAATACATGCTTGAAAAACATGACGCCTGGCATGGTGCCATGGTATGGCCTCACCGTGCCCTAGTAAAAAATTGAGAAGGTTTGGCTAATGTCATCATGCACGCCCTTCATAAATCGAACCATCACTTAGGAAGTTTCATGGTTTCGAGGGGGAAATCACCAAGGTTGAAGGGGAATCCAAATTTCCTTCGTCCTTTATCAATGAGATTTTTTTTTCTACGATGAACATACACCCTGCAAATCACCGTGTTCAAATTTGGCACTTTTCCGGGTTCATTTACCATATTTAGGGGATTATGTGCATTTTGTAGGCATTAATGCACATAATTCAAATTCAAACAATCGGTGCATGCAAAGGTGACCAAGAATGGTCTGGAAAACCATGCTCGTGCTATTTAGTAAATTCTCATGGCTTTTACAAGGAATGGGCAGAGATTTCAAGGAAATGTGTGGCAATAGTCAACCACAAACGCGTCTTTTATTGGTTTTTCAACTATAGAAAAATGAAATACATGCTTGAAAAATATGACGCCCGGCATGGTGCCATGGTATGGCCTCACCGTGCCCTGGTAAAAAATTGAGAAGGTTTGGCTTATGTCATCATTCACGCCCTTCATAAATCGAACCATCACCGAGGAAGTTTCATGGTTTTGAGGGGGAAATCACCAAGATTGAAGGGGAATCCAAATTTTCTTCGTCCTTTGTCCATGAGTTTTTTTCTATGATGAACATACACCCTACGAATCATCGTGTTCAGATTTGGCACTTTTCGGGTTCATTTACTATATTTAGGGGATTTTGTGCATTTTCTAGGCATGAATGCACATAATTCAAATTCAAACAATCGGTGCATGAAAAGGAGCACAAGAACGGTCTGGAAAACCATGCTCATGCTATCTAGTAAATTCTCATGCCTTCTACAAGGAATGGGCAGAGATTTCAAGGAAATGTGTGGCAATAGTCAACCACAAACGCGTTTTTTATTTGTTTTTCAACTATAGAAAAATGAAATACATGCTTGAAAAACATGACGCTTGGCATGGTGCCATGGTATGGCATAACCATGCCTTGGTAAAAAATTGAGAAGGTTTGGCTTATGTCGTCATGCACGCCCTTCATAAATCGAACCATCACCGAGGAAGTTTTATGGTTTCGAGGGCGAAATCACCAAGATTGAAGGGGAATCCAAATTTCCTTCATCCTTTGTCCATGAGTTTTTTCTACGATGAACATACACTCCGTAAATCATCGTGTTCAGATTTGGCACTTTTCCGGGTTCATTTACCATATTTAGGGGATTATTTGCATTTTCTATGCATTAATGCACATAATTCAAATTCAAACAATCGGTGCAAGAAAAGTGCCCAAGAATGGTTTGGAAAACCATGCTCGTGCTATTTAGTAAATTCTCATGCCTTTTACAACGAATGGGCAGAGATTTCAAGGAAATGTGTGGCAATAGTCAATTACAAATGTTCGTTTATTGGTTTTTCAACTATAGAAAAATGAAATACATGCTTGAAAAATATGACACCTGGCATGGTGCCATGGTATGGCCTCACCATGCCCTGGTAAAAAATTGAGAAGGTTTGGCTTATGTCGTCATGCACACCCTTCATAAATTGAGCCATCACCGAGGAAGTTTCATGGTTTCGAGAGGGAAATCGCCAAGATTGAATCCAAATTTACTTCATCCTTTGTCCTTGAGTTTTTTTCTACGATGAACATACACCTTGCAATTCACCGTGTTCAAAATTGCCACTTTTTCAGGTTCATTTACCATATTTGGGGGATTATGTGCATTTTCTAGGCATTAATGCACATAATTCAATTTCTAACAATCGGTGCATGAAAAGGTGCACAAGAACGGTTTGGAAAACCATGCTCGTGCTATTTAGTAAATTCTCATGCCTTTTACAAGGAATGGGCAGAGATTTCAAGGAAATGTGTGGCAATAGTCAACCACAAACATTGGTTTATTGGTTTTTCAACTATAGAAAAATGAAATACATGCTTGAAAAATGTGACGCCTGGCATGGTGCCATGGTATGGCCTCACCATGCCCTGGCAAAAAATTGAGAAGGTTTGGCTTATGTCGTCATGCACGCCCTTCATAAATCAAACCATCACTGAGGAGGTTCCATGGTTTCGAGAGGGAAATCACCAAGATTGAAGGGGAATCCAAATTTCCTTTGTTCTTTGTCCTTGAGTTTTTTTCTACGATGAACATGCACCCTGCAAATCACCGTGTTCAAATTTGGCATTTTTCCGGGCTCATTTGCCATATTTAGGGGATTATGTGCATTTTCTAGGCATTTAGCGCAGATAAATCCAATCCAGCTAGAGCTGCACGTGTGTGATTAGAGGGACGTGGATTGCCGTTCGATCACGGCGCATCCTACGGTGCACACACGTGATCCGTGTGGCTGGGTTTGCAGCCAATCATAACGCAACACACAATAGGCTCAGTGCACACTATATTCGGAGGCGACGGAGCTGAACCATGTGCGATAATGAATGACCAAGAAAGTAAGGGAAGCCAAATTTCCTTCGTCGTTTATCCTTGAGCTCTTAAAAACCACCGCACTGTACGGCTGTCCGGCCACTCCGCCCCAGAGCTCTCTCCAAGTGTCGTTCATGGCACCGCGCCGCACAGTAAATGGTTAGGAAGCGATGGCATCCCGCCGCGCCGAGTTCCTGGCCGCTCGCGACCGCACACATGATAAGGAGGCGATGGCATTCCGCTGCACCGTGTTCATCGCCCCCCGCGGCCACACAAGTACATGGGCGGACTTTGATGCTGCCATGGCTAAATGGGCGGTGGATCTAGAGGCGGCCAAAGCCGCACAGAAGGAGCAGAAAAGGCAGAAAGCAGTCAAGAAAGGAGAGTCCCGCCGCCGCAAGAAAGAAGAGGCTGCACGCCATGCTGAGGAGAGCTCGGCAGAGATCGAAGCACGGTGGACTACCGCTGACAAGGTCGGGAAGGAGAACAACGGCGTCTGGCCAGCATGCCCCAATGCCAGCATGTGAGAAGTAGTTAGTGCGTCTGTCACCCGTAAGTTTGTATAATTAATTACGAGCATCTACGAGTACTACATACTAGTTTTAGAGCAAATTACTAGTAGTACTTTAAGTTGGTACTATCTATTAGTATTAACGTACAATGTCGATAAACGCATCCTTTGAGGGCTTTCAGCGTTGATTAGCATGTGTTCACTGAAGTTTTGTAGCCACACCCCGGCCCTAAATCCTCTCGAAACATCCGCCCGAAGCCACCGGAGACTAGAGCTGGCCGCAACTGTTTTTTAGTCCCACCTTGCCGTGCGAGTTGGCCGCACACCGGCTTAAATAGCCGCGCCGATGGATGGCAGCAAGCTTCATTTTTGTTGCATAGGATCAATTCTGACTATGCGAGCGAGGTAGGTTGACACTTGATTGCATTTCATAAACTGATGATTGTTCATCGAGTGTCAACTTTGCGTCGTTCATGTACATTGAATAACCCTGCTATAATGAAAGAGATTTTTAAATTAGGTGCAGCTGGAGATGCTGATAGATATAAGAATTATTAGAAGATCACAAAACACACGGTTTCTATGGCGTACCCGTGTGCATTTTTTTGCGTTAATGATCCATAAGTCAGTTACCTGTGCGATGTTTCCTAATAAAGCAAGCGTACCATTGACCAAAAAAATCAACTACAAGTGTACATTTTTTTGGAGACGGGATCTGCCAATTTTCTCTTTTCTCGCACACGAGTATTTTACACGCTTTGTCTATGTTGTGTGTTTCCCCCGCCCAAGTTTAAAGTTTTGCAGCAAAATTTTCATTAGGCCCATGATTTCAGGATTTATTTCTCCCACCACATCCCCACCCATCACATTTCCGCAGTATCTCCCCTGACGCCCCCTCCCGGCAGGTCAAACCACCGCCGTCGCAACCACAACTTCAACCACATCTATGTTCTGCCCGAGCATCGTCGATCCAGTCAGGTAACCCACCGATCTCTATCATGGCACTGTCCTGATTGCTTAAATGGTGCCTGTGAAACATCATCATGCCTCCAAATCCCCACCTCCCCTACCTCCAGAGCATCGCCGCGCAAGCCCAACCACATATCACATGGAGGTCGAGGAGCTGATGGTGGTCGATTGCGCGATGGCCACTGTGTGTGTTGACCCAGAGGAACACCTCGCCTCCGCTGCTGCCGACTTGGTGCAGGCTCTGGCCTAGATGAAGTACCCCAGCGACTACCCCCAGGACTTACCAAGTATGATCTGACCAGCTCAATCTTACCAATACCATTTGCAATGGCTATGTTTTGTACGGTTGATGTATTAAGCATGTTCGTGCCTTGTTTATTTCAGTACTGTACACTGTGTGATGTTCAAGTATTAACTGTCCAGCTGAATTTCACCAATACAAGCAACAAACTTACAATACATGACTCAGGATGCTGTTAAGCCTATTGTAATTAACAGTTGTATCCATTTTTTAATCTGTCCCTTTGCTACCATGCTACTCTCCGCAATGAAGATATACTAGAGATGTTGACCATTTGCTATTTTTGGTGGATGCTAACCCTGTTGTAGTTAACATGCCTTTCCATGTACTTACGCAGGGCCATAATGGGCGATGCTGTTGTTTGCCACCGAGGTTAGCTGCATCCCATGTCTTACAGTATTTTACATCATTTGTGCAATTGCAGTTTAGCTTCTAACATTTATTTGCTTCTTGTAGGTACATATGTCAGCGGCACTGATCCATTCTTCGACCCGGAGGAACACCTCGCTTCCACTGCGGCCGACTTGGGGTGGGCTCTTATCCATATGAAGTGCCCCAGCAACTACCCCTCAGGACTTACCAAGTATGAACTAACCAATTGAATCTTACCAATACCAGTTGCGATGGCCATGTTTTGTACGGTTGATGTATTAAGCATGTTGTAGTAAACATGCCTAGCTTGTCTTATCTATTTTCCCTACCTTTTTATAGACAAGAGGGCCATTCTCTGCTCTAGCAGCACCTGCCTTGCGATGTTTAACTCTGTCAATTTCATTTCTATCAGTGCTAGTTTCAATGGCTATACTAGGTTGCCTGTTGTAGTAAACAATTCTATCCATTTTTTAATCCGTCCTTTTGCTACCGTGCTACTCTTTCGCAATGAAGATATCACTACAGATGCTGCCGTTTTATTACCATTTGCTATTTTGGTAGATGTTAACCCTGTTGTAGTTAACATTGCCTTTCCATGCACTTACACAGGGCTACAATGGGTGATGCTGTTGTTTGCCATCGAGGTTAGCTGCATCCCATGTCTTATACACCATCTGTTCCTAAATATAAGTATTTTTTAGAGATTCCAATATACTACATACGGAGCAAAATGAGTGAATCTAGATTCTAATCTAAACTATGTCTATATACATCGGTATGTAGTTCATATTGAAATCTCTAAAAATACTTGTACTTAGGGACGGAGGTAGTTGTATTTTACATCATTTGTGCAATCGTAGTTTAGTTTCTAACATTTACTGGTTGCTTGTAGGTACATATATGAGTGGTACTGATCCACGCTTCGAACCCTTTTGCGTATGGGGCAATGACATATTCATGAACAAGCATCAAGTGAGGAAACTAAGAAAGATTGTTAGGCGAAAGAGACGGGTGGTGGGAATTAAGCTCTTTATTTACACTTTGTCCAAGACAACAGTGAACTTTAGGATGGTAAGTAATGTGTTGCCTTTTCCCCTGCCGACAAGAAGTTACTTTATTAGACATGAGTATCTGAAAGTTTTCTCTTTTCAGTGGTTTCCGAAGCAATTTACTGATGATTAACTTGCAAACTACATGACCGGAGTGAAGGCAACTAAGGTTAAAGTATATAATTCATACTACCATGATAATGGTCTAGAAGTCTTCCTGAAGGCGGTGAAGGATGGGCGGGCGATCATCACAATGGGTTGGACAAAAGTTGTTCATGCCTATGGCATGCAGGAGGGCGCATTATGGGCATTCCGCTTCTTGAACACCATCGGCACCCAAAATGATTTACACTTGTCTCTTCACCTTTACCCCCTCTAAATATTGTGGTTCATCATAGTTAATTGCTGCCTAATCCTGTAATTACTGAACATATTGTACTGAGAATTTTATTTATGGATTGGTTGTTGAACCATTGTGCTGAGAATTTGAATTCCATGTTTCATATTTCAAAATTTCCAATTCGAATAATAAATTACAGGGAAAAATAAAATTAAATAGGAGTGAATAAAATAATGTACACACGGTTAGAAAGAAAACAACGTGTGCGATGGAAAAATAGAGAACAGACGATTCTTTGATGTGAAACGTTTGCGATGCCCGACGGACACACAGGGTTTCGTCTCATATGCGTGTGCGATTCATGGTAATACGGCAAACATTTCAAAACTATATGCGTGTGTGATAGGGATACCTATCGCACACAGTCATGAAAATGGACACGTTAACGATAGTAGAGGCACCGCACACATTTTACATTTTTGAACTGTGTGCTATAACGTACCTATCGCAAACACATCGGTAGATTAAATGTTTGTGATATCCACCTTTTTCACACGACTATAGCGGCGTAATCATTTTGGATGTCTCTCGGATAAAAAACGTAACATCGATACGTAACGTGTGGGACTGGCACGACTTCTCATATGTTTATTCTATGGCGATAGTAAGTAGCCGCTCGCCTATCCCCGATGATTTCTGGGTCATGTGGGAAGGACCCCCCTATCGCCCACACTCACTAGGCGACGGTTTAAAACTCCGTCGCAGAAAGGGGTTAAAAACCATTTGTATAGCATGTAACGAAACCAGTGATGCTTGGTTTGGTTAACTGTCTGATCTTCTCGTATGTTATATATTGTGCAATGTGGTGCCCAGTTAATATTTAGTTCATTTGTTGTGATGTTTAGTTAACTGTTTTGTTCAATTTTGCAATGCAATGTTCAATTGTTGTGGGTGCATTTTTTTTATTGTCATCCATATGAGAAATAAATCGAATTTGGCGGTACTAAATACATGAGAAACAAATACAATTGCTCTGTTTCCAAGTTGTTAAGCATGCTTGGTTTGGTTAACTGACTGATCTTCTATTAGGAGTATGTTATATTGTGCAATGTGGTGCTCATTTAATGTTTGGTTCATTTGTTGTGGTGTTTTGTTAACTGTTTGGTTCAATTCGGCAATGCGATGTTCAATTGTTGTAGGTATAATTTTATATTGTTATGCATGTGAGGAATACATTGAATTTGGTTGTACTAAATAAATGAGAAACATATACAATTGCTATATTTCCTAGTTCTTAATCATGCTTGTTTGGATAAATGGCTTTTCCATGTGGCTCGAATTAATCTGTTGAATCTGCAATGTGTTTATTTTTCATCAACATATTTTACTGATAGTATGCCAACCCTCACTTACCCTGATCAATAGCTACCTTATTTGTGTTGCAGGGAAACAATGAGATGCACTAAGGTTTACAATCGAGGTTTGCACATGCATGGTCCTTTGTCTAATAGCACATTATTGTGCAACTACAGGAACCATTCTAATATTTAGGTTTTTAACAACTTGGTCTTGCACATGTAGGTCCTGCTGTCAAAGGTTTTGACCCATTTTGCATATGGGGAAATGAGTTGTCCATGAATATCAGTCAAGTCAAGAAACTCAAAAAGATTGTTAGGATAAAGAAACTAGCAACGAAAAACAACAAGATCTTTGTCTGCAGAATGAAGAAGACATCAGTGCACTACAGGATGGTACTAACTATTATACCTTTTCTTTTTTATTGTGCCATTTCTGAATTTAGAGAAGATATTTATGCATATCTTTGTTTTCAGGCCTTTCCAAAGCAGTTCACTGATGATTACCTCTCAAACCACCTGTATGGTCAGGAGGCGAGGAAGGTATTCATACAACACCCATGGTACAATATTGAAGTCTTCCTCAAGAGGACTAAGGATGGACGGTCAATCATCCACATGCACTTGCCTAAAGTTGCAAGGACCTTCAACATCAATGAAGGCTCAATATTCACCTTCCGCTTCAGCAATTTTTCAGATGAGATTCATCTGTCTATCTACCGTCTATGATGCTAATTTCCAAAGGTTATAGATGTTGCATGTGAAACTTGGTGCTGGTGCAGTTGTGTAATGGGGTAGCTAGCTATATGCCTATATGGTGTAACTGAGTGCTGAAGCTATATGATGTTCTACTCTGATGTATTTCAATTATGAAATCGTGGTTCCGTAATACGAAAATGAAATTTATTGTGTGCTTAATATGAAATATCAATTTGATTAATAAATTGATTATTAATAATAGGCCAATTAGCATGCTTATTGGTTTTTTCTATTGCAAACAGTAATTGAGACAACACCGTGGGTGATGACCTCAGACAACCCACACAATTTCTGGGAAGAAAACATGTTGGATCAATGAACAATCACACATGACTTCCTCTTGAAAACTGTTTGCATTAGGCCACCTTGCGCAAATGTTTTCCACATAAAAAGTGTGTGTGATGGACAGCCTATGACACACAGTTTCTTCTATGCACCATGCATGATGCATTCAATAACACAAATGATAAAATTGTTAATATCGTCTGCAATGGCAACGCTATCACAGACGATTTGATGGGGAACATTGTGTGTGATGTACGTGCGAACAGAAACATTTGTCTGGGATTCATCATGTGGGATGTACATATGAACAAAAACACACTTCTTGGATTGACTGTGTGAGATGTACATATGAACGGAAACGTATTCCTTGGATTGACTGTGTGGGATGTACATACGAAGGAAAACGTTTCTCTGGGATTCACTGTGTGGGATGTACTTACGAACGGAAACGATTGGGCCTGTATAATTGTATGCGATAGCTAGCCCGATCGCACACGAGCTTATTTTGCACAGCGTGTGTGACTGGAGGGTCTATCCCCGACGGTTTTTGGATCGTGTGGGAAGGACCCCCCCTATCGCACACACTAGCAAGGCGACGGTTTAAAATGCCGTCACGGAAAGGGTTAAAAACCGTTTGTATAGCAGCTTGTTGTACCAGTGATTGTTGATTTCACTAAAAGAGCCCAACCTCGTACTTGTCTTATTGCAAAATCTTCTAAAGGTTGGCTATGGCATAGAAGACTAGGACATTTTGGCATGCGAAATCTTGATAAACTTGTTAAAGGAGATCATATCCTTGGTGTTAAAGATGTTATATTTGACAAGGATAGACTTTGTAGTGCTTGCCAAGCAGGAAAACAAGTTGGAGGAAGTCATCCCGTGAAGAACATCATGACCACAAGAAGACCACTTGAGCTACTCCATATGGATCTCTTCGGTCCCAATGCTTACAAGAGCCTTGGTGGTAACTCTTTTGGTTTAGTCATTGTTGATGATTTTTCAAGATTTACATGGGTGTTCTTTCTTGATGACAAGTCCTAGGTACAAAAGATCTTCAAGAGCTTTGCTAGGAATGCCCAAAATCGATTTGAAGTGAATATCAAGAAGGTTCGAAGCGATAATGGAATGGAGTTGAAGAATGCTAATGTGGATACCTTTCTTGACGAAGAAGGCATTTCACATGACTTCTCAGCTACGTACACACCTTAACAAAATGGTGTCGTTGAGAGGAAGAACCGCATCCTTATTGAAATGGCAAGAACAATGCTAGATGAATACAAGACAGCAAGACATTTTTGGGCGGAAGCGGTTGAAACAGCTTGTCATGCTGCAAATCGACTTTACCTTCATAAGCTTCTAGGCAAGACGGCGTGCGAGCTACTCACCGATAACAAACCCCAAGTTGAATACTTTTGAGTATTTGGCTCAAAGTGTTACATTCTTGATAAGCATCATCGTTGAAATTTGCTCCTAAATCTCATGAAGGTTTCCTACTTGGCTATGGCTCAAACTCTCACACTTACCGTGTGTTGGGGATATAGCTCCGAGGTGTGACCTGCCCAGGAGGGGCCGGGTTACACCCTTGGCGGTTTTATATGAAGAAGGTCCAAGGAGGCCCAAGGTGTGAAGACGGCGGCTGATAGGGGTAGGCCTGGAGAAAGCCCAAGACCCGGGCCTATGAACCGCTATATGATGACTTGCCCTTTAAGACATGACTAGTTAGAAACCGAGCCGGCCACATTGTGTGAGCCGGCCGGGACTCTGTAAGCCTCCGGGTCTCGACCTGTGTATATAAAGGTGAGACCCGGCGGCAGGTTAACTCAGAAAACAACCAATCGAGAACTAGGTTAAGCGTATTCGCTCCCTTGTAATCGAAACTCAAGTAATACAACTAAAAGCAAGACGTAGGCTTTTACCTTGTTGAGAGGGGCCGAACCTAGGTAAGCTCCTTGTGTCCTTTGTCCCGTTCAACCCCTTTAAGCTAACCTATGTGCGATGGGTCCACACCTAAGTCCTTTCACGAGGGCATCTGTCGTGTTAAATCCACAACACCGTGTCTACAACAATTTCACCCGAAAGGTTGAAGAGACGGTAGATGTGAAGTTTGATGAATCTAATGGCTCGCAAGTAGAGCAATTGCCAATGGATGTAGGAGACAAAGATCCTTCAGAAGCAATTCAAGACATGTCTGTTGGCAAGATCCGTCCAAGGGAGGTGAAGGAGAGCACTTCGTCCATTCAAGTGGAAGCCTCAACTTCACATCAAGGTGAACCACAAGTTGACATGGAGGCGTCCACAAGTGGAACACGTCAAGACGAAGGAAATGAGGAAGTGCAACAAGATGATCCACCTCGGCCTCCTTTTCCACCTCCACAAGCGAACAATGATGCCAACAACAGCAAAGGAGAAGATGATGAGGAGGATGCTTCACCACGACCCAAGCAAAAGCTACCTCAAGTTAGAGCAAGGATTAAAAAGCATCATTCCATCGAACAAATTCTTGGCGACATCAAATGCAAGAGAATTACTCGCTCTAAATCTCGTTTGGCTAACTTTTGTGAGCATTACTCATTCATCTCTAGTATTGAGCCTATGAAGGTTGATGAAGCCCTCGAAGACCCCGATTGGGTGAATGCTATGCACGAAGAACTACAAAACTTCGAGAGGAATCAAGTGTGGACATTGGTTGAGAAGCCCAAGGATGAACAAAATGTCATCGAACCAAATGGATGTTCCAGAACAAGCAAGATGAGGATGGACAAGTCATACGCAACAAGGCTCGTCTCGTTTCCCAAGGCTACACTCAAGTCGAAGGTATGGACTACAGTGAGACCTATGCCCCCATTGCTAGAGTTTAGTCCATTCGCATTTTACTTGCTTATGCAAATCACCCTGATATCACTCTATATCAAATGGATATTCAAATTGCTTTTCTAAATGGTGAAATTGAGGAGGAAGTTTATGTCAAACAACCTCCCGGCTTTGTTAATCCTAAGAAACCGAACCATGTTTACAAACTTCATAAAGCTCTATATGGTCTTAAACAAGCCCCAAGAGCTTGGTACAAATGCTTGACAAAATTTCTTATAGAAAAAGGCTTTGAAATTGGTAAAATTGATTCAACCTTGTTTACTAAGAGAGTGAATGGTGAATTATTTGTGTACCAAATATATGTTGACAATATTATCTTTGGCTCTACTAACCCTCTCTTTAGTGAAAAGTTTGGAAGGTTGATGTCCGAAAAGTTTGAGATGTCTATGATGTGTGAAATCAAATTCTTCCTTGGTTTACAAATCAAGTAAACTCGGGATGGTACCTTTGTCTCACAAACAAAGTATACCAATGATCTTTTCAAAATGTTCAGCATGCAAGAAAGCAAAGGTATGAAAACCCCCATGCCTACCATCGGACATGACTTAACAAAGGATGGCAAACCCATTGATTAAAAGGTTTATCGATCTATGATTGGTTCTTTGCTATATCTATGTGCATCTCGTCCCAACATTATGCTAAGTGTGTGCATGTGTGCACGATATCAAGCGGCACCCAAAGAGTGTCAACTTAAGGCCGTGAAAAGAATTGTGAGATACTTGATACATACACCAAAATTTGGCATTTGGTATCCTAAAGGACCTTCATTCAAACTTGTTGGCTACTCCGACTTGGACTATGCTGGAGACAAGGTTGATAGAAAATCCACTTTGGGTACAAGTCAATTTCTTGGTAGATCACTCATGTCTTGGTCCTCCAAGAAACAAAATTCGATATCTCTATCCACCGCCGAAGCGGAATACATCGCCGCAGGATCATGTTGTGCTCAATTACTATGGATGACACAAACTCTCAAAGATTATGGGATATATGTGAAAAATGTGCCATTACTATGTGACAATGAGAGTGCTATCGAGATTTCACACAATCCCGTGCAACACTCTCGAACTAAGCATATTGAGGTTCTTCGCCATTTCATTCGAGATCATGTTGCTAAAGATGGCATTGACCTCAAGGATGTTCGTACCGACAAACGATTGGCGGATATCTTTACTAAAACTGTGATGAAAAGATATTTTGTCACTTGATAAGTGAGTTGAATGTCATAAATGCTTCCAATGTTAACTCGACACTCACTTGGATGCATGCAAGGGCAAGAGCTATTATGACTAATCCTTGATATTCATATTATCATGATCATTTCATATCTTGGATACATTGCTCCCTTGCGTTGCATCTAACCCCTTGTAGGTACTTGGATGAGCCACATTTCACAAGATTACGACTCACTCACATCATGAGAAATCTTGTCATAATCAAGTATCTATGCCTTGGTTGTTCTGTTCAAGGAACAAGGACACACACAACATATCCTTTGACAACATTTTATGATGAATTTCACTCGTGTAAATTTGGATACATGAATGTTATTACTTGCAAGACTAACCCATGTAGGAAGAAGAGCTTCAAATAGACAAGAGATGCTCCCAACTCAATTCATATGAGCATCCACCACAAGTTCAACTACATGATCAAGTTCAACAACAAACTCAAGGTATGTCCTCACATCTTTGAGAAGCTTTGCTCCAAGTCATGAGTTAAAAGCAACTCAATAAGTTGTGAATACATTGAAATGCTTAAATGAGAAATGGCAACCCCATTTTGAGCTTAACGATGAGTATGACCTATGATCAAGTGATCTCACTTAACTCATATCCTAGCACTTACGGTTGAGCCGCCCGAGCTTCTGCTTGAGAGGCAAGAAATGACAGTTCTTCTCTAGAATTAGAACAGCCTGAGCCGCCGCGATATTGTCTGACGAATGGATGATAGCTGAAACCCGCCAGACTCAATGATGGGCCGACTCATCTTCATGATGCACACAGTGATCCAAATCAACAATGGTCAGCGGCTACTTGCATGTTCCTTGAATTTTTTTTTTGATAAAATGTGCCTTTAACTCAGCCCATGAGTTAATAGAATTAGGAGGCAGGCCTTTCAACCACGTGCGTGCCGGTCCTTCCAACATCATAGTGAAATATTTGGCACACACTGCATCGCTGACCTCTAACATATCCATGGCTAGCTCATAACTCTCAATCCAACATGCAGGCTCCAGATCAGCTGTATAATTAGGTATCTTACATGGACCTTTGAAATCCTTAGGCATACACTCATTGCGTAGGGCCGACACTAGACACTCCAAGACTTCTAGTGCTTAACCCGACTTCGATTGAAGTTGAAGGAATCACAGGAGGCGACCCATAAGCCCCCTGGTCTGCTGCTTCCGCCTCTCAATGGGCTCTCGCACTGTCCATGAGTGCTTGATCAGCGCCCAAGGGATTGGGCGCGTTTCGGCGCCGTTCACTGCTGGAAACTGCGGGCGACTCAATACGCCGGCTGTAACTACGGCTCAGGAGAGGAGTTGAATGCACACGATCACGACTATACGAATAGGCGGCCTACTGTGCAATGGCTGTTTGCAGGAGCTCGACTACGTTTTGGGTTTCCACCGCAACTGGTGACTCGCCAGTAATAGGAATCACCGCCAGCCGGGTCGCTGCTGCTACCATGTTATCCACTGGGTTAGAAAAGTGCCTAAGTGGCATTGGGAAACGTTGTGGCTGTGTCTGATTGGGGGCAGGTTGGGCACCGGTTCTTCCCTCTGTACCAGCTCAGGCTGCCGAGGTTGAGCCACTGCTCGATTTCCTGGCATATCCGGGTTTAATTGGGGATTCACCTAGGCATCTAGAGTACTTCGTCCTACTCCGGGAGTGTCAAACAAGCGCCTTGGGTCATACGTCAACAGTAGACGACTCTGGTGCCTTCTCTGGAATTCTGCATTGGATGCGTTCTTGTCCAGATTTAAGCGCCAAGCCTCTACCTTCACACGCTCTGCCTCTGCATCAACTTGAGCCTTCAGCGCAGCTGTCTAGATGTTCTCAGCTATGATATCCTCTTGGGCCTTGGTTATCTCCTCGTGAATCTTCGCAATCTCCATGTTGCATTCTGCCTGATTCATGACAGTAACTTCTGTTGCTAACAAAGCTGTCAAGGTGCCCATGAGATCCAACAGTACCTGAGCCGGCGGCCTGGCTGAGCCGGATCCACCAACCCTTGCGGCAGTCGGGTCAGAGGTCGTTGCAGCCACCGTTGAAGAGTTGGGAGCCGGCCCTATGCCAGCCATGAAGATAGCAGGCCTGCACGACAGCTCATAGGGGTCCGGAATACTGTGGCCATCGGAATAGCCCCCAAGCCCGTCGTCTTGAACCTGATAGATGGACTCCGTTTCCCCGGTTAGAGACTCATCACCTGAGTAGATTTGAGTCTCTCCTCTGGACGCGGAATCTTCCACAAGCTCCATGCCTTGCGTGAAGCCTACAAACACATGTTTCCGCCTGGCTTGGACCCAGGCGGGTTGCGCGCACCAAGCCGGCTCAACGATGTCGGTGCAGATGTCCGGCTCAGGCTCAGATCCGCCAATCTTGCTGATGAAGACATGGATTCCACCGAAGGGGACCCAGTACCCGTACTCGATTGAGTCGGCCTTGGGGCCCCAGCCGGCATCGTCGATGTAGAGCTTGCCACGGCGACTCTTAGTCATCCTGCCAATGACGTATCCCTCGATCCCTGGGAAAGAGCCCTTCAAGAACTCAAAACCACCGTGCGCTGGCCCCACGGTGGGCGCCATCTGTCGTGGTTTTGTCACAGCATATGTCCTAGTGAAAGGACTTAAGCGTGAAGCCATCGCAACGGTGATTAGCCTGTCGGGGTTGAACTGGACGAGAGACATAGTTTACCCAGGTTCGGCCCCTCGCGGTGGAGGTAAAAGCCTATTCCTGCTCTTGTTGCTTATTGCTTGAGTATCGATTACAAGGGAGCGGATTCGTTCAACCTAGCTATCGATCGATTGTAACCTGTCTATTCTATGCCGGGGACTCGCCTTTATATATAGGTCGAGGCCGCCGACTTACAAGAGTCCGGGTCGGGTTATGATACGTGACCGAGCCTTACTCTAAGTCGCCTTGCTTTACAAGGTAAATCGTTACATGGCAGGTTACACCCCTTGGGTCGCCTTCTGACCTTGGGTTCTAAGCCGGGCCATCTTGTGAGCCGCCCTTCTTAATATTATGTCTTGTCCATCTTGGCCCATCAGAAGCCCAGTTCTTTAAGTCACCAATGATCTGACTGGCCCTATTAGGGCGGGTTATATCGCGGAGTTATATCCCCAACGGCAACCCTCCCAGGGACAGCCACGGCGGGCCCAGCAAACCCAGCGTGTCGATGAGCCTGACGAGATGGCAACAAGATCAGCGTCGTGTGTTGAAGGACAGGCAGAAGGAAGACACTCATGCCACCATTGAGCGGCACCACGAGGCATGCCACCAATCAGATAGGTGCAATGGCCGAGAAGTTGACGAACCCGCGCCCAGTGTTGGGGGGTACTTGCCTTACGAACAGGCGCAATGTCCCGCCTTCACTCGCGAGCTGCGACAAGTCCGATGGCCATCGTCTCGCACCTTCAAGCCTGACTTGCTGGAGAAATATGACGGGAAGTTGAACCCAGCGGAGTTCTTGGGCATCTATACGATAGCTGTTCAAGCTTCCGAGGGAAGGGATGAGAAAGTGCTCGCCAACTACTTGCCATTGGCGCTCAAGCCCAACGTTAGGTCTTGGTTGATGCACCAGCCTGAGGATTCCATTTCCTCATGGGCAGACCTGTGCAATGAGTTCGTTGGCGCCTTTACGGGCGGCCATCAAGAGCCCGAACAGCCCAGCGACCCGCAGGCCCTTCTGCAGAAAGAAGGGAGAGCCTGCGTAAGTATCTGCAAAGATTCAGTCGGGTGCACCGCAATATCCCGAAGATACATCTGGCAGCAGTGATCGCCGCATTCCACACGAATGTGCGCAATCAGAGAATGCGTGCCAAGATGAATGTTTGACTACCAAAGACTGTCAATGAACTCTATACGTTGGCAGACAAGTGTGCTCGTGCTGAGGAAGGGAGGAGACTCCCAGGGGAGGAGGTTGGTGTCGAAGTCGATTCAGAGGATGGCGACGATGCCACTGCCCCAAGGAAGAAAAGTTGGAAGCGCAACAAGAAGCGCGAAGGGAAAGCAGTGATGGCCGTCGAGAGCTCCAGTGATCCTAGCACTGACAAGAAGGCAAAGACCAAGACACCCGGCAAGGAAGCTGCTACATACGCTGATTGCCGGGCGGCTGTAGCGGCCGAGAAAACTGGCAAATCCGATGGGCCATACTGCAAGATCCACCGCACTAAAGGCCACAATCTCCAAGAATGCAGGCAAGTTGAGCAGCTTCTTGAAAAACAGAAAGCTGAATACGAGAAGCGTGATAAGGAGAGAGGCCAAGATGGCCCTGGCGGGAAAGGCCATGGCGGCCGTGGGGGCGTCGTGGCAAGACCAATCAATAGAAGGAGAAGCCCACCAGGGGCCACGAAAAAAAGGAAGGTGAAGATGACAGTGAAGAAGAGGACGATGATGAGTCCAGCGAACAAGAATTTCAGAAGGCTACCGATGCGATGTGCATTGACGGGGGTGCATCTTTGCACTCCTCTCATCGCCAACTTAAGTAGTGGGCACGTGAAGTCAATGCGGCAGAGCCGGCAGCAAATGCTCGGGAACCACTTAAATGTTCCCGCACACTCATCATCTTTGATGTTGAGGACCATCCAGATTGCACCACTGCGGTCGGATGCTTGTCGTTGTTGGTTTCGCCAACAATCTGTAACCTCAAGGTCATAAAGATGTTGGTTGACAGCGGGGCAGGGTTGAATTTGATTTCCCTTGATGTTATTAAGAAACTCCAAATTCCTGACGAGGACCTCAAAAGGACTGGCACATTCCAAGGGATCAATCAAGGAAGAAGCCAGCCCAAGGGAAAGATCACGCTACCGATGACGTTTGGCGGGGAACTGAACTACAGGACTGAGAAAGTTGTGTTTGATGTTGACAAGCTTCCCTTGCCATTCAACGGGGTCCTTGGTTGCCCAGCTTTGGCCAAGTTCATGGCAGCATCCCATTACGCATATAACACCTTGAAGATGCCAGGGCCAATGGGAGGCATCTCCATCCCGTCAGATAAGAGGGATGTGATTATATGCGTCAACAAGATGTACAGAGATGCGGTAGCAGCAGAGGCCATCGAGGCCCCAACTTCCTCCAAGGAAGGAAAGAAGGGTAAGAAAACTAGCAAGGACACCGACAAGGTCCCTGGGAAGCGCGCCTCTTGGGAGTGTGCTGCACCCGGCAATGACTTGTCGGAGAGTTCAGCTAGCAAGAAGCCCAAGGCTGATCCCCCTGCAACGAAGAAGGTTCTGGCAAGGCAGGATGGCAAGGCAGGATGGCACTGATGGTACCTTTACCATTAGTGCCATCCTTGACGACAAATAGGAAAGCGCGCTCATTGCCTTCCTATGGGCGAATGTCGATGTGTTTGCATGGCAACCATTTGACATCTTCGGTGTTCCCAGGGAGGTAATCGAGCACCACCTTGCTGTCTGCCCTCATGCCTGTCCCGTCAAGCAGAAGGTCAGAAAGCAAGCCTTGGAATGGTAGCAGTTCATCACCGAAGAAATCAAGAAACTTGAAGCAGTGGGTTTGGTCAGAGGAGTGTTGCACCCAACATGGTTAGCAAATCCAGTGGTGGTACGCAAGGCCAACGGGAAGTGGAGACTTTGTATGGACTTCACTGACTTGAACAAAGCATGTCTAAAGGATCCCTTCCCCTTGCCGCGTATTGATCAAATCATTGATTCCACTTCAGGATGTGATTTGCTCTCTTTCATTGATGCATACTCCGGCTACCACCAGATATTCATGACCAAAGAAGATGAAGAGAAAACCGTGTTTATAACCCCATGTGGCACGTACTGTTTTGTACGCATGCCTTTCGGGCTAAAAAGCATCGATTCTACATTTGCAAGGGCTATGCAGATCGGTTTCGAACCTCAGCTGCACCAAAACATAGAAGCTTATATGGATGATATAGTGGTCAAGACCAAAGGCAAGTCCACACTTATCAAGGATCTGGAAGAAACTTTTGCAAATCTGCGTAAGATCAACTTGAAGCTCAACCCTGAGAAGTGCATGTTTGGCGTTCCGTCCGGCAAGCTTCTTGGATTTTTTGTGTCTCAGCAAGGGATAGAAGCCAAACCCGACAAGATCAAAGCAATAGATCAGATCCAAGCCCCGAAAACCGTCAAGGATGTGAGGCGTCTGGCTGGTTGCGTCGCTGTGCTGAGCAGGTTCATTACGAAATCCACTGAGCGTGCCTTACCATTCTTCACGATCTTGAAGAAGGTGGGCCCAATGAAATGGACCCCGGAGGTGGAGGCCGCGCTGTAGAACTTGAAAACCTACCTTTCATCTGCACCAACTTTGGTCGCGCCTAAAACGCAAGAGTCGCTGCTGCTGTACTTAGCAGCAACGAATCAAGTGATTAGTGATGCATTGGTGGTGCAGAGGGAAGTGGGTAGCGAAGAAGTCGAGGCAGCAGAGCCGCCCAGTGGTGGGCCAAACCCATCCCCGGTAGGGCCTGGTGTTGACGAGGAAAGAGGGACACAAGAAGATGCTGGTAACCAGAAGACGTTAGCAAAGAATAAAATGGTGCAGCGACCAGGTTACTTTGTCAGCTCTCTCCTGCAGGGGGCTAGATCGAGATACTCTGGAGTGCAAAAGCTGATCTTCGGCCTCCTCATGGCCTCGAGGAAACTGCACCATTAATTCCAAGCTCACGAGACCACAGTTGTCACCCGCTTCGCACTATAGCGCATTCTGCGAAATATAGAAGCCACCGGCAGGATAGTTGAGTGGGCACTGGAATTGTGAAGTTTTGCTATGAAGTTTGAAAGCACGGCAACTGTCTAAAGCAGAGCACTGGCAGAATTCATTACAGAGTGGACACCGACGCCTGATGAGGAAGTGCCAGAAACAGCCCTCCCCGGCAAGGAGGCCCCCAAGGAGTGGGTTATGTACTTTGATGGTGCTTTTTTACTGCAAGGCGCCGGGGCTGTAGTGCTGCTTGTCGCACCCACCGGAGAGCACCTCAAGTATGTCATCCAAATGCACTTCCCCAGGGAGGATGCTACCAATAACACGGCAGACTATGAGGGGGTCCTTGCTGGCCTCAGGATCGCAGTAGAGCTGGGGATAAAGAAGCTAGTCATCCGTGGTGATTCTCAGCTCGTTGTGTAACAAGTGAATAAGGATTACCAGAGCCCGCTGATGGAGGCATATGTGGAAGAATTGAGAAAGTTGGAAGAGCACTTTGACGGGCTACAAACAAAGCACGTACCACATGCAGAGAATAGTGATGTAGATCACCTTTCCAAATGCACTGCTCAAAAGCTCCCTATGGAACCAGGAACTTTTGTACTCCACCTAACTCAACCATCAGTCTCCCCATCAATGTTGGCCAGGAAGAGAAGGAAACTGAACGCCGGCAGACATTTCCCGGCAGTGCTCCATAAGGCTACTGGTGAAAAGGCTGTCGGAGGAAGCCTTATGTTGATTGGTGAGCAGTGTCCTCCCGCGGAACACTAAGTTCTCGTCGTTGAGGTCAGCGCTCCCACAACAGAAGAAATGCCTTTGGTCCTTGTCGTCGAGCCATAGGCTCTGACATGGGCACAACACATAGTCCAATACCTACAAATAGGAGAACTTCCCGATGACTCAGAGGAATTTGAAAAAGTGGCCCGCTAATCGAGTACGTATCGGTTTGTGGACAACACTCTATACAGAAAGAGGCTGAATGGTGTGAGGCTAAAATTTATTAGCAGGGAAGATGGACTAGTGATGTTGGCAGAAATACATGGAGGTGTGTGTGGCTCGCACCTAGGATCAAGAGCACTTGCCGGGAAAGCTTTCCGGCAAGGATTCTATTGTCCCACCGCCCTCCGGGATGCAACTGAGCTCGTCACTAAGTGTGAAGCATGCCAGTTCCATTCCAAGAACATTCATCAACCTGCTCAGGCCCTTCAGAGAATCCCTTTATCCCGGCCTTTCGCGGTCTGGGGGCTCGACATCTTGGGCCCCTTTCCCCGTGCTACCGGAGGCTTTGAATTCTTGTTCATTGCAATCGACAAGTTTACAAAATGGCCCAAGGTGGAGCCAGTGAAGAAGGTGACTGCGCAATCAGCTATCAAGTTCTTTGAAGGATTGGTGTGTCGTTTTGGAGTACCCAACAGAGTGATCACCGACAATGGCACCCAGTTCACGAGCCGCACCTTCATTCAGTACATCCAGAGCGTTGGAAGCAAGGTCTCTTTTGCCTCCGTCGCCCACCCAAGGAGCAATGGACAGGCTAAAATAATGAACGCTGAAGTGTTGCGTGGGCTCAAGACAAGAACCTTTGACAAGTTGCAAAAATGCGGCAGGCGCTGGCTTGATGAGCTGCCGGTGGTTCTTTGGTCAATCTAAACGACACCAAATCGATCTACTGGCCAGACTCCCTTCTCCCTAATTTATGGTGTAGAAGCAGTGCTCCCCATGGAACTCACATACGGGTCAACTCGAGTACTTTCCTATGATGAGATAGAGCAAGAGCAGCTGCAGTATGATGATGCCACGCTCCTCGAGGAGGATCGTCTCCGGGCAGCTGTGCGTGCTGCATGCTACCAGCAAGCCCTGCGCTGCTATCACAGTCACAGGGTTCACGCCCGGAGCCTTGAGGAAGGTGACCTTGTCCTTAGGCGTGTTCAGTCCGCTAAGAGTGCAAACAAGTTGACGCCGAAGTGGGAAGGCCCTTACCGGGTAGTATGAGTCACCAGACCTGGCGTAGTCCATCTGGAGACCGAGGATGGCATCGCAATGCAAAACTCATGGAATATTGAGCATCTTCGCAAGTTCTACCCATGAGGCGCGGTTGCCAGGCCCTGCCCCGGCAACCTGTTTTGTACAAGCATAGTCTCCAAGGCTTGTAACCCTTTGTACAAAGCCAGGCGTAGACCCTGTGCATAGCAGAATAAAACCAAGTGTTTTCACAAAACTTGCATGCATGACTTCTTGTTTGCTTAAGTATGATCTTGATGTGATTACACTAGTTTTGGATAAGATGACTAATATGCCGTAAAGGGCTTCATGCTACCTTCTTCCTTTTTTCTAACAATGACAGAAGGATCCCTCGCGAGCAACTTCTCCAGGAGGGTGGAAGCAGGCCCTATACGATTATCGAAAACAATAAGGAGTACAACAAAGAAAGATAAGTTTGTTTCATCTGTAACTTCCCGTCATCCCATGTTGTGCTTGCGTATGAAGAACTTGCACGCGAGGAAACCTTGCCGTGTCTATCATTCATGCTCCTATTTTTGACTCGAGCCTACTCGACAGAATTAGTTGCAGCTGCATTTGGAAATACCGGTAAGGGACCAGCCTCTGTTCACGCTCCCAACCCGTCTTGAGCTCACTTGACGAGATTTTGTTGCAGCTATGTTAAAAGGCCGGCGAGAAACTTTGCCGGGAACTCTACTTACAAAAGAGTGCTGAAGGCTAATCATTCAGTAACATCTAAAGACATGTATAAGTGTCCGGCAAGTTCTCTTTCAAAATTGTGTGAGACAAACAAGAACAAATCATACAAGTATCAACATGTATGAAGGATTACATAAATTTGATTCGAACTTGGAAAGTGCCTACATTTTTTTTGTTTTAAAAAGATAAGTGCTCCGTAATGCCTTTCTTGTCCCTCTCCTCTTAGAGATTACATTGAGAAGAAAGGAGGGCAAAAGGAGCGCCTGGGCAGAAGCCCAGCCTGACCCCGTCAGGACCAGCGGGACGAAGCCTGACAAGATCGGGAGAGCCCCCCCTCCCCCGGCAAGGAAGAAGAGGCCGAAGACAGAGAGAGCGGCTAGGAGATGCCCTGGTCACCCCCGCCAGGACCAGAGGGACGCGGCTCGGCAGGAAAGACGAAGCCAGAGTCCACGAGCCTGCCAGAGTCCAATTGGAGCTGGCAGTGACGTCCAGGCCAAGCACCCCCGGCAAATCGCTCTGTCGGGGTCCAGCTACAGATGATGGTGCTGTCGGTGCCTAGCTGACGGTGATGGTGTGACCGACACTCAGCCGGAGTTCGAGTCATCATCTTCGCGCTTGACGATCGAGGGTCCGTCGTCGTCGTCTTCACCGTCGGTGTCCTCCTCGTCACTGTCGCTTAAGGAGGAGCTTTCGTTGTCACTCGAGCTTTCTGTGCAGCACCCAAGGCGACAACCTGAACGCCCGAAGACCTTGGTGGAGAGCATATCAGGCTCCACAAACTTGAAGCGGAGAACATGCCTCGCTGCAAGGGTGTTGGCGCAGGCGAAAGTTTTCCACCCGCGCCTGACAACCATGCACTACAAAAAAAATACACTTCCTTGATGCTACGTGTTTGTCACAGTAGGTTCCGTTTTCTGTCATGCATGTACATCCATGACGATTTTATGACAGAATCAAGATAGTCATACATGTGCCGTCGTAGAAGTGTTCCATGACAATACCAAAATTATCATCACGGAAGTGTCCACTTCCATGACGATAAATGGCGCGTCATGGAAGTGCTTTCGTCAAGGGTAACTGACACGTGGCATCCACTGTAACGGGTCGCCGTTAAGCTATCAGGTTTCGGTTTGGATCCGATAACCCGTTAATAGCCCGGACGAATGGGGATTTTCCACGTGTAAAATTCTCAATGGCTAGAGGAACCACGTGTCGGCTCAGCATTGGGACATATGTCATCCACTCATTTGACGGTAGGCGCCTATGATAGGTCAACACATGGCACGGCCCAATAGAGGCCCATTTAGTTGAAAAGGCCGGCCCGTTTGACTTGGTCAAAAGGTAGCGGGCCGGCCCACGGAAAGCCTGTTAACGGCATGTTCGCATATAGCCCATTTACAGCCCGCTAACTCACGGCCCGTTATGGCCTATCCGAATTGGGCCTAGTAGCATCATCTGGGTCGTCCAATATGATTCCAGCCCATTGTAACTTTCGGCCCATCTATGGCCCATGACGTCTTTCAGCCCATACGAGGCCCTTTGTAACTCTGGGCCCATTAAAGGCCCGTGGTGAAACTGGCCCACGATGAACAGTGTATCGCTTCACACCCATTAACAGCCCATTATTCCGTTGGGCCGTTTCCAGCCCGTGTTACCTTTCGGCCTTGTAAGGGCCCATTTATTCTTGGGCTCATTTCCAGCATTTGATTACTTATGGTCCGTTATTGGCCTGTTCCGTTTGTGGGCCAAATTTAGCCCGTGGTTACAGTCGGCCCGTTTGTGGCCCGTTAACCCATTGGGTTGTTTTCATAGCGTCATCAAATATGGCCCATTAACGACCCATGATGCATGTCGATAGAATTAAGCACGTTATACATTTCGGCCTACTAACGGCTCGTTATGGTCGGGCCATAAACACACGATTTCCACTCTAGCTCGTTTACGGCCCATTTTGCGGACCGTTATTGATTATACGGCCCGTCGAGGGCCCATAGATCCTATGGCCCATAGGAGGCCCAAGGTCACTATAGCAGGTAGCTGGACAATGGTTACAACGGTCCATATGTTGCCCATGGTTATTGTGGCCTAGTTATAAAAAATAGGTTACTGTGGCCACTAGAAAAATGCGGAAAAAGAACTGCAGTGACTACAAGCAAACAACTAAACAAGACAATAAGGAAATAAATAAGCAAGCAACTAATGCTAGGCTATTACGGCTATTACACATATTACATCCACTGGGCATCAAAGTTCGCCACCAGTGCAAATATAGGGAACAAAGCAGCATATCACATACACTAGTTGTCAAAGTTGGCGACCAATGCAAATAAACGCCGTAGCAAAACAAGTCCAGAACTAAAACCACTTCAGAAGAGCTCAAGAAACAATATCCTGGGTACCTAGCATGCTGGCAAGATGCTTAGCAAGCTTATTAACTTTCTCTTGTTTGGCGCTTAAATTCTCCAGCGCTTGCTGTTGCACCAGAAAGTATGCATCTGAATTCTGTAGGGACTTCCTCAGTCCTTTGGCTTCGTGTCACAGCACATCTGATTGATGTCTTTCAACTTGAAGTTGAGACTCAAGAAGACGAACTGATTCAGGTAGCGAGTTCGAAGAGCTTGTGCCAGCAGTAGTGGCCAGTAACTCGAACACTACATCAAGACAGGACTTTGGGGTTGTCTCACTGTCGTCAAGATAGTTTTTATCAGCTTTCTTGGAGACCAATAGGGATGTCTCACTATCTTGAACCTTATCTACATTACTTCCTTTACCATTGCATAACAGGGTACTCTTCTCCAATATTTTGTCCGCATTCTAAAAGAGAAACAAGTAGACACATCACAGGTTTACCATGTTGTATATGAAACTCATTTTGGTAAATCAGTTCAGTAGTAAAGTGGACAGGATAACAGCATGAAACAAACATATATCTATGTACCATGGTCACTGTATGGATATCATTCTATTTTTGTTGCCAAATCAAGATAGAGACACAGTTCAAATAATATCTATTTAAGACAAAGCAGCATAGATAGAATATAACTACACAACAATAACAACACTTGTAATGTGCATGGCATGAGAACATAACTGTTTATTCAATTGAAACTGAAATCAACATAGAGCAAGTTACAACAGCAAACCAGTTGAAGAAACAGGTTTAAAACATACCTGTTGTGCCATTGGAGTTTCAATTCCATCCTTCAAATTTGAAAATAGTTGGTATGAGTAAATACAGTGATTCAAGAGCAAAGGAGTATGAACCATAGCTACAGAACCTGACCTGAGAACAATTCTTCTTCTGCTTTAAGCATTGAGTTGGGGTTCGGAGTGGTGGTCCTTGTGCTTTGGGCACTGCAGTTGCCTTACTAACTGCTCGTGTTTGTGTGCTCTGTGGTGGAGATAATGTTGTGTCAACTGGAACTGGGTTACTATCAGCTGGGGTTGGGGTTAGAAGGGGTGTAGCTAGTTCTCTGTCCAACTGGGTAGGGGTACAATCTGCGAGAGTCTGGGTTATGTGTGGTGGGGCTGGTTCTTGGGCAAGTACAACCGTGGTTCTATCTGCATCGACTGGCAGCACTATCTTTTCTGAAGACCGTGTTGTTACTCCCTTAGATACCGCCATCACCCCCTCCAATTCAAATGGCTGATAAACAAGAAAAGTAATTGAATGTACAGAAATTGTATGATAGACAGGTGCAATGGATAGTGGGGAATAAAAGAGGGCATGAAATAATTCACATTTATGTTGTCTAACCAAACAGGATAGCATGACACAATTTCACATATATGATGGCTAACTAAACAGGATAGCATGACACAATTTCACATATATTATGGCTAACTAAACAGGAAAGAAAGACATAATTCAAAATATGATGACTATGTAAACAGGATGACATGATATAACGATATGATGTGTTTATTAAATAGGTTGGCATGCCATAATTCAAATACATGCCGCCTATGGAAACATGATAGCATGATATAATTCACGGATAGAATGACATAATTCAAAATATGATGACTGTAAACACTAAACAGGATGAGATGATATAACTATATGATGTCTTTATTAAATGGGTTGGCATGCCATAATTCAGATAGATGCTATCTATGTAAACATGATGGCATGATATAATTCAAATATATGATTTATATACTAAGCAAGTAAGCAGATAGCAATCGCATATATGATGTAAAAACTAAGCAATGCAAGACAACATATGCATGATATGAGTAATATAACCCTGCCAAGTTTGAGCATAGACCTCAGGGGGGAAATAGGACTGGTCATCTGTCTCTGAATCCTTCTCTGAGGAGCTATCTGTAACCAGCAAGATGCCTGCTTCAGCAGGTAGCATTGTCTGCTCTGAAGACCTTGTTTTTACTCCAGATACTTCCATCACCACTTCAAATGGCTGATGCATAGGAAGAGTAGTTGAATATACAAACGTTGTTGACAAATGGAATACGTAATACAAAAAAAAGGATAGCATGATATAATTCACAGATATGATGATTGGATAAACAGCATGACATTGCATAATTCACATATATAATGTCTTGCAACAAGATAGCATTGCATAATTCACATATATAATGTCTTGCAACAAGATGGCATTGCATAATTCACATATATGGTAATTAGACACTAAACAGGTGGCCTCCCCAAAGCATGTCTAAAACTAAGCAAATGACATAGCAATGCAAGACACCATACACACGATATGAGCAACTTAACCCTGCCAAGTTAGAGCATACACCTCGGGGGGGGGGGGGGGATAGGACTGGTCATCTGTCTCTGAATCCTCCTCTGAGGAGACTATCCGTAACCAGCGAGATATGGCGTCGTCAGTGATAGCATAGTCTACTCTGAAGACCTTGTTTTCACTCCAGATTTTTCCATCACCGTGTCAAATGGCTGATGCACACGAAGAGTAGTTGAATGTACTAACATTGTTGACAAATGTAATACGTAATGAAAAAAAAGGATGGCATGATATAATTCACATATAAGATTACTGGCTAAGCAGGATGGCATTGCAAAATCACATATATGATGCCTGGCTAAATAAGAGGGCGTTGCATAATTCACATATATGATACAGAAACTAAATAGATGGCATTCACACAAAGCTGTCTAAACTAAGCAGATGACATATTTGATGTACAAAGTAAGTAATGCAAGGCACCATAGCAAGATATGACCGACATCAGCCTGCCAAGTTAGAGCGAAGACCTCAGGGGGTAAAGGAGTGGTCTGCTTCTTCTGAATCCCCCTCAGAACAGTTATCTTCCTCTTGATTACAATCTGAAATGGGTGGAGGGGGCTGCCTTTGCGCCCACCGTGGAGCGATGTCTGCATGATATTTTATTGCCACGCAAGTCGTCTCTTTTGCTCTACATGTTCAGTTCCATTGTGTAAATAACTAACATGCATAGGAATAAAACATAGTGAGATTATGTAAGAGGTGCATGCAGAAATCCAGAGTGATGGTTGCAACCTATGGATAGACCCAAAAAAACCTGATAGCAGGCAGATAATGGCTTCAGTTAAAAAATACAGATAATGGCTTCTTTACGTTTGTTTCCACCCCAACATGAAACTCATAGTAGACACCAAAGATTAACCAGATAGTAGACAGATACTATTGATTGCGGCCCCTATATGTACCCCACAACCATTTAAAAACTCAAGTTTTAGCATTAGTTTGGAGCTGACTCAGAGTTTAATCGGTGAACAGGACGAAAAGTAGCATGTCATATAAACGATGCATAACGTAAGCAGACACGAAAGAGTGCGACCTCTCTGCGACCCGTGTAGTCCTCGAGGTCATCTGCTCAGTTGATGATGGTAATGCAGTTGTCGTGGCTGCGGCATCGGGGAAGAAGATCTGAGGCGGCGAAAGACAGTCGGAGGGCGGATCCCTGGTGGTGGACCCTTCTATCATTGGAGCAGCGAGCTGGGGTGGACGACGACGCAGCAGGAGCGGGACAAACCACACAAGGTTTTATTGACAACTATCTGAAGAGAAGTAATTCTGCAAGGGCTCATTGAATTGAGGATTCTAACAACGCAGGGATAGGAAATACACAGTAATATGACAGGAATGTATGTGCAAAACAGAGAATTTAAAATCACAGGATTTCTGTCAATTGGGTGTTTGGTTCACAGGAATTGGAAGGTCACAGGAATGCAAAGAAGCATGGTTAAATTAAGTCAAACCACAAGAAAATGTACGTTATAATGCTATTATGGTACGATCGGGGGGGGGGGGGGGATAGGACTGGTCATCTGTCTCTGAATCCTCCTCTGAGGAGCTATCCGTAACCAGCGAGATATGCGCTTCGTCAGATAGCATTGTCTGCTCTGAAGACCTTGTTTTCACTCTAGATTTTTCCATCACCGTGTCAAATGGCTGATGCACACGAAGAGTAGTTGAATGTACTAACATTGTTACTATTCCTGTCATATTCCTGTGTATTTCCTATCCCTGCGTTGTTAGAACCTCCAATTCAAATGAGCCCTTGCAGAATTACTTCTCTTACAGGTTGTCAAATAAAACCTTGTGTGTTGTTGTCCCGCTCCTGCTGCGTCGTCGTCCACCCCAGCTCAGCTGCCCAATGATAGAAGGGTCCACCACAGCAGGGATCCGCCCTCCAGACTGTCTTTCGCCGCCTCAGATCTTCTTCCCCGATGCCGGCAGCCACGACAACTGCATAACCATCATCAACTGCAGATGACCTCGATACACGGGTCGCAGAGAGGTCGCACTCTTTCGTGTCTGCTTACTTTGCATCGCTTAATATGACATGCTACTTTATCGTCCTTTTCACCGATTAAACTCTGAGTCACTCCAAACTAATGCTAAAACTTGAGTTTTTAATGGTTGTGGGTACATATAGGGGCCGCAATCAATAGTATCTGTCTACTATCTGGTTAATCTTTGGTGTCTACTATGAGTTTCATGTTGGGTGGGAAACAAACAGTAAAGAAGCCATTATCTGTATTTTTTAACTGAAGCCATTATCTGCCTGCTATCATTGGTTTTGGGTCTATCCATGGTTGCAACCATCACTCTGGATTTCTGCATGCACCCCTTACATAATCCACTATGTTATTCCTATGCATGTTAGTTTTTGTACACAATGGAACTGACATGTAGAGCAAAAGAGACGAGCCTTGCGTGGCAATAAAATTCATGCAGACATCGCTCCACGGTGGGCGCAAGCAGCCCCCTCCACCCATTTCAGATTGTATCAAGAGGAAGATAACTGTTCTGAGGGGGATTCAGAAGAAGCAAACCACTCCTATTTACCCCCTGAGGTCTTCGCTCTAACTTGGCATGCGTATGTCGGTCATATCTTGCATATGGTGCCTTGCATTACTTACTTTGTACATCAAATATGTCATCTGCTTAGTTTAGACATGCTTTGTGTGAATGCCATCTATTTAGTTTCTGTATCATATATGTGAATTATGCAACGCCCTCTTATTTAGCCAGGCATC